>JAQQAC010016209.1:76537467-76775401 GCA_029783875.1 Phataginus tricuspis
AAGTATATTGCAATACAGGCCTACCTCAGGAGAGAAGAACAATCCCAACAATCCCAGAAACTCACAATTAATGAAACTATGAAAAGAAGAACAAATGAGGCCCAAAGTCAGTAGAAGGAGGGAAATAATAATGATTAAAGGAGAAATAAATAAAATTGAGAAGAATAAAACAATAGAAAGAATCAATGAAAGCAGGAGTAGTTCGTCGAGAAAATAAACAAAACAGATAAACCCCTAGCCAGACTTATCAAGGAAAAAAGAGAGTCTACTCACATAAACAGAATCGGGAATGAGAAAGGACAAATCACTACAGACACCACAGAAATACAAAGAATTATTAGAGAATACTATGGAAAATTATATGCTAACAAACTGGATAACCTATAAGAAATGGACAACTTTCTAGAAAAATACAACCTTCCAAGGCTGACCCAGAAACAGAAAATCTCAACAGACCAATTACCAGCAATGAAATTTAACTGGTAATCAAAAACCTACCAAAGTACAAAATCCCTTTGCCAGATGGCCTCACCACTGAATTTTATCAAACATTTAGTGCAGGCCTAATACCCCTCCTCCTTAAAGTTTTCCAAAGAGTAGAATAATATGGAATACTTCCTAACTAATTCTATGAGGCCAGCATCACTCTAATACCAAAACCAGTCAAAGGCACCACAAAAAAGAAAATTACAGACCAATATCCCTGATGAACATAGATGCAAAAATACTCAATAAAATATTAGCAAACTGAATTCAAAAATGCATCATAAAGATCATCCATCATGATCAAGAAAGATTTATTCCAGGGATGCAAGGATGGCACAACATTCGAGAATCCATCGCTATCATCCACCACATCAACAAAAAGAAGGACAAAAACCACATGATGATCTCCATAGATGCTGAAAAATCATTTGACAAAATTTAACATCCATTCATGATAAAAACTCTCAACAAAATGGGTATACAGGGCATGTACCTCAACATAATAAAGGCCATATATGACAAACCCACAGCTAACATCATAGTTAACAGCTTGAAGCTGAAAGCTTTTCCTTTAAGATCAGGAACAAGACAAGCATGCCCACTCTCCCCACTTCTATTCAGTATAGTACTGGAGGTCCTAGCCACAGTAATCAGACAACACAAAGAAATAAAAGGCATCCAGATTGGCAGGGAAGAAGTTAAACTGTCCCTGTTTGTAGATGACATGACATTGTACATAAAAAACCCTAAAGAATCCACTCCCAAACTACTAGATCTGAGATCTGAATTCAGCAAAGTTGCGGGATACAAAATTAATATGCAGAAATCTGTGGCATTCCAATATACTAACAATAAAGTAGCAGAGAGAGAAATCAAGAAAACAATTTCATTCACAGTTGCATCAAAAAGAATAAAATACCTAGGAATAAACCTAACCAAGGAAGTGAAAGACCTATTCTCTGAAAACTACCAGACACTCATGAGAGAAATTAAAGAAGATATCAATAAATGGAAACACATCTAATGCTCATGGATAGGAAGAATTAATATTGTCAAAATGGCCATCCTGTCTAAAGAAATCTACAGATTCAATGCAATTCCTATAAAAATACCAATAGCATTCTTCAACGAACTAGAGAAAATCATTCTAAAATTCATATGGAACCACAAAAGACCCTGAATAGCCAAAGCAATCCTGAGAAGGAAGAATAAAGCTGGGGGGATTATGCTCCCCAACTTCAAGCTTTACTACAAAGCCACAGTACTCAAGACATTTTGGTACTGGCACAAGAATAGACCCATAGACCAATGGAACAGACTAGAGAGCCATGATATAGACCCAACCATACATGGTCAATTAGTATATGATAAAGGAGTCATGGACATACAATGGGGATATGACAGCCTCTTCAACAGCTGGTGTTGGCAAAGCTGGACAGCTACATGCAAGAATGAAACTGGGTTATTGTTTAACCCCATACACAAATGTAAACTCGAAATGGATCAAGGACCTGAATGTAAGTCATGAAACCATAAAACTCTTAGAAGACAAAATAGGCAAAAATCTCCTGAATTTAAGCATGAACAACTTCTTCCTCAGTGCATCTCCTCAAGCAAGGGAAACAAAAGCAAAAATGAACTCATGGGATTACATCAAATTAAAAAGTTTCTGTACAGCAAAGGACACCATCAACAGAACAAAAAGACATCCTATATTATGGGAGAATATATTTGTAAATGACATATCCGACAAGGGGTTAACATCCCAAATATATAAAGAACTTACAGGCCTCAACACCCAATAGCAAATAACCAGATTAAAAAATGGGCAGAGGATATGACGAGACAGTTCTCCAAAGAATTTCAGTTGGCCAACAGACACATGAAAAGAGGCTCCACATCACTAATCATCAGGGAAATGAAAATTAAAACCACAATGAGATATCACCTCACACCAGTAAGGATGGCCACCATCCAAAAGACTAAGAACAACAAATGCTGGTGAGGATGTGGAGAAAGGGGAACCCTCTTACACTGCTGTTGGGAATGTAAGCTAGTTCAACCATTGTGTAAAGCAATATGGAAGTTCCTCAAAAAACTAAGAATAGATATACCATTTGACCCAGGAATCCCACTCTTTGGAATTTACCCAGAGAATACAACTTCTCAGATTCAAAAAGGCATATAAACCCCTATGTTTATTGCAGCACTTTTTACAATAGCCAAGATATGAAAGCAACCTAAGTGTCCATCTGTAGATGACTGGATAAAGAAGAAGTGGTACATATATGCAATGGAATACTATTCAGCCATAAGAAAGAAAGAAATCCTGCCATTTGCAACAACATGGATGGAGCTGGAGGATATTATGCTGAGTGAAACAAGCCAGGTGGAGAAAAACAAGTGCCAAATGATTTCCCTCATTTGTGGAGTATACCAACAAACCAAAACTGAAGGAACAAAATAGTAGCAGACTCAGAGACTCCAAGAAGGAAGTAGTGTTTACCAGTGGGAAGGCGGGTGGGGACGGTGGGAGAAGGCGATTGAGGGGTATTTTGTTTAATACACATTGTGTGGGGGATCACAGGGAAAACAGTGTAGCACAGAGAAGGCAAATAGTGAATCTGTGGCATCTTACTACACTGAAGGACAGTGACGGCTTTGGGGTATGGGTGAGGACTTGATAATATGGGTAAATGTTGTGATCACATTATTTTGTTCATGTGAAACCTTTATAAGAGTGTATATCAATAATACCTTAATAAAAAGTAGTAGTATTTAAAAAAAAAGAGGGAGAAATATATATATATGAATCTCTTCCATTATAGCTATTTGGTATGACATCATGCAAAGCCACTGCATTGATAAACTGGAAATATTTCATTATCATTTGCTATATAAAAGTTGGCAGTAGCTAGTCATTCGGATATGGAAAGAACCAGAAGGGAAAGAAGAAGTACATTTTCCTCATCCTTGACTTGTCTTATAACAACATCATCATAAATCATAAAATAAACTTAACTGTGGATTAATCAGATGGGAAAATAAAGTATCCTTTATTATAATGTTGCAAGATAACATAGAACTCTGATTCCAAACAACTCAAGATCACCTATAGTTAAATTTAAGTCTATGCTTTCTACTCAATGAAAATAAATTATGGCTGCTAAATGTCTAAATAAATATTTCCTTCTTCCCCCTGACATAGTGTATTCATGCCTATGAGGCATTATCCATTAAACTGTAATTCTTCATAATTTAGTTTGATTTTAATTATCAGTTGCTTGCTTCCTCAATTATTTATATGTACTTATTTTATAAATATTTTTATAATAACTAGGAAGAACTCACTATATTACTGGTCAATAATTCGCCTCTCAAGGACTTCGTACCAAATGCTATATATTTTAAAAAGAAAGTCTTAATTATGCAAACACTGTATTAAGAAATATCTTTGTTTAAAATATCTGCAAAACATTTTTGTGCATCATTTGCATGTTTATAGTTCCAAATTACTGAGATTATGATATGTGTTATAAATTAACTACCATGTGCAGAGTGAATTAACCACCTCCTGTGCTTTGTAAGTAGGTTTATTTCTTCATGGCTTGAAATACAAGAACAGTTTTGAATTAATATTGTTAGATACAAATTTATTTTCACAAGGATATTACATCGACATCATCTTCATCATCACCTAGTAATGTTCATTGAGTTCCTGGTTGTATGTGACATGTACCAGACAAACTGCTAAACCTGAAATATTGATCAAAGCACCAACAATGTATTGAACTGCACTGATAATTAAAATGCAGTTTATTTGAAAATGATATGAAAGCAAATCAACTAAAAATTGCCTTTTTAAGTTCACAAGCATGTAGTAACTTACCATCTGGGATTGTGCAGGAAAGAGAATTCTCACTTTAATACTCTTACTCATTCTCAAGTGATTATTGGCTTGACTGGTTTACCTTTCCACCACTTTTTTCATATAAAGGAAATCACTGGAACATGGCTTTATGAGTGGTTGGAAACTCAGTAGAAAACAAAACAAAACTAGTTCTCATCTTCCAGGATGATTATGTTGTAGGGATTGAATTTATGGGGAGGTATTATATTTTTCTATGTCTCCCCCCGTCTTTCACATAAATGAAAGTTTGCTTATATGATAATTTTGCTATTACCACATTATAATTTAAAAAATATAATTTATTGAACAAATATGTAAATATAAATTTTAGAGACAATTGTCCAAACTTGTTATTCTAGACTTTTTAATAGTGCTAGTACTTCATTTGATATTAGAGTGTTCCAAACTTATTCCCTGTTACAAACAAAATGGTAAGTAGGGAAATGCTTAACTTTGTTTGTAAATGTTTATATATGTTAAAAATAAAGTTTCTCAATCTTGGCACAGTTGACATTCAGGGATGGATAATTCTCTGTTGTTTGGGGATCAGAGTTGTACTTTAGGTTGAAGGATGTTTAGCATCAATCCTGGCCTCTATCTAGTAGTTTCCAGTGGTACATTCTCCTTGGTCCCCACTCTCCCATATGATGCAATGATCAAAAATATCTCTAGATGTTGCCAAATGTCCCCTCGGGAAAAATAACCCCTATTTAGTGAAGTAATGAAATAGAGATCTTTGTCTTGCTTTACTTTATTTTACCTATTCACAGTATAAACATTTCATATACTTTGTATTGAAATGCAGAGGTCACTGGATTCAAGTCAGATGACAGGTGTTTCTTTTACATGTGTTCACATATACTGGTGTATATGTGCTGTTACGAACTTTGTTATCCCAGACAAGTCACTGAGAATGGCCACAGTTTCCTCTTATGGAAAATGGAAATAATCAACTTGATCCTATTGATTTCACTGAAAAACTTTGAGGAACATAATCATGAATGATTTGGAAAAGTAATGTGGGATAATGATGATGATGAAGAAGAAGAACAACAACAACAACAAGAATCAGTACATACACCAAATCCCAAATTCTAATGAAGAAAACTGCATTGCATATTATTTCAAATTATTGAAATTTATTTGATATGATGCTGTCTATTAAAAATAAGAAAAATAATATAAACTAATCATGAGATAACTGGCATAGGCCACCTATTACAAAATTATATCTACTCTATTTCACCTCAGTTCATAGGAAGAGTGTTTTAATAAATTGTCATATTATGTCACATATTTACTTTGAATGATGTACTTTCAAAATAAGAATGATGGAGATCATAGGATTAAAGATGGCAGCATGAGAGGTGAGACAGAAACTTTCTCCCAAAACCACATATAATATGAAAATAAAGCAAATTTATCAAATCCTGAAAAAGTAACAGGAAAGAAGGCTTAGACAAACTGTCTACACCTGGGAAAACCAGTATACCTCAAGGAAAAGGGTAAAGTACCAAAGCCATTATGCGGAGGGACCCCTATCTCAGCTCACTGGAGTGAGGAAGAGAAAAAGAGATGGGAGGGGGTGGAGACCTAGGACTGCTGAACACCTAGTCCTGGAGATCTGCTCTGGGAGCAAGAACCTACATTACATGGTGCTCTGGAGATTAGTGGAGTTGGAAAGCTAAAATAGCTGGAATATTTGGAAAGACTGAGTTTCCAGCTGCCTGTGGAAAACACATATCCACAACCGGCCACTCTGGGACAAAAGAAAGAAGGGCAGTCTGAAAGAATTCCTAACAGTGAGAGGGCTGCTAAAGGGGCAAGGACTGCACAGAGCTTGCTGCTCAGGAGAAAGGACACGTGGACAAAATTGTAAGGGTGCACTCTGCCCAGCAGGTTGGGAACTTTCAGGAGCTTCACGTGCTCCATCCCCCTGGCAGGCTATGCAGCTACAGGACCCCCCATCATGATATGCAACTTGCTGCACTTTCCTCCCAGCTGGCACCGGCTCATAAACCAGCTGCCCCCGCCATCACACCAGGCCAGCCAGAGGGAGGCCTCACCTATGGCAGCTATAAGTGCAAATCATAGAGGCTTCTCCATGTGTGCTCAGTCCACTGGCCCTGGCAATGGAGACAGGTACTGCAGCTGAGAAGCAGGAAATACCTTTTTCCTCCCAACAGGCACCAGTACCTCACCTGCAACCCCTGCCTTCATTCCAGGGGCTGAGCAGCTCCAGAGAGTATAGCTTGCAGGCACTAGAGAGTGCCACCTTCAAACGTGAAATGTCAAAGGAATCTGGTTAAACAAAATTCCACGAACAGCATAAGACGGCCAAGTAAAACTGAACTCAACAATCTTCCAGAAAGATATTTCAAAATAAAAATTATAAACATGGTCACAGAACTACAGAAAAATTTTCAAGAACTCAGGGAGGAATTAAGGAATGAAATACAAGTGTTGACGAATACAGTATCTGAAATGAGACATATAGTGGAGAGATTTAAAGGCAGATTAGATGAAGTAGAGGAGATAGTAAATGAAATAGAAATTAGAAAAAAGGAATAAAAAGAAGCTGAGGCACAGAGAGAAAAAAGGATTCCTAGGAATGAAAGAATATTGAGAGAATTGTGTGACCAATCCAAACGGAACAATATTTGCATTACAGGGGTACCAGAAGAAGAAGACAGAGAAAAAGGGATAGAAAGAGTCTTTGAGGAGGTAATTGCTGAAAACTTCCCCAATATGGGGAAGGAGATAGTCTCTCAGGCCATAGAGACACACAGATCACCCAACACAAGGGACCCAAGGAAGACAAAATCAGTGGCATGATATAGTTAATGCAATGAAGCAGAAGGGCCTTGAACTGAGAATACTCTACCTAGAAGTATTATCACTTAAATTTGAAGGAGGGATTAAACAAATACCAGATAAGCAAAAGCTGAGAGAATTTACCTCCAAAAAGCCATCTCTACAGTGTGTAGCTACTGCTACAGATGGAAGTGTTCTTAGGGCTAAATAGCTCTCAATAGAGAAAATAAAACCACAGTAAAGAAAGTAGACCAATTAATTACTAAGCAGATGCAAAATCAAATCAACCACCCCCAAAGTCAGTGAACGGATAGACAAAGAGTACAGAATCTTATACCAAATATATAAACAATGAAGGAAGAAAAAAAAGGATAAAAAAAAGAACCTTTATATTGTGTTTGTAATAGCATAGTAAGGGGGTTAAATTAGACAGATAGTAAGGAAGTTACCCTTGAACCTTTGATAACACGAATCTAAAGTCTGCAATGGCAATAAGTACATAATCTAAATTTAAATGATCTGAATGCACCAATCAAAAGACAAAGAGTCACTGAAGGGATAAAAAAACAAGACCTGTCTATTGCTGCCTACAAGAGGGGCTCACTTCAAACTCAAAGACATACACAGACAAAAAGTGAAGGGATGGAAAAGACATTTCATGCAAATAGTAGGGAGAAAAAAGCGATGCTGCAGTACCTGTATCAGACAAAACAGATTTCAAATCAAAGAAAGTAACAAGAGACAAAAATGACATTAAAAAATAATAAAGGGATCAGTCCAAGAGGATATAACTATTATAAATAACTATGCATGCAAAACAGGAGGACCTACATATGTAAAACAAATACTAACAGAATTAAAGGGGGAAATAGAATGTAATGCATTCGTTTTAGGAGACTTCAACACACCACTCACTCCAAAGGACAGATCAACCAGACAGAAAATAAGTAAGAAGACAGAGGCACTCAACAATACATTAGAACAGATGGAACTAACAGATATCTACAAAACATTCCACCCACCAAAAAGCAGCAGGATACACATTCTTCTCAGGTGCACATGTAACATTTTCAAGAATATATCATATACTAGGCCACAAAAAGAGCCTCAGTAAATTCAAAAGGATTGAAATTGTACCAACCAGTTTCTCAGACAACAAAGGTATGAAACTAGAAATAAATTATGCAAAGAAAATGAAAAATCCCACAAACACATGGAGGCTTCACAACATACTCCTAAATAATCAATGGATCAATGACCAAATAAAAACAGATATCAAGCAATATATGGAGACAAATCACAACAATAATTCAACACCTCAAAATCTGTGGGTGGGATGCAGCAAAGGCCATGTTAAGAGGAAAGTATATTGCAATACAGGCCTACCTCAGGAGAGAAGAACAATCCCATATGAGCAGTCTAAACTCACAATTAATGAAACTAGAAAAAGAAGAACAAATGAGGCCCAAAGTCAGTAGAAGGAGGGACATAATAATGATTAAAGGAGAAATAAATAAAATCAAGGAGAATAAAACAATAGAAAGAATCAATGAAAGCAGGACCTAGTTCTTCGAGAAAGTAAACAAAATATATAAACCCCTAGCCATACTTATCAAGAAAAAAAGAGTCTGCACCCATAAACAGAATTAGAAATGAGAAATGAAAAATCTCTATGGACACCACAGAAATACAAAGAATTATTGGAGAATACTATGGAAAATTTTATGCTAACAAACTGGATAACCTAGGAGAAATGGACGTTCTAGAAAAATACACCATTCCAAGACTGACCCAGGAAGAAGCAGACAATCTGGACAGACCAAATACTAACAATGAAATTGAATTGGTAATCAAAGAAACTACCTAAGAACAAAATTCCTGGACCAGTTGGCTTCACTACTGAATTTTATCAATCATTTGGTGAAGACCTAATACCCATTCTCCTTAAGTTTTACAAAAAGTAGATGAGGGAATACTTCCAAACTCATTCTATGAGGCCAGCATCACTAAAACCAAAACCAAGAAAAGACACCACAAAAAAAGAAAATTACAGACCAATATCCCTTGATGAACATAGATGCAAAAATACTCAACAAAATACTAGCAAACCGATTCAAAAATACATAAAAAAATCATCCATCATGATAAAATAGAATTTATTCCAGGGATGCAAGAATGGTTCAATATTTGAAAATCAATCAACATCATACAACACATCAACAAAATGAAGGACAAAAACCACATGATCATCTCCACAGATACTGAAAAAACTTTCGACAAAATTCAACATCCATTCATGATAAAAACTCTCAGTGAAATGGGAATAGAGGGAAGTACCTCAACATAATGAAAAGCATATATGACAAACCCACAGCCAACATCATACTTAACAGCAAGAAGATGAAAGCTTTTCCTTTAAGATCGGGAACAAGGCAAGGATGCCCACTCTCCCCATTTTCATTCAACATAATTCTGGAGGTCCTAGCCATGGCAATCAAACAACACAAAGAAATAAAAGGTACCCAGATTTGTAAGGAAGAAGTTAAACTGTCACTGTTTTCAGATGACATGATATTATACATAGAAAACCCTAAATAATCCACCTCAAAACTACTAGAACTAATCATTGAATTCATCAATGTTGCAGAATACAAAATTAATACAAAAAAATCTGTTGCTTTTCTATATATTAACAATGAACTAGCAGAAAGAGAAATCAACAAAACAATTCCATTCACAACTGCATCAAAAAGAATAAAATACCTAGTAATAAACTAACCAAGGAAGTGAAAGACATATACCCTGAATTCTACAAGACTCTCATGAGAGAAATTAAAAAAGATACCAATAAATGGAAATACAACCTGTGGTCCTGGGTATGAACAATTAATATTGTCAAAATGGCCATCCTTCCTAAGCAATCTACAGATTCAATGCAATCCCTATCAAAATACCAACAGCATTCTTCAAGGAACTAGAGCAAATAGTTCTAAAATTCATATGAAAACACAAAACACCACAAATAGCCAAAGAATCCTGAGAAAGAAGAAAGTAGCTAGGGGGATTGTGCTCCCTGACTTCAAGCTCTACTACAAAGCCACAGTACCCAAGACAATTTGGTACTGGCACAAGATCAAACCCATAGATCAATGGAACAGAATAGAGAGCTCAGATATATACCCAAGCATTTTTGGTCAATTAATACATGATAAAGGAGCCATGGATATACAATGGGGAAATGACAGCCTCTTCAACAACTGGTGTTGGCCAAACTGGACAGCTTCATGCAAGAGAATGAAACTGGATTATTGTCTAATGCCATACACAAAAGTAAAGTTTAAATGGATCAAAGACCTGAATGTAAGTCATGAAACCATAAAACTCTTGGAAGAAAACATAGGCAAAAATCTCTTGACTATAAGCATGAGCAACTTTTTCCTGAACGCATCTCCTCTGTCAAGGGAAACAAAAGCAAATATGAACTAATGGGACTACATCAACCTAAAAAGCTTCTCTACAGCAAAGAACACTGTCAGTAGAACAAAAAGCCATCCTACAGTATGGGAAAATATATTTTTAAATGACATATCTGACAAGGGTTAATGTACGAAATATATAAAGAACTCACACACTTCAACACCCAAAAAGCAAATAACCCAATTAAAGGATGGGCAGAGGATATGAACAGACAATTCTCCAAAGAAGAAATTCAGATGACCAACAGGCACATTAAAAGATGCTCCACATCGTTAATCATAAGGGAAATGCAAATTAAAACCACAATGAGATATCACCTCACACCAGTTAGGATGGCCAACATCGAAAAGACTAGGAACAACAAATCCTGGTGAGGATGCAGAGAAAGGGGAACCCTCCTACACTGCTGGTGGAAATGTAAACTACTTCACCCATTGTGGAAAACAATATGGAGGTTCCTCAGAAAACTAAAAGCAGAAATACCATTTGACCCGGGAATTCCACTCCTAGGAATTTACCCAAATAAAAGAAGTTCTCAGATTCAAAAAGACATATGCACCCCTATGTTTATTGCAGCACTATTTACAATAGCCAAGGTATGGAAGCAAACGAAGTGCCCTTCAGTAGATGAATAGCTAAAGAAGATTTGGTACATATATACAATGGAATACTATTATTCCATAAGAAGAATATAAATCCTCCATTTGCAACAACATGGATGAGGCTAGAGGGTAATGTGCTCAGTGAAATAAGCCAGACGGAGAAAGGCAAGTACCAAATTATTTCCCTCATTTGTGGATATAACAACGAAGCAAACTGAAAGAACAAAACTGCAGCAGATTCACAGACTCCAATAAGGGACTAGCGGTTACCCAATGGGAGGGGTGGGGGAGGGTGTGTGGGAGCAACAGAGAAAGGGATTGAGGGGTATTATGATTCATACACATGGTGTGGGAGGGGTTCACGGAGAAGACAGTGTAGCACAGAGAAGGCAAGTATTGACTGTGTGGCATCTTACTACACTGATGGACTGACTTCAATGTGGTATGGGAGGGACTTGATAATATGGGTGAATTTAGTAACCACAATTTTTTTTCGTGTGAAACCTTCATAAGAGTGTATATCGATACCTTAAATATATTACCCTAATATATATATACCTAATAATATATGTTATATATATATTTATGTATGCATAATAATATATATACCTTAATATATATACTTCAATATATATATAATATATATAGTAAAAAAGAATGATTCAGTATTTGTTAATGTTTTATGCTACCAATTTAAAATGAGAAAACATGCAAGAAGGTTAAAGTTGTTTTTCAAGTTATGTAATTGTCTATTATATTACGTATTACAAAGAGTGCAATTTAATAGTGTTCTTTTGCACTGGAGTTGGAATCAAAAGGTCCTCTTCTTACAAAGCCTGATGAGATGATCTCTAAAGTCATTTCTGTCAAAATATGGTACTCAGTTTGTGCCTGGATAAATCAGGCCCCAAAGGATTGACGCCGAATGAATAGGTAGATGCGCCGGGGTATGTGTGGAGAGCGGTTGGGACAGAAGGAGCAAGAGTCCAGGACAGGACTGACTGTGTTTTTGTGCCTAGTCTCCATCTAAGGCCTGAACCGGGCCTGACTCTGAAAGGAACCTTGAAAAGTTTCCTAATTTCCAGGAACAAGTATCTCAGGAATGCAGGGAGGTCTTATCTCAAGGCCAGCCACCTGGACCAGATGCCCCCAGGCGTATGTGACCTAAGTATTGGATTAATGTCCGATTGGATTGATCTGTGGGCAATACTTAAGTGATTGGATGGAGGTCCTTGAGAAGGGTGTGCGAATCTAATCTGTAGGCAATACAAGTGTATATAAGCCATGCCAGAATAAAGCTTCATTGCATTCTGCACCAGACAGCTTGCCCTCCTGTCATCTTGTATATACAGCCCCACGTCCCCACTCAGGAACTGTTCGACTCCTGCCGGCAGGCCCCGGAAGGTATGGTAGGTTACCTGGGAAAATCCTTTAGTTAGTTAATGTTTGGAAGGACTCTAAACAGGTATAAATGATTTTTTTTCATTACCATGGGAGCAGGTCATGCTTTCTGGCAACCAAATGCCCATTTCTACTAGGCAGAATCCTGCATTATACACAGTAATGGTAGGTCAGACTGCCCTCTGTGCACTGCAAACAGAAGTAGAAGTTGGCAGTTTCTTTCTGCCTACCATATTGGGCAGCAAGCCTAAGACTGGTACTTGGCCAGGGCCTTTTATTCTCTAGGGCTAAAAGAAAGAGGTGTCCAATATTAGTAATGCCTTGCAGCAATGGTAATGGCTGCTTCACCAGACAGTGCCTAATAAAAGAATCCTGACTGGTGCAAAAGTCTGAGTTTACAAAAGCTCCAAACAATAAGTGAGTACATTACAGTTCAATTACATACTTTGTTGAAATAGTTGGTACCACGTAAATAAAGTATTCAGATATATCCAGATAGCAAAGACTCTGAGACTTTTACCAACATTGCCAGCAAGAATTGAAGCCACTAAATGAATGTTTTAGGAGTAACTTCAATCATTGTATTTATTCAACAAACATTTATCAGCACATGTACTGTACTATGTTATGGTATTATAATCCCTGCCTCAAAAAGCTCACAGCCTAAAAGAACAATTTTAGGATGTCCTGTGAGAGAAACATGTAGGTCCAGGATGTCTTGTGAGTACAGAGGAGGAGCAACCAGCTAAATCTAATGTGGAAGAGAGGGGAGAGGGGAAGTTTTCCTTGGAGGGTTTGACCTCTGAGCTGAGTATTAATGGATGAGTGAACACTATAGAGACAGAGTTGGGGTATAGGAGGGCAGAGGAGTTTCTATGCAAAGGTATACAGGCTGCAAACACAGCTTCAACTGGAATGAAGACAATGGAGGGTGGAAAATTTTAATTGTCATTGAAAGCCATGATTTAGATATTCTTGTTGAATGACTAAGAAAAATGCATTTAGGTTTGCTATCCCTGAACGAATAGTAGGTGATCTTTTATAGGACGTGTGCTTAGACACTAAGTAAGGATGTAAATAAGGCACAATCAGGGTGGGGTGAGTTTCCACACACTCAGTAACTGTCTTGGTTTGTTAACTCTCCTTTATTCTGTAGGCAGATGTTGAGCTCCAGTGAGTAGATTAAATGCAGCAACAAATACCCCAACTAGTGATTAAGCACAAAAAGATTTGTTTCTCATATCCTAGTCCAACATGGGTTGAAGCAGAGTAGAACTCTTCTACACGCTTAATCAGGATCCCAGGTTTCTTCCATCTAGTGAATTGATCAAAGTAGGACTTTAGGGCCTCCCACTGCGTCATCTGCATTTCTTCTACCCATATTCGACTGGCCAGAACTCAATCACACATCCTCACCTAATTGCAGGAGTGCCAGGGAAATGTGGTCCAGCTATCTACCAAAAAGGAAAAAAAAATGGATTTGTTGAGCACATATCAGTTTCTCTGCCACAAGTGGGGAAATCAATCTATAGGAGGGAAAGATACAGATCCAGGGTAAAGCACTGTGCACACAAAAGCTACTGGACTATAAATTGATTAAGATAAGGTAATTCCTAAACCAAGATTTTATTTCTAGTGCTATGGGCTTTAGAAGAGCTGCAGTTATTGGCCAGAATTTTTGGGGAGTGTGTTTGGGGCACTGAGACAGTTTTTAAAAAAAATTTTCTGTCTTAATAAGAAATTATTTTCATTTAGTCTCAAGAGTATTTGGAAGGTGAACATTACAGTTACTGTTAACTTCTGGAAAACAGATTTCCCCAGCATTCTGGACAGGGACTTCAGCCAAGAGACAAAAGTGTGACAGTTTCATAAAGATAAACCAATCCCAGTGCCACCTGACAATTACATTAAATCTTTCTGTGTCCATCCATCTGCCTAACCGGCATGTAGTAGATGATATATCCATGAGGTTTTAGGCTTAGACTCAAACTCCAAGAACTCAATAATATTTGTTATTTTTAAAAATTGAGTATAATAGCTAAACACTAATAACTCCAATGAAAACTGCTTTCTTTCTCATCAGCATGAATCAATATTGCTTGTTTTGCATTACTCAATCTGTTGAAATATGAATTTTAAAGTCACATTATTTTTAAATTTTATAACTTGTTTGAACATCATAACCTAACATATGTTTAAGCCTCTTAAATATACTTGAGTTTTGCAATTTCCAGTTATGTCCTTCATTAAGCATTATTCAATAACTACTGTCAAAAGTAGTCCTCTGTGGTGCCTCATTATTCAGCAAACTCTCTCTTGTACTCAGTTAATCAAATGCCTTTCTGTTCCAGTCAGAGCAGCATTTCATAATAGTTCTAGTAGTGGCATTTCCACCCCCGCACCCTCGCTGCATCATCTCCTCCACTCAAACAGTCCACTTGAAAAGAAAGTTCATCCTGTGCACAAACTTCTTAGGTTAGCGGCAACTATTTCATTCCATTTTTTGAAAATACGTAAGTCTAGCACATTGTAAAGATTAGCCTACTGTTTAGAAGTGTAATGCACAATATTTTGCTGTCAATCAGATTTAAATGCTGTTTTCTATCAACAAATTGAAATAAAAGCAATTGTCAAAAATGTATTAACATTTCAGGGGGCAGAAAGTCAAAGGAGAGTATTCAAATGACAGAAAGGTCTACTGTAGGATAAAAACTAACGTTTTTATGTTTTTGTTTTGAGTATTTGACTAACATTTACTTCTAAAATATTCAGAAACAAATGTCCAAAGGAGAAACCCAGTGGACAAGTAAAACTATGAATAAAGCACTAATGTTGAATAAAATAAATTGTGAAAATAAAAGCAGCTTAAGCTTCATCAGGTAACACCAAAGACCAGTCAGAAGAAACAAGGAGTTGTGCTGACTCTTTCTGTCAATAGTAAAGAACTTTGTGCACAGGAAGAACCTCATCTACAGCTCAACACCACTTCTTTTCTAAAATGGAGATACCCAGTAATAAGTTACTGTATGAGTCTTGTGTTTGGGTTGGGGGTGTATAGAGAATCAGACCTATCTGCTGGGGTCCCAAAAGGAAATTGATGTCATGTTAGTATTAGGATAATTTAAGGAGGGGTTATTGATAAAGGGACTAATTACAAAGTTATGGGGGAGATACATGGGAATTAACAGGGATTGTGCTGGAACCAAGGGGAGCATCAATGAAATTGTCACCACCCCTTGATCTGAAGGGACAAGAGTAAGAAATAGTTGCCAAAATCTGGAAGGAGTCTGGTAAAGCAAAACACCTTGCAAGTACTCACGATCTCATGTGGAGGGTACATGTAAGATGTGTCTTCACAGATAGGGAACTAGGGACCCTGACTCTACATCTATTCCTCCTTAATCTCTTGATGAATCTTCTCATTAGCTGACCCCAACAGGAAGCCAAGGGCCTTGTAAACCCATTTATTAGTATAATTCACATATGTTACACTCCTAGGACAGAGAGTACAGTGGAACAAAATGGAAAACCTAGAAGGAGGAGCAACAGACCATATGCAGTACATCAAGTATAAAGACATAGCTTACAGAGTCACTAGATAATGTGTGTCAGTGAAAAGTCAGAGAGTTCCCATCTCTGTGGTGATGGAAATGCTCTAAAACTGAATTGTAGTATTAATTGCACAACTCTAAATTCACTAGTATACATAAAATGTATGAATTTTATGATATGCAAATTATACTTCAACAAAGCTGTTTTTTTCTTAAAGTACTACATACGAAAACTAAAAAAAAAAAAAGCCTTGAAAGAGTAAAGAACTGCATATAAAGTAAAAAGGAAAGTACAGGTTGGGAGGTTATTTTTAAGGAGGAAAGATAACTTATCTGAGTTTGGAAAAAGATGATTTGGGGTATAAGTAGGGATACATTTGCAAGTGTTTGGAATTAGAAGTTGAGGAACTTCATACTTGATTTTCTAGATTTTATTGAAAACCAGAAGTTTTTACATCCCACAGCACCATGTGCATGTATCCATAATTGTGCTGTGCACATACGCTGATGTTATTTATGCAAATTTTTCATCCATTAAACTAGAAATTCTTAAAGTGTGGTCCAAGGACATTTAGGAATCCTCAAGATACTTTCTGGAGGGAGATCTGAAAGGTCCTACCTTTTCCAAGTATATATCTGTCTAAGTTCAAATTTCTTTATATACTTAAATAAATAACATACTACAACAGACTGAATACAGAAACAGTTATGATAATCCAGCTCTTTTTTTATTAAGCCAGATACTAAAGAAATTTTCAAAAATGTAAAGAATGCCACTATTCTTGTTCATTATTTTTGTTCTGGAAAATGTTTTTTTTCATAAAATATATATTAATATCATTATGTAATAGGGTTATTGCTGGTCTTTAAAATAAACTAGTATTGTAAAAGTTTTTCAGTTTTACCACCTACTGTGGTATCAATGGGAATACTCCATATGACCAAAATCATTTTGGGGTCCTCCATAATTTTTAAGTGTAAAGGGCTGTAAGACAAAAAAGTTTCAAAACTGGTAAACTGCTAAGTCTCTGGTTTTCTGAGGTGAATCATAACATTTACCTTTGAGTCCTCAGTGCTAACACAATGATTGGCATATAGTTAAGTGCTGAGCAAACATTGAACTGAACTTAAATACCAAGAGCAAGGGGGTAGAGGAGTTGCACAGAGTTGTGAAGATGTATAATACTTGGCTGACGGGATTGTGAATGGCAGCTGATCAAGGGTGAATAAAAGGACTGCTAACAGACTTTGAGGGCCCCAGTGAGGTTGGCTTCTGAGGAGACCACAAATTTGGGGAGGTACAGTCTTTAGGGTTGGGGATTTTATTCAATGTTAATAATCTGTGTGCATGCATGTGGGAATGGAGAAGATCATGAAGGAAAAAAAAAGGTTATGCTTTCTTATTACTCTACTGTTCTTCCAGAGACTTAGCTCAAGCAGAGAGAAAATACAAATATTACTTTAACTGTAGTTCATAAAGTGAGTTTCAATGTTTATTCCTAAAGGCAAAATGAATATTGTTGAGAAATTCCCAAACACCTCTTGCCATTGCCCCTTTCTGTCCATTGCCCTATAAAACAGATGTAGAGAAAGTTAATGGAGAGAGAAAAGCTTTTGTATTGTTCCATTAATCTTTGGACATGTTTGTACCTGCACTGAATGATGGTCATATCATTTAAGCAACTGACATATTTTTGTACTTTGTCAGGATAACATCTAATATATGTATTATCCATGCAGTTTGGAATTTATTTACACTTCTTTTAGTTGAAACGTTTATTTTTAACTTCTATCTCAGTCTCTATCTCTGGGATATATTCTTGGCTCAGCAAGAGTTTTGAAAGTGGAAATGATCACTTTTATTTTGAAAATTGAATTTCTAATTGAAAGAGTTAGAGATAGGATTTTTTTGGATGGACACATTGTTGATTGGTAATGTAATGAAATATCCAGTCTGAGTGCTGGAGTCTAATCTCAGCTTTTAATTTGGATTTAATTTGTATTAAAATAGGCAGTAGATGAGAAACCCTTATTAATAAAAGTGGACTAATTTTATCCAAGATAATTTGATAATGTTCCTTACATTTCTTCAGCTTTGTGATATCACATTATAAACCTCCACAAAGGCCTGTTTTAATAATTTTGGTGCTCTCATTTTACTGGATGAATACATTTATAACTCTCTATGCAATGTTTATTTCAACAGTTTTAGTTTTTTTTAACCGTTAAAAACATGTCTTCACAGTGTTTCTTTTTTAATGACGAAAGTACTAAATATTCGCTGACCCAGACCACACAGTTCAGTCTTGCACACATTAACCTCTCTGACCTCATCTCTTACTACTCTCCTCCTCACTCAATTTGTTCCAGGCACACTGGCCTCCTGACTGTTCACTGACCATGTTAGGTATGCACACAACTCAAGGGCTTTGCAGTTGCTTTTTCTCCACCTGGCTGAAATGCTCTTGCTGAAGAAATCTTCATGGCTCTTTCCCTCATTTCCTTCAGGTGTTTTTCAATTATTGCACTTTCAGGTAGATCTTTGTCCACCTCATTTAGAATAGCAACACTACTGCTCTACTGCCAGCATTGTCTATTCTCCTTCCTGTGCTACGTAAAAACCTGAGAAACCTGGACTGGATAGCTGACGGAAGAACCAAGCGGCACTCGGATGTCTTGGAGTGTTGACGTTTTATTTTTACACCAGAGGGCTCAGAGGGAAGTAATCTCCCAAGGTCTGAGCCCTGAACAAAGGCAAGGGGAGAAATATATATCTTTAAGCTTCCGTATCTGCAATATTTCTACATGCACAGCAAACGAGCAAGCAAGGGGGAGTCAGTTTAGGGAGTGAGTGCCTGGCAGAGCGGGAAGTGAAGGGAGTTTCCGTTGTCTTTGCTAAGAAGAGAAACAGAAGGAAGCCACCTGGACTAGATTGCTGCCCTTGTAAATTTTTCCCTATCACCTGTATTATTTATTTCATCGTAGCATTTATCATCCTTTGAAATAGTAGGCATGGTAGTCATATGTTTAAGTAAACATGGGCCAGAAATATCTGTTGGATACATGAATGACTGTAGAAAATGTGAAAAAAAATGCAGAAGAGCAAAGAGTAGAAGACGTTCATAATTCCACAACCTGGAAATAATCATGCTGTCATTTTAGTGCATGCTTACATATACCCACAGACATACACGCACATATGCCTATAATAGAGGAAGTAGTAGTGGCAAATTTAACAGTAATAGTAGTAGTGAGAAACAGGTGACCTTCTTGCAGGTAACCAGTCATACATCTAAACCCTGACTCTATAGTTACTTATTTCTGTATAATAAATTACTTGAAAACAGTGACTTAAAACAACAGACATTTATTATCTCACAGTTTCTGTATGTAAGGAATTCAAGAGCAGCTTAGCTGAATAGTGATGGCTTAGTGTCTCTACTAAGGTTACAATCACGATGCTGACCAGCCTGAGTCATTTGAGGGCTTAACCAAAAAGGAGGTTCCAAGATGGCTCACTCACATCTTCGCAGGTTAATGCTGGTTATTTGCAGAAGGCCTCAGTTCCTTGCCATGTGGACCTCCACAGGAAGCTGATTAAGTGTTCTCACAACATGTCAGCTGTTCTCTCCCAGAGTGAATGATTCAAGAGCTAGAGAAAGGAGGATGTTACAGTGCTATGACCTGGTCTCAGAAGTGATACACCATCCCTTCTACTTAATTCTGTTTGTTACGAGTGAGTCACAAATACATCTCACAATCCAGGGAAGGGGAATTAATGCACCTTTTAAAGAAAAGCGTATCAAATAATTTGTGGATATCTTTTTAAACTACCACACTGACCAAAATAAGTTACAAAAATAAGGAACATTGTTAACAGTGAGATTAGAGAGCATTCCCAGCTAAGAACAAGCTGTAAAGAATACTTGACAAATGTAATACAGTTTAAAACCAAATTGCAGTAAATCTCTGGGAATATAAAAACAGCTATCATTTTCAACATAGAGAATATTTGTGGAAAGTAAGTAGAAGAAATTCTGAGGAAAAAAGAACACATTACTATCATTCCGTTTAGAGGGAAATTTTGGAACTCTGGGCAGATCACAGGGACACTGAAGAATTCTCCCCACAGAGTCCTGTTCTACCCAGAGAGCAATAGCACTCCAAGGCTGCAACCATGTCTTGCCTTTTTCTGGTGTTTTGTCACTTGTATTTCTAAGAGGATCACAGACTTGCTTTGATATGGGGTAATAATCCCTAACGTGAAAGGATGAACACTGGAAGAGAAGATATGAGGTATGCAAGAAATAAAATAGTTTCATCAGAGACTTTTTCACAGTGCATATTAATGGCTGTAAAACAAAGGCAAATTTTTATGAGGAAAATACATGTAGCCAAATCAAACAAAATGCCCACAACTCAAGGTAAGTACATCTAACCCCACTTTTTAAAAAGTTAGCCAGCTCACCTAAAAGGGAGGATTCAAAATTAAAAACAAAGGGTAACTCCAATGGGGAAAATATTCCTCAAAGTGATAAACATGGCCCCAGATACAAGAGTTTCTATTAGCTTGGAAAGAATGCGTAAGAGAATTTCGTGATTACAGATACCCAAAAGGTGCAGATCTTGTCTGCCAACCCTCCCTTCTATTCCAGATGACTGAATGACTAAACAGATAATATTGAAGCCATTGACTCAACTCTCCAGTTAAGTACTCAAATGGTCTGCAGATAAACACGGAGATCAAATGGAAACCATTAAAATTCTTTGGGGGACAAAGGCAGGTAGAATTGCTCCACTCAAAGATGAGTGAAATAAATAGGGTCAATAAAAATTTCTGTAATAACAAAAAAAAAAAAGGAAATACACATAGTATGCAAACTTGAATGAAGAGCATACTTTGGAAAATTTGTATGAGGAAATAGGTAAATAGAGGCAAATTTAGAAAGTAATTACTTTGAACTATCAAAGTAAAGGAAGATGAAATTTTAAATACAACAAAATAAATGAAAAATGAAAGAAGAAACTAAAAATGGATTAAGATAAAGGAGTGGTTCAAGATGAGGGACCAAACAAAACGAAACAACCTGAGAAAAGAACAGGTCATAGTAAAATTTGAACTTATTTTGAAGAAACAAGTACAGAAGCAGAACTATGGAAAATGAAATCAGTGATATTCAGGAAAGCATAAAGCAATCACCTGGGATTCGGGGGAAAAGAAGACAGAAAAATGAAGGTGAATTAGAAGGACAACAGATGTGAAAGATAGAAAAGGCTGCTTTACATTTTGGCTGACCAGTGTGCTTGTGTGCAAAAGAATATGATAAATGGCAGAGAATAAAGTTTTAAAAATAAGATATGTTATTGTATGATAACCATATGATCCTTCAGATAAAAAGGAGCACTATGTATTTACTATGTATCAGATAAGGAGCACTATGTATTCATAATATGACAGGAAAAAATAATAAATAGAAAATATCTTTACATGTTTGCATGAAGATATTTAAGTAGAAGATTAAGTTTTAAATGTAAAGGGTCACAAGGAAAAACTTAAATATAAAAGGCCACACCAAAATGGAATGAATTCCATAAGAGTAAAATACAATAAAAGTAAAAACAACAGTACATATATAGCCCTTTTCCAATTATCTACTTGGAAATTTTAAAAATAAATATTCTTTTATTTATTCCATTAACATTTACTGAATACCTCACATATGCCAGTCTTCTAGGCATTAGGAAAATACCAGTAAACAAAACATGTAAAACGATCACCTTCAGTGAACCTATATTTGGTTGAGGCAAGAGAGATAATACAAATTTAAATAAGTCAGACATCTAGTATGTCAAGTAATTTTAAGTGTTACAGAGAGAGGTATAGCAGGGAAGAAGGATTAGGAGTGTCAGCACTGGTGTGTAAGAAGAAAAATGAATATACAGTTTTAAATAGGGTGGGAAGAGAAGGCCTTCTAGAGATGATTTGAAAATAAAGGAGTGGGCTATGAGGCTACCTGGGGAAAGTAACATTTCAGGAAGAAAGAAAAGCTAGAGCAAATGCCTTGAAGTGGGAATGTGTCTGTTGTGCTTAAGGAAAATCTAGAAGGCCAAAAGGAGCTGGAGCAGAGTGATTCTGGTGAAGAGCTGTGGGTGAGGTCAGAGAAGTAGCAGGAGAGGACATCTAGATCATGTAGGGGAGACACTTTTAGATTTTAAGGACTTTGAATTTTATTCTGTGTGAGATGAGAAGTCTTGCAAGGATTTGAATAGACAAGTAAAATTATCATAGTTACATATTTGAAAGATTATTTTGACTGCTCCATTGAGACTGCTATATTCTGCAAGTGAGAAGTAGGGAAAGCTGTTATGAGGCTATTGCAATGATCCAAGCAAGAGTTGATGGTAACTTAGACGGTGTGCAATGGAGGTAATGAGAAGTGTAAGATTGTGTGTATATTTTTAAGATAGAACCATTATGCTTTATTGATTGATTGGATGAACAATGTGAGTCAAAAGAGAGGAATTCAAGATCAATTCAAAGTTTTTAGCGTGAACAATTTACAGGGATGAATTTACAATTCACTGAGATGAGGAAGCTTGTGGGAGTTGCCTGACTCAGTGAATGTGGGAAAATATCAAGTTGTTTTGGGTCATGTTCAGTCTGAGATGTCCATTAGACATTTAAGTAAAAATGTCAAGAACAGGTTTATGTAGTTGGAAATACAAGCCTTGAATTCGTGAGTAAAGGCTGGATGGAATTACCTATTTGAGACCTGTCAATGCATCTTAAGCCATGAGAATAGGAAGGTAGATAGAAAATCGATGTTTTCAAGTCTGAGAGATGAGGAGGAACTGATAAAAGAGGAATGGCCAGTGAGGTAGAACAATTGGTAGAATATGGTATCTTGGACACTAATCTAAATAACCCTTGGATTAAAAATTTATAACTGAAGTTATGCACTATTGAAAATTAAAGGCCTTAAGGGCACTTCATATTAAAATTTGAGGGTATGGGTTATGGTAAGAGCTACAGAAAATTTCAGAGCCTAAAATCCCTTAATTAGAAAAACATAAGTAATAAAAATGAATAAAATAAGTAATTCACAAATCTTTAAAAAATAATAAAATCCCTGAATAATATAAAATTAAGTAATTAAGATCCAGAGGAATGTTTCCTATAGGAAGTTATAATCGTCTTGAAAGTTGATGTAGTTGTTAACATTTATTAAGTGCTAGACAGTTTTAAACACTACATTAATTATCTCATTTGATAATGAGTCATTGGAAGGAATTTACTGAAGTTAAAAGTTAAGACAAGGATTACCAGTATCATTTTTACTATTTAAGCCCAAGTCAACCTAATAAGACAGTTTTTTAAAGCAAAAATATTAAAAAGAAAAACAGTATCATTATTTACATGTGATATGGTCAACTACTTAGAAATTTTAAGAAATTCACCTGAAAAACTATTCCACCTAAGAAAATTTGGTAAGGGAATGTAGATTTAAGATCAACATACAGAAATTTATATCATGTCCATACACTGGCAATACTCAAATGAAAAACATAATGGAAAATAAAAGCCTATTTACAATTGTGATGAAAACTATGAAACTACCTAAGAACAAACTTAGGCAGGCATGTACATGACCTTTCTAAAGACACTTCTGAAACTTTATCAAGGGCATAAAGTACACCTAAAATGGAGAGGAAAAACAAACTATATATTGTTGAATGGGAAACCTCAATGATACAGATGTATCAATTTTCACCAAAATTAATCTACAGAAAGTATTTTAACCAAATTTAGCAGTCTTATCCTAGAATAATTTGTCTTACTAGAGAAGAGAATGCACAAGAACAAATAAAAAATTGTTATAAATAACAAATGAAAGGGATTTTGTCTTAATAGTTATCAAAATATAATATAAAGTTTTAGTAAAAGAGCATATATACTAGTGCAGAAACAAATGAACATTGATAAAATAGAGAAATCTGGAATAGACATTCCTATATATGGCAATTTAGGTTATGAAAAGTCATTTCAAGTCAAAAGAAAAAGATGAACTATACAATAAATAATGTTGAGATATTCAAATATCTATTTGGGAAAAAATGAAAATAGGTACTATTGAGACAGGGACCATGGGTGTAGTCAGAGTAGGGTGAGGGCCTCCAGAAAAAGCAAAGCAGGATATTTACAGTCAAAGAAATGTAACAATGTAAAGAAGTCCCTTTCGAAACTGTGTTAAGCATTATGCAAAGTCAAAGGCACACTAATTCTCTAGGGTAAAAATACCAGACTAGAAATATAGACATCTTCAGTGAGATCAGTTAAAGGTCAAAAGGCCAGGAGCAACTTCACCTGGAATGTTTGAGTGTTCCACAAATAAAGAAGGGTATTTCAGCATAACCCATGACTTCACTGTAAACAGCCCGAGCAAACAGACAACAAACCAGCCCACCTTGAGGGCAGGGCAGGTGGTACAAGTCCGCACACCTAAGCCTTTTTTTCACGTTTCCAAAAGTCCTCAATTGCCTATAAATTCCCTAGACAATGCACCACCCCGGGCTCTCTTGTCCCTTCCTGGCCTGAGCCAGGAGCTCTTTCTCTCACTTTATCTCTAAATAAAAGCCTCTACCTTGGCTCTCCTACCTTGGGTATTTGCTAAGTTCATTCTTCGACTCCACAAACAAGAACCCAGACATCACTCTCTCACAGTTTACACATATATATTAATTATAAATTGAATATCCATATATAGGATGAAGGGGAGCAGAATATGTCACCCTAAAATATGCCTCCTTGCATAAAGATTATTTTGAACAAATTATTTTTAAGAAACTGTAGTCATAGGTGTAGCTCTGAAAACTGAGTAAAGGTTACCCTTTTGTAAAGAGATATTTAGAGTTATAACAGGACTCTTCATTTGTAAGGGTGTCTTCCTCTCTGTGCCAGAAACTCTTATCAATGGAGAAGACAATGACCTAAATCCTCATACAACTTTATTATCCTTGTTACAGTTCTTTTCCCTATTGTCTCCCACAACTGGCTTCCCCATCCTCCAATATATTTTGTCTTTAACTGGAAATGGTATTTAAGGTGGTAGCTTGGGCCATTACAGGGAGTTACACAGGTTTTCTGGGCATCTCCAATGTATACAGGAGGTAGACCTTATTTGCTTTTCTCCTGTTAATCTGCTTTTTAGTATGGTGGTGGTGGTAGTGGGTGTCTTAGCCAAGGAAGTAGAAGAGTAAATTATTTTTCCTCCCTTACAAGGAATAAAGTAATTATAAATGACAATATAAAATAATATTTTCATAATTTAGAAGAGGTGGTCAATAAACATAAAAAAGCTCAGTTACATGAATAAACATCAGATTATTTTAAGTTAATGTAACAGCAAGGCACTATTTCTCATCCATCCGAGGGAAAAACTAAAAGATATATATTTCAATGTCTATTTTTGGTGAGGATGAATGGCATGCCTACATACTGTAGCATAGAATATATTTTAGCAAAGTCTTTTTGAAAATTAATTTATATCTAAGGCATTTGCATGGCCTAGATATTCTACATCTAGGGGAAGATAGTTTAATGATGAATAGTGTAGACTGTGTTGTCAGGCTTCTTGGATTCTAATCCTGGCTCGGCCACTTACTATGTTAATGGGCTAAGTTAATTTATTTAAAGCACTTAGAACAATAGCTAGCATGTAGTAAGTGTTTTGTAAGTGGTGGCTATTATATCCTAAAGAAATACTACTACTACCACCAGCTAGCATTTACTGAGTTTAGAATTTAGCAAGAACTGTTCTAAATGTTTTGTAATTATGAAAGAATAAAACACATGAAACACTGTTATGCATGTACTATTATTAGTCTCACTTTATAGATGATTAAGGAGAGAGGCAAAGTAACATAAGGGCACAAAACTAAGAAGTGGTGGAACTAGAATTTGCACCTATAAAGGCTGGCTCCAAGGTATAGGTTCTTACATATGTATATAAATATGTAAAACAGACTTAAATGATATCCAATTTTCCCAGCACCATTTATTGAATAATCCAAACTTTTCATTATTATCACTAGTGAGGGAACTGGCAGTTGGGGAAGTGGACATTGGAGACTATCATATTTTATTTTAAATGTATATGAATTGCTTGAATTTTTACAATGCTAATATATTTTTCCTATTTTAAAAAGTTAGATAAAACTATAAGTATTCATGATCTCAAAGAAATTAATAAATCAATTAGCTCTTTGAAGTAAATCTTTAAAGAAGATGAATATGAGAAATCAGTTGACAAAATTCAGGAAATAACTGAAGAGTCTTCACAACCATTTTAAGAATTAATGCCACATTAGAAGGAAAAAATAGACAATGCTCAAAACTGAAGCACAGGAATTAAGAACAGGCTTGAAAAAAACAGCACAAAATAAAATGTTTAATTTAGAGAAAACTAAACGTAAGACAGAGAAGATAAAATATATGTCAAATGTGTGTTCCTCAAGAGGAGTTCTCCCAAAAATGATAAAATCAAAGACAATTTTCCTGAATATTTTGTGCGGAGTCCTAAAACTGAAGTCAGCAAGAATCTGATTAATCCATTTATATAGAATGATTATCACAAAGATATATCTTGGTGAAGTCATTAAACTTCACATAAAAAAAATAATACCGGGTAAATGAGGACAAAAATATAATCACAATATAACTAATAAGATAAAAAAATATAAGCTGGCCTCAGACTTCTCCACAGCAGCCAACAGTGCTAGAAGAGAACAATTCTACCAAGAGCAATTCTACCAAGTCCTTGAGGACAGAAACTGTGAGTCCCCAACTTGTACTCAGCAAGTTATTATTCCAGTATCAGAGCAGCACACATCGATTTTTATATGCACACAATCTCAGGGGATATAGAGCCCTATTTATGGACAAATTTCATACAACAAGGAGATTAATGCAGAAGCTATGATAAATGGAGTGGTGGTGATCAACAAATTGATTTAAATACAGAATTAAAGCTAAACACATGAAAAGGTGCTAACATCACTAATCATCAGGGAAATGCAAATCTAAACTACAATAAGATATCACTCCACACCAGTTAGAATGGCCACTATTCAAAAGACAAGAAAAACAAGGGTTGGTGAGGATATGGAGAAAAGGAAAGCCTTTTGCACTGTTGGTGGGAATTTAAAATGTTACTGCCACTATTGAAAACAGTATGGACATTTTTCAAAGAAACTACAAATAGAAATACCATACAACCCAGTAATTTCACTTCTGGGAATTTACCTGAAGAAAACAGTTACTAATTTAAAAAGATATATGCAACCATATGTTTATTGCAGCATTATTTATAACAGCCAATATATAGAAGCAACCTATGCTTCCACTGACAGATGAACAAATGAGGATATGGTACATATATACAATGCAATATTACTCAGCCAAAAAAAAGAATGAAATTTTGCTATTTGCAATGACATGAATGGACCCAGAAGGGGTTATGCTAAGTGAACTAGGTCAGAGAGAGAAAGGCAAATACCATATGATTTTTTTATATGTGGAATCTAAAAAACAAAACAAACAAAACAAATAGACTCATCAACACAGAGAACAGTAGGGTGGTTCTCATAGTGGAAGTGAGGTAGAGCAGGGACATGGGACAAGCATCAGGATTAAATTTTCCCTCCTATGATGAAAAATGCTGAGATATAAACTGTGTAGTAGGAACAGGAGGAACTCCAGCTTAAGGCTAAAATTCCATTTTAAAAAGTAGAGAGTTGAAAAGTAAGATTCCTAACATACTCTTTAGTAATCAGCCAACAGCCTACCTTATGGCACGGCAAGCAGTCTTAACTGGTATGTCCCCACTGACTGAGGGTAATCACTATCTTGGAGAAGAACATGATAAATAAATCCCTTGTGTTGGATTTATTTAGAAAAATTATCTGGAGGACTGATAATAGAGGAGAAGAGACAAGGTGTCTCTCACCAGAGACAAGCATCTTGAGACCACAAGCCAAGCCTATGGCCAACAACATCCCCTTTTCCCTTTCCCCATTCTTGAGAGCCTTAGAAGACAGAATCCCCAAACTTTCAGTGTGCCTCTTCTCTGAGGACGCCCTTTAACTATGTACTTTCAAATAAAGCTTTCTCACTGCTCAGATTATTTCAGTTTGTCTCTTTGCTGTTTCATTTTATTTTGAAGTCCTCACTTTGTCTTTGCTTTACTCCTGATAAATAGGGAGGGGCTGCTAAGAGCTCAGATTTGGACCTGTACGTTTCCATCACCTGGGTGACGTGGATGAAACTGCAGCTGTGTGATCTGCTCTTAGTAACCTGCCTGAAAATATCCTTTCTTTGGGAAGTTCTCAGAACATAATCTCACTCCATCCTGGAGTGGCACCCCCAAATCCTGGAGCGGTAGGGGCTAGTCCCCATGCTGTGCAGATCTAAGCAGACACAGGACAACACCAAGTGACCCTGGCTTTAAAAGTTGGCAAGAGAATCTGCCCTAGGCCAAGAACTTTCCCTCTTTCCCTCTGCACGTTCCTGTTCTCTGCTGCCTGCAAGGAAGCTGCCATTCCCTGCTGCTCTTGCTTTAATAACTTCCTTCTTTACCTACACTCATCTGGCCTGTTTGAGAATTCTTTCTTGTCCAGAGTCAAGAATCCTCCCCCATCCAGGTTGAAGTTTCTCCTCATGCTTCATCTAGTGACCTCCCCAGATGCAGCTACCTGGCAACAGAAATAGGGGAATGGGCAACATACGTAAAGGGGATAAAGAGGTACAAACTTCCAATTATAAAATAAATATGTAACAGGATGAAAGTACAGCATAGGGAATATAGTCAAGAATATGGTATTATCTTTGTATGATGACAATAACTACACATGTGGTGAGCATTTAGTAATGTATATAATTGTCAAATCACTATGTTGTACACCTGAAACAAACATAATATTGTATATCAACTATATTAAAGTTAAAAAAAATTAAGGCTAAGTATTTATTTATTTATTAATTATTGTAATAGAACAGAATGTAAACAGTTTAAACCACAACACAGTAGACATGATAATATAAATAATAAAAATCAGAAGATATGAGGACAAGGAGTGGGAAAATGTATATGATTTGATTTGCTCAGCTTTGATACTATTTAAACCTAAAAAATAACAGGAACATAATTATTTAATGATAACCAGTAGCAGAACTACAAATAATAAAATGATCCAATTAAAATCAGAAGATAAAGAAAGTTTATGTGTGCCAATTTCCTCATCTTTTATAATGGGCTATCAATAAATAGGTAACCTCTATAGCTCCAGGGGGAAGCATGTTCCCAGCTCGGGGTGAATAAACCAGTGAAACTGGTGAAGTTGATCAGTAAAGGGAAAAACCTTATTTGGAGGCCCGGCTCCATTCACTGCCTTAGATGCTGCTCTCACTCACCTGTTTTCTCTTAGGTCTGGCATGCACTCATCTCTCCAACCACTCCTTCTGGGAGCAACCTGCAAGCAGAGCACTGGTGACTGACAGGTGCCAGACCAATGATGCAGCACAGGGAAAGAGGGAATAGCTTCTCTCAACCTTTTGTAAACACCTATTGATATGGAGATGGACAAAGACCAGGTGAGTAATTCTGGAAATACTACAATTTTACACACAGCCCACCCCTCCAGAATTCTCACCATACAATGTAATCAGTTCCCATCTTCTGCAATGACCCCTGTGCAAGAAAACTTGAGCACTCTAACCAGACTAATAACATACAATAACACCAGCAATAAAATGATGATAATGCTGAAGCTGGAGGATCCAGATAGGTTCAAAGTCTTAATCAGATTAAGTCCATAGCACATCCATTCCACAGGAGGCCAGCAGCAGAACTGGTAGGGAGCTCCATGCACACTCAGCAAGCAGCAGCTGCAGCCAGAGGCAGACCCAAGCAGCAAAGGCTGTAGACGAACACCAGCATATGCAAATCTTGTTCATCAGGTAGGATGCCTGAAGAGAGTGGTCCTGTAATAAGATAGTGGCAGGAATGAGGTAGATGTAGCACCACTGGAAACACAGGCATTGGCCACAATAATAAGACACAACTTCCCCACAGAGCACTTTGACCTTCCAGATGTTTGGGTACACTACTGTGATCTTTGGGGGCCACTCTGCTATTACTCCAGGAACACACAGGAGGCCAGTCTCCAGGCCTTGTCCCCAAGGTGCCATAAAGGACAGCCATCACTGGTCCATATGTCTAAATGCCCATGGCCATGTAATCTCCAGGTTATTGTGGGACTCAGTCACGTAACGCATTCCTGCCAGGCAGAGGAAAGCCTCACCAACAGACTACAGCCCACATTGTCTTCTGTCCTGGAACAAGTCATCTGATTCATCATTCCCTGGGGATGCCAAGGCAAATGGCCGAAACAAGTTACTGCTAGAGGTCCCAGTCACATGGACATCTAGCTTGTCCACTTAGCAATGGTGGAGGTAACTGCGCACGTTTTATCCCAGACACACTTGATGCCCTTGCATGCCAAAGGGCACAAGAGATTCAGAATTTGTGCCAAGTTTGGAATAAACACACTCTAGTAGCTTACAAGACCCACAAGACCCAAAACCTCTTGCAATATTGCCTATTGCCACAGTTATCTGTAAAAGAATCAGAGGTGAACATAACACCTTAAACATTACACTTCCCTATTCCCAAGGGGGTTCAGGCTTATTCTAGTCTGACAGCCCTATCCCTATATGAGTGGGAGCCCCAGGACACCACTCAGGGTCACAATAAATCAAGGAGTATCCAGTTCCTGTGTCCACCAAGCCAAGACACACTCCACATTCACTGGGGGCTAATCATTTATTCAACATGGGGCCTCTGTCACAAGAGGCCCTCAGCTAGCCCCTCAAGGCAGGTGACTTGACCCTCCCCTCAGTCAAACTGTAATGCCCAACCATCCTCCGGCAAGGGTCCAGGTAGGTTCTGCATGTCCTTCCCCAGGAAGTCCTGCAGACACATCAGCCAGACATGGGGCTTTTCCTCCAGTTTCCATGTCCTGAACCTCAGTGGCTGGAATCACTGCTCTGGCTTTAACTGGTGCCACAGTTCTAACAAGATTCTGTTGGGCTTCCCATCAAGTTGTTCTTTAACTGCTTCCTCCTTTATCAAATCAACCCACATTTGGGTCCTTGAGACAGACCTTCATGGTACCTTCTGCACATATCCTTTCAGTCATAAACCATACTTCCTTCCATGCTTATTGTTTCAACCTCCCCCAGATCTGTTAAAGTATGAGTAGCCTCTCTTTATGGGTTGCCCTATGTGGGGGGCAAGAATAGTCACTAGGCACCCAAAGAGAGATGGGGGTGCTGAATGGAGCATCAGATTTCCCATTCCTATGGTGAACAATTCCTCGTCAGGGTCCTGGGGGTCCATATTATAGATGATATTTTTCATGCCCAGCTCCCGTAACACCTGCTGGAGCTCAGCATACATTTTCTGGATAGTGGGTATAGTAAATCACCCAGATTAGGCCGAACTGTCTTAAGGGCTGCTGTCAGCCAAACCAGAAACACATGATTCCCTGGTGTGTGGTGTGCATATTGCAACCATTGCCAGAGGGTGGGGTGAATCATCAGGGAAGCCAGTTTGCCCATTTTGAACCCTGACAGAACAATGTTTTCTATCCCCAAATCCCAAAGATGCCAAATCCATGTAGGTAGAGATTCCTATGGCTTCTGTCAAAATCAGATGCTCAAATCCACCAGCTCGTCCTGGTTATAGGGACAGAGTAGGGAGTGCTCCACAGCCTGGGGAGGGGGCTGCTACTATCCCTGAGGAACCCATGGTTATTGCGTTTTTTTCTTAATTACAGCTGGGCAGGCTTTTAACATGGGAGGGGCTGGTGCCTTGAACAATGGCCTCAGCAATACTTCTTTCCTTGGCCGCACCCCCTCATCCTCCTCTGACATCTCTACCATCTCCAGGGCTGACGGCACTGCTCATTCCTCCCCCTCCCCCACAGCCTCCTGCAATGTGGATTCTCCTGCCGCCTCCTCCCTTGCTGCTAGTGTGTCTTTCAGCAGCATGACCTCAGTTCTCAATAGCTGCCTATCTTTCTTAAGGGCATCCCACAGCTCATTGTCCAGCTCATCCAAGTTACACCGAAGTGCATCTCTCTCCTCAATAACCCTTTCCAATACCTCAAGGAACAACAGCCCCACAATTCCTGCTGTCACACAGCAACTCAGGCCCCTAAGCATTCCCCTATCTCACAGAGGACTAATTCCACAGCTTTGGTATCTCCACCATTCCTCAATTCTGGGGAGAGGCCCACTCAGATAAACATTAATAGGATAAACTCACCTATTAAAAGCAAAGGATTCTTATAGTTCATAGCAAGAATATATGTAAAACAAAGTGACTCAGAATGGCTGAAAGTGAAAGGATGAGCAAATACAGACAAAGCAAACTAATAAAAAGTAAGGGTTGCATATTGACAAAAATGTGTATTTTTGGCAAGAATCATTATCTGTGACAAACAAGATGTATTAATTTGCTAGCGATAGCATTACAAAATACCATAGACTTGGTAGCTTAAACAATAGAAGTTTATTTTCTCATAGTTCAACTAGAAATCCAAAATCAAGGTGTTGATAGGTTTGGTTTCTTCTGAGGCCTCTCTACATGGCTTCCAGATGGCCACCTTCTCCCTGTCCTCACCTGGTCTTTTCTCTGTGTGCTATAACCCCGGTGTCTCTTCTTAAATAGATACCAGTCCTATCAGATTAGGGCTCTGCCCTTAGGACCTCATTTAATCTTAATTATCCTTTGAAAGACGCTATCTCCCAATACAGTCACATTGGCATTAGGGCTTAAACATATGAATCGGGGGAGGGGAGTGTGAACACAGTGCAGCCCAAAACAGAACACCCTATAATAATAAAGGACACAATCCACTGTGAAGATGTGTCAGGGATCTCAATGCAGCAAACATAATAAGCATCAAATATCCATAAAACAAAAACTACAAAAAATAGGAGAAGTATTTATAAACACAATGATAATATTAGATTTTAACTCATCTCAATTTATGGCAAGTTCAAATAGTCAAAAATAAAGAAATTCAGGATCTAAGTAACCATAAATTAAATAAATCTAAGGAGATTTATGTGAAGCTTTATGCCTTGAAAACCAAGGTTATATATGTCTTCTTTTATAATGTTCATTAAACACAAATAAAAATAGAGTGCTAATAGACCACAAAGAAAATGTCAACAAATTGCAGCAAATAGAAATAGTATGGACATTCTCCGATCAATATGTAATGAAACTAGATAAAAGCCAGACTACAGTTATCTTGATATCAAATAAATGAATCCTTCTCAATATATTTTTTATCCAGAGAGGAACTAAAAAGTGAAGAAGTAGAATATTTACAAAATATCAGAAGAAGGTGTATGGTGTTGGATGTCTGACAATTTTCACATGAAAACATTTGGGCTTGGCACCATTTGAGCACGATGCTGTCAGCTTTGTTGTGATGACAAACTATCCCCAAGTATTCCTTGTTTACATGCCAAGTAAGTTATAGTTTCTTGCTGTGCTGCTGTGGAGGTTGCCCTGTGTCTTCTCATTCAAGGACACATTTGAGAGAGAAATCCTATGTATGAAATACCCACTCTCATGGCATATAAGGGCAGGAAAGATTGTGAAATCATGAGTTCTTTTAAATCTTGTGCTCAGATGTGATATACATCATCTGATGAGGAAAAAAATCTGAGATGTCCTAAAATTAAGTGGCATAAGGGCCAGAGAATGCAGGAAAGAGACAAGGGAAGGTCATCAGTCAATAGTGGTGGGCCATAGCTAACCAGACTCCACATTCCTACATGAAGTCATTTCAACAATCATCTAGAAGGCCCCCCAAATCAAGGGATTCCTCTTACACATGAACAGTGCCTGACCATCATCCAACAAACAATCCCTATGGACCAATCACCTATCCCCCAACATTCCCCGAATTTTATTAACTCACCTTCATCACCTATAGCCAATGTAAATTTAAACAACTTAATTTTCCTTGATATCCCCAATAAATGTTCCTTGTTTCTTGAGCCTGGCAGACATGTTAATTCTGTTAACTGGCCTTGCTGTTATCCCAGGACTTAGTCCTTATTCTGGCTAGCATTTGTAACAGCCCAATAAACCCTTTTATTTAAGAGATCTCTTGGTCCCTAGAGTTTTGGATTTGTCACAAATCTGCTTACATTTCACTAGCTCAGCCCAGAGGTGGTGAGGTGGGGACAATATTCTCCCACCAGAGGCTGGCAAACATTATATGTGGGGATGTAAAATCTTTACACAGAAAGGGGTGGGTGACTGAATAATTCCAAATGATGACATAGTTGGCCACAGGGCATTGAGTTTATGATATTCTTTAAATTCTATGGGTCTTAGTATATTTTTTTTGCTAATTCATCACAAATCATCTTTAGTAATTTATTCTGGAAAATATCCCATTACACCTAAATTATAAAGTCTCAAATCTCTTCTTAATATGTACATTTCATCCTAATGTTGGTATTTGTACTGCATCATCTTCTTTTCTTAGCCAGAGCTTTTTTTTTTAATTGGTCTATTCTGAAAACCATTTTTTTTAGTTTTATCAGTGCTATGAAAATGTTTCAACTCATAAATTGATGCCTTAATCCTTATTAATTCCTTTCCCAATTTTATGTTGTTGCTTTTAGCACCTGTTAGTTAAATCCCCATCTAAATAATTTTCAATCTGCTCTACTTAATTTTAAAATGACATAAACAGCAATTTTCCTCTGAGCATGGCTTTAGCCACATCTCATAAGCTTCTAATTACAGTCAATTTCTAAATTGTCTGTTTTCATTTCCTCTTTGACCCAAGTTATTTAATCAATATTTTTATGTTAATGTATTTAAATTTAAGTTTTATTTTTTGTTTTATATTTCTAAAGTCTAATTAATTTTATAATGGTAAAAACTGTGACTTCTATTTATTATTGACTTATTAAATGTTAATAGTACACTATTACAAATAAAGGTTATTTTACATATTGAGATTTTTTTGAGTTTGTAGCTCATACAGTATAAGAGGTTTTGACCATATCATAAGCAAAAAAAGAATATTCCACTTGTAGAGATTATTTTATATATTTTGATTGCCACTTTTATTCATGATTATACTCTTTCTCATTCCTATTACACTGTTGCTTTTATCCTCAATTTGACTTGCCATAGTCTCATCTATTTTATTAATACTTGAAAATCTATTTCTTGGACTAATCGAGTATAATGTCCTTTTCTGTTTCATATTCATCTTAATCTATATTAATTGACTCTTCATGTTTTCCTTAGGTTTGTTGTGCTGTTATTTTCTAATTTGTTGATTTGAATGGATAATACATTTGCTCCATGGTCATAAGAATCCTTATTGATTTTCCATGAGCACAACTTTTTCAAATTTTAATACATACTACAAAATATCTGATGTATGCTAATTTACTCTAATCCTCAGTTTCTTCATCTGTAAAGTGTGTATCTTACTCAACTAATAATTGTATGTTATCTATATTTATTTTCTTTTTGACCTCATAATCCTTTAGTAGAGGTTCTTTCTTTGATTCCAACTGCTTTGTTATTTTTTGTTGTTTTTATTTATGTACTTCACTCTTTACCAATACCTGCTTGAAATTCATAGAGGCACACTGTCATTTTAACAGGGCACTCTACCCCCAAGTTTAAAAATCATATCTGAAGTGAATCATTTTTCAAGTTTGTTTACTTACTTTGTTAAAAACACATAATATGCAATTTACCATCTTAACCATATTTAAGTTTACAGTGTTTAGTATATTTGCATAGTTACACAACAGATGTCCAGAACTTTTTCATCTTGCAGTACTGAAACTCTATACCCACTAAACACTAATTCCTTCTGTTCCCTCTCCCCAGAACTTGCAAACACCTTTCTACTTTCTAAGGTTGTGACTACTTTAGATAATTCATATGAATGGAATCACCAACATTTGTCCTTTTGTGACTGGTTCATTTTACTTAGCATAATATCTTTGAAGTTTATCCAGGTGGTAGCATGTGACAGGATTTTCTTCTTTATTAAGGTTGAATAATATTCTATCTATCCATCTATCTGTCATCTATCTATCTATATCTGTCTCTATCTATGTCACATTTTCTTTACCCATTCCACTGTCAATGGACATTTTGTTTTCTTCTATCTCTTGGCTATTGTGAATAGTGATGCAGTGTGCATGGGTGTGCAAATATCTCTTTAAGATCCTGCTTTTAATTATTTTGGATATGTATCCAGAAGTGAGATTGTTAGGTCATAGGGTAATACTATTTTTAAATTTTTGTGGAATTTCCATAAAGATGTTTAAGATGTAGGTGATCGCCTAGCATTGGTTCTCCTCATAGGGAATCATTTCACCTTTCTTTTTTTTCCTTTTCAGTCTCTCATACCATTTTATTTTCTCCCTTCAACCATAACAATATGGTATCCAAATTTTGTTTTAGCTGGACGGTCTGTAAACACAGGTTTATCCAGCTCACTTACAGGCAAGGCAAATGATGCTTCTTGAAATGGTCCCACCATGGACCCTCTGGTCATCCAACCCAAGTCGCCCCCTTGCCTGGCTTTATCTTCACTATATTGTGTGGCCGCTTCATTGAATCTCATTCCAGACTTTAATTTTTCCATGTCTTCCATGATTTTCCCATGTTTTTCACACAGGATGTGTCTGACCTTTACTGTACTGCCACCACCTTTGGGACCCTGAGCCTTCTTGTCAGAACTGTCACTCCCAGGGGCTGCTCCCCCTTTACCAACTTTACCAGAACCGCTTTTCCCTTTGGGTGGCATCTTCGAAACGTCCCGTCGAACTCTCAACTGCCCATTTCACCTTTCTATAGAAGGATACAATTTAGAAGATGAAGTACTGGTGCTCATAAAAAGATTTTGTGAAACTTTGATAAAAGTAGGACTTTGAGGTCTAATTGACATAACTGAAACATAGAATTGTCAGTAGACCTTTCCATCCCACCATTTCTTTGCAGCTTTACACAGTACAGTAAGTACCAGAAGTACTCCAAGTAGACAAGTAGACACGAGCAGAAAATGGATGTTCCTAGATGTGTTAACATTTTCAGAAAGAGCAATAGCAGCAGAGCAAGAAGATGCAACAGTTAAGAGCAGAAATACTTGAATGCTTTGAGTGCTACATATAGATAAAACATGATCCTAAGGATTTCTGAAAATTGAGTAGATTTAGAGGGGTTGGAAATCCAACAATAGTAGGTGGCACCTGAAAATCTTCACGTTTTGGCCAAGAATATTACTATGTCCTCATGCACACATAGGCTGAGTTTGAGATTCTGATAGTTTCTATCTAAGGGGTCATGGCATCAAGTCAAAGATTACTGATTAAGGCATAGACTTAGCTATACTATTTTTTCTGAATTTGACGGTGAGTCAAAGCAAGGAACCTCTGTTTTCTATTTATGAATATGTTTTGTAATATAGATATTTGATAATAATCATTGCTTTTTTACCTTTTTTTCTGTGGGATAAAGAGGTTGCTGGATATGGTGATTGCATTACTTTGCTAGGTGTGCCATAACAAAACACCATAGGGTGGATGGTTTAAACAGCAGAAATTTATTACTCAGTTCTGGAAGATAGAACTCTTAGATCGGGGTGTTGGCAGGATGGCTTCATTCTGAAACCTTGCTCTTTGGCTTGCAAATGACAGCCTTCTTGCTGTGTCTTCACATAGACATCCCTCTGTGTGTTGTGTCCCTAAACTCCTTCTTTTTTAATAAGTACACCAGCCTATCCATATAACCCCATTGTAACTTAATTATCTTTAAAGGCACTGTCACCAACAGTCACTTTCTGTGGTTAGGGTTATGGTTAGGGTTAGGGTTTACATATGAGTTTGGGGGACACAGTGTGGCCCATAAGAGTAATGTATACATTTTCTCTGAGAGTTGGCAAAGTAAGAAAATGGCAGATAATATTGCCACACTCAAAATTTTAATCAAATCCATATTTATTACCAGTATCTAACATGTTAATATATTTATTATATGCATAGAGAATGCTGTTCATCCCTTGTGTAATTCTTTAAGCACTTTCAGTTAAACTTGCAGAGCAACTCTTGGCATGTAAAGTAAATAGTTAAGAGCGTTTTCACCTTAAGTCTCAAGTTCATCAATTATTTAAAGCAAAGATAAAATGATAAGGAAATTATTATAATACACATCTATTCTTTCTAAAGAAACACGCAAATTATATTTTGATATCACTATATCCAAAGATATAGTGCTGTATGATTCTGAATAAGAAAGGCTCAGGAAGATAAGCTTATTTGGATATGATAGTTTTACATTTTAAGGTTTAAGCTTAATTGAATTTTTATACTTGAACATACAGTTATTAAAGCAGGTAAATCAAACTAAACCTAAGCCAGTGAAGATAAGCTTATTCTCCTATGTTAGGGGAATGTATAAAATAGGAAAAGAATTATCAGGACTGGACTAATCAAATATACAGGCTCATCATTTTTCCCCTCTGAAACCAATATTCTTTAAGAAGCTGTTTAAGGCTATGGAAAATGAATATTTAGCTGGAGGTGTGAAATTGACATTTTACTAATAAAATAGTTTCCTTTAGTCTATATATTAAAAACAAGGGACTTATATCATGTACCGAACATAACATAATATTTTAACTTATTTGGAACTGTCTATCATGTCACAGTTTTTCCATTCCTTATAACTAGATCACATTGGCCATGTACCCTCATTAAAAATACAAGTAGTTTATGTAGTCTGGGTTACAAATTCTTGCTGAAAATATATTAAAAGCTCTCTTTTTTTTTTGCCTTTGAAAACCTTTCCCATTTTCACTTCTTTTTTTTTTTTTCATCTTTCCTTGGCAAATTTTCTAAACATGACAACTCTTTGGAAAATACTTTAAAGAACTTAAACTTTTGATAAGGAAACAAATGATTCCTTATAACGAGCATTTTGCAAATCACTACTCAGTTACAGAATTTCTGCTAAATCTACCAACTTCAACTAACCTATCACAGGCTTAGTTGTGTGGCCTCTTGTTCCAAATTCCTTTTTAAAAACTTGTTATAATGAACTATATCCTACACAGAGAGGAATGCATAAAATATATATGCACAATGAGACTGCTACCAATGCCAAAGAACAGAATATTGCCAGCACCCAAGAGAATTCCGTGTGTGCTTCCCAGTTCACAGCCCTTCCTTTCTTCTATAGAGATAAACTCTATCCTGACTACATGCACATTTCCCTAAATATTATTCAGTTTAGTTTTGCCTGTTTTATGAACTTTATATAACCAGACTACTCCTGGCTGTATTCTTTTGTGTCTTGCTTATTTCACTCAATATCATGTTTATGATATACATACATGATGCCAGGTATAGTTGTAGTCTATCCACTTTCATTGTTGTATACTATTCTATAAGAATATACTATAATTTACCCATTTTCTTCTTGATAAACCTTTGTTTTGTTTTTTTTTTCTAGTTTGGAATTACTATGGACACAGCTAGGTAAATTCTCTGTGCATATCTCCTGGTGTTCATGAGCAAAGCTTTCCTGGAGTATATAACTGAATGTGGAATTGCTGTCTTATGGTTTGTGACTACCCAACTTTATAATATGTTAGTAAAACCTTTTTATTAATGACTGTATCAATTTACATTCCCACCAGTAGTTCTTGTTGATACTTTTTTTCTTTAATGCTTAGCTTTAACCAATTCCTAAAATGTTTGCCCATATAATGGGTATAAAGAGGGATTGCATTGACGTCTTAATTTGCAAATCCTTGATAACTTATGAGGTTCAGCATTTTTTTCATGTTCATTCAACTTTTAAATTTTCTCTTTCATGATGTCATTGGCAGTAATGGTGAGAGTGGAAATCCTGTTTCTACCTCCTGGTTCTTGGGGACTTAGTATCAAATAACAGTCATTAGTTTATTGAATATACTGTATCTCAGAAGATGTGCCTGACTCAAACTGAGCAGGCACCCTAGCAGAACTTTAATAGGCCATCCCAACTTTACATCTGGCCAACTTCTTCTGAGCAATGAGGTACATAGTGAATCCAGTGAATCCCATTTCCATGTGCTCATTGTTATACCTCCTTTGCTACAAAACTGACCCCATGGTTTGAGGCAATATAGTGCCAAATACTGTGGATACACTAGACATTCTGGAAACCCTCAGATGGTGATGCTGATGGAGGGAAGGCAAATTGATATCGTGACTAGATGTCAATTTAAGTAAAGATTAATGATTACCTCATTTAGAGTGGAAGGGCTCCATATAATAACCTGGCCTCTAGGTAACAGCTAGACTCTTCAAGAACTGGTGTCATATTTAGGGCTTAGCATTGAATTTTGCCACTGGCAAGCAAGGCACTGGCACTAGCAGTAGCCGGAGGAGCACTGAAGAGAGGGGAGCCCATGATACTGAACTTATGCATTACCTTCATCCGTGCCACCACACTCACTCCCTTATGGCAAGAATTTGGAATCACAAAGGAGAAAGTCTGCTCGATATCCACAGGATGAGTCATTCTGTTCATTTTGCATTTACAAGTTAAATGTTACCTATCACCTGACCTCTAACATTCCATAATCCCATCATCCTCCTAGATACTAGGGAGCTCAGTTCAACAGTATCACTATCAACCCCAACCTATAGAGGACAACCATCAACATCCTTCTTAAAGATGCAGGTGCCCACCTTCCCAGTGAATCCTACCTTTCTGGGCCTTTGGCTGCTTCCTCAGCTGTTTTTCAAAGGACTTCTAGCACCGTCATATAACTTACTCCACTATCACTATCCAGGCTTTAAGGAGCTGTCCCAAAGGAGTTTTATGAAAAGCTCCAAGTACCTTTGCCAGGACATGGGATCCTGAGTCACATGTGGCTACCCTCAGAACAATAAATCCCCCCTTATTTCGGTTTATATTTTACCACCTGCTCCAATGCAATACCTCCATGATTCTTGTTCCTCCTCTCTCTTCTGGTGTATCTGCCTGATCCTGCAATTCTTTTCATGTGCAAGTTATTTTCTCCTATCACAGAGACTTTAACTCAGACTGTGCTGAAACCTGACCCTGACTGTTGACCTGGCGGCAGTGGGGAGAGGAGGGACCAGATCTTGAGGAAGAAATATGTCTTGCAAGGCACCTGGCTAAAGTCAGGTCTTAGCAGGCTTGAGCTAGGGGGGGCCTAGTCATTTCCAACAAGGGGAAGATGGCTGTGTAGGTTTGGGTGGAACACTAGGGGAAATCCGAAGATTCAAGATTGTCAGGCTTGTCCACTCAAGTATAACCATCTCATGTCTCAGGTTCCCACTTTGTCTTTTCATAGCCCTGGCTTTGAAAGGGGATCTTCCAGATAATCATTTCTGCTGTTTGTCACCCTCCAATTAGATCCTGAGAGTCAGTTCTACAGCTGTGGTGGATAAGTACACTAATTGCCACCAAAGAGGCCATTTGTCTTTAACAACACTGGTTGAGTTGATATTTGGCTGGCCCGAGCATATCATTTTCTTTTATCAAAGCTTTCAAAGATTTAAACAATAGCTAGCCCACTTTTCAATTTTTCATTATATTTATTTTAATAATTATACCATTACAATCATACAATTTCTGTGCCAAATGGCATAGCATAGCCTAATGCTTTATAGTCTAATTACGATTTATCCCAATCTAGAACAGGTGGAAGTTTCAAGTAAGTGATACTATTACTAGTGGTTATTTCTCCCACTTAATACCAACAATGGAGTTCTTACTGTTATATAATCAGTAAGTGAACTAGCTCTAAAACCTTATACCAGGGTTCTCTGGCAATTAGTGGTATCAACTGTCATAACATGAACTCCCCCAAAAGTAGACCCTGATATAAAGGGTTACATATGAGTAGTTTGGGAATGAGATCTCAGGGAATAGCAGGGCATTAAGGGGTAATGAAAAATGGAAGAAGGATAAGTTATTGAGTTGGCCACTGTTACAAGCAACCGATATATAGAACCAGGAGATATCTAAGGAGACTAGAAAATGCATTCCCATAACTATTTGTCCCAGAAAGGAAGAAAGAAAGGAGTATTTATAAAGGCTCCTGTCAAGGATTAATCTACTAGGCATTAATTATCCTTTACTTCTGGGTTGCTCATATATGGATAAAAATACAAATATAAGGCTCCTATGCTGTGGTGCCAAAGAAGCATTGGGATAAAAAACAAACAGAAGTAAAATGAGGCACAGTCAAGGTGAACCTGTATGAATCTGGTGGAAGCCTGTATGGAACTGGATGCTGTACATGTATGTGGATGGAATAAGCAGGGAAGCCAGAAGTCTATGAAATGGTGCAAAAGAGTTGCCTAATACAATTACCCATTGAAGTCTTTGACCCATGTTACAGCTCAGACTTACAATTTAAAAGTCTATTTTCATATCTGATTCAAATATGATTAAGGGGCTATGGTCTATTTCATATACCCCCAGTATAGCTTACATAACCTGGGTAACTGAGAGGTAGAATGAAGGAAAAGGGCTAGGGTCTTTAAATTTTTACTTAACTGAAGTTATGTTATATTTGCTATCATCAGCCCTTGTCTGGTTAACACCTACTGGTCCTGTATGTCCTCTGTGTGTTCAGCATTCAAATGCTGATTTTCCAGTGAGCTTTTTGAAAAGTTAAGCAAGGCTTCCACACTGCCTCCTATGGGATCTCTGGATAGAACTCTCCCAGTTCTTCTGCCGTGACCTTCTGTCACAGGTTGTATACCCCACAGACTTGTGTTGATCAAACCCAGCTATCTACAACACTATTCCCTTTACACACAGGAAATTCAGGTATTCTTAATAATCTATGTCATCCCATTGCCTCTATTTTTGCCCTGGTGTGTCTTTCCAGGTAACTTATCCTCTACTTTAGCAAGGGGCAGATAATTAACTGAACAGTAACTGCATTTCCTTAGTGGAAGCCAATATGAGAATCAAATGTTTCACTTTATGGCCAGTATTCCCCGTCTCTCCTTCCAGTGCATTGAGGAAAAGTATAGGGTGATGACTGATGTCAATGGGGTTAGTTCTGCACTAATTAGTAAGCTCTAGGGGGTTGTGTTTAACCTCAGTTGTTGATGACCTCCTTTAGAATGTGAGATATCTATTACTTCTTTACTTCAGTTGTGGGCCCTAGTTTCCTATTTCAGAGCAATGGCTTGTGATACACACACACACACACACACACACACACACACACATACACACACACAAATATATTTTAACTGGAAAGGGATTACACTACAAATTGTTTTTTAATTGTTCAACAGTACTAGAGCCATGTGTTTATGTCATTCTTTTTTATTTTAAATAGCTGCATAGTATTCCATTTTATGGACAGATACCATGATTTATTTAATAAATTTTATTTTGATGGGCATTTAGATTGTTTCTAAATTTTAACTCACATAAACAGTGCCATGATCAAAATCCCTGTGTACATATATCTATATTCTCATCTTTTTCTGTAGACTATATTCTTTGAAGTGGATTTGCTGATTCAAAAGGAACATAAATTTCTGCCAAAGTGCTCACCAGAAAAGTGATACCACTTTATAATGCTGCAAAGATTATATGGTGGTGCTTGGGTCCTCTCACTTTCTTTAACACTAGATAGTGTTAATCTTTCTCATTTAGGTCACCAAATAGGTGAGGAATTGTATCTTATTACTCATTTGTCTATTTGGTATATGTCCTCTTTGAATTATAAATGTTCTGTGCATTAAGGATGTTTGCCCTTTATCAAATAAGTTCCTAATAAATTTCATGTTTGATAGTTTTTCAAATCTTAGTATTTCTTAAATATTATATAGAAGTCTTAAAATTTCTTGTGTAATCAAATCTGTCTACCCTTTTGTAATAGATATTAGCTTCCATGACTTGTTTAAAAATATCTTTTCTATTATAAAAGTTAAAAATATTCACCAAAATTTTTTCTAGATTTGTTATTGCATTTGTACATAACAAAAATCTGAGAGTGCTTTTGGAATAAGAAATGGTATAGTAAATTCAGCTTTATTATTTTTAAATGGATAATGAATAGAATGAGACTTATTTATTGAAAACTTGATATTTTCCTAATGAACTAAAAAATAAACTCTATATTAATTACCCCTATGTAATTTGGTCTCTCTATACTCTCAATTCAGTTTCACTGAAATGTCTATATCTGTACTAGTATCACACTATTTTAAGAATTATAGCATTATAATATGTTTTAATATTTGGTTGGCCAAGGCCTCCCTAATTATTTTCAACTTTCTGGATTATATACATTTTTGTTCATCTACTGCGTCTCAGGAATTCTTAAAGATACTTGGTATAATATGTGTCACTGTCATCAGGGAGCTTACATTTTAATGACTGTTGTAATAAATAAGTTCACATGATTATTGTATAAAATTTGAAAATCATATTGTCCAGTTCTCTTTCTCACTAATCATAGTAATAATTTGACAAAATTATGAACTTTATAGATTAATTTGGGGAAAATTGTCATTTTTGCATTTTTAATTTCTCTAGCCAATGTCTGCCTCTTCATCTTCTGAGGTCTTTGTGTCCCTTAATAGGGTTTTAGATCTTTATACATAAAGATTCCTGGGTAGTTTGAATATTTTTGTTGTTATTACTAAAGTAAACATCTCTGATAAACTTTCTAGTTGGTTATTGCTGGGAAATTAGAGTTGTTCTATTGATATTTTTATCTAGGTGTTTTTTTAAACCATTGTATTATTTCCAAAGTTTTCAGCTACTTCCTTGAATCATTGTGATTTACAGACACATGATCACAACATTTGCAAAGACTGAATTGCCTCTTACTTCCCAATTGTATACCCCTTATTTTATAAGTTTTACTAAAATGCATTCACTACATTTATAGATCATTGTTAAAATAGCAGTGTTGTCATTTTTGTTCCATATTTTAATTGGAACACTTTCAGTGTGTGTCATTAAGCATAAAGCCAGTTTGAAATAAATAACTCATAATTTTAATACTATATTCTTTTTATTTAGGATATATGGTCATAATAGATTTCAAAAATAACAAATGTCTTTCCAGCAGCCATCAAAATAAGTGCATGGCCTTTTTCCTTTGAATTATAGTGAAAAATAAGAATTGATCTCTTAATATTATCATATTTGTTCATCTAATCATAGGACACTATTCTTTAAGTATATATCTAGATGTAATTTTCTCACATTTTATTTAGAAATTTGGCATCTATATCCATAAGTGAGATTACACTGCACTGTTCCTTTTCAGTGTTATTTTTGTCAAGTAATTTACTGGTTTCAAAAAATTGGTGAATTTTTTTTCAACATTTTGTGGAATAATTTAAATATACTAGTAAGTAGCCATTTCTTGAAAGTTGAATAAATATACCTGTTCTTAATAAATACAGGAATTCTTAAGTAGCGTTGATTGATATATAGGTTGGTACAAATTTCTGGAAGGAGAGTTTAGCAATATATATCAAAATCACAATTCTAGCAAGTTATCTTACAGAAATTTTCAAAAGTGCATGCACAAGAATGTTTATCACATTCCAACAATTAGAAAAATATAAATATCCATCAGCATCAGCAAAGGGAGATGAAACTATCACTAGCCATAAGGACTGCACAACATTGGCATCTGTGTGGGAGGAAGCATAAGAAAATGGGTGTCTAATGTACTTTAACAATTTTTTTATTTTCCTGTCATTACTTTTTAATGCATTTCTAGTATTGCACTATGGTCAGAAAATGCAACATGTAATTTCTTTCTACATTTTTGAATTTATTGATTTTGGGGGAGCCTAAGGTATTTTCAAGTTGTTTAAATTATACAAGAAATTTGGTAATGTTAAAAGGCATTCTCAGTGTTCAGAGAATACTATTTGATATGCATATATTAGACCTACTTTTTTTCATTATATTACTCAGATCATCTATATAGTTACATATGTGTTGTCTAATTATTCTGAAAGGCAGAGAGTTGTTATAAATCATTCACTAAAATTTCTATCAAGTTCTTGTATTTTTGGAAGATTTCAATATATACAGTTATATAATCATATTACTTATATAACATTTCAATATACAGTATGCTACATTATTCAGTCCATAACATGACAGCTAAGTATTCGTTGTAAAATTTTACTTTTATAAATAAAAAGTAACTCATTTCATACCACTTAATGCTTCTACTTGGCTTTTACCTTATTTGACACTGATACAGGTATATTTTCTTTTGTTCACATTTATAATTGTATACTCTCTATTTTTTGAGTCTTGGGTCTATGTCTTTTAGGTGAAATATAGTTAGATTAGTTTTTCACACAACTTAAGCTTTTTTACTATTTCATAGGTTTATAAATTTTCATTTACATTAAAATCTATAAATTTGGTCTTACTTTTGTCACCTTTTACATTTCTTCCCACTTCCTTTTATTCATAGACTTCAGGTTTTGTAGTTTCAAGACTAATATTTATATCTTGGGTTTTATAATAACAATTTTTCAAGTTGATTAGACCAGATTTCTTGCTACATGGATTTCATGTTCATTAGCATTCCTTTCATACTTCAAGTTTGCTATTCATTGGTGTACTGTTTTTAGATCTATTTCTCATTGGATAGATTATGTCAACTAGATTTATTAGAAAGGGGGCAGTATTGATGTACTTCTTGATTCTTTGTATATGCAAGAATATATTTAAAATCTATTATGATGTTTTCAAACATGTATAGCAAATGGATGGATATAAAATTTCAGGATTATGCCCTAAAATTTTCTGTAGATGTCTTCCTATTTTCTTCTGGCATCTAATGTTGCTGAGAATAAAAGAATTATTTAGATGAATAGTTTCATCTACCAGAATTTTAGAAGTCCTTTTTAATTTTTGACATTTAATAATGCTTAGTACATTTAAGTATTGGTGTTGGTAAATGTTTATTATTGCTCCTTGTACTTGGAAAGCCCATTTGAACTGACCGATCAGTTCTTTCATTTTAGGAGAGTTTTCTTCCATTATATCATTGACAATTTTTTCATTTTATTTGTTTTGGTATTATATTCTGACATATCAACTACTGTTACGTCAAATCTCTGTTATCTGCAAAATCACAACCATAATATGTTAGTCACAAGAATGAAAGTACAGCATAAAAAATGTGGTAAATAATTCTGCAACATCTTTCTATGATGAAATATAGTAACTACACTAGTTAGGGTGGGCATTTAATAATGTAGATAACTGTCATTATGTTGTATAGTTGAAACCAATACAATATTGTATATCAACTATATTACATTAAAAAAGTCTCTTTTGTCTGTATTCCACTAACTATATTTTCACTAATGACCTCCATTTGTTGACATATGTCACTGCATCAGAATTAAGTTCTCAAGCATTTCATGCTAGTAGTTTTATTTTAGTTTGTTCATTTCAGTCATTTTACTTAAATTCTTTTGATCAGATATGTGAAAAATTCCACTAAAGCCCACATTATGTTATTTTAAAAGGTTATAAGCATCATAGAAAATGATATAACATTTTTAATTATGAATAATGAAACAATACATTTCTCAAGTAATTGTTGGAAGTGTATATTCTTTCCATTTATTTGATAGAGCAAGCTCCCTGGTCTCTTAGAAAGCTACAATTAATTGGTTTAGCTTTTCTAGTGTACAAGGTCACTGTTTATTACCCACCTAAGACACCTCACTAATTTATTGTTCTTTAGCTAATTTCACAAAGATGGGATGATTGATTTTGTCTTCATCTTGGCAGTTTTGTTTATCAGTGAGTATAATTGCAGATGACAGGAGAACAGCCAACTCTCATTAAGAAAAATGGGGCTATAATTCTATGGGTTTAGTTGTTACTCAAGAAATTAGAGAACACTTAAATGATATAAGCAATAAAATGTTATCATGTCTCTGTTTCATTATTTTTTTCTGGTAAAAGCTTTTATTTTGCAGTAATATTTAATTTTCAGTGCAATTTTATTTGACTGTATTTTGTTGATGCATAGGATGTTTAAAATTCAATTTATATTCTTGTTTGAAATCAATTAATGTATTAGTAGCATATTCAAAAAGTGTTATATCCAAAAAAATGTTTCACCCTTCCATATTCATTCCACTTATATGTCTGTGTATATATTTGATCCTAATAACATATACGTTCTTTGAGGGCATGGTTCTTCTTTCTATATTTGTATTTGCAAAGTTGAGCCAATGTGTGGCACACAGAAATAAGACTACAAATATATTTTTTTAATTAATGCTTACTTATCAAAGTTTTATTGTCATACTTTCAAGAATTCAAAAAAACTGCATATATAATTTTCATTACTTTATGATCTTTCCACTTTTCTCAAAACTTTTATTTAAAATATTTCCAAACATACATAAAAGTTGAGAGAACAGTACAATTAATATCTATATACCCTTTATATAAATATGCTGATTGTTATATACTGCCACTTATACTTTCTCTCACCCTCTTCTTTTTTAATTGAAGTATCATTGACATACAATCTTATATTAGTTTCCAATGTATAACACAGTGGTTCAACAGTTATCCATATCATTAAATACTCACCCCCTCTAGTGTGGTTATTATCTTTCAAAGTAGAAAGATGTTACAGAATTCTCCATGCTATACTACCATCTTCATGACCAACCAGGCACCTCCCTGTTTGGGCTGAAACAGGGCCACAAAAGCTGGGAGTGTCTCCCTCTGCCTGCCATTCAGCAAAGTCTGATGCTACTGCTGGGCCGAGTGGGTTGGCTCACCAGCAGTGCACTCACGGAGGCAACTTGGGGCTGAGCTGCCAGTGAGGGTTTGGAGCATCTGGGGCTCCCGAGAGTTCCCAACCTGTTGTGCCAAGGGAGGGCGGGGAATGTATTATCCACCACCTGCCCTTTCTCCTGAATACAGAACTCTATTCAACCCTATCCCTTCTGGCTCCCCTTCTACTGCTGGCAAGTCTTTCAAACTGTTGCCTCTGCTCTGGGTCTGCACAGGACTGGCAGAGCATGCCTGTCCTCCACAAGTGACTGGGGTCTCAGCCTCCCAGAGTATTCCAACTGTCCCTGGTGTCCAGGCCCACTAATCACCAGAACCCAATGTAATGTGGGCTTGTTCTCCCAGAGAAGATCTCCAGGGTCAGGCGTGCAGGCTTCCTGGGCTCATATACCCTCGCCCTCTCCAATCCTCTTTCTCCCACCTGCGGCTGGGGTTGGGTGAAGGCTTGGGTCCCACTTAATTGTGACTCTGCCATTTTACCTTTTTCTGTGTGGTCTTCTTCTTTCCCACGTGTAGGTGTTCTGTTCTGCTGTCTTCAGGTTATTTTCAGGTTTAGTTGTATTTCCTGTATATTCTTCTTTTACATGTTTTTGGGAAGAGGTTTCCACCTTGCCTTCCTACCCCACCATATTTTTCTCCACCTCCCTCCCTCTTTTTGATGTATGTATTTTTTTGTAATGTATATGAAAGGAAGTTGCAAACAAATTGACACTTCCCTCCTAAACAAGTCAACATGTGTCCCTTTAGAACAAAGATACTTTCCTACATAACCATGTTACAATGATAATACTCAAGAAATTTAACATTGCTGCAGTATGTACTATTATCTAATATACAGGTCATATTCAGATGTCCCCAAAAGTCCCAATATCTTCTATAACTGTATTTTTAATCTAGGACCTAAATAAGAATTGCACTTTGCACTTAGTTATGGCTACTTATAGCATGTATAGTATCCTGCCCCTTATTTTTTGGTCTTTCATGGTCAACATTTTGAAGAGTTTAAGCCTGTTGTTTTATATGATGTCCCTCAATGTGGGATAGTTTGTATCTTTTTGTTGTTTCATGACTAGACTTACGTATGTATAATTTTAAAATACAGTGGTTGTTAAAGTAATAGTCACACAATGGAAAATGGATATTCTTCCAAAAACACTTCCTATGTTCTATTCTCATAAAATACCCATGTGTAATAGCCTTTGCTTCCTTCAAATAAATCTTCAACCCAGTTACACCAAAATCAGAAACAATAAAGCAAGGCAGTAAAGCAAATTCTAAACTATATGTTTAATAACAGTTCTTCTACATAAATAAAAACTATCATTATTTACTCACTTTAAGAGAATATTTTCCTGATTTTCTAGTTCTTAAAAGTATTTTTTTGAAAATTCTGCTGAACTCCTATCATAAAATTTTATTTCCTATATTTTAGCTTCAAGTGCACAGTTTTCAGCAGATTATCACCAATCTCTAGAAAAAAAAGATTTACATTACTGCTGGGTCCAGATTGTTATCTGTTGCAACCACTAAAGTATAATATGGTGTGACTGATTTAAATCAGTATTGTAATTCTCAGAGTTACTTTTTATTATTACTCAGAATTTCTAAGCAATGTACAATTAAATAGGCATGATTATCCTTATATTCCCTCAAAACACATAAAGTTTTCTTACCATAAAACCTTCAATGGATCAATAAAATATGAACAGAAAAAGAATGTAGATTCTCAATATGTTTAAAACATAAAATATGAAGTGGATTTTAGTTTGTTCACTATATCTAAGGGCAGTTAGCTTAAAACGTTAAATATTTCATTTTTAATTTGTAGCACTTAAAACTCGATGGCAGTATGTACATATATCCATCTATTAATATATGATTATTTTCATTGTGCTTTGCATTAACAGCGTGAAGTAAATAACACAGGCAATGAATTGCAGGCATGCAATGTATGGAAGGACACTACAATTTCTCTGTTGTGCAAAAAGCTAAAATGCATATGTGTACACTTTCACAGTAGTAACAAAGCTAGATTGTGAAATCAATACATAAAGAAGAAATGAGGATGAGAGCTCCTTTCCCTCTTCCATGGGTATTACAAGTTTAAAACTTGAACTGTGTAAGCGACTTAGTCTATGCCTACACTGTGTTTTGAAATAAAGGGGGTGAAATAAAATGAACTTTTATTCCAACTTATGAGTATCCATTTTCACAGCATTTGCCTTTCTAATTGGTATAATTAGTACATTCTTCTTACACTTAAAGCAGAAATATTGCTTCATTATTTATTTTTCCACTAATTTATACTGTTTTTTAAAAGTATGGATTATGCAAATTTTTCTTTATAACTAAATTTTAAAAAAACTTAAAAGAATTACATCCTTTCAACAAATAAATGAAAATATATTGAAATTGTCTTATTTCTGATGAGTCAGTAATCTAACAGAAGCTAATAACTCACTCTCCTGAAACAAAATCATGTAGATGTCAAAAAAGTGAGAGAAAAGTTGATGGATTCCAGAATCAAATATAAAAATGAGAAATACCCAGAGATTCAAAATCTGGCTGGGGCCTGCTGGTGTGGGTGGGGAAATAAACAGCTTCCACGGAAGAAGGCCAGACAGGATGGGCAGGGCATCAGCAAGATAAAACTTCCTGTTTGTCTTAGTCCGTTCAAGCTGGTATAACAGAATATTATATACTGGGTGGCTCATAAACAACATAAATTCATTTCTGACAGCTTTGAAAATATCGTGTATGTGGAAACACATGCAAATGTGTTAGAATTCTCCAAACTGAATAACCTAATTCTCACTGGTATATGAAGAACAAACTTGCACTTTGAGTTGTGTGTCTATATGAGTCAAATATTTGCGTTTCTTTCAATGTCAATAAAAATAAATGTGAATAAATTGTAAAATATTTTGGCCAAGCCACCACAGCTAAGTAAAAATTTCATGGATAAAAGAATCAATGAAGAATACAGGACTGTAAGTTTAAACAGGCAGAAGCTTTTCTTGTAAACAAACTTTGAAATTAATTTTCACAATACAACTCACTTTTAGTCAAACAATTCAGATGAATAAACACCCAACTGATGACTTATGTCATCCTTGTTGTGGAGAGGAATCCTGTCAGGATGTTAGAACTATTCTTCTTTATTTGCTCGGAAAGAGAAGCTTGGCCTAGAAGAGTTTCCAAACTACAATGCATTGTTAGCTCTGAAATGTTTTTCCCCATCAACATCTACACTCATTCTTTAATCCAGAGTAAGAGAAGGTGTTGAAATTGAGCCAGCCCTAGGACTCTGACCCAACGGTAGCCAGTTAGTGAATTTTGTTAGAGATGTCATAACTGTAACAAAAACAAATTTTAGAAACAAAGCTTTTTAAACAATTTCAACTGGTTCCCACATTAATGCACATATGTGTACACACATGCATACCTACCACATATTCACACACACAAACACATACCACCCTTTTAAGAAAAAGTGTATATGGCCAAATATCTAGTAAATATCTCTTCACAAATAGGTTGTTCTCAAAATAAAAGAAATTTTGAATTGTACTATTTCTCCTATTCTGTGAGAGTAAGCTCATATGTGTAACATACTAATAATTTTTAGCTCTGCCTAAAACAGATATACTTGAAACAGAAATTGGCATTTGTTTCCTGTTGTATGATGAAATCAAAACTAACAAATATTGTGCTCATTGTTATTCAAAACTACATATTAAAACTCCATAAAATGTGAAACAAGATAACATATAATATGTTAGTACACAGAAAACATAAGAATAGGCTTATAAACTATTTCAGTTTTGTAATCATACTTTGATTTTGACATTAGTGAAATGTTCATGTCATAAAATACTATACAGAAATAAAGAATATTTTCACTTGTACTTTAATATTCAAATATAAATTGTGAGATGAAAAACTTCTTTATAACAAAAAATAAAATCTAAATACCTCTTGTTTGAAAGTGTAAATCAAAAGGAAAATTTTAATTATTTTGGATATAGACCTAGAAGTGGAATTACTGGATCATATCATGGATCTATTTTTAGATTTTTTTGAGGAAGCTCCAGACTTTCCATATGAGTTCACATTTATAATTACATCCCCACAAACACTGTATAATAGTTCATTTTTTTCTCCAGTTCCTAACATTTGTTATCTTTATATATTCTAACAGGTGTGAGATGATATCTCATTGTGGTTTTGATTTGTCTTTTCATGATGATTAGTGATTTTGAGCACTTTTTCATATACCTTTTGGTGATTTGTATTTTTTCTGTAGAGAAGTATCTGTTCAGTTCTTTTGCTCATTTTTAAATCAGGTATTTTGTTTTCTCCTACTGAGTTGTAGGTGGTCCTTATATGTTTTGGATATTAATCCTTTATCAGATACATGGTTTACAAATACTTTCTCAAATTTCATAGGTTGCCTTTTCATTTTGTTTATTGTTTCTTTTGGAATCTCAAAGTCATATATACATGCCCCTGTTCATTACAGCATTATTCACAACAGCCAAGACTAAATGTCCATTAACTGATCAAAGGATAAACAAAATGTGATATACACAGAGAACGAAACATTATTCAGCCTTTAAAAAGAATGAAATCCTGGTATTTGTGACAATACCAATGAACATGGAGGACATTATACTAAGTGAAGTAAGTCAGAAACAGAAGGGCAATTACTATATGATACCGTATTTGTATGAAGAGTTTAATTTAGTCAAATAAATAAAAGCATAGAATGGAATGGTGATTAACAGAGGCAAGTGAAGGGAGGCAAACCAGGAGGTATTAGTCAAAAGATACAAAGTTTTGGTTTGTAAGATGAATAAGTCCTAGAGATCATAGTGTCTGTAGTTAGCAATAATGAATTGTATGCTTAACATTTTGCTTAGAGGTTAGATCTTGTAGCTTGTGTCCTTACCACAAAAAAGTACTAAGAATAATAAATAGGGATGGGAGGAAACTTTGGTGAAGGGCAAGCTTATGGTATAGACGGTGGTGATGGTTTCATGGATGTGCACTAATGTTTAAATTCATCAAGTTGTATATATTAATTATATACAGTTCTTCATACATAAAAGAAATTACATTAAAAAATGAAATTTTGAGGAAAAGTAGAGTTGAATGACAAAGAACTACATGTCAAAAACAATTCAGGCAATCTCCATTATATACAAGTCATTATATTAAAAAAAAACAACACAAAAATGAAAAATGGTATGTCTAATTTACTTAGAAATATTTTGTGAAAATCCTAAATGAAAATTTTAGCTAACTCAAACCATCAGGGGGTTAAAGAAAAGGATTAATCATGATCATAGGATTTATCCAAGAAATAAAATAATGCTTCAATAAGAGAAAAGTTTATTGATATATGCTATCACATTAATAAACTAAATTATAAGGACACCATCAACAGAACAAAAGGCATCCTACAGTATGGGAGAATATATTTGTAAATGACATATCCAACAAGGGGTTAACATCCAAAATATATAAAGAACTTACATGCCTCTACACCCAAAAGCAAATAACCCGATTAAAAAATGGGCAGAGGATATGAAGAGACAGTTCTCCAAAGAAGAAATTCAGATGACCAACAGACACATGAAAAGGTGCTCCACATCACTAATCATCAGGGAAATGCAAATTAAAACCACAATGAGAGACCACCTCACACCAGTAAGGATGGTCACTATCCAAAAGACTAAGAACAACAAATGCTTGTGAGGATGCACAGAAAGGGGAACCCTCCTACACTGCCAGAGGGAATGTAAGCCAGTTCAACCATTGTGAAAAGCAATATGGAGTTTCCTCAAAAAACTAAAATTACAAATACCATTTGACCCGGGAATCCCACTCCTTGAAATTTACCCAAAGAATACTACTTCTCAGATTCAAAAAGACATGTGCACCCCTATGTTTATTGCAGCACTTTTTACAATAGTCAAGATATGAAAGCAACTTAAGTGTCCATCAGTAGATGAATGGATAAAGAAGAGGTGATACATATACACAATGGAATACTATTCAGCCATAAGAAGGAAACAAATCCTGTCATTTGCAACAACATGGATGGAGCTGGAGGATATTATGCTCAGTGAAATAAGCCAGGAGGAGAAAGACAAGTGCCAAATGATTTCCCTCATTTGTGGAGTGTAACAATGAAACAAAACTGAAAGAATGAAATAGTAGCAGACTCAGAGACTCCAAGAAGGAACTAGTGGTTACCAAAGGGGAGGGTGGGTGGGTAGGGTGGGAGAAGGGGATTGTGGGCTATTATGTTTAGTACACATGATGTGGGGGATCATGGGGAAAACAGTGTAGCACAGAAAAGGACAACAGTGAATCTGTTATCTTACTACACTGATGGACAGTGACTGAACTGGGGTATGAGTGGGGACTTGATAATATGGGTAAATGTAGTAACCACATTGTTTTTTCATGTGAAACCTCCATAAGAATGTATATCAATAATACCATAATAAAAATAAATAAATAAATAAACTAAATCATAAAAATCACATGGCCATCTCAACAGAAGAAATTCATTTGATGAATTTCAACATTCATTATAGGCTGAACATATAGTAGATATCTAGGTCAAGACAATGAGACGAGACAACCAAAAAGATGTATAATGATTAAAAGTGAAGAAAAAAAATATCATTAGCTGTAGCTATGATCATCTATACCAAAAAGGCCACACAATCTACATGAAAGTATATGTAATATGCATTATATAATATATAATCAATGAACTATTAAATCAAAGAAAGAGGGAGATAATTCAGCAAGGTTGCTAGATAAAAGATAAACATTCAAATATCAATAGCATTCTTCTAACAAAAATCAAGTAGGACATTTAGTATAAGATACCAATCAAAATAGTAACAAAGTCTATAAAATATCAATAAATTAACCTATTGAGGAATTAATAATGTCTTTCTGAATAATAATTTAAAACTCTCCTAATGGGCATAAAAGACACTTCAAAAAATGAAAAGATATACCATATCATGGAAGGAATGAATTAACATCTTACATTTCTTAATTCTTAAAAACATAACCTATGCATTTTTAATTTAAAAAATTGTGACATTTTTGGGAATGACTTTATGAAGATATCTAAAACATATATGGAAAAATAAAAAAGTATACACAGCTAAGACAATAATACCAAAAAGAAGAAAAAGAATGAATGGGTTCAACCAGACTTGAATACATACCACCACATCACAGTAATTAAAAGTTTTAGGAAAATTAGCCAGTGAATCTTAAAAACACAGAGGAAGGCTTATGCATATATACATAATAGAAATAAAAATCAATAAGGAAATTGCTTTTTGGTTTCTGGTCCAACATGTAAGTAGCTGGGAAGTTATCACAGCATCCTAACAACAAGTAAAAAACTGAAGAAACTGCAAATGAACAGTTTTTTAAGATCTATTAGGGAATTGAGGTTATGAGGCAAATTGCTACCTCTCCCACAAACTGGAGAGACAGATAGGCATATACAGAAAATCACAGCTTACCTATGAGCAAAAACTTCCATGAGAACCAATGTTGAAGTAGGAAAACCTGAGCTATAAGTACGAATTGCTGGAGGCTCAGTGTTTACAAGTCTAAAATTTAAAATGTACAGGGGGCCCTAGTCTTGTAGGATGAGTACCTACATACAGTTTTGTGAGTTTTACTTCCAGTAGCTCTACATGGTTCTCAAAGTGAAGATTAGAGAAAAATTCTCTTGTACTTCCTGCAGGGGAGAGGAAAAATAGACATTCTCAAATATGCCAGATCATTCTGTTCTTAACAAGGTCTGCCCTCAGGAGAAACTATTTTATCAGAGCCTAGACTATTGGGATTTTATCACAGTCTAATGATGTGGGAGAAGTGAAATACACAACTCAAACTCACTGTAGCCTGCTACTTGGGAGAAAGGACATAAATACCCAACTACAGATCTCTCTAGTCTTCCATGTGGATAATGGGAAATACTCAACTTCAGTTAACTCTAGCCATCCAGTCACAACTTAGAGGAGAGAGGAATAAGGATACACTTGTGAAGTTCACAGTACAAGGGCATCAACTCATTAAAAGACTGAGACCTAATCATAGGACTATAGAATACTTCCTCTTTCCCCACACCTTATCACCTTCTTACTTCAAGTCAATTCACTATAGGTCCTTTCACTAAGCATAAGATGTCTGACTCTCAACAAAAGATTTACAAGCATACCAAAAGGCAAAAACACAGTTGAAAAGAGAAAGTATTAGAATTACAGTCAGATATGGCATGAATGTTAGAATTAGACTGGAAATTTAAACTAACTATGATTAATATGCTGAAAGCTCTAATTGATAAAGTAGACAGTATGCAACAGATGGGCAATGTAAGCAGAGAAATGGAAGTTCTAAGAAAGAATCAAAAGTAGTGTTAGAAATCAAAAATATATATATTGATACTATAAATAATTTGAAAGTTATTATACTATAATATTTGATACTATAAATATTTTAAGAAACTATAACAGAAATGAAGAATGCTTTTGATGGGCTTATTAGTAGACTGGTCAAGGCAGAGGAAAGAATCTCTGAGCTTGAGGATATGTGGAACATATGGAAAAGCAAAGAGTAAAGACTGTAAAAAGTACAGAATATCCAAGAGCTGTGTGACAACTACAAAATGTGTAACATATAGGTAATGGGAATACCAGGAGAAGAATGAACAAAAGGAATAGAAGGAATATTTGAAGCAATAATGTCAGACTTTCCCCCAATTTAATGTCAGACACAAAAGCACAGATGCAGGAAGCTCAGAGAACAGCAAGCAGGATAAGTGGCAAAAAAAAAAAAAAAAAACTCCATTAAGGCATACCTTATTCAAAGCACAGAACACTGAAGATAAATTAAAAACCTTGAATGAAATCAGAGGAAAGAAACCTTACCTGTAGAAGAGAAAAAATGAGAATTACATTTTTTTCTCCTAAGAAACTATATCAAGAAAAAAATGGAATAAAATATTTAAAATATTGAGAAAACTAAGACACCTGCTTATAATTTCATACATTATGAAGTTATCCTTCAAAAGTGAAAGACAGATAAGCAATTTCTCAAACAAACAAAAGTTGAGAGAACTTGTTGCCATAGACCTGCCTTGAAACAAATGTAAAAAAAATATAGAGAAGGAAAATAATATCTGTCAGGAACTCAGATCTGCATAAAGAAAGTAAGAGCATTAGGAAAGGAAAAAATGAAGATAAAATTAAAAAAAACTTTTATTTTTCGTATGAGTAACTGATATGACAGATAATGGATTGTTCAAAAATAATAATGGCAAGAATATATTCATTGATTTTAGTTTATGTATAAGTAAAATGAATGATAGAAATAATACAAATGACAGGAGGGAGGAATTTGGGATATGTTATTATTTTAAGGTAGTTTTACTATCTAGAATTGTTATAGTGTTATTTGAAAGTGGAGTTGGATTACCTCTAAATGTATATTGCAAACTCTAGGAAAACATGGAAAATAGCAAAAAAAAAGGTATAATTGATATATAGAGAAAGTAGAAAAAATGGAATAACACAAAATACTCAATTAAAGCCACAACAAAAGCAAAAAGAGTTGAAGACAATAATAGGAACAAATAATAAGGGCAATGAATAAAAAACAATAATAAATATGGTAGATATTAATCCAAATTATCAATAATCAATTTAAACATCAATAACTTAAATATACCAGCTAAAAGACAGAGACTGTCACAGGTGATCAAAAATCAAGAAAAATATTTGTGATTTATAAGAAACCCATTTTAAATATAAAGACATATATAGACTAAAAGTAATGGAATGGAGAATGGGACACACAATGCTAACATTAATCCAAAGAAAGCTGGAGTAGATATATTAATTCCAGACAAAGCCAACTTCAGAGCAAGGAAAATTATCAGGGATAAAGAGAAACACTGCATAATGATAAAAAGGTTAATTTTCCAAGAACATAAATATTCAAAATATGTGCCTAACAACAGAGAGTCAAACTGCAAGAGTCAAAAAGTGATCAACTAAAATGAAAAACAGATGAATCCATTTTTATGGTTGGAGACGAACACCACTGTATCAGAAATAGACAGATCTAGCAGGCAGAAAATAAGTAAGGACATAGTTGAACTCAACAGAACCATTAATCAACTCTTAAAACTCAATGAAAAGAAAATGAACAACCCAAATGTTGGGCCAAAGACTTTACCAAATACCTCACCAAAGAAAATATACATATAGCAAGTAAGCATATGAAAAGATGATCAACATTATATGTATTGGGGAACTGCAAATTAAAACAACAATAAGATATCATTACAAACCTATGAAAATGGCTAAATTCCGAAACACTGACAACACCAAATGCTGATGAGGATATGGGGCAATAGGAACACTAATTCATTGCTGGTGGGAATGCAAAGTGGTACAGCCACTTTGGAAAACAGTTCCACAGTTTCTTAACAGAATTAAACACACTCTTACCATACTATTCAATAATGTGGCTCCTTGGTATTTGCCCAAATGAATTGAAAACTTATGTCAAAAATATAGAGGGGGGTAAAAAGATAGCAGTGTAGGAAGGCAGGGCAGAAACTTTCCCACATAGGCACACCAAGGATGCAACTACAGCAAATACAACTAAACCTGGAAATGACATGAAGAGTACAGAACAGACCACTTACACATGGAGAAGACCACATAGAAAAAAGAAGTTGTAGAGCCACAATTGAGTGCGACCCAAGCCCTCCCCCCATCCAAGCCCACAGGTTGGAGGAAGAGGAATGGAGCAGGGTGGGATAGGCACTCAGAAACTCTGAACACCTGGCCCTGGAAATATACTCTGGGAACACAAGAACACAAAACCACATTACACTGGGTTCTGGTGATTAGCAGGGCTGGACACATGGGACAGTTGGAACACACTGGGAGTATGAGATTCCAGCCACTTGTGGAGTACAGGAATGCTGCACTAGTTCTGCTGGGACATGACACAGAGGTGGCAGTTTGAAAGACTTGCCAGCAGGGGGAGGGGTGCCAAGGGGTAACGGTTGGACAGAGCTCTCTCCACAAGAGAAACATCAGGTGGACAATACCTTCCCAGCCCTCCCTCATCCCAACAGTTTGGGGACTCTCAGGAGCCCCAGACATTCCAGCCCCTACACTGGTGGCTCAGCCCTGAGGCACTTTCCTGCACACCATCTGTGTGGCAGCCCACTCAGCCCAGCAGCATCAGACGTTGCTGCCTATGGTGGGGAGAAGGAGGTTCTCCCAGCTTTCCTGGACCTGTCTCAGCCCAATTTGAGAGAGCCAATTTTGCAGGAGCCAGCTCTGAGCACTCCTTCATCCCCATGGGCAGCCAAGTCCAGTACATTACACTTGATACCACTTTAGGGCGCCTGTGTAACTTGCTGCAGCTGCTATGCACTGCTACCATAGTGAGACTTGCCATCTCTGTGTACCTGAGCACCCTCTCACTGAGAGACTCACTGCCACTGAACACCTACCTGCTCCAACATCCTGAGACTCACCACCTGAAAACCACATGACTTGCCACTGCCCATACAAGCACCCTGCCACTATGCAACTCTCTCTGCAACAGCCCCACCCTCCCCACTAATGCAGCAACCCTGCCATCAATGAAGGGCAGGGAGATGGTGGACCCACCCACAACTATTCCAGAAGAAGCCAGTGCTATGATCAGAAAGGGCCAGCTGAGGAAAATTACCAGCCACAGTGGACTAAGACCACTGACAGCAGACAAACAGAAAGGTGGCCCTGCCCATTTCCTATTGACAGCAACTGGGGCTACACTTCAAAGAAGAACCAGGCACTGGATAGTAAAGAGTCTTGAGCTTCTGGCACTAAAGGATGCCTTTTTCATAAAGCCATTACTCACTATGCAGGAAACACAGCAAATCCACCCAATACAAATGAAAAAACACAGAAACCTTGACAAAATGAGGAGGCAGAGGAATATGTTACAAACAAAACTATTGGACAAACACCAGAAATAAAGCTAAATGAAATGGAGATCACCAACCTCTTGATAAAGATTTCAAAGTAAAAGTCACAAATACACTCACTGATCTTCAGAAAAGTATTGATGATCTCAGGGAGGACTTCAACAAAGAGATACAAGGGCTGAAATTAAGTGACTCAGAGCTGAATAATGCAGAAACTGAAACGACAATGGGGGGATTAAATAACAGATTGCTGCAAGTAAAGGAGACAGTTAATGAGATAGAGATTAGAGAACAGGAGAAAAATGAAGCTGAGGAACAGAGAGAAAAAAGGATCTCTAAGAATGGAAGAATGTTAAGAGAGTTGTGTGACCAATCCAAATGGAACAGCATTCACATAATACAGGTGCCAGAAGGAGAAAAGAGATACCAAGGGATAGAAAATCTCTTTGAGGAAATAATTGTTGAAAACTTCCCCAATCTGGGGAAGAAAATAGACAGGTCATGTAAGCACAGAGAGCCTCTAACAAAAGGAACCCCAGGAAGACAACACCAAGGCATAATAATTAAAATGACAAAGATTAAGGAGAAGAAGAGTATTGAAAGCAGTGAGAGAGAAAACAAAGATTACTTATAAAGGAAACCCCATGAGGGTATCAGAAGACTTCTCAGAGAAACTTGTCAGGCCAGAAGAAAGTGGCATGAAATATTTACTGTATTGAAACAGAAGGACCTTCAACCAAGAATCCTCTAACATCAAGATTATCATTTAAATTTGAATTAAAGATTAAAGAATTACCAGATAAATGAAGGCTTAAGGAATTTATAAACACTAAACCAGCTTTATGGATATATTAAAGGGGCTTCTGTAGACGGAAATGTTCCTAAGGCTAAATAATTTCACCAATGAAATAAATCCACAGTAAAGGTAGTAGACCAGTTTATTATCAAGCAAGAACAAAATTAAAACAAAACAAAAGTAGTAAAACCAACTAGACACAAAATCAGCCAAGGGATACACAAAAAGTGAAGATTATGACATCTAATACATAAAATGTGGAGGAGGAAGAAAAAAAAAGTAATTTTAGATTGTGTTTGAAAAAGAGCAATCATCAACTTAATATAGACTGTTATATAGTCCGGAAGCTATCCTTGAACTTTATGGTAACTGCAAATCGAAAGCCAAATAGATAGTCAAAAAATAAAAATAGAAAAGAGGAATCCAACCATAACACAAAAGAAAGCCATAAAATAACAAGAAATAACAAGAGAAGAGCATAAGAGAGAAATAATGTAACAGAAGGGATTTATAAAAACAACCAGAAAACAATTAATAAAATGCCAATAAATAAATACCTATCAATAATTACCTTAAATGTAAATGGGCTGAATGCACCAATCAAGAGACATATGGTGGCAGGATGACGAAAGAAACAAGACCTATTTATATGCTACCTACAAGAAACTCATTTCAGGCCCAAAGACATATACAGAAAAAAAGGGAAGAGATGAAAAAAGATATTTCATGCAAATAATAGGGAGAAAAAAGCAGGAGTACCAGTACTTATATCAAATAAACAGATTCAAAACAAAGAAAGTAACAAGAGACAAAGAAGGACATAATATAATGAATGATAAAGGGTCCAGTCCAACAATAGGATATAACCATTACAAATATTTATGTACCCAACATAGAAGTACCTATATGTTAAACAAATACTAACAGAATTAAAGGGTGAAATAGATTGCAACACATTCATTTTAGGAAACTTTAACACACCACTCATTAATAAACAGAGCAAGAAGACGGAAAATTAGTAAGGAAACAGAGGCACTGAACAATACATTAGAGAAGATAGGCTTAAAAGATATCTGCAGTAACATCCCATCCAACAGCAGCAGGATACACATTTTTCTCAAGTGTACATGGAACATTCTCCAGAATAGATCACATACAAGGGCACAAAAAAGCCTCAATAAATTCAAAAAGATTAAAATTTTATCAAGCAGCTTCTCAGACCACAATGGTAATTAACTAGAAATAATTTAAACAAAGAAAACAAAACAGCCTACAAATACATGGAGGCTAAACCACATGCTTCTAAATTAGCAGTCAATCATTGAACAAATTAAAACAGAAATCAAGCAATACATTGAGACAAAAGAAAACTAAAATTCAACAGTCCAAATCTATGGGATGCTGAACAATAGGTCCCAAGAGGGAAGTATATAGCAATACAAGATTATCTCAGGAAACAGGAACAACCTCAAATAAATAGTCTAAATTTACAATAAAAGAATGTTGATAAAGAAGAAAAAATGAAACGCAAATTAGTGGAAGAAAGAACATAATAAAAATTAGAGCAGAAATAAATAAAATAGAGAAGAATAAAGCAATAGAAAAAAATCAATGAAATGAAGAGCTGGTTCTGTAAGAAAATAAAATAGATAAACCCCTAGCCAGACTTATCAAGAAAAGAGAGTAAACAAAGCAAATCAGAAATGAAGAAGTAATAATAACAACAGATACCACGGAAATACAAAGACATATTAGAGAATACTATGAAAAATTATATGGAATATGTTGGATAACCTAGAAGAAATGGTCAACTTCCTAGAAAAATATTATCTTCCAAAATTGACCTGGGAAAAAAACAGAAAAACTGAAAAGACCAGTTACCTGAAATGAAATTGAAATGGTAATAAAAAAACTATCAACCAACAAAATTCCATACCAGATAGTTTCACAGCTGAATTCTACTAAACACCTAAAGATGAGGAGTTAAAATCCATCTTTCTTAAAGTATTCCAATACATAGGAGGGAATACTTTCAAACTCATTCAATGAGGCCAGCATCACTCTAACACCAAAACCAGACAAAGACACTACAAAAAAATAAAATTATAGACCCAAAGCCCTGATGAACATAGATACAAATATCCTCAACAAAATATTAGCAAACTGAATCCAAAAATAAATCAAAAAGATCATCCATCATGACCAAATGGGATTTATTCCAGGGATGCAAGGATGGTATAATATTCATAAATCTATTAACATCATACACCATATTTACAAAAAGGATTAAACCCACATGATCTTCTCAACAGATGCTGAAAAAGCATTTGACAAAATTCACCCTCCATCCATGATACAAATTCTCAACAAAATGAATACAAAGTGTATGTACTTCAACATAAAAAAGGCCATATATGACAAACCCACAGCCTAACATGATACTTAATGGGAAAAACCTGAAAGCTTTCCTTTACATCAGGAACAAGACAAGGATGTCTACTCTCACTACTTTTATTCAACATAGTACTAGATGTCCTAGCCATGGCAATTAAACAAAACAAAGAGATAAAGGCATCCAAATTGTTAAGGAAGAAGTTAAGCTGTCACTATTTGGAGATGACATTATACTATACAAAGAAAACCCTGAAGACTCCACCAAAAAAAATAGTAGAACTGATAACTGCATTCAGTAATGTTGCCAGATGCAAAATTAATAAACAGAAATCTGTTGCATTCCTATATACTAATAACACACTAGCAGAGAGAAACCAGGAATATAATTCTATTTACAATTGCATCAGAAAGTATAAAATACCTGGAAAAAACCAAACCAAGTAAAAACCTGTACTCTGAAAACTATAAGACACTCATGAGAGAAATTAAATAAGACCCAAATAAATGGAAACCTATCCCATGCTCATGGAAAGGAAGAATTAATATTGTCAAAATGGCCATCCTGCCCAAAGCAGTTTATACATTCAATGCGATCCCTATCAAAATATCAACAGCATTTTTCAATGAATTAGAACCTATAGTACTGAAGTTCTTATGGAACCATGAAAGACCCTGAATAACCTAAGCAATCCTAAGAAAGAAGAACAAAGCTGGGGGTATTATGCTCCCTGACTACAAGCTATACTACAAAGCTACAGTAATCAAAACAATTTGGCACTGGCATAAGAACAGACCCATAGATCAATGGAACTGAAAAGAGAGCCCAGATATAAACCCATCCATAGTTGGTCAATTAATATATGATAAAGGAACCAGGAATATACAGTGTGGAATAGAGAGCCTCTTCAATAACTAGTGCTGGGAAAACTGGACAGCTATATGCAAGAGAGTGAAACTGGATTATTGTCTAACTCGATACACAAAAGTAAACTCAAATGGATCAAAGACCTGAATGTAAGTCATAAAACCATAAAACTCTTAGAAGAAAACATAAGCAAAAATCTCTTGAACATAAGTGTGAACAATTTTTTTCTTAGACACATCTCCTCAGGCAAGGGACACAAAATAAAAAATAAACAATGGGGAACTACGTGAAACTACAAAAGTTTCTGTACAGCAAATAACACCATTAACAGAACAAAAAGGCAATCTAGAGTATGGGAGAATATATTCATAAACAATTCATCCAATAAGGGTTCAATATCCAAAATATATAAATAACTCATATACCTCAACACCAATAAAAGAAACAACCCAATTAAAAAATGGGCAGAGGATCTAAACAGACATTTCTGTAAAGAAGAAATACAAATGGCGAACAGATACATGAACAGATACTCTACATCTCTAATAGTCAGGGAAATGCACATCACATCAGAACCACAATGAGATAGCGCCTCACACTAGCTAGAATGGCCACTATCCAAAAGACAAAAAATAACAACTGCTGGGGAGGATGTAGAGAAATGGGAACCTTCTTATCCTGTTGTTTGGAATGTAAATTGGTACAACAGCTGTGGAGAGTAGTATGTAGGCTCCTCAGAAAACTAAAAGTAGAAATACCATTCAACCCATTAATTCCACTTCTAGGAATTTACCTGAAGAAACCAATATGCTTGATTTGAAAAGGTATATGCATCACTTTGTTTGTCACTGAATTATTTATAATAGCCAATATATGGAATCAACTTAAGTGTCCATCAATAGATGAATGGATGAAGACAATGTGGTACATATACACAATGAAATATTATTCAGCCATAAGAAGAAAACAAGTCCTACCATTTGCAACAACATGGATGGAGCTAGAGGGTATTATGCTCAGTGAATAAGCCAGGTGGAGAACGACAAATACCATATGATTTCACTTATTAGTGGGATATAAAAACAAAGCAAAACAGAAGGAACAAAACAGCAGTAGACTTATAGACACTGAGAAGTGACTAGTGGCTACCATGCGGGAGGAGTTGGGGTGGGTGGGTGTGGAGTGTGAAGGGGATAAAGGGTCATGCCAATTTTCAGACATTAAGATAAATTTGTCATGGGAATAGTAGTACAGCGTGGAGAATATAGTCAATGATGCTGTAACATTTTCCTGTTTGACAGTAACTGCACTAGTGGGGGTGAGGATTTAATAATATGTGTAACTGTCAAAATACTGTGATGTATATTTTAATCCAATATAAGATAATATATCAATGATACTTCAATAAAAAACTTATGTCCACGCAAAAACCTGCGTGGGGATATTTATGGCATCTATATTCACATTTGTCATAATGTAGAAGCAACCAGCATATCCTTCAGTAGGTGAATGGATAAATAAACCAGTACATCCAGATACTGGAATGTTATTACCACTAAAAATAAATGAGCTATTAAGCCATAAAAATCCGTGGAGGAAACTTAAATGCACATTTTTTAAGTGAAAGTATTCAGTGTGAAAAAGCTACATATTATATTATACCAACAAAGCAAAAAAGGTAAAACTGGAGAAAGTAAAAACTATGGAGATAATAAAAATGTTGGTGGTTGCCAGAGTCTGGGTGAAAAGAGGAATGAATTGTTGTAGCACAAAAGATTTTTAAGGCAGTGGAAATACTCTATATGATACTATAATGATGGATACATGTTATTATATACATGTAAACTATGGGCTTGGAATTTTAATGATGTGTCCATGTAGGTTCATAGACAGTAAAAAATAAACCACTCTAGTCTAGGACGTTGATAACAGATGAGGCTCTATGTATTAGGATTAAAGATTATATGCTAACTCTACACTTTGTGCTGTTTTGGTGTGAACCTAAAACTGCTCTAAAAAAGTAAAGTCTATTTAGAAAAATTAGTGAGGAAAGCATAAACTGTTTTCTACTGGGAAAACTTCCCTACTATATGTAGAAAAAAATAAAGTAGGATATCAATATATTGCAATATTTTAAAATTTTGTAATGGATATATCTCTAGAAAAACTATGTCAAAAGCTAACAAAAGGAAAATATTAGAATTTCTGAGTAATGGGCCCAGGAATATGCAGTTTGAAAAATCTCAAATTTATTCCAATAGGGACCTCTGGTTAATAACCTCTGTTAATGTCTTAGTTACTCTAATATCTAGCACAATAATACGGCCTTTGACATGCTTTTGACATTATTTCGTCAAAGTTCTATGGCTATATAATTACTTTTAAAATGCACAGCTCCTCGTGTAAGGATTAGATCACTTCAGAGGTCTCCAAGCAACTACATACATATACATATATATGTATATATATATGTGGGTGTGTGTACACACACACACACACATATACATACATAGAGACAGAAAGGATTCGAATTATGTAAAAAGAAATTTTTTGTTAAAATCCTAATAATATAGGTTTGAATTTTTCAAAGAGATTTTAAAATAGATTACGTTGAAAGGAATCATGAAGACCAGCAGACTAGGACATAACCATGAAAATAATAATAGTAATTATCATTAATTATTTTTATTACTATCATTTAAATAGTACTTACTCTTTGCCAGGCACCATTCTCAATGTTATACATATATTAACTCATTTAACCCTCATAATAACTCTATGGGTCAGTTGCTATTACCTTCATTTTACAGATGAAGAAACTGTGGTAGGTTGAAATTAAGTAACTTGGCCAAGGTCACACAACTAATTGTAGGGTTGCTGGGATTCATATCCAAGTATTCTTTATCTAGAGTCTGTACCTTTAACCATTTCAATAAATTAGAAAACTATTCTCAATTAATTAAAATGAGAAAATTACAAAGGGAATACCACTCCTGAATCCAGCAAATACCCACAGCTGACCTGGAAGAATGGTATAACTTTATCCCAGAATTCTTCCTCATCTTGCCAAATACCTTGTCATATTTGTTGTGTTTCTACAACTAGAGAGAGTTGATCACTGATACCGATGACTGTTTTCTACATTTTCCTTTTTTCAAAAACGTATCATTATATTTTACACTGCTTTTCTTATCCCTTTCCAATAGATGATTATAAAGTTCAAATTTTTATACATCTAAAGGAAAACACTAGTGTCATAAAAGACCCAAGTAATCTTTGCATATTTTCTCTTTCCTTGTGACTCAGTGATATATGATACTTCTAAATAAAAAACATACCAATGATAATTGCTTTGCTATTGCTTCCAGCTAATGCAAATGGTCCAAGGAAAGGCATCATATATTTAGCAAGAAGCTGATATACACTACCTGTTTCTGAAATGAGCACCTGTACAAAGTGTTGATGTAAGTTTCAGTTACATAAAAATCAAAGTGCATTCTTTACAGATCTAATTACTTCAAAACTTCCTCTTTTAAATTGAGAAAATAAATTGAAACTCCAGGTCAAAAAAATATATTTGACTCAAAGATATAAAATTCATGTAGTATAGTAAGTTTAATTGCTTATGGAGGTTCAGTTAAAATCCAATTTAATCTCCAAAACTTTAAGGACTGACACTTAACTTTTAATAGGGAAATTGTATCTCTCCAATGAAAGGTTAAAATTATGAACTGTGTAATTTATTCATTATGTCACAGCATAACTCTGTCTCCATGAGCTATTGCTATTATTTAATGATCCAGTTTATGATTTTAAAGACATTTGGGATGTGTGTTTCTTTACCTACAGAGATCCTCCTCTTTGAATAAGGGGAATGCAGTCTTTCCTTTTTTTGCAATAAAAAAGAGAGATATACAACCAATCAAAAGGAAATGAAAATAACAGCCTAATCAATGTATTTTTAAATCTTCACTCACAGTTTCCTCTATAACTACACATTTACTACAATGATATATATGAAATATCATGTTTGTTCCATAATATTTCTATTCTTTGTATGTTTTCATGTATGTATATTTGTGCATATGTGTATACTTCTTTCATCCCTCCTATATTTATCTGAAAAAATAAGGCAATTATTGCATTTAATTTGGATTAATTATGAGTCTTATATTTCCATATCCACTTTCCTGACATAAAATGCTTAATATGCAACTTCAGGATTTCCAGCTTTGTAAATGATATAACATTTATCTTACTTGTTTATTGAACTTTAAGTAAATGGTGGAACTTGATTTTATCCAAAATTACTATTTATGTAAGTATCCCAAAATGTTTATTCCTCTGTCTTTTTAACATGTAAGTATCCCACATTCAATATCCAAATCGATTTTAAAAAGGAGCCATCTACAGAAATTATCCAAACAGTGAGTCAGATACACAAGTTTCCTTAACTTCATTTAACCAGAGAAAGGGCTATGTTGCAAAATACTTGAGTCTTTCTTTGAATACCTGTTAACTATGGAGTTGTCTAACAGCCTATAACTATATCAAACAAACATAAGGCCAAATTCCAGATTTATCTACTAATTGTGTTTCTCCCATAGTTCTACAAAAAAAAAATCCTTTGGTTTAAGATTAATCATTGTGGACTGTTCATCTCCTATTCCACAACAAAATAAACTTCTGAATATTGATGCCCATCACACTTAATTCAAACAGCCTATGGTGTGCTTTAGGGAAAATGGTGATAAGCTACCTTTCTTATTTAATGGTTGAGACCTCGCATTGAGCTCTTAAAGATCTGGATTATATCCACAGTAGCACAGCCCTGAGGAAGGAAATTCTGAATACTGTGGAAAGCAACCACCTGGAAGGGACACTCAGAGTCCCAAGAGAAACAAATATATTGTCTGAAATTTGTACCCAAGAGCATTGGTAGGCAGTGTGTAGAAAGAATAAAGATATATTTAGGGTCAGTCTTTAAGAGAGTGGCCTACATAACCACAATGTGGGACTGAATGCCATGTTATCAAAATCAAAGACTCTTCTACTCGTATCTTTACTTAACTAAACCAAGGGTCCATTCCATTATAGGAAGAAGGCAGATCCCCACTATCTGTAAGTTTTGCTAGTGTTCAAATTAAATTATACTGGGATAACTTAAAAAATTGTAAACACCTCAAAATTATCTTTAAATACAGTTCAAGATTCCTAAGAATTGAGGCATGCAAATCTCAGTCCTTAAATATCAGTTTTTCATAGTCATGGCTAATGAAGATGCATATCCAAAAGGGGTATTTTGTTAAATGTAAGGTAGCTCATAGGATAGATACGAAAACTACAGAAATAGATTTGTAAGCAAGTCAGGAATTATGATGGAGAATGGATAAAACCCTCAATTGTCAGGGCACAATCATTGAGTCAGTGAACTCCAGTATTTCCTTCCATTATTGTTTCACTTGTCTTAAGATGCAAAGTTCAAGTAGACTGATTCCAATTTACCGAGTTGATCTCACTTGTCCACCCCACTTCCATTACAATTGTGGGTAAAATAAAAATATTTCCAGAATCCCTCACCTGGCCTATGTTCATCTCCATATCAATAGGTGTTTCCAAGTGGTGGAGAGAAGTAGTCTTATCTCCATATCAATAAGTAATTGCAAGGGGGAGCCAGGGCATATCTGGACCTGAGAGGTTGGGTGGGGCCCCTTTTTGCAGCCGGTTGTGAGAGACACAAGCAAGCAGAAGTGGATGACTGCTTGTAAACAGTAAAAGGGCTTCTCCCACTTTATTTCTCCCTTTGACTGATTTCGGCTTCAAAGATATTTTTCCAGGCTAGGAACACATTTTTCTCCGTGGAGTTACACAGTGTAGTAAGAATGATTACAAAGAGGATATTTTTTATTCCCCAATATTGTTTATATGATTCAGTAATGAATTAATGAATAAATGAAAATCTTAATAAAAATATTCAAAACACCAGAGTGCTCTTACATTTTAATGCTAACGTAATACACTGTCCTTCCCATCCAACAATTTATATGATTTTCTATTTAGCATCAGGGCTACCTAGGAATCAGATGGTAGAAACATCTCTAGTGTCCTAAGAGGTGTTTTCTATAGAGGAAAAGGGGAAGGACCATGCTGGAACTAAAGACCCCTTCACTCTACTTCAACAAAAGCAACACCACTTTCATTTGTTTATTTTAGCAGGGTTCTATTTCTAGAAGTGTGTTTGAGAATGTGGGTAAAATTGCAATATTTCTAGAATCTCTTGAGTGGTCTTAGTTCATCTCCATATCAATAGGTGTTTCCAAGGGCTAGAGAGAAGTAGCCATCTCCAAATCAATAGGTAATTAGTGAGGGCATATCTGGACCAGAAAGGTTGGGTGGGGTCCCTTTTTGCAGCTAGGTTGCAAGAGACATGGACAAGCAGAAGTGGACGACTGCTTGTAAACAATGAATGGGTTTCTCCCACTTTATTTCTCCCTTTGAATAATTTTGGCTTGAAATGTAATTTGCCCCAGGCAGGGAACATATTTTACCTCAGAGTTAGAGAACCACCAATCCAAAGTCATAGAACTAGTTAATGTTATAATTAGAATTTTTTAAACCTGCCTAGTATTATCTGATTTCTATGGGAAAGTCAGACTGAGTATTTTGAAAATTTGGTAGTCATCATATTTCTTATATGGCAGACTTATTTGAGCTTCTCATCCAGTTTTCTCTAGTTATCTCTAAGTCCAGTAACTACCTGACTATTCCTGTCAATTCTTGTCAAGATGATTACTGTATCTAGGTCTGGACATTTTATGAAATCAATCCCATTGATTCTAAGCTTAGGAGTGTAACAATAAATATTCCCTTTACATATATGACCTGGTATTATACTAAAAATATTTAGTCTAATTTTTTTGGTGCCCATCTCTCCTTTCCCTTCTAAGGGATTAATAAAGGAAAATGGGGCTGCTTGTGTCTTTAATAGCAACATCACAGGAAAAGGCTTGCAAGAATTAACACTGATTTTAAAAAGGTGAACTAAAGCAAAAATAAATCAATGCCTTGAGCACTAAATAAACTACTTTGACCTTCCTTGAATTAAAAAAATATGGGAGAAGGACTTCTGGGATGATGGCGGCATGATTGGGTGGCGGAAATCTCCTCCCAAAACCATATATACGTGTGAAAATGCAACAAATACAAGTATTCCTAAAAGAGAGACCAGAAGATGCAGTACAACAGCCAGGCTACAGATACATCTGAGAGAACTCAGCGCCCCACGAAGTGGGTAAGATACAAAGCCGTGACTCAGCGGGACCCAAGCACTCCCCCAGCCCAGTGGACCGGCAGCAGGAAAAGAATCAGAGTGGGGAGGGAATGGAAGCACAGGTCCACTAAATAACCAGCCCTGGTGATCTGCACCGGGAGTACAGACACACATCACATGGTGTTTTGGAGATTAGAGAAATAGAAGGGCAGGATCCGAGATGGAGACTGCAAGCAGGTTCCCTCAGACAGCTACCCAGGACAAAAGAAAAGTGGGGGCTTTTTTAAAAGTCTTAAAGAGACAAGGGCAGATTACAAAAGATGGCAGCGTGAGAGGTGAGACAGAGGATTCCTCCTAAAACCACATATAAAATGAAAATATAACTATTGCAACTACACTTGAAATAGGAACAGGAAAGAGGACTACAACAAACTGCATACACCTGGAGACAAGAGCAGACATCACGGGAAAGGGTAACGTACTAAAGCTGTGGTCTTGAGGGACCCAAGCCCTTCCCCACCCCAGCTCACTGACGGGAGGAGGAGGAATGGAGCAGGGAGGGAGTGGAGATCTGGAACTGCTGAATACCTAACTCTGGAGATCTGATCTGGGAGTACAAACCTACATTTCATTGTGCTTGCATGATACTCTCATAATAAGGTGGTTGGAAAGCTAAGACAGGCAGAATTCCTGGAGAGACTAAGATTCCAGCTGCTTGTGGAAAGCAGGGATCCATATCCAGCTGCTCTGGGACAAAAGAAAGGTGGGCAGTCTGAGAGACTTCCTAACAAGGAAGCCCTTAGCAAGAGGGCTGCTAAAGGGGCAAGGATTACACAGAGTGTACTGCTCAGGAGAAAGGACAGGTAGACAAAATTGTCTGGGTGTACTCTAACCAGCAGATTGGGAGCTTTCACGATCTTCAGGTGCTCCAGCTCCCTGGCTGGCTACACAGCTCCAAGAACACCTTCTGTGACTGGCAGATTGCTGTGCCTTTCTCCTGGCCAGCTGCACTGGGCGTGCAAAGCAGGAAATGCTACCCTGCTGTTAGGAGAGCCAGAGGGACTATCTGTCTACAGCAACTAAAAATGCAAAGCACAGAGGCTTAGACCTGTGTGCTCAGCCTGCTGGTTCAGGCACTGGAGATAGGCATAGCAGCTAGGAAGCAGGAAACAGCTCTTCCCTCCCCCCAGTCACCAATACCACTACTGTGGGACCACCAACATTGCTTTAGGGGCTGAGAAGCTCCAGAGAGTAGAGTGTAAGGGCGCCAGAGGGTGCCATATACAAATATGAAATGCCAAAGGAATCTGGTCCAGAGTAAAATTATTAAAACAACTCCTGAGAAAGATTTAAATGATATTGACCTAATGACTCTCCCAGAAAGGGAGTTCAAAATAAAAATTATTAACAAGCTCATAGAGGTAAGGAAATATATTCAAGAACTAAGGAATGAATTACTGTTGGAGATCGAATCATTCAAGAGCACAATAGATGGCAGTATTAAAAGCAGATTGGATATGGTGAAGGAGACAATAAATGAAATAGAAACTAGAGAAGAGGAATACAAATAAGGTGAGGCACAGAGAGAAAAAAGGTTCTCTAAGAATGAAAGAATACTGAGAGAATTGTGTGACCAATCCAAAAGGAACAATATTCAGATTATAGGGGTACCAGAAGGAGAAGAGAGACAAAAAGGGATAGAAAGTGTCTTTGAGGAGGTGATTGCTGAAAACTTCCCCAGTCTGGGGAAGGAGATAGTCTCTCAGGCCATGGAGGTGCACAGAACTCCTAAGACAAAGGGCTGAAGGAAGACAACATCAAGACATATAGTAATTAAAATGGCAAAGATCAAGGGTAAGGACAGACTATTAAAAGCAGCCAGAGAGAGAAATAAGATCACATACAAAGGAAAGCCCATCAGGCAATCATCAGATTTCTCAACAGAAATCTTACAGGCCAGAAGGGAGTGGCATGATGTATTTAATTAAATGAAGAAGTGCCTTGAACCAAGATTACTTTATCTGGCAACATTATGATTCAAATTTGAAGGACAGATTAAACAACTCCCAGATAAGCAAAATATGAGAGAATTTACTTCCCACAAACCATCTCTACACTATATTTTGGAGGGAATGCTATAGATGGAAGTGTTCTTACGGTTTAATAGTTGTCCCCAGAGGTAATGAAAAAACAGTAAAGAAAGTAGAACAGCTAATTACTAAGAAAATGCATGATTAAATTAACAATCCCCAAAGTCAATCAAGGGATAGAAAAACAGTACAGAATGAGACCTAATATACAAAGAATGGAGGAGGAAATAAAAGAAGGAGGAAAAAAAACAACAAAAAAAAGAACGTTAAGATTGTGTTTATAATAGCATATTAAGTGAGTTGTTAGAGTCTTAGATAGTAAGAAAGTTAACTTTGAACCTTTGGTAACCACGAATCTAAAGCCTGCAATGCCAATAAGCACATACCTATCCATAATCACCCTAAATGTAAATGGACTGAATGCACCAATCAAAAGACATAGAGTCACTGAATGGATAAGAAAACGAGACCCATCTATAGTCTTCCTTCAAGAGACTCACTTTAAACCCAAAGACATACACAGACTAAAAGTGAAGGGATGGAAAAAGACATTTCCTGCAACAAATAGGGAGAAAAAAGCAGGAGTTGCTATACTTATATCAGACAAAATAGACTTCAAAACAAACAAAGTCACAAGAAACAAAGAAGGACATTACATAATGATAAAAGTGTCAATCCAACAAGAAGATATAACCATTATAAATATTTATGCACCCAACACAGGAGCTCCTATATATGTGAAACAAATACTAACAGAATTAAAGTGGGAAATAGAATGCAATGCATTCTTTCTAGGAGACTTCAACACACCACTCACTGTGAAGGACAGATCAACCAGACAGAAAATAAGTAAGGACAGAGAGGCACTGAACAACACATTAGAACAGATGGACTTAACAAACATCTACAGAACTCTAAACCCAAAAGCAGCAGAATACACATTCTTCTCAAATGCACATGGAACATTTTCAAGAATAGATCATATACTAGGCCACAAAAAGAGCCTTGGTAAATTTAAAAAGATTGACATTGCACCATCCAGCTTCTCTGACAACAAAGGAACGAAATTAGAAATGAATTACGCAAAGAAAATGAAAAATCCCACAAACACATGGAGGCTTAATAACATGCTCCTAAATAATCAATGGATCAATGACCAAATAAAAACAGAGATCAAGCAATATATGGAGACAAATGACAGCAATAATTCAACACTGCAAAATCTGTGGGATGCAGCGAAGGTCGTGCTAAGAGGAAAGTAGATTGCAATACAGGCCTACCTCAGGAAAGAACATTCCCATATGAACAGTCTAAACTCACAATTAATGAAGATAGAAGAAGAAGAACAAAGGAGACCCAAAGTCAGTAGAAGGTGGGACATAATAAAGATTAGAGCATAAATCAATCGAGAAGAATAAAACAATAGAAAGGATCAATGAAAGCAAGAGGTGGTTCTTTGAGAAAATGAACAAAATACATAAACCCCTAGTGAGATTTATCAAAAAAAAGAGTCTACTCACATAAAAAGAATGAGAAAGGAAAAAGGAAAAATCACTACGGACAGCACAGAAATACAAAAAATTATTAGAGAATACTATAAAAAATTATATGCTAACAAACTGGATAACCTAGAAGAAATGGACAACGTGCTAGAAAAATACAACTTTCCACAGCTGACCCAGGAAAAAACAGAAAATCTGAACAGACCAATTACCAGCAATGAAATTGAACTGGTAATCAAAAAACCTACCAAAGAACAAAACGCCTGCACCAGATGGCTTCACCAGTGAATTTTATCAAATATTTGGTAAAGACCAAGCCCCCATCCTCCTTAATGTTTTCCAAAGAGTAGAAGAACAGGGAATACTTCCAACCCATTCTAGGAGGCCATCGTCACTCTAATACCAAAACAAGGAAAAGGCACCACAAAAAATCAAAATTATAGAACAATATCCCTGATGAATATAGATGCAAAAATACTCAACAAAATATTAGCAAACCGAATTCAAAAATACATCAAGAAGACCATCCATCGTGATCAGGTAGGATTTCTTCCAGGGATGCAAGGATGGTACAACATTCGAAAATCCATCAGCAAAAAGAAGAACAAAAACCACATGATCATCTCCATAGATGCTGAAAAAGCATTTGACAAAATTCAACAATCATTCATGATAAAAACTCTCAACAAAATGGGTATAGAGGGCAAGTACCTCAACATAATAAAGGCCATATATGACAAACTCACAGCCAAAATTATACTCAAAGCAAGAAACTGAAAGCTTTTCCTTTAAGATTGGGAACAAGACAAGGATGCCCACTCTCCCCACTTCAATTAATCATAGTACTGGAGGTCCTAGCCATGGCAATCAGACAACACAAAGAAATAAAAGACATCGAGATTGGCAGGGAAGAAGTCAAACTGTCCCTGTTTGCAGATGACATGATATTGTACATAAAAACACCTAAAAAATTCACTCAAAAACTACTAGATCTAATATCTGAATTCAGCAGTGTTGCAGGATACAAAATTAATATGCAGAAATCTGTGGCATTCCTGTACACTAACAATGAACTAGCAGAGAGAGACATCGGGAAAACAATTCCATTCACAGCTTCATCAAAAAGAAATACCTAGGAATGAACATACCCAAGGAAGTGAAAGACCTACACTCTGAAAACTACAAGACACTCATTAGAGAAATAGAGAAATTAAAGAAGATACCAATAAATGGAAGCACACCCATGCTCATGAATAGGAAGAATTAATATTGTCATAATGGCTATCCTGCCTAAAGCAATCTACAGATTCAATGCAATTCCTATCAAAATACCAACAGCATTCTTCAACGAACTAGAGAAAATCATTCTAAAATTCATATGGAACCACAAAAGACCCCGAATAGCCAAAGCAATCCTAAGAAGGAAGAATAAAGCTGGGGGGATTATGCTCCACAACTTCAAGCTTTACTACAAAGCCACGGTACTCAAATCAATTTGGTACTGACACAAGAACAAACCCACAGACCAATGGAACAGACTAGGGAGCCCTGATATAAACCCAACCATATATGGTCAATTAATATATGATAAAGGAGCCATGGACATACAATGGGAAAATGACAGCCTCTTCAACAGCTGATGTTGGCAAAACTGGAGAGCTACATGCAAGAGAATGAAACTGGATTATTGTTTAACCCCATACACAAATGTAAACTCAAAATGGATCAAAGACCTGAATTTAAGTCATGAAACCATAAAACTCTTAGAAGAAAACATAGGCAAAAATCTCCTGAATATGAGCATAAGCGACTTCTTCCTGAATGCATCTCCTCAAGCAAGGGAAACAAAAGCAAAAATGAACTCATGGGACTACATCAAACTAAAAAGCTTCTGTACGGCAAAGGATACCATCAGCAGAACAAAATGGCATCCTACATTATGGGGGAATATATTTGTAAATGACATATCCACAAAAATCACCAGACTGCTATTCGTTCCCCCCCAGCCAGGCTGGAAAGGGTCTGGCAGATCCGCTAAGGCTGCGGAGCATTAGGAGAATGGCCCCACCCACAGCATCCACACAGAATCTCCTCCCGGCTGTCACGCAGCTAAACGGGAAGGGCTACAGAACCCAGAACAAGGTCTAGGAAGCACGAAGGGGAACAGAATGCACCCTGTGTGACTGGAAACCCACGCAGTGCTATAGGCTAGCTGAGGGCGACACCGCACATGACAGCTCAGGGGACATCTCAGGCACACAGAGACTGCCTCCCAGTGTGTTGGGAACAATCTCAGGCTCCAGAGAAGGGCAAGGAGAACAACAAGCAAGAAGGGACTTTGTTCTCCCAGCTGACACACATGGCTCCTACCAGTGATCACTTCTATTGCCATGAAAAGACAGAGGAATATGGTCCAGAGAAGGATCACCCAGACAACCCAAGAAAGAGGGCCTGATGGGATAGACTTATACAATCTTCCTGAAAATGAATTGAGAATAAAAGTCATAACCATGCTGATGGATCTACAGAGAAATACGCAAGAGCTAAGGGGGGAAGTGGGGAAAGACACTACAGGAATGAGACAAGCGATCAACGGGCTTAACAGCAGACTGGATGAAGTGCAAGAGACTATTAATGGAATAGAAACAGAGAACAGGAATACAGAGAAGCTGAGGTAGAGAAAGAGAAAAGGATCTCTAGGAATGAAAGAATATTAAGAGAACTGTGTGACAAAACCAAGTGGAACAATATTCACATTATAGGAGTACCAGAAGAAGAAAAAGAGAGAAAAAGGGATACAAAGTGTCTTTGAAGAAATAATTGCTGAAATCTTCCACAAACTGGGGAAGGAAATAGTTTCTCAGACCATGGAAGCCCACAGATCTCCCAACACAAGGGACCCAAGGAAGACCACACCAGGACACATAATAATTAAAATGGCAAAGATAAAAGACAGGGACAGAGTATTAAAGGCAGCCAGAGAGAGAAAAAAGATCACCTACAAAAGAAAACCCATCAGACTATCATCAGACTTCTCAACAGAAATCTTGCAGATCAGAAGAGAATGGCATGATAAAACAGAAGGGCTTTGAACCAAGAATACTGTATCCAGCACGATTATCATTTAAATTTGAAGGATGGATTAAACAATTCCCAGGCATGTGAAAGTTGAGGGAATTTACCTCCCACAAACTATCCCTACAGGATATCTTAAAGGGACTGCTCTTTATGGAAGCACTCCTAAGGCTAAAGAGATAGAGAAAATAAAATCATAGCAAAGAAAGAAGAACATCCAAATACAAACTAAAGGCAAAAAGTAAAATCAAATATACACAAAAATAGTGAAAGTAAATGTAAAACAGTACAGAATAAAACACCTAGTATATAAACAATGGAGGAGGAAGATAAGGGAGAGAAAGAAAGAATCATCAGACTGTGTTTATAATAGCTTAACAAGAGAGTTAAGTTAGACTGTTAGATAGAAAAGAAGCTACACTTGAACCTTTGGTAACCATGAATCTAAAGCCAGCAATGGCAATAAGTACATATCTATTGATATTCACCCTAAATGTAAATGGACTGAATGCACCAATCAAAAGACACAGAGTAATAGAATGGATAAAAAAAGGAGGATCCATCTATATGCTGCTTACAAGAGACTCACCTCAAACCCAAAGATATACACAGACTAAAGGTGACGGGATGGAAAAAGATATTTTATGTAAACAACAAGGAGAAAAAAGCAGGTGTTGCAGTACTTGTATCAGACAAAATAGACTTCAAAACGAAGAAAGTAGCAAGAAATAAAGAAGGACATTACATAATGATAAAGGGGTCAGTCCAACAAGAAGATATAACCATTATAAATATATATGCACCCAACACAGGAGCGTCAGCATATGTGAAACAAATACTAACAGAATTGAAGGAGGAAATAGACAGCAATGCATTCATTTTAGGAGACTTCAACACACCAATCACTCCAAAGGACAGATCAAGTAGACAGAAAATAAGTAAGGCACAGAGGCACTGAACAACACACTAGAACATATGGACCTAACAGACATCCACAGAACTCTACACCCAAAAGCAGCAGGATATACATTATACTCAAGTGCACATGGAACATTTTCCAGAATAGACCACATACTTGGTGACAAAAAGAACCTCAGTAAATTCAAAAATATTGGAATTCTACCAGCCAACTTCTCAGATCACAAAGGTATAAAACTGGAAATAATCTGTACAAAGAAAAAAAAAAGACTCACAAATACACAGACTCAACAACATGCTCCTAAATAATCAGTGGATCAACGACCAAATTAAAACAGACATCAAACAATATATGGAGACAAATGACAGCAACAACACAAAGCCACAACTTCTGTGGGATGCAGCAAAGGCAGTTCTAAGAGGAAAGTATATTGCAATACAGGCCCATTTAAAGAAGGAAGGACAATCCCAAAGGAATAGTATAAAGACACAGTTATTGAAATTGGAAAAGGAAGAACAAATGAGGCACAATGTGACCAGAAGGAAGGACATAATAAAGATTAGAGAATAAATAAATAAAATTGAGAAGAACAAAACAAAAGAAAAAAAAGCAATGAAACCAAGAGCCGTTTCTTTGAAAAAATAAACAAAATAGATAAACCCCTAGCCAGACTTATTAAGAGAAAAAGAGAATCTAGAAACATAAAAAGAATCAGAAATGAGAACAGAAAAGTCATGACAGACCCCACAGAAATACAAAGAATTATAAGAGAATACTATGAAAATCTATATGGTAACAAGGTGGAAAACCTAGAAGAAATGGACAACTTCTTAGAAAAATACAATCTTCCAAGACTGACCAAGCAAGAAACAGAAAACTTAAACAGACCAAATACCAGCAATGAAATTAAACTGCTCATCCAAAAACTACACAAGAACAAAACCCCCAGGCCTGATGGATTCACCTCTGAACTTTACCAGACATATAGAGAAGAAATAATACGCATTCTCCTTAAAGTTTTCCCAAAAATAGAAGAGGAAGGAGTACTTCCAAACTCATTCTGTGAAGCCAGCATTAGTATAATAACAAAACCAGGCAAAGACCTCACCAAAAAAGAAAATTACAGATAAATATCCCTGATGAACATAGATGCAAAAACACTCAACCAAATATTAGCAAACCGAATTCAAAAATATATCAAGAGGATCATACACAATGACCAAGTGGGATTCATCTCAGGGATGCAAGGATGGTACAACATTCGAAAATCCATCAACATCACTTACCACATCAACAAAAAGAAGAATAAAAACCACATCATGATCTCCATAGATGCTGAAAAAGCATTTGACAAAATTCAACATCCATTCATGATAAAAACTCTCAATAAAATGGGTATAGAGGGGAAGTACTTCAACATAATAAAGGTTATATATGACAAACCCACAGCCAACATCACACAACAGCGAGAAGCTGAAAGCTTTTCATCTAAGATGGGGAACAAGACAGGGATGCCCACTCTCCCCACTGTTATTTTACATAGTACTGGAGGTCCTAGCTATGGAAATTAGACAACACAAAGTAATACAAGGCATCCAGATTGATAAAGAAGTCAAATAGTCACTATTTGCAGATGATGTAATATTGTACATAAAAAACCCTAAAGACTCCACTCCAAAGCTACTAGAACTAATATCTGTATTCACCAAAGCTGCAGGATACAAAATTAATACACAGTAATTTGTTCCTTTCCTATTCACTAATGATGAACTAACAGAAAAAGAAATCAGGAAAACAATTCCATTCACAATTGCATCAAAAAGAATAAAATACCTAGGAATAAACCTAACAAAGGACGTGAAAGACCTATACCCTGAAAACTACAAGACACTCTTAAGAGAAATTAAAGACGACACTAACAAGTGGAAATTCATCCCATGCTCTTGGCTAGGAAGAAATAATATTGTCAAAACGGCTATACTACCTAAAGCAATCTACAGATTCAATGCAATCGCTATCAAAATACCAACAGCATTCTTCAATGAACAGGAACAAATAGTTCTAAAATTCATATGGAACCACAAAAGACCCCGAATAGCCAAAGCAATCCTGAGAAGGAAGAATAAAACAGGTTGAATTACGCTCCCTGACTTCAAGCTCTAGTACAAAGCTACAGTTAGCAAGACAATTTGGTATTGGCACAAGAACAGACCCACAGACCATTGGAACAGAATAGAAAATCCAGACATTAACCCAAACATATAGAGTCGATTAATATATTATAAAGGAGCCACAGATATACAATGGGGAAATGACAGCCTCTTCAGCAGCTGGTGCTGGAAAAACTGGACAGCTACATGTAAGAGAATGAAACTGTATTACTGTCTAACCCCATACACAAATGTCAACTCAAAATGGATCAAAGACCTGAATGTAAGTCATGAAACCATAAAACTCTTAGAAAAATCATAGGCAAAATCTTGGACATAAACATGAGCAATTTCTTCATGAACATATCTCCCCAGGAAAGGGAAACAAAATAAAAATGAACAAGCAAGACTATATCAAGCTGAAAAACTTCTGTACAGCAAAGGACACCATCAGTAGAACAAAAAGTCATCCTACAGTATGGGAGAATATGTTCATAAATGACATATCTGATAAGAGGTAGACATCCAAAATATATAAAGAACTCATGCACCTCAACAAACAAAAAATAAATAATCAAATTAGAAAATGGGCAGAGGCTATGAATAGTCACTTCTCCAAAGAAGAAATTCAGATGGCCAACAGGCACATGAAAAGATGTTTCACATTGCTAATCATCAGAGAAATGCAAATTAAAACCACAATGAGATATCACCTCACACTAGTAAGGATGGCCAACATCCAAAACAACAGCAAATGTTGGCGAGGATGTGGACAAAGGGGAACCCGCCTACACTGCTGTTGGGAATGCAAATTAGTTCAACCATTGTGGAAAGCAGTATGGAGGTTCCTCAAAAAACTCAAAATTGAAATACCATTTGACCCAGGAATCCCACTCCTAAGAATTTACTCTAAGAATGCAGCAGCACAGTTTGAAAAAGACATATGCACCCCTATGTTTATCCCAGCACTATTTACAATAGCCAAGAAATGGAAGCAACCTAAGTGTCCATCAGTAGATGAATGCATAAAGAAGAAGTGGTGCATATATACAATGGAATATTATTCAGTCATAAGAAGAAAACAAATCCACCATTTGCAGCAACATGGATGGAGCTAGAGGGTATTATGCACAGTGAAATAAGCCAAGCTGGAAAAGACAAGTATCAAATGATTTCACTCATAACTGAAATATAAGAGCAAAGAAAGAAACTAAAGGAACAAAATAGCAGCAGACTTACAGAACCCAAGAATGGACTAACAGGTACCAAATGGAAAGGGACTGGGGAGGATGGGTGGGAAGGGAGGGACAAGGGGGAAAAAGGGGCAATACAGTTAGCAGACATAATGTAGGTGGGGCATGGGGAGGGCTGTACAACTCAGAGAAGACAAATAGTGATTCTGTAGCATCTCACTACACTGATGGACAGTGAGTATAATGGGGTAGGTAGGGGGACTTGATTAAATGGGAAGTTTAGTAACCATAATGTTGCACATGTAATTGTAGATTAATGGTAAGAACAAAAAAAATTTGGTAAAAAATTGAATTTATGGTCAGGTCATTACAGATAGTAATTATGGGGAAGCCACAGACATTCGAAAAGTCTTGGACCATTTATTTTAGTAGCTAATGTCATGATCATCTTGTTTGCTAACTTTTTTCTTTTTTAAACCAAAACATTTTTTCCAAAAATAAGAAAAAAATATAATAGCTTTCTTTGTACCTTAGACAATAATTCTGAAAATATTCCATATTAATTTGGTATATTTGCTGGCTTCCCAGTTTGACTATTCAATACTGTTTTTAACAGAGTGATACCTTAATCAAGGCACTGTGCTAAAATTGTAGAGATAAACATAGTGACCTTCTGCTTACTAGCAAGCAGTTTAAAGAGTTGGTAATGAAGGAAATGAATTACTGAAAATAAAGTATGTCGTTAGAAGTCCAGACTTCTCTTGTTAGGATCATTAATAGTTTCCTCATTAAGGGCTACCTAGTAATGAAAGAACCATTAACAAATTAACTTAGTAGAGCAATCATTCTGAACTTTGAGTTGACTATGCAATAGTGAAAGAGCCATATTAAAAGGAAAGCAATATTTAATAATGCTTTATCTGACTAATATCTTTTTCAAATAACTCTATTAGAATGTATTACTTACATTGATCAAAAAGCCTTGATCTACACTTTTGATGCTGGGGTTCTTGTTTACAGAGCTGAAGAATGAGCTTCACAAACACTCAAGGTGGGAGAGCAAGGTACAGGATTTTATTTAGAGATAAAGTGAAAGGACAGGGCTCCTGGCTCATGCCAGGAGGGGACAAGAGAGTCTGGGCTGGTGTGTTGTCTAGGAGATTTATAGGCAGTTGAAGATTTTTGGAAGTTGAGGGATTAGCATGTGGACTGGTACTACCTGCCCTGCCCTCAAGGTGGGCTGGGTTATTGTCTGTTTGCTAGGGCTGTTCACAGGGAAGTCACAGGTTATGTTGAGATACCCTTGTGGAACACTCAAACATTCCAGGTGAACATGCTCCTGGCCTTTTGACCTTTAACTGATCTCACTGAAGATGTCTATATTCTTAGTCTGGTATCTTTACCCTAGAGAATAAGTGTGATCTTGACATTGCATAATGCTGAACACAGAGTTTCCATAGGGACTTTACATTGTTACATTGCTTTGACTGTAAATATCTTGCCTTGCTTTTTCCGGAGGCCCTCACCCTACTCTGTCTAATCCTATGGTCGCTGTCTCAATTTGAAACAAAAACCCACAAAATCATCATCCTTAGTTTACTTAATCCTATGTAACCAATAGCTGTTCTGCTGAAATCTAGTTCTTTACTAGTTTAGGAGTTATAAAACAGTGACTATAAATGACAAAAGACTTACAAATGACAATGGCTAAAGATCTGATGAGAGCTTACTATGACAGTTGACATAAGGAAATTTGGATATTTCTGCAACAAAAACGTTTAGTAACAAAGGTTAGCATCATTCCCATTCACAGTGCTTTCCAAGTAATTACACAGGTAATTATATATCAGATAACTTAGCCAAATTAGCCAAATACTTTCCTTTCTTCAATGAGAAAAAAATTCCTCTGACATGTTTCAGGGCCCTCTGGAAAATATCAGAGTTAACTAGAGGTAAAGCACCTTTTTGAATTTGATTTTGGGAAGTTGTCAGAAGTTTCTTTGGCATTTGCTTAAATAGGATTATAGGTTGCCATGAAGCAATACTTATCCATTTAACCAAAATGACAAAAGAATACCTCAAAGGCAAATACAGAAGGTTACAGTTGTTAGCAAAGTTTAGCTTTTAGTCCTTTTAATATTAATATCTCATTTTCTTAAATACTCAGACAACTCATTGAGATTTTAAGCATGAGAAACTGCTTTGATAAAACAATTAGAGGACATGGATTAAAGATGGTGGCATAAGAGGTGAGATACAGGCTTCCTCCTAAAATCACATATAATATGAAAATATAATTAACACAAATACTCTTGAAATAGAAACAGGAAAGAGGACTGCGTGAGACTGCATACACCCGGAGAAAAGAGCAGACCACACGGAACAGGGTAATGTACCAAAGCTGTGGCCTGGGGGAACCCAAGCCCTTCCCCTACACCAGCTCAACAATGGGAGAAAGAGAAAGGGAGGGGGGAGGCAGTGGAAGCCTGGGTTTGCTGAATACCTAACTCAGGAGATCTGCTCTGGGAGCACAAACCTACATTTCATGGTGCTTACATGGTACTCTCGTGAGTGCAGGGTTGATGGAAAGCTAAGACAGGCAGAATTCCTGGAGAGACAGAGATTCCAGCTGCTTGGCGAAAGGAGGGATACATATCTGACTGCTCTGGGACAAAAGAAAGGCAGGCAGTATGAGAGACTTCCTAGCAAGGAAGCCCTTAGCAAGAGGGCTGCTAAAGGGGCCAGGATTGCACAGAGCATACTGCTCAGGAGAAAGGAAAGGTAGACAAAATTGTCTGGGTGCACTCTGCCCAGCAGATTGGGAGCTTGGCCATATAGACTCTCATATATAAGGAGGAAAAAGAAATCTTCCTCCTTAGATGATCTTCAGGTGCTCCAGCTCCCTGGCTGGCTACACAGCTCCAAGGGCCCCCTCCATGATACACAGCCTACTGCACTTTTCTCCAGGTCAGCCCCACATGGCTCACAAACTGGTGATGCCTACCCTGGTGTAAGGCCAGCCAGAGGGAAGATCTGTCTGCAGCAACTACAAACACAAAACATAGAGGGTTATACCTGTGTGTTCGGCCACTGGTTCAGGCATTGGAGACAGGCATAGCAGTGGGGAAGCAGGAAACATCTCTTTCCTCCCCCCAGGCACCAATACCATTCCCAAGCAACCCCCAGCATTGCTACAGGGGCTGAGCTCCAACAGAGAGTAGAGCTTCTGGGCACCAGAGGGCGCCATATGCAAATAAGAAACACCAAAGGAACCTGGTTCAGAGTAAAATTATTAATACAACTCCTGAGAAAGATTTAAATGATATCGACCTCATGACTCTCCCTGAAACGGAGTTCAAAATAAAAATCATTAACAAGCTCATGGAGGTACAGAAAGATATTCAAGAACTCAGGAATGAATTCGGTCACAGATCCAATCATTGAAGAACACAATGGACAGTATTAAAAGCAAATTGAATACAGTGGAGGAGATGATAAATTACAAAGAAACTAGAGAAGAAGAATACAAATAAGCAGAGGCACAGAGAAAAAAAGGATTTCTAAGAATGAAAGAATATTGAGAGAACTGTGTGACCAATCCAAACGGAACAATATTCGCATTATAAGGGTACCAGAAAGAGAAAAGAGAGAAAAAGGGATACAAAGCTTCTTTGAGAAACTAATTGCTGAAAACTTCCCCTATCTGGGGAAGGAGATAGTTTCTCAGGCCATGGAGATGCACAGATCTCCCAATAACAGGGACCTAAGGAAGACAACACCGAGACATATAGTTATTAAAATGGCAAAGATCAAGGATAAGGACATACTAAAAGCAGCCAGAGAGAGAAATAAGATGACATACAAAGGAAAGCCCATGAGGCTATCATCAGACTTCTCAACAGAAACCTTACAGGCCAGAAGGGAGTGGCATGATGTATTTAATGCAATGAATCAGAAGGGCCTTGAATCAAGAATGCTTTATCCAGCAAGATTATCATTTAAATTTGAAGGAGGGATTAAACAATTTCCAGATAAGCAAAATTGGAGAGAATTTACCTCCCACAAACCTTCTCTACAGTGTATTTTGGGGGGACTGCTATAGATGGAAATGTTCCTAAGGTTAAATACTTGTCACCAGAGGTAATAAAACCACAGTAAAGAAAGTAGAACAGCTAATTACTAAGCAAACGCAAAAGTTAAAATAAGTATCTCCAAAGTCAATCAGGGGATACAGAAAGAGTATAGAAGATGATACCTAATTTATAAAGAATAGAGGAGGAAAAAAAAGGTGGAAAAAAAAAGAGAACCTTTAGATTGTGTTTGTAATAGCATATTAAGTAAGTTAAAATAGACTCTTATAGTAAGGAAGTTAACCTTGAACCTTTGGTAACCATGAATCTAAAGCCTGCAATGCCAGTAAGTACATACCAATCGATAATCACCCTAAATGTAAATGGACTGAATGCACCAATCAAAAAACAGAGAGTCACTGAATGGGTAAAAAAACAAGACCCAGCAATATGCTGCCTACAAGAGACTCACTTCAAACCCAAAGACATACACAGACTAAAAGTGAAGGGATGGAAAAAGATATTTCATGCAAGAAACAGGGAGAAAAAAGTAGGAGTTGCAGTACTTGTATCAGACAAAATCGAATTCAAAACAACAAAAGTCACAAGAGACAAAGAAGGACATTCGATAATGATAAAAGGGTCAATCCAACAAGAAGATGTAATCATTATAAATATCTATGCACCCAACACAGGCTACATATGTGAAACAAATACTAACAGAATTAAAAGGAGAGATAGAATTCAATGCATTCGTTCTAGGAATTTTCAAACTTCACTCCATCTGAAGGACAGATCAACTAGACAGAAAACAAGTAAGGACACAGAGGCACTTAACAACAGAATAGAACAGATGTACCTAATAGACATCTACAGAACTCAACACTGAGAAGCAGCAGAATACACATTCTTCTAAAGTGCACATGGAACATTTTCAAGAATAGATCATATACAAGGCCACAAAAAGAGCCTTGGTAAATTCAAAAAGATTGAAATTGTACCTACGAGTTTCTCAGCCTACAAAGGTATGAAATGAGAAATAAATTATGCAAAGAAAATGAAAAATCCCACAAACACATGGAGGCTTCATAACATGCTCCCAAATAACCAATGGATCAATGACCAAAAAAAAAAACCCAGAGATCAAGCAATATATGGATACAAATGACAACAATAATTCAACACCATAAAATCTGTGGGATGCAGCAAAGTCCACGTTAAAAGGAAAGTATATTGTAATACAGGCCTACCTCAGGAAAGAATGACAATCCCATATGAGCAGTCTAAACTCACAATTAATGAAACTAGAAAAAGAAGAACAAATGAGGCCCAAAGTCAGCAGAAGGTGGGACATAATAAAGACTAGAGCAGAAATAAATAAAATAGAGAAGAATAAAACAATAGAAAGAATCAATGAAAGCAGGAGCTGGTTCTTCAAGAAAATAAACAAAATAGATAACCCATTAGCCAGACTTATCAAGCAAAAAAGAGAGTCTACTCACATAAGCAGAATCAGAAATGAGAAAGGAAAAATCACAATGGACAGCAGAGAAATACAAAGAATTACTGGACAATACTATGAAAAATTATATGCTAACAAACTGGATAACCTAGATGAAATGGACAACTTTCTAGAAAAATACAACCTTTCAAGGCTGACACTGAAAGAGACAGAAAATCTGAACGGACCAATTACCAACAACTAAATTGAACTGGTAATCAAAAAACCTACCAAAGAACAAAACGCCTGCACCAGATGGCTTCAGCAGTGAATTTTATCAAATATTTGGTGAAGACCTAATACCCATCCGCCTGTATGTTTTCCAAAGAGTAGAAGAAGAGGGAATACTTCCAAACCCATTCTATGAGGCCATCATCACTCTAATACCAAAACCAGGCAAAGACACCACAAAAAAAGAAAATTACAGACCAATATCCCTGATGAATATAGACGCAAAAATACTCAACAAAATATTAGCAAACCAAATTCAAAAAAAATCAAAAAGATCATCCATCAAGATCAGGTAGGATTTATTACAGGGAAGCAAGGATGGTACAACATTCGAAAATCCATCAACATTATCCACCACATCAGCAAAAAGAAGGACAAAAAACATATGATCATCTCCATAAATGCTGAAAAAGCATTTGACAAAATTCAGCACCCATTCATGATAAAAACTCTCAACAAAATGGGTATAGAAGGCAAGTACCTCAACATAATAAAGCCATGTATGACAAACCCACAGCCAACATTATACTTAACAGCGAGAAGCTGAAAGCTTTTCCTTTAAGATCGGAACAAGACAAGGATGCCCAACTTCCCCACTTCTATTCAGCATAGTACTGGAGGTCCTAGCCATGGCCATCAGACAACACAAAGAAATAAAAGGCATCCAGATTGTCAAGAAGAAGTTAAACTGTCCCTGTTTGCAGATGACATGATATTTTACCTAACAAACCCAAAAGAATCCACTCCACAACTACTAGATCTAGTATCTGAATTCAGCAAAGTTGCGGGATACAAAATTTATATGCAGAAATCTGTGGCATTGCTGTACACTAACAATGAACTAGCAGAGAGAGAAATCAAGGAAACAATTCCATTCACAGTTGCATCAAAAAGAATAAAATACCTAGGAATAAACCTAACCAAGGAATTGAAAGACCTATACTCTGAAAACTACAATACACTCATGATAGAAATTAAGGAAGATACCGATAAATGGAAACACATCCTGTACTCATGGATAGGAAGAAATAATATTGTCAAAATGGCCATCCTGCCTAAATCAATCTACAGATTCAATGCAATTCTTATCAAAATACCAACAGGATTCTTCAAAGAACTAAAGAAAATCATTCTAAAAATCATGTGGAACCACAAAAGACCCTGCATAGCCAAAGCAATCTAGAGAAGGAAGAATAAAGCTTGGGGGATTATGTTCCCCAAGTTCAAGCTCTACTACAAAGCCACAGTAATAAAGACAATTTGTTACTGGCACAAGAACAGACTCATAGACCAATGGAACAGACTATAGAGCCCTGATATAAACCCAACCATATATGATCAATTAATATATGATAAAGGAGCCATGGACATACAATGGGGAAATGACAGCCTCTTCAAAGCTGGTGTTGGTAAAACTAGACAGCAACATGCAAGAGAACGAAACTGGATTATTGTTTAACCCAATACACAAAAGTAAACTTGAAATGGATCAAGGACCTGAATGTAAGCCATGAAACCATAAAACTCTTAGAAGACAACATAGACAAAAATCTCCTGAATATAAGCATGAGCAACTACTTCCTGAATGCATCTCCTCGAGCAAGGAAAACAAAAGCAAAAATGAACTCATGGGACTACATCAAACTAAAGAGTTTCTGTACAGCAAAGGACACCATCAACAGAACAAAAAGGCATCCTACAGTATGGGAGAATATATTTGTAAATGACATATCCGACAAGGCGTTAACATCCAAAATATATAAGAAACTCACACACCTCAACACCCAAAAAGCAAATAACCCTATTAAAAAGTGGGCAGAGGATATGAAGAGACAGTTTTCCAAAAAGAAATTCAGATGGCCAACAGACACATGAATAGATGCTCCACATCACTAATCATCAGGGAAACTCAAATTAAAATCAAATGAGATATCACCTTACACCAGTAAGGATGGCCACCATCCAAATCACAAACAACAACAAATGTTGACGAGGATGTAGCGAAAGTGGAACCCTCCTACACTGCTGGTGGGAATGTAAACTAGTTCAACCATTGTGGAAAGCAGTGTAGAGCTTCCTCAAAAACTAAAAATAGAAATGCCATTTGACCCAGGAATTCCACTCCTAGAAATTTACCCTAAGAATGCAGCAGCCCAGTTTGAAAACGATATATGCACCCCTATGTTTATCACAGCACTATTTACAATAGCCAAGATATGGAAGCAACCTAATTGTCCATCAGTAGATGAATGGATAAAGAAGATGTGCTACATGTACACAATGGAATACTATTCAGCCATAAGAAATAAACAAATCCTACCATTTGCAACAACATGGATGGAGCTGGAGGATATTATGTTCAGTGAAATAAACCAGGTGGAGAAAGACAAGTGCCAAATGATTTCCCTCATTTGTGGAGTATAACAACGAAGCAAAACTGAAGGAACAAAATAACAGCAGACTCAGAGACTCAAAGAAGGAACTAGTGGTTACCAAAAGGGAGGGGTGTGGGAGGGCAGGTGGGAAGGGTAAGAGAAAGGAATTGAGGGGGTATTTTCTTTAGTACACATGGTGTGGGAGATCATGGGGAAAACTGTGTAGCACAGAGAAGGCAAATAATGAGTCTGTGGCATCTTACTACACTGATGGACAGTGACTGCATTCGGGTGTGGGTGGAGACTTGATAATATGAGTAAATGTAGTAACCACATTGTTTTTTCATGTGAAACCTTCATAAGAGTGTATATCAATAATACCTTTATAAAAAATTTTTAAAGAAGAAGAAAATAAATCCTACCATTTTCAACAACATGTATGGAGCTAGAGGTTATTATGCTCAGTGAAATAAGCCAAGCAGAGAAAGACAAGTACCAAATGATTTCACTCATCTGTGGAGTATAAGAACAATGAAAAAACTGAAGGAATAAAGCAGCAGCAGACTCACAGAACCCAATAATGGACTAACAGTTACCAAAGGAAAAGGGACTGGGAAGGATTACTGGGAAGGGAGGGTAAGTGAGAAAAAGGGGCATTATGATTAGCACACACAATGTAGCAGGGGTGGGATATGGGGAAGGCAGTATAACACAGAGAAGACAAGTAGTGGTTCTATAGCATCTTACTACACTGATGGACAGTGACGGTAATGGGGTATCTGGTGGGGACTTGGTAATGGGGAGAGTCTAGTAACCATAATGTTGTTTATGTAATTATACATTAATGATACAAAAATAAAAAAATAAAAATAAAACAAAGAAAAGAAAGGACAATTAGAGAATGCTTTGCAATCTTTCAACATTAAGAGCAGACTAATAGTTTAAGAAAACTTTGTCTTTTTAACTGAAAACAAAATTCTAATTTGCTGTGTAGTTGATATGGAGACTCATTTGCCTTAATTTTACATAACATGACCATATCAATTTTTCCACAAACTTTCTACAACTTCTCTTTTACATTGAGAGTTCTCCCTCTTTAAATAAACAGCTGTACTTTAGAACAAAGTTACTTTTATCAAAAGACACATCTTTTAGCATGCAGAAATGCTTTATTATTTCAAGTAGTTTTAATTAGAACTTAAAACCATTAGGAACTTTAATTTTCAATGAACACTGAGAAGTAGGCTATTGTAAACCATTACACTAGCATTCTTTAGACTGATAAATTTATGAACACATTTTAATTTATGTAACCATGTGCTTTACAGCACAATCTCTCATTAAGCACAAAATATGTCTACTTAACTTAGCAAAACTTTAAGTTTTAAGTTACTACATAAATTCTCAGGCCGTTTGTAGGAATATACACTGTAACACACAATTATTAAGGTGTTTGCTTGATACACTTATTTAATTTACTTATTCCTAACAACCAGGCTCACAAAACTTTTACCAAACATTAGACAAAGTCAAGCCTCTTTTTAAGCATTTTTTTCTTGAAATATTTAACAGATAACATCAACTTAAATAACTTTAGGTAAACTTAGGCAGCTGATAACCATAAGGACATGTCCATTTCAGTTCAATTTAAATTAGCATTAATGCTTAATATCATTTATTAGAATTTTCTGGAAATTTTAGAGTGCCCAATTTTCACAAGTGCTTGTCTTTAAATCAATTTTTATTAATACCATCCGGAGGTAGAAAAATATTTTCCATTTACACACTTAGACACACAAACATTCAGATTGAGACATAATGACTACAGTTAGCAATACTTTTCATAAAAAAACATATACAGACAAACTGATACAAAGATTTGAGTTACTGATATCCAATTGCCTTCTTTATTTTTAGCTTATTTGATTAAAAGTATTTCAGTTTTTAAGAACACATTCTAAGGGCAAGCAGTTTACATAACTGGCTTAAGGTTCAGACGGCCCCAGATGAATATGCCTGATGAAAGCTCTGTACTGATAGGCACTGTGTGTGTCTAGGGGGCTGGAAATGAAATGCAAGTACAATTCTAGCACCAGTTATTTAAAGCCAGGCTGTATTGCAGAAGATAAATTTCTTTGTTTCAGGGAGTCTAGTTTAAAAACCTCCCAATTTTTGAGGATAATGATGAACCCAATAAGTAGAATAGATTTCCACTAAAATAATTTAGAAAACTAGTTCCATATTGTAATAGTTCACTGGACTTTTGACTATTTTCTTTCCTTGCATTAAAATAAATTTAGCTACATAACCTTACAATATTGTATATTTCTCTTAGGGGAAAAACCTCTCCATTAGAGTTTGTATTGAGGCCAGGCTTGTGTGCAGAAAATAAAGCATTTCTTTTTCAGGGTCTGGGAATCAAATTGGTCCCAGTTCTTCAGAGGGGTGTCTGGCTTTAAGAGGAAACTCCCATCTGGAAGAGAGAGAAAGACAGGTGTGCAACACCTGGCCGACCTTTTCTCTGTGAGGGTGTCCCCTCACCTTGGAGCCTAGTTGACAGTGGCCAGTCACCTCCTCTGCCAGGCCCACTGGATTTAACCACTCCTTACCAGCGTGGCCTGCACCTTGCCTTGATTTCCCTCTTGCCTTCCCACTAAGCAAGAGTTGCTTCAGAGCCCTGGATCTAGTGGGAACCTCACTAGTATGCTCTTACTTTACGCCTCTGGGAGTCCTAATTCAGACCCTAGTTTCTCTGCATGGCTTTAGCATAGTACACTCGCTATCATTCTTTGAGAGCCCTCTACCTGTCCAATAAGTGCAGGGACTGTGTGACCTGTCGCTGCCAGAGTCTTGGTCAGAGACATAAGCCTGTTTCACTTCCCTGGGGCTGCAGAAAAGGAAATGCCTGGCCCCAGGATGACTGCCTCTAAGATTGGGAGGTCAATAGAATAGAGCCATTTACATGTTGGGCTCAAGGTTTTAGCTTGATTACTTTACAGACTTCATTTACATTACACAGGAGAAAGTGGTGCAGGCCTAAGAGGACTGCTTTGAATGAGGAGCAGGGAAACTTTTTCCAAAGCCAGAGATAAAATTCGGAGGCTTCCAGGGACATTTATTAGGGATCTATACTCTTAAACACCAGTTTCTGCCACTTCCTGGGAATTATCCTGCTTGTCACTCACTGTACGAAATCTGATTTGTGAGACAAGAGGTCAGGGGGTCATCTGCAATGCTTGCATTGGCAGCAGCCTAGCGGGAGGTTCACTCAGTGCCATCAGATCAATCGGCCAGAGCCAAGTTTCAGGACTACTGTCTACTAGTCCAGTCTGCCCTCAGAGTCTGCAGATTAGGATAGGAAAGTAGGAAATTGTCTCAGCCACTCCCCGACACTCCCCTCCATCCATAGGTGGGGGATCAAGGAGCTGCAGACACTGGGAAACCCTTCTTCACCAGAGACTTAAGACTAGTAGCCAACGCTGACCATCTTTTAAGTGGCTAACGGGTGCCCAGACACATTTTATGAGATAAAGAGTACAGCATTAAGTCAAGAATAAGAGTGAAACATAGATCTCCTACCTTGCAGTGGTGAGCATCAGGTTCCATGAAACTGATGAAGTTAGGAGAGAGTTAGGAACATCCCCTGCCTCACTAAGAGGCCAGGGAAGCCTGGAAAAGCAGGCTGGAAGTAAGAGAGACGGAAAGAGAGAGACGCCTCATGTATACCCGTTTGGACTGTCGGGGTCTGATTCCAGACATGCGGACCTTTGAGAAGCCACTGAAGTGTAGCCTCAGCCTAGACTCTCGCAGTTGCCCATGGCTTTCCTCAGTCCCTCGCATCCAAGGAGATGCCTCTGAAAGGGAATCCTGGCCTCCACTCAGGTGACATTCCCAGCTCCCAGGGGAGACGGGGGATCCACTGAGGGAGACGCAGGGGAACCTGTCGCTCGAGACTTTGAGAATGGCAGCTGGGCTAGTCCCATTTAAGTGGCTGATGAGCGCCCAATGTGTGCCATAGACGGTTTCCTTCTATAAGGACAGTGAAAGAAAAGGCAGGCTTGGATGCAGATACTCACCTCCAAAGTTATCCTGGATGAGCCCCCAAAGATGATGCCAGGGTTCTTGTTCATGAAGCTGAAGAAGAAGCTTCATAAACATTCAAGGCAGGAGAGCAGGGTACAGGCTTTTATTTAGAGATAAAGTGAAAGGACAGAGCTCCTGGCTCATGCCAGGAGGGGACAAGAGAGTCCGGTGTGGTGCATTGTCTAGGGGATTTATAGGCAGTTGAGGATTTTTGGAAATTGAGGGCTTAGGGTGTGGACTAGTACGACCTGCTGCCCTCAAGGTGGGCTGGGTTATTGTCTGTTTGCTAGGGCTGTTTACAGTGATGTAACAGGTTATGCTGAGATACCCTTGGGAACATTCAAACATTCCAGGTGAACTTGCTCCTGGCCTTTTGACCTTTAACTGATCTCACTGAAGATGTCTATATTTCTAGTCTGGTATCTTTACCCTAGAGAATAAGTGTGACCTTGACTTTGCATAATGGTGAACACAGAGTTTCCATAGGGACATTACATTGATACATTGCTTTGACTGTAAATATCCTGCCTTGCTTTTTCCGGAGGCCCTCACCCTACTCTGTCTAAGACCCTACATGGTCCCTGTCTCACTTTGAGGGAAAAATATTATTTTGGGGATATACATAGAATACTGTGTTTTAATTTCTTTCAATAAAAAGATGTGGAAAGATTATGTTGCAGAATAAACATCTTGGAAAATTTGAGGTCTTATAAATGGGGGAAAAAGCAAGCCTTATAAATAACTATCTTCAAAAAATTAATCAACTGCTTCTGATAGGCAGAAAGACAGAAATGAGTGGGATGGAAAGGAGAATGGGTCCCCCAAAGATGGCTCAGGGAGTTGATCAAATAGAACCAGAAAGCCAGAAATGACTCAAAGAATTAATCAGATGAAGCCGCAGGGTCCAAGAGTGACTCAGGAAATGTCCAGGGTCCCCCAGATAAGAAACATGAGAGGCACAGGCACAGCACAGCCCTGTCCCCATTTCACCAGTCAGAACAAGCCTAGAGAGCTGACAGCTGTCAATCAAGGACCTCTCTGCCCTGCCAAAACCACATAAAAGAAGCCTCAGAATGAGCATCCACACCTGCCTGTCTTATCTTAGGCAGGCCCGCTCTGCTACTCTATGCAGAGTGTATTAAAATTTACTTTGCTTTCGTGACTTTGGTCTCTTGTTTCACTGTATTTGACTTCCCTATGACACTGAGCCGAGTCATTTCCTTCCCAACACTTCCAGAAATGAAAAAATATATCAAGAGGTTTTTTTATTTTTGTACTGATTTTAATGAATGTGGTTATTGATAATTTGGGCTATAAAACTACCATGTTCCAAGATGTACTAAAACAGAAACAAAGGCCCTTCTACTCACTGTGCTTCATTCTGCCACAGGGACTTTGTACTTGCCATTTTTTTTGCCTTAAATTCCTTTCTTTATTTCTTACCCAAATAAATTCTATTCCTACCTCATTCAGCTCTTAGTTCAAAAACAGAACTAAAACAGAGTTCTGACACAAAATACATCATTCACTTCTTTATTCTTTCCCTCTTTTAATCTGCTGCCTGAGGACTAGATATGATAGCTACCATCTTACAACATAAAGAAGAGAGCATTCCCCTAACTAGGGAGGACAGAGTGGTGAGCTAACAGCAGTCTGAGCCTCTAATCTAAGGACATTGTAGATCAAAGCCACCATATCAGTCCTGATGGCCTTCATCTGGACTTTTATATGAGAGAATTTACCATGTTTAATTCACTATGTATGGATTTCTCTTATTCTCAGTTAAATCTAGCCCTAACTGATAAACGACCATTACAGACTCTGATAACTTAATTCATCAGTGCTTCAAGATACTTTTTGAGTTTTTATTTATGTATTCATTAGAGTTAACTCTTTAATTATTTTCTGTCTCCCCTCACCAAACAGTAGGTTTCATGAGGATCAGAACTATATTCCCCATTGTACTCCTATCACTCTAGCACAGTGCCATCTAAATATCTTGAAGAAAGGAGGGAGGGAAGAAAAGAGGGAAGGAGAGAAGGAAGGAATGAAGAAATGAAGGGAGAGAAGGTAGGAAAACATTAGTATGCTCAGTTTATCTTTATCCTCCGTATTCCTTGGTCTTTCTTATCACCTCTCTTCAATGGTCTAGTCTCCCTTTTAAGAGTTCTCTATGCCTTGAAGTTCTCTTTACTTTTGAAAACTTTACTGCAGGTGATCTAATAAACCTATTGTTACTGTGAGTCTACTTACAAGCATTTATATTTTAACAAAAAAAATGCAATAAGTAGAAAGATTTGATACTGATCATGGAATTCCTTGTGTAAACTGACTAGAGAAAATCATTCCATCATTTTCCTTCAGCAAGTTTTAATTCAAAATGTCCATAAGATATCGTCAAAGTAGCATCTTACACTTAAAGCCTATTGTGATCAGTTTCTAGAGTTCTCTGATTTATATAGAAAATATTGTCATTCTATGACTTTAATAGTGGCAGAAAAAGGGGAGGAGAAGAAGAACAAAGAGGATGAAGGGGATGGGGAGCAGGGGAGGAGTAAGGACCAATAAATCCATTTTAGAAAGAGTAATAAAACTGGGGAAATTGCAGCTGCACTGTTCTTCAGACACAGAGGTTGGGCTTAAGATTGTCTCCCATCATGAAAGAAAATAATAGAGTTAGATTAGCCTAATCTAATTTTTTTGATGTATGTAGATATTTCTATTTTTCTTTGTATACTGATGATTTTTATAAATAAGTCTATTTAATCAGAAACAAATAGAAATGATCAATGTTAAACTCTGCAGCACTTATTCTGTACAACTTTTTACAGTCAGGGAAGAATTAGTGCTCTTTTATCAGGCAATTAGAATTTTCTAAAATAATCATTTTTCTTTAAGTCACAATGCTTGCGAGCTTCAACATTTCTTTGATTTCAAGAACTTATGGTAAAATTTTCTAGCAAAAATTTGAGACTTGTAACTAACATAAACCAAAATAGTTTGACTAAGAAAAATCTTACATTTTTGTTATATTATATAATAAATACATTTTTATTAGTTATAGTGAAGGTAAATAATATGAAGATAAGTAAACATAAAGAGAAAAATTAGGAGACAAAATTGTAAACTAATAAAGTACAATGTAAAATTAAATGTCAGGTCGTGACAAGTACTGTGAGGAAAATATGGCAAATATGGGTGTAGTGAATATAGAGCTATCTTATATAGGAAGGTGGAGTAAGACCTTCCTGAAGAAGTAACATTTAAAAAGAGACTGGAATTGAATGAAATGAGGTTGTTTTGATGGAAATGAATATTTCAGGCAAAGGCAATAGCAATGTAAACTTCCCAAGGTGGAAAAGAAGGTGATGTGTTCAAGAAACAATAAGAAGGCCACTAAACATAAGATGAGAGGAGTGGGTAGTAAATGAGCTGAAATTCATAGTACAGAGCTAAATCGCCTATGGCCTTTTTGCTTGGGGTATGGTGTTTGGAATTAACTATGAGAATGAGTGGACAACCATTGGTGAATTTGAGTGACATGATTTCAAGTTCCTTTAAGGATCATTCTGTTTGTTGTGTAGAAAACTGTGTTAAAGGGGGCAAGAAAAGAAGTAGGAGAAAGCAGCTAGGCAACTACTACAATAGCCCAAATTAGAAATATTGGTGTCTTAGACTAAGGATAATAATGGTGGAGGTGGTGAGAAGTATCAGGTAGGATATATTTCTAAGATGGAGCTGAAAATATTTGTTGATGGTTTAAGTATAGGGTGTGGGAAAATAAAGGGATTAAGAGTGACTCCTGGGTTTTAAGTTTAAGCAATCATATGGTTGCCATTTACTGTGAATGAGTAAACTATGGAAGGAATTGGTTTGGGGGTGGGAATCAAGAGTGTGGTTTTGGATATTTTATGTTTAAGCTGCTCACAGATAACCAAGGAGAAAAGTCATGTAGCTGTGTGCTTACATGAGTCTATACATCAAAGAAGAGGTTGGGCTGGAGATCTAAATTCAGAAGTCATGCATATAGATGATATTAAAAGCCATTGGGGTGCATATGACAAAGAAAAGGTCTGAGAAGTAAGCCTCAGGACACACTAATATTTAGAGCTGTACAGAAAGAAAAGAGTCATAAAAAAAGACTAGAAAATAGTGATGCAGGAAGGAGACCAGGTATCCCTGAAGCCAAATTGAAAAAGTATTACAAGGAAGGAACACCCAACTCTGTTAAATACTGTTAAGAAGTCAAGATGAGGACTAAGAATTAACCATTAGATTTGCCAAGGTAGAGGCCATCCATAGCCTTGATAAGGGTGGTTGCAGCTGAATAGAGGGGATAAAATCTATTTTAAAGTTATTCTTAAGGGATATTGAATCTTAAGGATAATAATAATAGTAGTAAAATTTTTGAGCTCATACTATGTTTAAAGCATTGTGCTGATTGACTGCATTATTTCACTTAAACTGTCCAAGAAACCTCTATTATCATATTAGACCTCCATTTTATAGATGAGGAAATTTAATCTCACAGATGTTAAGTAACATTCCTCCTAACACAACTGTTAACAGACAGAGCCAGGACTTAGACAAGGGCTCCTTGATCCAGAACCTCAGTTACAGAACCACTTTTAGTATTGACTTTTAAATCAAGTAGGCACATTGGCCATTCAATCAATCTTCACCTAGACTCTGGGTTTTCCTTGTGTCTTCTCTCTTAGTGAGCCCTTCTATACTTTGTTATTGTAAGTCCAAGGAGAGGAAATCCCAGAGCAAAATACCTCTAAAAACTGAATGCAGTCAAAGGGAGAAATAAAGTTTAAAACCCTTTTATTGCTCACAAACTGCAGTCCCAGGCCATCTCTCTTTCCTGCTCCAGCAGAAGCAAAACTGGCCCTCCCCTCACCTCTCGGTACAGATAAGCCCTCCATTTCCCAGGTAATTACCCATTGATATGGAGATGAACTTCTCTTCACCCCTGAGGAATGATGCAAATGCACTAAAGCCATACTTCTCTCCGCCTCTGAACCCCTATTGATATTCAGATGTACTAAAGCCAGGCGAGATATTCTGGAAATGTTGCAATTTTACCCACAGTTATCTTTAAGAGAACCCTCCCTCAGCTACTATTTTCATCACTCTTATCCTCTTTTCTGAGCTCCATTTTCACATTTTCACATACTTATGGGACATTTCTGGATTGTCACCTCAAATTCAGTGGGTGTAAGACATAACTCTTTTTCTTTCTCCCATATTCAACTTATCTATTTGAATTTCTTATTTTGGTTAAGGATTTCATTCAGTCACTATGATGCCAAATGTTGGCATCATCTCAGATTTGTTCCTTACTCTTATTCAGCTAAGAAGCTCTCTGTATTTTCTTACCATTAAATTTGTCTTTCTTTTCTGTCCATTTTCATGTTTATCTGCTTAGTTTAGGCTTTCATGTCTTCAAGATTAACTATTGCAGTAGCCAATTACTTGGATGTTTGAATCTACATGAATAACATTTTCTCAAACTTCATTTTTATTATGCTATCCCCTATGTTAAATAAAAATAAATATATCCTGTAGGCTAAAGCCAGACTCCCTTGCCTAGTATCCAGTAACTTTTATGGTCTAGTCCAAGCCTTTATTTCCAAACTAAATTCCCAATACTCTAACATACAAATGCTACACTATGCCAGTCAAATTGAAGCTTTGTAGTTCTTAACATTACATGTTTGCTCATGACATTTCTATACCTGAAAAGCTTGCCCTCACTTTCTTTAAGTAGGGAAGTCAAATCTGTCATTCAAGGCTCAGATCACATTCCTGGCCTATAATGTATAGCTGAAGAATCTTAACCTCCAGAAGGTGATTTCTACTTGTTCCCCACTTATGTAGAACTTCTTTTATAAATGATTTTTTCCATGTCATTGGCAGATGTCTGTATTTATACCTAGAGCAGGGTGTTATATTTATAGAACATGTTTGAAAAAACAAGTATACAATTAGGACATTAATAGTACTATTTGATAGGTTGCTGTGAACTTTGAATGAAGGACTTAAATCAATCTAAGTTACTTTATACAATAATTGAAAATAGGACCTCAAAAATATTAGCTATTTCATTTTATTTAATAAGCATTCACTTGGTATCTCACACTTAAAAACTTTCATTTTCTCAGATGTCCTGAAACATATTTGAAATGCTTAGTTACACTATATATATTCAGGGATAGGTTTTGAGAAACATAAATAAGGTTTAAACAAAATAGTTATTTTAGAAATTGTTATTGGTCCTACTTTGGAAGGTAATATTTGTTAATGTCATATGTGTGTATAATTTTTTTTTTCAAAATATTACTGTGCCTCAATTTATCCAGAATCCAAAATATCAGAAAGTTAAAGTATCCTGAAAAATGTTTCATCCTTTATTTTGAAATACACCAGCAAAAGGTTATCTTAAAAATGCACTTCCAGACACAGATTCAAGATGGCAGCATGAGAGGTGAGATGGAGAGCTCCTCCCAAAACCACAAATAGTACACAAATATAGTTAATTAATACAACTAACTCTAAAACAGCAAAAAGAAAGAAGGCTGAACCAGACTGCATACAGACCTCACGAACAGAGCAGACCTCACAAAACAGGGTAATGTATGAAAGCCTTAATCTGGAGGGACCCAAGCCCTTCCCCCACCCCAGTTTACCAGTGGAAGGAAGAGAAACAGAGCAGGGAGGGGTGGAAGCTGGGACCACTGAACACCTAGCCCTGGAGATATGCTTTGTGAGCAGAAACCTATATTGTGTGGTGCTCTGGACATTGGGGAGCTCGGACAGGTGGAGTGCTTGAGAGACTGACATTCCAGCCATTTGTGGAAGAGGGCATCCACATTGGCCTCTCGGTGTCAGAGGAAAGGCAGGCAGTCTGAGAGGCTTCCTAGCAGTGAGAGGGCTGCTGAAGGGGCGGGGTTTACATGGAGCTTGTTGCACAGGAGAAGGGAGAGCTGAACCAGGTTATCTGGGCATGCTATGCCCAGCTGGTTGGGAACTTTGAGGATCTTCAGGTGCTCCATCGCCCTGGCTGCCTATTCATCTCCGAGGTCCAAAACTGACATGCAGACTGCTGCACCTTCCTTCTAGCCTGCCAGCACTGGTTTGCAAATTGGCAGTCACAGTGCTGGCATCAGGCCAGCCAGTGGGAGGCCCCGCCTACAACAGCTAGAGACGAAAAGCACAGAGGCTCACACCTATGTGCTTGGCCCACTGGCTCTGACACTGGAGAGAGGCATGGCAGATGGGAATAAGGAAACAGATATTTCGTCCCCCCAGGCACCAGCTCCACTCCCCTATGACCCCCAACCTCATTCTAGGGGCTGAGTAGGTCCAGAGACTGGAGCTTCTGCTCACTAGTGGGCACCACACAGAAATATGAAAGATCAAAAGAACATGGTTCAGAGCAAAATATGACAAAACCCAGAAAGAGGGCCACATGAAACTGAACTCACCAATCTTCCTGAGTTCAAAATAAAAATTATAAACATGCTTATGGAGGTAGAGAAAAATATTCACGAAATCAGGAATGAATTTAAGTAGGAGATTCAATCATTAAGAAATTCCATATCTGAAATGAAACATAAATTGAGGGATTTAAAAGTAGATTAGATGTAGTAGAAGAGATGGTAAATGGAATAGAAATTAGAGAAGATGAATACAAAGAACCTGAGGCACAGAGAGAAAAAGGAATCTCTAAGAATGAAAGGATATTGAGAGAATTGTGTGAACAATCCAAACGGAACAATATTCAAATTATAGGGGTACCAGAAGAAGAAGAGAAAAAGGGAAAAAAAGTGTCATTCAGGAGGCAATTGCTGAAAACTTCCCTAATCTGGGGAAGGAGATAGTCTCTAAAGCCATGGAGGTGCACAGATCTCCCAACACAAGGAAACCAAGGAAGACAACATCAAAATATGTAATAATTAAAATGGCAAAGATCAAGGATAAAGACAGACTTTTAAAAGCAGTTAGAGAGAGAGAAAAGATCACATACAAAGGAAAAACCATCAGGCTATCATCAAATTTCTCAACAGAAACCTTAGAGGACAGAAGGGAGTGGCATGATATCTTTAATGCAATGAAGCAGAAGTGCCTAGAACCAAGAATACTCTACCTGGAAAGGTTATCATTTAAATTTGAAGGAGGGATTAAACAATTTTCAGATAAGCAAAAGCTCAGAGAATTTACCTCTCACAAACCACCTCTCTAGTGTATTTTGGAGGGACTCCTATAGATGGAAGTATTCCTAAGGCTAAATAGATGTCATCCAAGGGATAGACAAAGAGTACAAAATATGATTCATAACATACAAAGAATGGAGGAGGAAGAAAAAGGATGAAAAAAAAAGAACCTTTAGGTTGTGTTTGTAATAGCACATGAAGTGAGTTAAATTAGACTGTTAGATAGTAAGGGAATTACCCTTGAACCTTTGGTATCCATGAATCTAAAGCCTGCAATGGCAATAAGTACATACCTATCAATAATCACCGTAAATGTAAATGGTCTGAATGCACCAATCAAAAGACATAGAGTTACTGAATGGATAAAAAAAACAAGACCCATCTATATGCTGCCTACAAGAGACTAACTTCAAATCCAAAGACAAACACAGACTGAAAGAAAAGGGATAGAAAAAGATATTTCATGCAACTAATAGTGAGAGAAAAGCAGGAGTTGCAGGACTTGATTCAGACAAACTAGACTTCAAAACAAAGAAAGTAAAAAGAGACAAAGAAGAACATTACATAATGATAAAAGGGTCTGTCCAACAAGAGGATATAACTATTATAAATATCTATGCACCCAACACAGAATCACCTCCATATGTAAAACAAATACTAACAGAATTAAAGTGGGAAATAGAATGCATTGCATTTATTTTAGGAGATGTCAGCACACCACTCACTCCAAAGGACAGATCAACCAGACAGAAAATAAGTAAAGAGACAGAGGCACTGAACAACATATTAGAACAGATAGACCTAATGGATATCTACAGAATATTCCATCCAAAAGCAGCAGATACACATTCCTCTCAAGTGCACATGGAACATTTTTAAGAATAGATCATATACAAGGCCAAAAAAAAACCTCAGTAAATTCAAAAAGATTGAAATTGTACTAACCAGCTTCTCAGATCACAAAGGTATGAAACTAAAAATAAATTACACAAAAAAAACAAAAAAGTCCATAAAAACATGGAGGCTAAATAACATGCTCCTAAATAATCAATGGATCAATGACCAAATAAAATAGCAATCAAGCAATATATGGAGACAAATGGCAACAATAATTCAACGCCACAAAATCTGTGGGCTGCAGTGAAGGCTCTGCTAAGAGGGAAATATATTGCAATACAGGCCGACCTCAGGAAAGAGGAATGAAACCAAATGAACACTCTAAACTTGCAATTAATGAAACTATAAAAAGAATAAATGAGGCCCAAAGTCAGTAGAAGGAGGGACATAATAACTATTAAAGCAAAAATAAATAAAATTGAGAAGAATAAAACAATAGAAAGAATCAATGAAAGCAGGAGCTGGTTCTTTGAAAAAATAAACAAAATAGATAACCCCTAGCCAGACTTATCAAGAAAAAAAAGAGAGTCTACTCACATAAACAGAATCATAAATTAGAAAGGAAAAATCACTATGGACACCACAGAAATGCAAAGAATTATGAGAGAATACTATTCAAAACTACATGGTAACAAACTGGATAAACTAGAATTGGACAACTTTCTAGAAAAATAGAACCTTCCAAGGCTGACCCAGGAAGAAACAGAAAATCTGAATAGACCAATTACCAGCAAAGAAATTGAACTGGTAATCAAAAAAGTACCTAAGAACAAAACTCCTGAACCAGATGGTTTCACTGCTGAATTTTATCAAACATTTAGTGAAGAAATAATGCCCATCCTCCTTAAAGTTTTCCAAAAAGTAGAAGAGGAGGGAGTACTCCCAAACTCATTCTACAAGGCCAACATCACTCTAATACTAAAACCAGGCAAAGACACCCCAGAAAAAGAAAATTACAGACCAATATTCCTGGAGAATATAGATGCAAAATGCTCAACAAAATATTAGCAAACTGAATTCAAAAATACATCAAGAGGATCATACACCATGATCAAGTGGGATTCATCCCAGGGATACAAGGATGGTACAACTTTCAAAAATCCATCCACATCATCCACCACATCAACAAAAAGAGGGACAAAAACCACATCATCATCTCCATAGATGCTGAAAAAGCATTTGACAAAATTCAGCATCCATTCATGATAAAAACTCTTAACAAAATGGGTATAGAGAGCAAGTACCTCAACATAATAAAGGCCACATATGACAAACAGCTGACATCATACTTAACAGCAAGAAGCTGAAAGCTTTTCCCCTAAGATCCAGAAGAAGACAGGGATGCACAATCTCCCCACTTTTATTCAACATAGTTCTGGAGGTCCTAGCCACAGCAATCAGACAACACAAAGATATAAAAGGCATCCCGATTGGCTAGAAGTCAAACTGTCCTTGTTTGCAGATGACATGATATTGTACATAAAAACCCTAAAGAATCCACACCAAAGTTATTTCATCTAATACCTGAATTCAGCAAAGTTTTGGTATACAAAATTAATACACAGAAGTCTGTTGCATTCCTGTACACTAATGATGAACTAGCAGAAAGAGAAATCAGGAAAGCAATACCATTCACAATCACATCAAAAAGAATAAAACACCTAGCAATAATCCTAACCAAGGAAGTGAAAGATCTATACCCTGAAAACTACAAAACATTCTGAAGAGAAATTAAACAGGACACTAATAATTGGAAATTCATCCCATGCTCTTGGCTAAGAAGAATTAATATTGTCAAAATGGCCATCCTGCCTAAAGCAATCTATAGATTCAATGCAATCCCTATCAAAATTCCTACAGCATTCTTCAATGAACTAGAGCAAATAGTTCTAAAATTCATATGGAACCACAAAAGACCCAAAATAGCCAAAGCAATCCTGAGAAGGAAGAATAAAGCAGGGGAAATTATTCTCCCTGACTTCAAGCTCTACTATAAAGCCACAGTAATCAAGACAATTTGGTTCTGGCACAAGAACAGACCCATAGGCCAGTGGAAAAGAATAGAGAGCCCAGATATAAACCCAAGCACATATGGTCAATTAATATATGATAAAGGAGCCATGGATATACAATGAGGAAATGATAACCTCTTCAACAGCTGGTGTTGGCAAAACTTGACAGCTACATGTAAGAGAATGAAACTGGACTACTGTCTAACCCCACACACAAAAGTAAACTCAAAATGGATCAAAGACCTGAATGTAAGTCATGAAACCTTAAAACTCTTAGAAAAAAATATAGCAAAAATCTCTTGAACATAAACATGAGCAACTTCTTCATGAACATATCTCCCCGGGCAAGGGAAACAAAAGCTATTTGACCCAGGACTTCCACTCCTAGGAATTTTCCCTAAGAATGCAGCAGCACAGTTTGAAAAAGATATATGCATCCCTATGTTTATCGCAGCACTATTTACAATAGCCAAGATATGGAAGCAACCTAAGTGTCCATCAGTAGATGAACTTATGAAGAAGAAGTACATATACACAATGGAATATTTTTCAGCCGTAAGAAGAAAGCAAACCCTATCATTTGCAACAACATGGATGGAGCTAGAGGGTATTATGCTCAGTGAAATAAGCCAGCCAGAGAAAGACAAGTACCAAATGATTTCACTCATCTGTGGAGTATAAGAACAAAGATAAAACTGAAGGAACAAAACAGCAGCAGACTCACAGAACCCAAAAATGGACTAACAGTTACCAAAGTGAAAAGGTCTGGGGAGGATGGGTGGGAAGGGAGGGATAAGGTAAGGGGGAAATAGGGGCATTATGATTAGTACACATAATGTAGCGGTGGGGTGGGGGCACGGGGAAGGCAGTATTTACAGAGAAGACAAGTAATGATTCTATAGCATCTTACTACACTGATGGACAGTGACTGTAAAGGGGTATGTGGGGAGTACTTGATAATAGGGGGTCTAGTAACCATAGTGTTGTTCAAGTAATTGTACATTTATGATACCAAAATTTAAAAAATGCACTTCCAAGATATGCCCTGAAATTGGTACAGAATCACCCCAACCTTCCTTCTAAATTTCCATAATCACTAAATAGAAGAACTGAGAGTGAAATTCTCCTAACACATTTTAAATACTGTATTGACTTTACAATTAAAAAAAGCCATGTTCATCATATTACTGTTGTGCATAGTTGTTTTACTACTTGTCTATGAAAATGGATTATCTAAATATGGGATTTAATAATAACAATAATAATGATGACTTTCTATAAGGTAGGGACCATTTCTAATTTGTTATTTACTATATAGCTAGTAACTAACTCAGCACTTGGCATATGGGAGGTACTAAATAAACATATTCTAAAATACAATTATCCATTATAATACTCATACCTAGTACTTTTTCAGCACCTGGTATGGGTCAGAAATTATGCAGCTAGGTATTTCACGTGCATTATGGTAATCTTTAGAAAATCCTTTGTATGTAGTATGTTTATTATCTCCTTTTCACAGGTGAGGAAACTGAGGACTAGAATAATCCACTAACTTGCCCAAGAACACTAAACTAGTGAGTGGTAGAGCTTAACTTCAAGTGCAAGTCTGTCTAACTACAGAGCCGGGTGTTTTTCCTTATGTCATTTTTTTTCTCTTCATAGCAGTTTAATAGTTACTCATTCACTAAAACCCAGGTACAAAAAGTAGTTTATTGTTGAATAATACCACCTTTAATTACTAAAACTGAAGAAGTATATCTGAAGTATAATGGGTAACAATAAGAAGATATATTAAGGAAAAGAATATTACTCTTATCACACTCTTCTCTTCTCTCTGGAAATTTCCTTTAAATGAAAAACAGAAAAATCTCTGACGTGATTTGTACATCAGTTTTAGTAAAATATATTTGCCATGTAATGTGAATACTTTAGAAAACCTTAGTAAATGCCAGCACAGAATACAAGTCTCCCTGGACACTTCCTCCTTCATACTATGCCTAAACAAGCAGCATCTGTTTTACTAAGTCAAACTCTGGTCAGACATTGCAGAGGACAGAGAAGAGATCTGAGTTTTCACAAGTGACAAAATTGTAACAAGTGAGTTTTTCAGTTGAGAACCTTTGTAAGAGAATCTTTTTTCTTCTTAATTTTCCATTCTCTGTTAAGAGATTATTCTTTGTTTTCAGATAACAGTTGAGTTCTCTTGGACCAAATATCCTTTAGACATGTTTTTGGTAACAAAAAACTGTCTATAAATTATAAAAGATTTATAAAGTTCCCTACTGAGAGTAGTGCCTAACAACTTTATAAATATCTTTTTAAAATTTTTTTATGTGCAATACATATTTTGGCCCAGTTATTGTTACTCTAAAGATTTTTAAGAAACAAACAGGGAATGAAGTTGTTTTCTAAGAAAATGTATAGGGATTTGGAATTTTACAGAGGGAGAGGACTTTGTGGGAAGATAATGGTAGTGTTACGGAAAAACCTGAAAAACCTGGACTGAACCACTGATGGAAGAACCAAGGGGCACTTGGAGGTCTTGGAATGCTGAGGTTTTATTTTACAATGGCGGGCTCAGAGGGGAGTAATCTCCCAAGGTCTGAGCCCTGAACAAAGGCAAGGGGAGGAATACATATCTTTCTGCTTCCGTATCTGCAACATTCCTACTTGCACAGCAAAGGAGCAGGAAAGGGGGAGTGAGTTTAGGGAGTGAGGTTAGGGAGTGAGTGCCTGGTAGAGCGGAAAGTTACGGGAGTTTCTATTGTTTTTGCTAAGAAGAGAAGCAGAAGAGAGCCACCTGGACTAGATTGCTGCCCTTGTAAATTTTTCCCTATCAGTAGGAATCAGAGGTAAGAAGTAAGGTAGTAATAATAAGAGCTAACATTTTATTGAGCATTTGCCAATCATCATTCTAAACATTTTACGTATGTTAGCTAAATTAGTCCTCAGTACAGTCCTATGAAGAAAGTAGTATTTCCAGATAAGTGAGCCACAGAGAAATCAGATAATTTTCCGCAAAAGAGACCACAAGTAAGTGGTGAAGCCAGAATTCAGACTGAGGCCATTAGGCTCTAGAACTTGTGTTTTAATCAGTACTCTTGGGTAGGAGATGAGACAAAATATTTGGAAAAAGGCCAAGAATTTCGAGAAAGAAAATCATCCAAAAATGCTCCCTGTGGCTGATAGAGCCAAATGGTGTTTAAGAACAAACAGCTCCACCACTCAATTTTACTTCTCTGCTGGATAGTTTTGTGATAAAAATTCTCATCCATTATCCTCCTTCAACTTGAGTAAATGTACACCATATACAACGAGTGCATATGAAAGGCTTTGGAGAAAATGAGAAAAGGACAATATGCTATGTTTAGGTACACAAAGTTGAGAGAAAAGGAAAGAGAAATAAGAGGCAGAACAGGAATATACTGAAAATTCAGATGCAGAGAGGACGTGTGATTGAAAGAAACAAATCTCATGAGAATATTTAGGTACCAGGGAATTCTGAGGATCTTGTCATTTTTAAGTTGAAGACCTGCACCTTTTTAATTTAAATGTAAGGTAAGGGTTATTCTACAAAGCAGAAGGCCAAAGGCATACCCACGCTAGTAACACTAGAATCATTTAAACAGTATTTTTCTGAAGATGAATAGTTTTTTTTTATTAAGGTGTTATTGATATACACTCTTATGAAGGTTTCACATGAAAAAACAATGTGGTCACTACATTTACCCATATTATCAAGTCCCCACCCATACCCCAGTGCCGTCAGTGTCCATCAGTGTAGTAAGATGCCACAGATGCACTGTTTGCCTTCTCTGTGCTACACTGTTTTCCCCGTGATCCCCCACACCATGTGTACTAAACATAATACCCCTCAATCCCCTTCTCCCACCCTCCCACACCCCTCCCCTTTGTAACCACTAGTTCCTTCTTGGAGTCTCTGAGTCTGCTGCTATTTTGTTCCTTCAGTTTTGCTTCGTTGTTATAGTCCACAAAAGAGGGAAATCATTTGGCACTTGTTTTTCTCCGCCTGGCTTATTTCACTGAGCATAATATCCTCCAGCTCCATCCATGTTGTTGCAAATGGCAGGATTTGTTTGTGAAGGTGAATAGTTTTTAAATGTGAGCAAAACTGACAGAACCCTGAGACAGGTAATCATTTATTTTTAACTTTTAATGAAATTATGCTGTAACAATAGATAGTCAAGGACCCACTAAATGATCAAGAATTTCAGCAGGATGAAGAATAACTTTACTGCGTATTTTTGGAAATTCTCTAGGGCACTATTTTCATTCCTTGTTGTTGCTGTTGTTGCCTGAGCAATTGCAAATACACCCTCAGCCTCAACTACCATGTTTATGCTAATGAATCCCCACATCTGCACCTAAAATTCTGTTTTCCCTCCTAAGCTTAAATTCTATTTAACATCTCCCCCTTGCTTATCTCAATGCCCTTTCATAACAAATGTTTGTAAATCTGAATTTTTTATCTCTCTCCACTCTGTCCGCCCTTTCTATACCCGCCATCCTGCTGAACGGCATTGCTATCTATCCTGTCACCTAAGCCAGAAACTAGGGAGTGATCCAAATTCTTTCTTCTCAAATAACTCCTGACACACGGTCATCAAGTTCTGAATCTCTCTTCTACCTGCCCTATTCTCTCCAAATCCACTGACACTGCCTTCGGTCAAGCTCTCATCACCTCTCATTTGAATCATTTCAATAATTCCTTTCTTGCCTACAGTTTTCACACTCTCCAATATATCCTCAAAACTACCTGCAGAATGATTCTTTTAACACACAACCTTAATCATTTCCCTCTCTTCTCAAACTCTATTTGGTGTTCCACATCATCCACTGAAATATAAGGCTCTTCATGATGTACATTCCATAAGTTCATCAATCCTCATTTCCAGCTTCCTTTCCTTTCCCACTTAGTACCACTCATCATGAACTGTTAAGCTTTCCCCACACAACTTGCCTGAGGAGTGCTACGTGTCACCTGAAGGACAGACATACCTGTGGAGGAGGGGAGGAGACTTGTGGCATTCTAAACCCCAGAGAAGAGCAGTATCTGGCCTTTATTCTTTTTTAACTGACGTTAAGAAAAATAATAACAATTCAGGTACAAGTTATATATAATAAAATGTATAGATCTTAAGTTCAGTTCCATGCATTATGACAATTCATACACTTATAAAACTGCGACCCCAAACAAGATATAAAACATTTCTTTGCTCCAGAAAGTTCTCTTGTTCCCCTTCCTAGTCAGTTCCCAGCCTCCAACACACCACAGGCAAGAAGTGTTCTGACTTATATCACCATAGGTTAGTTTTCTCGGCTCTTGGATTTCATTTACATGGAATCACACACTACAGTCTTTTATGTCTGGCTGCTATCATTGTCTAATGTTTGTGAGATTTGTCCAATTTGTTGCATGGATCAGTAGCTTGTTTCTTTTTTTTTTTGCCAAATAGAACTCCCTTATATGGATATACCATAAATTATCCAGTTTTAGTTGGTGGATGTTTGGGTTGTTACTAGTTGGGGGTTATTATGAATAAAACTACTATGAACATTTATGTAAAAAAAAAAAAGATTTCCACATACTATGAACACTTATATATATATAAAAAGAGAGATTTCCCCATGCATACCATCCTGCCTCATGCTTACATGCCCCTACATAAAGCATTTCCTTTGTCTCTCATGTCCTCCATTTTATTAAATTATAAAGTCCTATTTATCTCTGTAGTCTGGGCACAAATACTGCCTGCTCTGAGAAGCTTTTCCTGATGACCCAGGCAATTAGGTGCTCCCTCCTCTAGGTCACCAATGCCCATTTTAAGCAATAGTATCAACCTCTATTTTAGCAATTTGCTTATTTCATTGTAATTTGTTGAAATTATAAGTAAATGAATGAAACTAATGGATCAAGAATCTATAGAGAATAAGGTCAAACAAAAACATTAAAAAATTAATGGCTAACAATGTAGATGACAAATTGGAAAAAGGTAGGAAGGCATAGTGTGCCACAATGAAAGATTAAACAATACTCAGCAGAATGAAATGTGTACAAGGAGCTGCATATGAACTCATAGAGGATCTCAAGAGATATTAAGGGAAGTTAAATCTAAGGAAATGGCTGTAGCATTTAGAGAGAAATCAGCAGAAAGAGAAAAGAAAGATTATTCATATTTTGAACCTAGAAAAAAAGGAGTGACACTTTCTCTCACTTCCACAACCAGTAGCGTTTGAAATGAACAGAGAAAAATCTGTGAAGAGGGAGTCAGAATACAGAAGAAAGAAGACACTTTGAAAAGGTGGCTTGGGAAAGCAATCATTTTCTTGTTACCCTTAACAAGATGGGCTATATTTTATCCAAGTTATCAGCTGGCCAACACACACCCACAGAGAATATTTAGTGTTGCTGGAAGCATTGACAAGGAACAACCACCTCTGCTGCCAGAAGACATGGGAAATCTAATATTTATCTAAATTAACCATGACATCTGTCCAGAATAACTTGGCTCATTGCCAAGGCATTGTTCTGTTATCCAAGAAGAGGTCATTAACAAGAGTGATGACAAACAGGAGATAAACACTGAAAAGCATGTGGACCCTTTTTTACAATGTGGATTTTTATTAAAGCTGTTCGAACTGCATGTACTGTCTTTCTATGATATCAGAAGAACCAGACAGTGACATAAACAAGCTTATTTATATAAAATTATATTCATTAGACATTCTTTTGGGAACTGTCTCAAATGTGTTGTTTCACTTAACTTTTTAGGTTTATGGAAGGAAACCAGAGAAAAGGTTAACCTCCAAAGGCATTCCTAGTAGAATTAGGGGACAAATGATACGCTGAGAAGTCCAGTAAATGGGAATTCTTTGTGAATTCTAGTAGCATTTTTAACACTGTGTTATATAAGAAAAGCTTGATTGCTAATAGTCTGTGGTCATAACTATCCAATTTTAAGTAACCTTGCTTTCCTTGATTTCATTTACAGCTGCTCTTCTTGAGGCCTTCCCAATGACCTGGGACAGATTCAATTGACTTCATCTTTTAATCATTTCTAACCTTATTTCCCTTTTTCACAGGGTCACTAGACTGATAGATGAAGGAAATTCTGCAGACAGTGTATCTGTACTTCAGCAAGACATTTGGCAAGCTCATTCAGATTTCTTTGAGTATAGGATGGAAGTGTGTGTGCTACTTGATAATAAAATTAGGTGAATTTATAGTTGATTGAAGGACTTTATTTAAAAGATGCTGATTAGTCAATGTCAAATAGGGATGTGTATCATACAAAATGTCAAAGCATAACTTTATTTTTGCTACAGTTTTACCAATTGCTTGAACAAAGATTGAGGAGGCATGGTTATCAGCTTTTAAGCTCACAAAAAGCTAAGGGTAGTGAATACGGGGGATGATAAAATCAGGATGAAGAAAATTCTTCTTGGGTTAAGATGATGAATTGGATCTGAGATAAATTCCTGCATGTGCATCCAAAACCCCAAAGTCACTAGTATAGGGCAGAGAAAACCTCACTTTAGAGACAACATGTGTAAACAGGTTTTTTAGACTTTTAGTCAGGAGAGACCTCTATTGAAAGATAAAAGTGTGCTGTAGTTGTCAAATAGCTAATTTATTCTTGGTTGTTTTAGTAAAAGCATACAGTCAAAATAAGTCATCAGACAGTAACTAGAAAATTATGTTTAGTTCCCTTTAGGTATTGCATGATAGGAAACCATAGGCCAGCTGCAGCACATTCAAAAAAGTGACCAAGATGGTGAGAAGAGTCAAGATTACATCACTTCAGGAATTTTTGAGGAAATAAGAATATTTAGTTTGAATATGAAATGAGAGGAAGGGAAGAGGGAGAAAGGAAGGGAGAAGGAAGAAAGAGAATATTTATGGCAGATAACATAGCTGCACCCAAGGCCATCTTCTACAAAAAGAAATTTGTTTGTCTATAGGACACAAAGGGACAGACTCAAGACTAACAAATTCAAGTCACCTTAGAAATATATTTCAGGTCAACTTAAAGAGGGCCCCTTTGATAATCAGAGCTCTGTTAAGAGGTAATGAGTGTACCTCAGTTACAGGTTAGGTGTTCACTCAGCAGAATGATGGATAGGCAAAGTGAACATTAAATGAATGTTTAGAGAAATCATCTTTAAAGATTCTTTCATCCCTGAGAGTCTATGATTGTTTCATTTTCTTTTAACATAGCTAGTGTGCAAAATTCTTCAATTTTGAATGCCGATATTCTTATTTCTCTAAACTAAGTTAAAATTGGCTTCAGAACACATTTGTAAGCTAACTGAAAGTCCAACATCTCTTATCTGGAGCTCCCATTTTCCCTGGATTGGCCAAGAACTCCAAGGTTTACAGTCTAAATGAGGAGGTTTATTTAACTCCCACACTTACAGAGAGTTCTGCTGTCTAATGCTTCTGTTATCATTGCTGTCTTTGCTTGTTGCTACAACAAAGAATCACTGTTCAACAATTATTTTCCATAACTAACCTCTGTTGCAGGTCTACATGAAGGAATGTCTCACTAACCCCAGCTACCCAGGACAAGACAGTATTGTCCTTCAAGGGAAGGTGATTATGAGGATATGATTTTCAGTGCCCTAAACATGTCCCAATATGTCTCTCATCGGTTTTCCAGGGTTGCAATTTTAGACCCCTAATCTTTCATCTCTCCAAATCTATTCCTCTCAAAAAGTACCAGTGCCCTTAGAATCACCATGTGTAGATGGGTTAAGATGTTGTCCTTTGAGAACATGCAACTAATATCCATATTTCCAGGCTAGTAGATACACACCAGAGATCAGGCAGCTTTTCCTTTAAAACCCTTGAAATACAAAGGACCTCATTTCATTATCTTTTCCAGATAATAGGGCTACCAGTTCCCCTTTTTAAATTGGTTTTTCCCTAAATCTTAACACATTCTTCTTAGAGGAGAATCAACACATTCAGTGGCTAAAAGATAATTAATACTTCTGAGGAAACAATTGTGCAGTAAATTTCTGGTTTGTTACTTTGGTCTCTAGCATAAATACTCTGCTCATTTAGAAACCTATCTGGCTCAAATCATATCTACTTCTCATAATAAAACACATTTTATTAGAAATTCTTTCTTGGTCTTTATAGTTAGGCAAGATGATTTTTCTTTAACTGAATTTTTCAGATATTTCTACCTATCACCAATAAAGAGTGGGTTTCTGCAATTACTGCTTTCAAGCAGGAACACAAACATTGAGACATAGAAATATGTTGTGCTTTGGGATTAAAATGATAGAAGATTAAACAGATACTAGAGCATTTAGAAAGATGCAAAAACAAGTGTTGTAGATACTGTGATCACCTCCCAGACAACCATTTAAGTCTGTTCTTAGCAAATATCCTGGTTTTTTTTCAGCTATCCACATATCTTCCTTGCAGCCCTTGTGTTTTAGGAAATAATTCCAACTGTCTTCTGGGATAGGTCATGCAATATAGGCCTAAGATAATTAGTGTAATACCACTTGTTGCCAACAGGTTTTTTATGGGTAATTTATTTTTAGGGGTAAGAGTATGACCAATTCATTGCAAAAAAAAATAACATATATATATATATAATAATCTATGTGATTAACCAGGACACATTTAAGAGAGAAAATGGGATGCTGTTACTAATTATATCAAAACATGAGGCATAAACTAGAACTGCCCCAAAGTAGAATGTATGAGAACCTCCTCGTAAGCTATTAGAACAAATTTGCTGAGAACTTCTGAGAATGAAGTTCCCTGGTTCTGCAGAGAAAACTTTCAGGTGTTAACTTATCGATGCCTGTGTGTTACTTCCTGCTCTAACACTCTGTGATGCCTGTTTATTTGTCTTAGCTATTATAAAGCTAAAAGGCCAAGGATTTATTAGTTCCATTCCAAATTACCTTGTTTAAATTAACCAATTCAATGATTTCAACTTTCTTAACAACTAAATAACATTTTATTCACATTAAGTAGTCCAGAATTTTGGTAGATAAGCTCTCTGATATTTTGGAAATTGTATCCTTTATGATAGAAAAGACATGGGAAAAAAGCTATAAAGTTGGTACTTTTGCCTTCTCCATTTCAAAACAAAACAAAATAATTTATCCATACTGTATTAGTCACAGATGAAACTATGCCTCAAAATGATTTTTTTACTGAAGATAATCATATAACTATACCACTTGAGTAATTTTAAAAGGCTCTGCAACAAACAGGGTGAATTTTTAAGTTGCATCTGACTCATAATTGAAAAACAGGAAAGGAAGTAAAAAAAGAAAGAAGTTGTTAAGAAAAAACATAGCATTGTTCTTTTTCCCATTTTCAAATATCTTTACCTTCAATCAGTGAATTGAGCTGGGTTCTGAAAAAATTAGAAAAAACTATTCCTACAGGGCACACAATGTCCAATAACTTCCTCCTTTATGCTTAATAATCTTGTATGTGAGGGACCAATCTAATTTGTGGAAACAAATTGCTCCTTGGGGATATGTTATTTCAACCCAAACTGAATATATTACTCATTTTTAAAGTAGCAATAAAGATTATATAATATGCAATTCATTACTTTTGTAACTGTTTCATGATTCCATTGGGAGGTGCAGCTTAAATCTCATACAGGATGTCTCCCTTAATTAGGTTGCTTTTGAAATCAAATACAATATAATTTTAACACAAAAATGTCACTCAAGGGAAACATTCCATTTGCAAAGGCAATTAATAAAATTTAAAACAAAATATCTTGGTAAGAGCAATCCAGAACTTGTAAGTTCTGGTCAGCATTAAAATTGCCATGAGATAATTTAATACTGGACTCCTCTTTCTATACTAGGAAACCATATTAGTTTTTAAGTTCAGGTAAAGACTTTAGAGCAGCATTAAAATTATGCCAGGACATATAATTATAGATGATAATACCCAAATTAAAAACAATGGAGCATACCAGGAAATACATTAGATTACTAGGAACCTCGTGACCTAAATCCTTGTTTTGGCTCTACTAGGCAATTACTGTGCAAATTCTAATAATTACCTTAGATTTTTCCCTGTTCAACCTCAAAAGACCCTGCATCCATCTTGACTTTGCTCAACTAATCAAATCCAGTATTCAAGGTCCTCCATTACCTGACCCCAAACTAACTGTTCAACCCTACCTGCTACTACTTCTTTTTACATACATACACCAAGCTAAATGGGAGAACTTGCTATTCCTAGCACACGGTCCATGTTTTCTTAAATCTGTGCCTTTGTTCATATTAATCTCCCCTACTTCAAATTCCTTTTCACTCTCGTTTTTCTCTCTCAATCATGTATATATAATTCCTTCCACACTTCAAGAATCATCTCCTCCAGGAAGAATTCTCTGTGCTCGTATAAAAGAGGAATTATGCCATCCTTTGAACATTTCTGAACCTATAATTTTCTGACCTGTACATATCCTATTTCACTAGCAGCTTGTTGAAATCAAGAGAACAGTTCTGGTTTTGAAGAAAAGGAGATTTTTCTCCATATTGCCAGTAACTAGCTATGTGACTATACATAAGTAACTTAACTTCTGTGATCCAATGAGAATATTAAAACAGATGTCTCTAGGATCTCTCCTGTATTTTCAATTGTATGATTCTGTTTGACATTAAGCAGCTTAAGGGTTATATATGTGTTTCCACAAACAAATCCGTGTTTTTCATATAGTAGCCATAGTAAGGATTTAATAAATGAAGATGAATCCATAAAGTGGAGCTATTATTATCTATGTCTGTCAGGATTATAGTGGCATGAGGATAAATTAGATAATTTAGGTGAAAGCCTTTTCAGATGAAAAAATATATATAATAGTGGAGTCAATCTAATGTCTTAGTTTATTTCCTAATTAAAATCATTATGCAAGGTCCTGTAACACTAAAGTGTACCTGTAAAACTAAAACTGTGAGATATTGATGAAAGAAATTAAAGAAGGCACAAATAAATGGAAAGATATTCCATGCTCATGGATTGGAAGAATTAATATTGTTAAAATATTCATACTATCCAAAACAATATATAGATAGATTCAATGCAATCCTTATCAAAATTCCAATGGTATTTTTCAGAGATATAGAACAATCAATCTTATAATTTGTATGTAACTACAAAAGACCCCAAATAGCCAAAGCAATCTTGAGGAAGAAGAACAAAATTGGAGGCATCATATTCCCTGATTTCAAACTACTACAAAGCTCTTCTAGTCAAAACAGTGTGGTACTGGCCTAAAATCAAACACTAAGATCAATGGAACAGAATACAGAACCAAGAAACAAACCCACATGTATATGGTCAATTATTTTATGACCATAAGCCAAGAATATGTAATGGGTAAAGGACAGTCTCTACAATAACAGGTGTTGGGAAAACTGGACAACTACATGCAAAAAAAATGAAACAGAACCATTATCTTACACTATACAAAAAAATTAACTCAAAACGGTTAGATATTTGAATGAAAGAGCTGAAAACCCATAGAAGAAAATATAGGCAGTAAGCTCCTTTATCTCGGTCTTGGTGATGATTTTTTGGATTTGATACCAAAAGCAAAGGCAACAGGGAGGGGTGGAGGAGGGCAGGTGGGGAGGGAGGGATAAGGGATTGTGGGGTATCATGACTGGTGCACATGGCGTGTGTGGGGTCACAGGGAAGACAGTGTAGCTCAGAGAAGAGAAATAGCGATTCCGTGGCATCTTACTTCACTGATGGACAGTGACTGCAATGGGGCATGGGGGGTACTTGATAATATGGGTGAATGTAGTAACCACTTTGTTTTTCATGTGAAACCTTCTTAAGAGTGTATATCAATAATATCTTAATAGAAAAAAATTTTTAAAAAAGCAAAGGCAACAAAAGTAAAAATAAACAAGTGGGACTACATCAAACCAAAAAAACTTCTGCACAGCAAAGGAAACCATCAACAAAATGAAAAAGATAACCTACTGAATGGGACAAAATATTTGCAAATCATGTATCTGATAAGGAATGAATATTCAAAAATATATAAAGAATTCAAGCAACTCAACAGCAAAAAAATCTGATTAAAAAATAGGCAGAAAATATAAATAGATATTTTTCCAAAGAAGACATACAGATGGCCAATAGGTACATGAAAAGATGCACAACATCACTAATCATCATGGAAATGCAAATCAGAACCACAATGAGATATTGTCTCACACCTGTCAGAATGACAATTATCAAAAAGTTAAGAAATAATAAGTGTTGGTGAGGTTTTGAAAAAAGGGAACTCTGGTGCACTGTCGGTGGCCATGTAAATTGATGCAACAACTTTAGAAAAGTATGGAGGTTCCTCAAAAATTGAAAATATAACTGCCATATGATCCAGCAATTCCACTTCTGGGTATTTATCCAAAGAAAATGATAAAACTAATTTAAAGATATATGCACCTCCATGTTCACTGCTGCATTATTTACAGCAGCCAAGATGTGGAAACAACCTAAGTGTCCTCTGATGGACAAATGTATAAAAATATTGTGGTGTGTGTATGTATACATACACAATGGAATATTACTCAGACATAAGAAGTGAAATTTTGACATTTGCAACAACATGGGTGGACCTTGAGGGCATTATGCTAAGTGACATAAGTCAAATAGAGACAGACAAATACCATATAATTCAATTATATGTGGAATCTAATTAAAAACCCAAACACTGAGTTCATAGAAACAGAGCAGATTGGTAGTTGTCAGAGGCAGGGATTGGACGGTGGGAGAAATGGACCAAAAAATGCAAACTTCCAGTTACAAAATAAATAACTCACAGGGAGGTAATGTACAGCATGGTAACAATAGTTCATAATTCTGTATTGTATATCTGAAAGTTGCTAAAGGAGTAAAACTTAAAAGTCCTTATCATAATAAACTTTTGTAACTACTATGTATGACAGATGTTAATTAGACTTAGTGCGGTGATCATTTACCAATCAATAGAAATAATGAGCCATTACTTTGCACATCTAAAACTAATATAATGCTATATGTCAATTATAACTCAATACAAATATCATTTATAAATGATATTCCATTATATGTATATACTACATTTTGTTTGTCCATTTATCTGTAGATGGACATTTGGTTTGTTTCCACCTTTTGGCTGTTATGATTGATGCTCTCATGAACATTGGTGTATAAATATCTGCTCAAGTCCCTGCTTTCAGTTCTTTTGGGTATATACCTACAAGTGGAATTGATGGATTATATAGTAATTATATGTTTAATTTTTTGAGGAACCTCTGTACTGTTTTCCACAGTGACTGCCATTTTACATAGTCACCAACAATGCATAGGACTTTCAGGTTTTCCCCATTCTCACAACACTTGTTATTTTGTTTTTTTTCTCTTTGTTATAATAGCCATCCTAATGGGTGTGAAGTGGTACCTCATTGTTTTGAGTTGCATTTCCCTAATGATTAGTGATTTTGATCATCTTTTTATGTGCTTAACTGGTCATTTGTGTATTTTCTTCAGAGAAATGTCTATTCAAGTCTTTTGACAATTTTCTTGATATACTTTTTATTAAAGTGTAGTTGATATATATTGTATTGGTTTCAACTACACAGCATAGTGATTCAACAGTTATACACATTATTAAATCTCACCCCAACTACTGTATGTACTATTAAGCATAGAAAGATGTTACAGAACTCCTAACCATACTCTCTACATTGTACTTTCATCCGCATGACTAATTTATATTATGATTGAGGTTTTGTGCCTCTTTATCCCCTTCGCTTATTTCACACAATCACCCAACCCCTCCCCTGTGGTTACCACCAGTCACTTCTCAGTGTCTATGACTTTTCACAGCTTTTGTATTTGGGTTGTTTTTGTTGTTGAGTTGTAGAAATTCTTTGTGTGTTCTGAATATTAATCCCTTTTCAGACATATATTTGCAATTATTTTCTCCCACTCTTATTGGTCGCTTTTTCTCGCTGTTGATAGTTTTTCTAATGCACAGAAGTTTTTAATTTTGATGAAGTCTTAATTTATCAATTTGTCTTTTGTTGCCTGTGCTTTGAGTTCCACATTCAAGAAATTGCCAAATCCATGTCATGAAGCTTTTTCCCCCTATGTTTGCCTCTAAGAGTGTTATAGTTTTAGCCCTACATTTGTCTTTGATCCATTTTGAGTTAATCTTTATATATGGTGTAAAGTAAGGCTCCAATATCATTCTTTTGAATGTGGAGATCAGTTTTCCCAGGATCATTTGTTGAAAAGAGGTATTCCTTTTGAAGTAGAGTTTGCTGTTTTTATCTCTACACTAAGCTTTGAAACAAACTGCAACATTGATAGTTAAATTTAAATTTACTTATCCAGTCACTTAAAGTATACTTTATTTCATTACATTCACTTGCTTATCATAAAATGAAGGAAAAGACCTCAAGAGAAAATCTTTATGTAGCTTAGAAAAGGAACATACTGCTTCTTTTATAGGCTCTCCCCAGGCCAAAGGCCTCCTTTCTCTTGAATCAGTACAGGATTCCAACTTCCCCTTCACTTTTCTTCATAATGTTAGGTAGGAGGGTGGCCTGAGAAGGGAAAATCTTCCTTCTGGAAGCAGCACCATCATAAAGCAAGCTAAAGGTTTTAGGATGCTGCTCTCAAACAAATTAAGGCTCTAAAGACACTACAAAGAATTGCATAGGATGAATTTCCAACAAATAATTGGTTCCAATTATTTAGACATATCTTATTTAGTCACTATGTGTTAATCCAGTTAATTTTCTGGCATTTAACGTTTAGTTTAATGGTAATCTAGACAGAACCATTTAATTTTCAATAAAGAAAGAATCACAAATACAATTCATGTAATTCACTTAAAAAAAAAAGAAACATTATGCCTAATTGTTTTCATTACTTTCTAGAAGGTGTTAGGGAATAAAAGCTTTATAAGCTTAAATATTAGAATTAATTTGAGCTACATTCATCTGGTGTCTCTTATGCTCTGTGTGGACAAATTTAGTATGGCTAAGAACTTAATTAAACATGTATGAATGTGAGGAAAAACAACCCAAGAAAACCATACAATTTAATCACATAAAATTAAAAAACAAATAAAACTGTATCTAAAAATGGCATCTTGAACTTCTGAAAAACAAAGAGAATCTAGGTGGCTGCATTATTTTTCTAGGGTTGCTGTAACAAAGTACTAAAAACCAGGTGATTGAAAGCAGATATTTATTCTTTCACATTTCTGGAGGCTAGAAGTCTAAAATAAAGATAGGGCCATTATACCTCTGAGGTGCTGAGTAGAATTCTTCCTTGCCTCTTTAGCTTCTGGTAGTAACCATCAATTCTTGCCATTCCTGGGCTTCTAGTTGCTTCGCTCCAATCTCTGCATCTGTTTACACAAGGCATTCTCTTCTGTTCTCAGAATGCCTTTGTGCCTTCTCATGGCATTTACCTTTCTGTGTCTGTTTTCTCTTCTTATAAGGACACCAGTCATCTTGCATTAGGGTCAAGCCTCATTGAGTATGACCTCATCTTAACCTGATACATTGGTAAAGACCTTGTTTCCAAGTAAGATTACATTAACAGGTTACAGTGATTAGGATTTCAATATATCTTTTGGGGGGATACAATTCAATCCATAACATTAACTAACTCACTGTCTTTGGGATCTTGTCATAGGGAAAAACAGCAACTATAACTATCAGTTATCATAATAGTTATCTACAACCTTGGTTCTAGCTTTAGAATGAATGACAGGACTTGGGGTCTTGAAATGCCATATAGTAATAGAAAGAGCCATGACTTTGGAGTTAGAAGATATGAGTAGTCTCTGTACCTTCCTGGATTTATATTATTGAACAAGTTAATTCCCATCAAAAAATCTCATATTACTTATCTCTGAATGAGAAATAATAATATATAAATTTCCTTGGATTATTGTGAAGATTAAGTGATAAAATATATAAGCCCTAACCAAACTACCTAGCCCATTGTAGGTGCATAAAACTATTAGCAACTATTATTATTTGCATACTAGAGCAAACTATGAGGCACTGCTTACTAAACTCAGCCTGGGTTTAAAATTCTTAGTCCTGTGTAGGTCATTAGGAAAAGGAGATCTTTAGGAATCAAGATCAGGAATCAGCAAGCATTTTTTGCAAAAGACCAGAGAGTAAATACTTCAGGCTTGGTGGCAATTGCTCAATTCTGATCCAATTGCTCTGTGAAACTGCTCAAGTATGCCATTATAGCACAAAAGCAGTCAGAGATAATATGCAAATGAATGAGTATGGACATGCTCTAATAAAACTTTAATTATGGATACTGAAATTTGAATCATATAATTTTCACATGCCACATATATTCTTTTTCTTTTATATTCTTTCAACCATTTAAAAATGTAAAAGCCAAAGGAATGATGTCAGCAAAATCACAGAATAGGAAGCCCTCAACCCTGCTTCCTCTGTGGAGATACTGACTTAATAATAATACATGGACCAATTACCTTTGTGAAAAACCCCGATACGTTGAGAGATTTCTATACCCTAGGTGATTGTGAAGCCAGCTGCATCAAAACATAGTAGGAAAATCTGTAGCATTCATTCACCAGAGCACCTCCCCTTGGCATAGTACTGTAAGACTGGAATAAAACACCAAACTCATATCTGAGGAGAGAAATGGACACACAAATTCAAGAACTTCAAAAACCTCCAACTAAGATAAACCAAAAGAGACTTATACTGAGACTCAGTATAATGAAAGTGTCCAAAGTCAAAGGTAAAGAGAATCATAAAAGCAGTATGAGTAAAATGACTTGAGTACAATGGAGCTCCCACAAGAGTATCAGTGGCAGAAATTTTGCAGGCCAAGGGAGAGTTGAATGATATAGTTAAAGTGCTGAAAGAAGAAATCTGCAACTAAGAATAATCTATCAAGTAAAACTATCCTACAAAATGAAAGACAAATTAAGACTTTCTCAGATTAACAAGAGCTGAAGAATTTATTACCACTAGACCTGTCCTACAAGAAATGCTGAAGGGAGTTCTGTAAGTTAACATGAAAGGATGATTAAAAAAAGAAAAGAAAAAGAAAAGTCCCTGGTAAAAAATATATAAGCAAATATACATTCCTATAGTGCTATAATTCAGGTGCATAAATCACTTCTAAATCTGGCATAGAATTGTAGAAAAACAAAAGCATAAGAAGAAACTATAAATCTATGAGAATGGATACACAACATTAAAAGAGGTAATTTGTGCCATCAATAACATAAAGTGGGGTGGAACACAGATGTAAATGAATAGTTTTTATATACAATTGAAGTTAATTTGTTTTCAGTTTAAAATAGATTGTTATAACTTTAAAATATTTTGTGTAATTGCAGCAATAACCACAAAGACAACATGTATAGAATACATACAAAGGAAAGTGAGAAGGAAATCTGAGAATATCACTACAAATAATCAACAAAACACAAAAGAGATGTGTGGAAGAGAGGAAACAAAGGACAAAAGCTACAAGACATAAACAAAACAATAATGAAATGGCAAAAGTAAATCTTTCCCTATCAGTAATTATCTTAAATGTAAATGAATTAAATTCCCAGTCAAAGGTATAGACTGGTTGATTTGATAAAAACAAACAAACAACAACAAAAAGAACAGCATCCAACAAAATGTTGTACACAAGAGATTCACTTCAAATGTTAGGACACATACAGGCTAAAAGTGAAAGGATGGAAAAGGGTAGAAATCATTTTCATAGAAACCTAAAGAAAACAGGAGTGGCCATACTTAGATCAGTCAAAATAGACTTGAAGACAAAAGAAATCACAAGAGACAAAAAGAACATTATAAGGTAAAAAAGGCCAACTTACCAGAAAGATTTAAAATTATAAATGTATATTTACCTAACATTGGAGCTACAAAAAAATGAAGGAAAAATTGATAGAACTGAAGAGAGAAATAGACAGCAACACAATAATGGTGGCAGCCTTCAATATACAACTTTCAGTTATGGATAGAACAACCAGACAGAAGATCTATAAGGGAATAGAGGAACTGAACATCATCACAGACCAATTGGCTCCAACAGACATATACAGAACTCTACCCAACATGCAGGGTACACACGCTTCTTGAATGTACATGGGATGGTCTCCAAGATAAACCACATGTTAGGCCATAAAAATGTATTAACAAAATTAAGGAGATTGAAATAATAAGTATTTTCCACAACCACAAGGGAATAAGATTAGAAATCAATAGCAGAGAGGAAATGGGAAAACCCACAAATATGTGAAAATTAAACAACTCACTCTTAAACCATGAATAAAAACAATGAATCAAAAAAGAAGTCATTAGGGGATTTATAAAATATCTGGAGACAAGTGAAAATAAAAACACAACACACCAAAACTTATGGGATGTAGCAAAAGCAGTTCTAAGACAGGAGTATATAGTGATAAACACATTAAATAAGAATAAAAATCTCAAGTTCACAACCTATCTTTAAACTACAAGGAACTAGAAAAGATGAACAAACTAATTCAAAAGGTATCAGCAGGAAGGAATCAATAAAAATTAGAGCAGAGATTCAAAACAGAGAACAGAAAAACAATAGAAAAAATCCCACTGAAACCAAGAGTTTGGGGTTTTTTTGGTAAGTATTAACAAAATTGAAAAATCTCACACTAAGAAAAAATGAGGTAAGACTCAAATAACTAAAATTAGAAATGAAAGAGGGGCCATTACAATGGATTCCACAGAAATAAAAAGGATTATGTGAGACCACCATGAACAATTTTATATCAAAAAACTTATTAAAATTTTTATCCTAAAACACATGAATAAATTCTTGGAAATATACAACCTAACAAGATTGTATCATAAGAAATGTTAACATTTGAACAAAACTATAACTATTAAGGAAATTCAAGCAGTAAGCAAAAACCTCCCAACAAAGAAATGTCTAGAGCCAGGACTCTTCACTAGATTATTCTACCAAACATTAAAGAACAATCAGCACCAATCCTCCTCAAAATCTTCAATGAATTCAAGAGAGGGGAACACTTCTAAATACATCCTATGAAGCTATAAATATCTTTTCCTATGTCACTGAATTCAGTTTGCTAGTATTTCATTGAGATATGTGTTTCAATATTCATCAAAGATATTGGTCCATAGTTTTAATTTCTTGTATCTAGCAAACTGAATTCAGTGACATAGGAAAAGATACTGCACAACAAAATGAGATTTATCCTGGGATGCAAGGATGTTGGTTCAACATACGAAAAGCATCAGGATAATATACCACATTAACAGAATGAAGAAAATAAACACATGCTCATCTCAATTTGTACAGCAAAGCATTTGACAAAATTCAACATTTTTTCAAAATGAAACAATTCAACAAACTAGGAACAAAAGGACACCACAACAACATGATAAAAAGAATATATGAAAAACCCTCAGCTAACATCATCTTCAACAGTGAAAGACTGAAAGCTTTTCCTCTACATCAGGAACAAGGGAAGGTTGCCACTCTTATCACTATTATTGAACACAGTACTCTAACTTCTAACCAGATCAATTAGATATGAAAAAGAAAAAAAAAGCATCCAAACAGATAAAAAGAAGTAAAATTATCACTGTTCACAGATGACATGATTTATAAGTACAAAACCCTAAAGAGTCCACACACACACACACACACACACACACACACACACACAAAAGCCCTGTAAAAACAAATGATTGTTTTGTTGCTAAGTTTTTTTTGTTTTGCAGCAAAGTTGCTAGATACAAAATCAACACACAAAATTCAGTTTCATTTCAATATACTAACAATGACCAATCTGAAAGGAAATTAAGAAAGCAATCCCACTCATAGTAGCATCCAAAAGAATAAATATTTACAAAGAAATTTAACCAAGAAAGTGAAAAATTTGCACAATGAAAACTGAAAGATATTTCTAAAAGAAATAAAATAAGATACTAACAAATGGAAACACATTCCATGTGCATGAATTAGAAGATTTAATATTGTTAAAATGTCTGTGCCACCCAAAGTGATCTATAGATTCAGTGCATTCCTTATCAAAAAAACCCAATGGCATCTTCGGCAGAAATAGGGAAAAAAGTCTGAAAATTCATATGGTATCCCAAGGGAACCTGAATAGGCAAAGCAGTCTTTAAAAAGAACAAAGTTGGAAGCCTCATACTTTCCAATTTCAAAACATACTACAAAGCAACAATAATTAAGATGGTATGGTACTAGCATAAAGACAGATATATAGACCAATGAAGGAGAGAAGAGAGCCCAGTTAAACCTTGTATATATGACGAAGTGATCTTCAACAAGGCTGTCAAGACTACACATGGGAAAAGGCAGTCTCTTCAACAAATGGTGCTGTGCTGGGAATACTGGACATTCATATACAAAAGAATGGAGTTAGACCCATACTTTAAGTCATATACAAAAATTAACTTAAAATGGATTAAGAAGTTAAAGCTATAGAACTTCTAGAAGAAAACACAGAGGAAAAGCTTCAGGACATTGACTTTGCATATGACATTAAAAGCAGAGGCAACCAAAGCAAAAATAGATAAATGGCTCTACATCAAACCCCAAAACTTCTGCAAAACAAAGGATGTTATTAACAAAGTGAAAAGTCAACCTACAAAATTGGAGAAAATATTTGAAATCCATATATCAGATAAATGGTTAATATCTAGACTATATAAAAAAATTCCTGAAATTTAACAACAAAAACTAAATAACCTGATTTAAGAAAATGGACAAAGGATTTGAATAGATATTTCTTGAAAGAAGATATACAAATGGTCAACAAGTATATGAAAAGATGCTCAACATCACTAATCATCAGGGACCTGCAAATCAAAACCTCAGTGAAATACCACCTTATCCCATTAGGATGGCCACTAACAAAAATACAAAATAACAAATAATGATGAGTATGTAGAAAAACTGAAAACTTTGTACACTGTCGGTGGAAACTTTAATGGTGCAGCTACCTATGAAAGACAGTATGGAGGTTCATCAAAAAAATTAAACACAGTATTACCATATGATCTAGTAATCTCACTTCTTGCTATGTACCCAAGAGAATTGAAAGCAGGATCTCAAAGAGATATATGCATACCATGCACACCCATGTTCACTACAGTATTATTCACTATAGCCAAGAGGTAGAAACAATTCAAATGTCCACTGATGGATGAATGGAGGAAGAAAATTTGGTATATATACACAATGAAATGTTACTTAGCATTAAGAAATAAAGAAATCCTTTCATACACTACAAAATGGATGAACCTTGAGGCCATTATGCTAAGTTAAACAAGTCAGTCACAAAAAGACAAGTAATGTATGATTTAACTTATACAAGGTATCTAAAGTAACCAGACTCATAGAAAACATAAAGTAGAATGTGGTTGCCAAGGGCTGAGGGAGAGAGATAAATGTGGAGTTTTTGTTTAATGGGTATAGAATTTTAGTTTTTTAAGATAAAAAGTTCTATAAACCTACTATACAACAATGTGCATATAGTTATTACTACCATACTGTACGTTTAAAAATGGTAAATTTTATGTTATGTGGTCTCTACTACAATTTTTTTTAAATGTGAATCCATTCTTAGCTCATGGGCTGTACAAAGACAGGTGGTACATAAGATTTGGCCCATGGATGTAGTTTGCCAACTTCTGGTCTAGGGAAAGAGGGAAGAGTAGGTTTTGAACCCATTCTAGGGTAGAATTTAAGTGACTTCCAAATAACAAAAAACTATTTTTTCCAAAAATGCTATGTTATGTGTTGAATTACATCCCTAAAATTTGGTACCTGTGAGTATGACCTTATTTGGAAATAGAGTCTCTGTAGATATGACTGAGTTCAGATAAATTAAGTTCATGATGTTAAGTGGTATATCTTAGTGTCTAGGGTGAATAAATGGAAATAAATTGCCCTTACTATTGTTATATTTTATCTAACAGCTACTCTTTCCAGTCTACTTCAAATAATTGCCAGTTGAAAAATATTTAGCATAATTGCTTGCCAAATCATTCTTTATTTCATTAGTAACTTATAATATAAACTGAATTATACCTCATTTATTAAAGAATATTGACTCCTAAAGAACAAATTAAAGCAAATTCTCTGAGGTAGAACATATTCCTTCCCTTGTTATGTCCCTAATGCTCTTGCCCTCACTGGAACCTAGCAGAAACCTACATAATACTGGTAATACTGGAGCCTATAGTAATAATAGAAGCAAATGTCAAATCTTATAGAGCGTGAAAAATAAAACTGAATACTGGCATATCAGATTGCTGGGATTAAAGCCCAGCTGTACCAGTAACTAGCTATGTGACCTTGGGCAAGATATTTAACAGAGTGTCTCAGGTTTTTCATATGTAAAATGGAGATAGAAACACTTCCAGCTATCTACTTCCCAGAGCTGCTGTGGGAATTTTATGATACTGTACATGTAACCCCCTTAGCACAGTGTCTGGAATATAATAACAATAATGAAGCCTAGGGAAAGAGACACATTTTAGCACAGTAAAATACAGAAGGTATTCTGGCAGGAGGTTAATCTTTTTAAGAAAGGAAATTATTGATTTTGAGATAGACCAAACTGGCACCAGACCATGGTGAGGGACTCTGTCCAGCAATCCAGCAAAAAAACAGATGAAGCAGAAAAAAACTAGTGACAAACCCTTTGGGGAAGACTGGATACGAGAAGAGGCTGGGCCTTGGTGTGAAGAGAAGAATTCAACAAAATTTAAGGGTGAGAAGATATTGCAACTGAGAGTAGAAAGACAGGCACAGAAGGAATGTAATCAGGAAGCATGATCCAACCAAATGTCTTCAACAAAGAATCCAATTCAAGACACAAAGAACAGGAACTAATGTAATAGAGAAGGGAAGCCGCTTTCAAATATATGCCTCCTGCTAGACTCTGTGTAAAGTCTCTGTAATTTGGAATATATTCCTGGACCCTGCGGTGAAGGATGTGTGAAACTTCTCAGGTATTCTATGTACGTCTTCCTGCAGTTGAATGTGAAGTCATTTTATTGTGAAATGCAAGTACCTCCAACAGTTACTTCCATAATAAATGTGTAGAGCTGAGGACAAAACCGGTATCAAAATCTAACATTTCTGTAAATATTGGTGAACATACAGGGAGTAAACTGTGACTCCTCTGGGCAAATTCTGAGTGACTACTGCTGATTGTGGCATGGGGCAGATGGGGGACAATGGTCAATAGTAGAGGTTTTAATTATTTAGTGAAAGAAATGCCTTGGAGTGTGTTTTTCTACACAGTAAAATGTTCATTTAAAATTGAAAGTCTGAGCAGGAAAATGAATATGCACAATGAATACAGTTTTAAACTTGGAAACAATAACAGTGACCCTTCAAAGGTATAAAAAAGCACTTAGTTGCCATAGAGAACATAGATTCTCAGAAAGTATTCAGCTGAGCAGACTGAAGGGAAGCAAAACCCTCCAACAACCTAAGTCACTGCAGATTTGGTACTTAATGGCTGCTTTTTGAGCCACTACCTACATGACAAAGAATCAGTAAACAATCGAAAAGCCAGTATCTCAACAAGATCACGCCATGTGAAACTGAAATTATATGAGACATGGCAAGTGGGAACAGACTGGACCACCCAGAAGCTATTCCCTTGGCCACACTGGTCAAAGGTTGTTACTAGTTCCTTAAGTAAGGTGAACTAGAGATTAACAGCAGAGTCCACACAATAAATTTTATAGTCCTTATGTATATATATATAGTAAAACCATATCTACTACTACTTGGGTTAAACAAGTCCCTGTATCTTTTTAGTGTCTAAAGTGAAACAACCACTCTATGTCCTGGAATAGCGGTAACTGGAACCAGTGAACTATACCTATTAAAATCAACACTCAGGTATCCACGATGGGAAAATACAAATAACCCCTATTTTAAGACTTTTTTCTTAATAAGGCATATTTCTCTCTAGTGATTCTACATAATATAACGCATCCTACTTCTCCTTCATATTTCGCACAAAAGATGACTCTATTAAACATGAATACTGCTGTGTTTATGAGACAAGAAGTGAAAGAATATGACATACACACTTCCATTTCATACTCTTTTTATTAGCTTTAACTTTGGTATATAAGGGAAAATGACCAAGTCAAACACTTCAGCTTCAGCATCGAATTCCTGTTTACCTCTCATTCAGAAAAACGGAATCACATTGGAAGGCTGACAGTGATGCTTCCTTTTAGCAGGTAAGGCCAAGTGAAGGTATAGAAAAGAGGAAGCAGCAGCGCTGGGTGGCAGGCAGGCTATGGGAGAGAAGTGGGCCCACCAGTATGCAATGAGTGCCCTTTTTCTATTTCCCTCTTAGTTTCTAGCTCCCTATAATCCATTCCCAAGTAAATTTCATCATCTGTCCTAAGCAAATTTAACGAGGTGGAGCAATGGAACTAATATGCATAAAAAATGCCGAATCCACGCTGCCCTCTGTAATTGCAATAGTAGCTCAGAGAAGGGAGCCACCAAGCCAGTTTCTGTGTTAATTTAGCTCCTCGTTACCCCAGGCAGCAGTGATTGTTGTTTTATACTAATTCAACATGAAAAGTGGAGGTGGGGTTACAGGAATTATATGAGAGAACATATATCTTCATTTTTATCTCAGAATGTATAGGCTAAGATTGAGCAGAAATGTAGGTGGCAAAAATGCAGAGGTAAACTAACAATAATGAACACAAGATAATTAAAATGCAACAATCAATATATACAGGCATCCCACAACACTAAGCTTCCCTTTCAAAACAGGTAGATAAAATTTGCTTTCTCAAAATATTAAGAAAAAATACAGCAATGCTTTAAATCAAATTTTCAAAAGTCCCGATCTTACAAATGGTTATTGAATGAGTCAATGTTATAAATGGAATCCAACTGTAATACATCACTGTACTGTATAAAAATGGTTTCAATATACAGAGTATCTATGGTAGTTTAGAAGAAATAAATTGATAAATGGTAGAAGAAAACACTTGACAGGGATAAGTGGAATTTTAAGATGAACGTTTTTCTGCTCTCTGATTCAATAGCAGGTTGTCTGATTCTCTGGACATGAAACAGGCTTCTCTCACATTATCTGTAGAGAAGAGATAGAATAGAGCAAAGTATTTTGACTTAAAATCTATCTCAAGAGCCTCAGTATACCAACCACATATTGATAGAAATACCTGTCTCTGAGGTATATGTAATTTTTTGATGTGAGAAGAAAAATTGTGTAGCAAGTGTCCAAAGAAGATATTTCTCCCATCACACTCCCATATGTTTGTGAAGGATATCCATCATGACTGAGGCAAAATCATTAACTTTCAGGACTGTCAGTCTGAACAGATGCACAATGGGAACCCAATCTAATACTATTAAATATGGGCTATAGTTCCTCCATTAAAGCTTATAATCTTAAGGTGAACTCTGATATGCAGCAAATTTTCCTCCCTGGTAGCTGTTTCCCCTTTGTGATTAGTAGCTCAAGTGCCATGATAGCAAGCACATATTAACTCAGTAATACCAGGAGGTTTTATTTTTCAAGTTTGTTGAAGGCATAGATCAAATAAAGTTAAAGAAAAAATTGACAGCAAACCCACTATTCTGCCTTAAAGAAATATAAAGGTGATGGTTTTATATGACACGGGCAGTCTCTGGCCCTCTGTTTGACATTGCATCTCTGGTGACAACTTACCTGTGAGTAATCCAAGTATTTAACAGGGGAATAACAAAGGCTGATGCAAACAACAGCTAGAACACAAAGATATTCAATCACCTTCAGAACCTCCAAAAGAGGTTTGCTTAAAAGTCATTGTGACGTGTTCTCTAACCAGCTAGCACTTTAAGGCAGACGATATGCTTTGGCTCTTTGTTGAACTGGGTCTAGGGAATAACTCACTTAAGTCCAATTTGCATCTAGTTGAGCCACCCAAAAGCGATGCTATCACACCAGATGGTGACTTGTTAATATGTCATGTTTTCAATCATAGCTTAGCAACTGTCTTTTGGGTTGCAAAATGAAGTGGCAGCTTTTTTTCCTTTTCAGAAAAAAGAGGTTTTGATTATTGGCCACTGTGGAAACTTGACAATAAAGGGTGCTTAAATCCTTCAATTTAAAAAAATCTGGAGAATTTTCTAGACTGAGGTGAAATCAGCTAAACACAGGACAAAATTAATGTCTGTGTTCCTTAGAATTTGAAAGTTCCCTTTAATGAGTTTAGTTTTCATTAACTATCATATTACCTTAACTTCTTCTTATTAAATGTACCAAATGATCACACAATTACTAAGAAAGTGATGATTACTATGGTAACAATACTATAGCTGAGCTTTCATAACAGAGAATTATCTCATACATAAATCTCCTAACCAATCCATTCTTGAAAGCCCAGTTCTGAGGACATTTCCTGAATGATGCCTTTTGGTTTTCTCAACATAAAGAATTTCTCTCCCTCCTCTGTGCAGTCACAGCACTTTGTATCTCTCATATAACTTATCACATTACCTTGTATTACTACTATTTCTACGACACAAACATGCATTTATGGCATATTTTCAAGGCTATCCTCTGTATCTGTTTATATATCAAGGGATCTACTAGAAGAACAATCCAACAGTATTAAAATGTGTCTTTTTAAAAGCTTTTTCAGTGAAAGCATTTGCTAGCTACTTCAAGGACAATAAATCACTTTGAGGCAGGTCTTGTTTGTTTTGTGAAGGGTCACTTGTGTTGTCTCACTTATGTAAATGTGGAATAGACAGACCTCATTGTCTAAGAAGAAGTATATAAGAGCACTTTCAGATTTTTTAATGGCCAAGGAAAAGGCTGTCTTCCCACTTGCGGGACGTTGGTCTCAGAAATAAAAGGGGGTCAGCAGTTCTTGGTCCTTGAGGCAACTACACTGAAGGGGATGAGAACCAAGAGGTGCAAATCTTGTCCTATTAAGGTATGAAATCTTTCAGCTAAAAATAGCTGCAGGATCATCACCCTACCAAGAACTAAAAAAAAAAAAAGTCTATGTTACTGAACCCATGAACCCACAGCAATACAACGTGGGAAAGACTCAGCCTCCGATTTCCTTCATACTTCACTCTCACCATCAAAAATAGCTTTGCCAGGGTCACCATATAAGAATACACAGGGGGCACTATTTACGAAAACACAGTATGAATCATGTCCTCTATAGTTGTGGGTGCATAACTGCACAACGACACACAGTGCCCTGAGCTGTAGATGCCTTTAGCAATGTTCCATCCCTCTCCTAGTAATAGATTGTGTCTTATTCTGAAAATGAACAGACCATCCTATATTGCTCGTACCTGAAGTTCATGAAGTTCACGAGGCAGCTGGCACCAGTGTATCCTATTCCCATGACCCTGGGACAGATTTTTATACATGACTGGGTGAAAGAAAATAACTTTATTCCATAGTCCTAACCACTTTGGTGGAGAGCACTTTCACTGATTATAGGAGCCCTGGGAAGTGACCATCTCCCTCTGAAGAATTTCCAAGAAAGCAGGTGACATCACTCAGCTTTCCTATTTACTGTGATTCATTAGCAGCCAAAGCCCTTAGGTTATAATTGGCATAATATAAAAAGGAGGGCCAATAAAAACAAAACTCTTCTCACCCTCCATCCCCCACAAAGATATTCATAAGAATTAGATATCCCTGGATAGCGGAGTGAAAGAAACAAAGATATATACTTGGAACTTCAGAAGAGAATATACTGAATTTCTGAACTTCCTGATATTACCCACAGGGAAGGCTTGAACATTTATTACACTTTGAGGACTGACACTTTGAAAACTTTCTCAACCAGAATTGATAGGAAAACTCTAATTTCATGTTTCCTCACAGCAATTTAGGGCAGTGCTTTGCATGTAAGAAGTGTTTAATAAATGTTTATTAAGCTAAAATTAGTTGCACAGTATTCCCATCTACATCCCAAGCAATTAGTGGAGCAATTATTTTAGTCCAGGTTCATGTGTAGTTTCAACTTCTATTTCAATGGTTTCCTAACTCCTGGGTCCTTTTTGTAAAGAAGGATTTGTGTACATTTTTATTTACTTTTTCCTCTGTTATTAATGCCTATGAAATCATTACTCTATTGTTTCATGGCTAGTCTTTCTATACCTTCTATTTATTGACTCCTACTTTTACTTTTCTGTCCCATTAAAATAAATTGCCCATCTTCGCTCATTTCTCTACAGCATCTCACTTTCAGACTCTAAAAGCGTTTTATAATGTTAAGGTCCATTCCAAAGTTCCACTGAGTGTATAACAGCACCCACCATGCTTTCCTTGGAATTATTTGATGGTGGGGAAAGAGGTGACAGACAGAATGTCAGTGAGGGCAAGAAGGGAAGCAATTTAAGAGAAAGCACTGAGGAAAAAGTAATTTTTGAAAGCCCTTCCTATAACTGCAATAAACCATCATGCAATTCCACAGGGGGAAACATTTCCTACACAATCGATGTAGATGGGAATTGAAAATTATAATAGTCCTCCTAAAAGGGTAAACGGTAGAAAATAATTTTTAAAAAGACAGTTATGCTCTGACTTCTTGTAATACTCAATATGACTCTATTTAATTCTATTTATATAGTTGCATAAGTAAATGACCATTTGTCCTCTACTTATAAACTATTCATAATGACAAAATAACAACCCAAAAGCAAACCAGGGACAAACACTTTGGGTGGTAGCCAGTGTGTAGTAGAGGTCATTGGATTAGAAAAAATTACTATCATTTAGAGAGATGAGCAGGTTTCTGCCATTATCCCCTTTGCACTGCACTTAAATGTCTGGGTAATCATAATTATGAAGCACTCAGGTGATATTTAAAAAAAAATAAACAGCTCTTCACCCACGGGCCTGACCTGAGCAAGTTAATGAGAAAAATAGTGTTTTAACTTTCATTCTTGGCATCCACTAGGGAGAAATTACAGATGATAGTGAAAAATAGCCAGCAGATTATAGAAGAAATGCAGCTGTTGTGCCTAAGTCGCGAGTCCCCAAAAGACCACCAAGGAGCCGATTCCGATGCAAGCACACAAGGGTCGTTTATTCAAGCTTGAGCTCGGGCCCACACCTGTCACCGATGCAGCGGTTCCAAAGTGAGAGCCCTGAGCTCAGGGTAGGCAAGGTTTTTAAGCATTACAAGGTGCAGGGAGAGGGGGCCTCTAACTTGGACATTTTCCATGGGTTAAGTCTGGCTGGTGCCCAGCTGCCGGCTGATGTACCATGTAAGGTATTTTATCTGTAAGGAGCAGATGTGTCTGAACCTTGAGGCTCGGACCTTGAGATTGTAGCCAGGGAGCTATCTAAGGGGGGAGGGTTACTGGAACAGACAATGTGTGGTCTTTTTCTCATGACTGGAACAAAGTTTTCTCAGAACTAGGTCGGGATTGAGGCCTCCTTCTTAAGATGGCCTTTTTAAAATGGAGTTTCAAAATGGAGTTTCTTGCTCTCACACAGCTAATTATCAAGTGTAACAGACCACTTCATATTTTGAAAGAAAAAACATATTTTGAGTGCATATATTGTTCAATGATAAGAAAATTTTGAAGTTAAAAACAATTGGATCTTTCACCATGGAATAACTTAAATGAGAACAGAACACTAAAAAGAATAGATGAAAATAGATAGCAAAAATAGTCGGAAAGTAGGTTCAAATAATATTAATCAAGTGTATTTTGAAAAGCAAGGTATAAGCACAAGCTTATTTTAACTAAACATCTCATCAAGGATTTTGAACTTGGCAAAGTAGGACATTAAATGACTGCAATTATAAAAAATCAAGCACAAGATATTTTTCAGGCAGGAGTACATCAGCTTTAGAGACTGCATTCAATTTTAGAGGTTCTTCCACCTTTTAACCCCTGTAAATGACCAGACAAAATAAAGACGATAGATAAATCTAAGTACTTGTAAGAAATTAATAAGTGCCTTATTACCTGCACAGTCAAATGTTGTTGACACTCAAATTTTCTGCAGTTTTAGTTATAGGCTGTCTTTTTCACAATGATCAACACAGCAATGGGAAGAACCTTTCCCATGAAGCAAGTTAAGATAAATGTTGAAAGTATTAGTTTCATTTCTGTATTTTCCAAAACAACAAAACCTCTGTGAATCTTATTTTCCCCATCTAAAAAATGGAGATTACAAAAAGATCCCCATGACCAGGTCATTATGCGAATCAGACAATGATAGCCTACTTAGAAACCCATAGGAAGACTTCCAATGTGAACTATTTAAGCACCACCACCACCATCATCAATCAGGTAAATCTGCCAGGGGTAAAGTCATGATCAAACTGATCATGACCTCGTACTCTCCTGGGACAATACAGTTTCCTATATTTTGGTCAATCACCTCTATGTTATAAATATAAAAAAATGAAATATATTTATTTTAGATTGTAAGGTTGTAATCCTATAAATCTGAAAATACACTTCATTTAATAGTAATGGACTATAATACAACAGCTATTATGAGTCAAGTGTCATTTCATGTGCTTTACATGTAATAACTCATCTAATTCTCTACATAACCCCATTAGGTAGATCTCATCATTCCCATTTCACAGATGCAGAAAATGAGGTACAGAGATGTTGAGTAATTTGGTCTTATAGTAAGTGGCTGAGCTAGAGTGAACCAAAAGTCCAAAATCTTGGTATTGGCCACTACACAATTCTGCATTATTTCAATATTGATTGAGCAAGTACTTTAGGACACAGTACCAGGCAACAGAACTATAATGCCGCTCAAAAATAATAACCTTGACCTCACAGATAATTTTGAGTAGCAGGCAGACATTTATCAAATAATCAAATGTAAAACTGCAACTTTGACAAGTGCTATGAAAGTGTAGTACAGTGTGCTTTGAGAACAGGAGCATTTGACTTAGTCCAAGAGGCAAAAGAAAGATTCTCTGAGAATTCTCAAGCAGAAATTTGAAAGATAAATAGATTTAGGATTTAACTAGGTGAAGAATGGAGGGAAAAACATTTCAGACAGGGGAAATACTATGCACAAAAGGCCTGTTATGGGAGGGAAAATGGCACCTTTGAGGGCTTGAGAGACCAATTTGAGAAATTTGCAGAAGTATGAAAGTGAGAGGGGAAATAGTATGAGACAGTGGTAGAAATCAGCAGGTACCAGACCAAGCTAGGCCTTGTAGCAAATTTTAAATTTTGATTTTTGGAGCTATGGAAATCCACGGACATGTTAAACCAGAATTGACCTGATAAGATCTACATTTTTAAAGGATTATTTTAGCAGTTGAGTGGGAAAATGGGTTATTTTGTTATCATCAAGATGGTAATTTAGCACAAGATGCTAGATATATCATCCAAACCCTTTTATCCATTAAGTTCAACCATGGAAGGTTTTTATAAATGAATATCCTCTGTTTTAGGAAATACAAGGGAACAAACAAAAATCTGGAGACACTGAAAATTATTTAGAAGTGGATAGAGGATGGGGAAGGATGTGAACAATAAATTTCACCTCATGGATACCTACAGAAATTTTCAACCAACAATTTGAAGAATTCTTCTCAAGCACACATAAGATATTTCAAAAATTGGAACATGCATTAGGTCACAAAGTATATTAATTTTCAATGCTTCATAACTAATCAAGGTATTGGCTGGGCTGTATTTCCATCTGGTGTCTTTACTAGGGAAGAATTTACTACCAAAGTCTTTCTGAAAATTGTTAAAATTCATTTTCTTGCACCTCTACTAATCATTACAGCTTTCTTCTTCAAAGTCAGCAAGGAAAGAGAATCTCTGCAGCTTCAAGTCTCTGACCTCCAGATCTTTTAAAGGACTCAACCTATTAGGTCAGGCCCACTCAGGATAATTTCCTTTTGAGTAACTTAAAATCAAGCAATAAGGGACTTTACATCTTCAAAAGTATAAGATAAATTAATCAAGGGAACAACAGCCCACCCATTTGACCTTATTGTGTTGGTTTTAAGCAAATCATAGGTACTGTTTACATTAAAATTATATTGATTATACAAGAGCATGACTCATTGGAGTTACCTCAGATGTGTCTTTCAAGCAAGTTTCAACAAATTTGAAAGAACAGATAACATACAGAAAATATTTTGACCCCTAACAGAAATAAGTTAGAAGTTAATAAGATAAATTTAAACATCCCGAGTAATCAGAAAAAAAAATGTAAGTCTAATTCATAGGTCAAAGGAGAAGTCTTAATAGAAATTTTGAAACATTTAGAGCTGAATGATAATAAAGCATTACATATCAAAATGAGAGAATGGAGAAATTTAAATCAGATTCAGTACAAAGATTCCCATTATAACCAATTTTATTCTACTTTATAATGGAGATCTAGCCAGCACAATAAGAAAAGAAAATTAAGTTAAAGTCATAAGGATTGAAAAGCAGGTCATTAAATGGTCATTATTTGCAGATGAAATGATCATCTATATAGAAATCCCAACGGAATCTATAAACAAAATATTAAAGTAAATAGAAGGGTATTATTAGGTAGTTATAAATCCATATTCAAAAGTCAATCATTTTATAAACTACAATTTGAAAAAAAAATTAAAAATTACAATAGCATTAAAAAATGCCAAATCCCTAAATATATATCTAATCAAAGATACTGCAGATCACTACAGGGGAAATAATAAAAATATACTGCTCTATTAAGGAACGTCTAAATAGGAGAGATATCTCTGTTCAGGATAGAAGACAGTATCACAGTGGTGGCAATATACCCTGAATCAATAGATTTAGTGCAATTCCATAAAAATTTCAATAGGGTTTTAATGTAAATTGAAAAACTGGTCTCAAAATTTTATGGAACAAGTAAAGTCAAAGCTTACCCAAGACACTACTGAAGAAGACAGCAGGTTTGCCCTACTACCAGCCATCTAGATTTATTATGATGCTATAGTAACTAGGGACAGAAAAACTGACCAATGGATAGAATATTGAGTCTAGAAAAGGACCCACTGTTTTTTCAAATACTGTGAAGAGTCTAATAAGTTATCCTACTCGCACAATAATTATATATATGTATAAGTGCATACTATATAATCTATATTAATATATAATTACAAGTCTATTATACATATATAATCATATAATACATATACTATATAATAATTATATGCCATATATATGCTATATATACATATGTATAGACTATGCTACACGTATGCTATGTGTTATATACATGTGAAATATATACATACTTGTTATATATGTGCTATATATGTGAAATATTTTACATATATATATATAAATATAAATGAAACATAAAGCACTTAGGTCAGGTAAAAAGTACTGTTTATTGATACAACCAGATCAACAGCCAGAGTAACATCATAGCATCATTTCCCACACTTAGACCACCAGCAATGTGATAACAGCTTATGTAATCTTTCTACTTGTGTGGCAGGTAAATCACCAGACAAGGAACGGAGAACAATGAATTTTCTCCATTTATATACAGGAGAGATGCAACCATTCATTGTCATCCCACCACAGGAAAAATAAAAACAAAAACAAAAACTTTTGCTTCTTTGAGAACTGATGGAAAGGATCATCACCCTCACCTTTTGGAATGTAAATGAATCTTTCCAAGGACCAAATAAACCCCAGCTGTCTCCAGCTTTTAGAACCTGAAGATGGTGCCAAGCTGTGGGCTTCATAACTTTGGCATATTAATATGAAGGGCTATGGTGCTTCAGTCTTCCTGGAACCTTGTGACTTAACCTAGGGACCTAGTCTGGACTGTAACAAATAGACCCTCTCTGAAAGAGATAAGAGATGGCTTAATATCCCTGTGTATCTGAGCAGTTAACAGAAAAATGCCTACAGATCTCATTCTCATGGTATGTGAAGAATAAGAGGTTTCCAGGAGAAATGAAAACAAATGTTTATCTTTAAATTTTTGTGTCTCAGAGGGCTGAAGCTTTTTAACAGGAGAGATGAGAAATCCAGAAAATTTTTTTTATTGAGGTATAATTGATATACAACATTATATTAGTTCCAGGTGTACAACATAGCAATTCCACACTTGTATACATTGTGAAATGGTCAACACAATAAATCTAGTTACCATCTGACACGTTACAAAGTTAATACAATATTATTGACCTTATTTCCCATGCTGTATATTACATCCCCATGACTTATTTATCCTAAAGCTGTAAATTTCTACATCTTAATCCCTTTCACCCATTTGTCCCCCTAGCCCATGCCCAATCACCCTCCCTTCTGGCAACCACCAATCTGTTTTCTGTTTCTATGAGTCTGGATTTTGCATGTTTTTTTTTTAATTCCACATGTAAATGAAATTCTGTGTTATTTGTCTTTCTCTGACTTATTTCACTTCATATAACAACCTCAGGGTCCACCCATATTGTCACAACTGGCAAGATTTCATTCTTTTTTATGGTTGAGTATTATTCCACCACATATATATAAAACACATCTTTTTTATACATTCATTCATCAATGTACACCTAGCTTATTTCTGTATTTTGGCTATTATAAGTAACCCTGCAATGAATATAGGGGGTGCATTATATATTTTCTAATTAGTGCTTTGTTTTCTTTGGATAGATACCCAGTAATGGAATTTCCAGGATCATATGGTACCTCTATTTTTAATTTTTTGAGGAAACTCCATACTGTTTTCCATGGTGGCTGTATCAATTTATACTCCCACCAACTGTGCATGAGGGCTACCTTTTCTCCACATCCTTGTCAAAACTTACTTCTTGTTTTTTCTATAATAGTCATTATGACTGGTATAAGGTTTTGATTTGCACTTCCCTGATGATTAGTGTGATGTTAAGCATCTTTTCATGTGCCTATTGGCCACCTGAATGTCTTTGGAAAAGTATCTATTCATAGCCTCTCCCCATTTTCTAATGGAATTTTTTGTTATTGAGTTGTATGAGTTGGTTATATATTTTGGATATTAATCCCTCATCAGAATATACTTTGTAAATATCTTCTCCTACTCATTAGGTTGCTTTTTCATTTAGTTGATGGTGTCCTTTGCCATACAGAAGCTTTTTAGTTTGATAGTCTCATTTGTTTATTTTTGCTTTTGTTTCCCCTGCCTTTGGAGTCACAGCCAAAATGTCAAGGAGCTTACCACCTATGTGTTCTTCTAGGAGTTTTATGATTTCAGGTCTTACATTCAAGTCCTTAATCTATTTTGAGTTAATTTCTGAATACAGTGTAAGACCATGGCCCAGTTTCATTATTTTGCTTATAGCTTCCTAGTTTTCCCAACATCATTTACTGAAGAGATTGTCCTTTCCCCATTGCATATTCTGGCCATCTTCATTTAAATAAATTGACCATATATGCATGGGTTTATTTCTGTGTTCTCTATTCTGTTCCATTGATCTATTTGTCTGTTTTATGCCAATACCATACTGTTCAGATTACTAGAGCTTTATAATATAGTTTGAATCAGGGAGTGTTATACCTATAGCTTTATTCTTTCTCAAGATTGTTTTGACTATTTGGGTTCTTACATGGTTCCATACAAATTTTAGAATTATTTGTTCTGGTCCTTTGAAAAAGTCATTGGAATTTTATAGGGATTACACTAAATGTTCAGATTGCTTTGGTTAGTATGGACATTTGAAAACTAATTCTTCCAATCCAAGAGCCTGGTATATCTTTCCATTTATGTCTTCTGCAATTTCTTTCATCAGTGTTGTATAGATTTTATATATTAACAGATTTATATATATTAATTTTGTATCCCATAACTTTACTAATTCATTTATTAATTCTAATAGTTTTTTGGTGGCATCTACAGGGTTTTCTATATATAATATCATGCCATTTACAAATAGAGATATTTTTACTTCTTCCTTGCCAATTGCATGTTTTGTTCTTTTGCTTGTCTAATTGCTGTGGCTAGGACATCAAATTCCATGTTGAATAAAAGTGGTGAGTGTGGCCCTCCTTGTCTTTTTCTTGATCTTAGAGGAAAAATTTGCAGCTTATCTCCATTCAGCATGATATTAGCTGTGGGTTTTTCATACATGGCCTTTATTCTGTTGATATGTTACTTCTGCACCCACTTTGTTAGGAGTTTTTATCATAAATGAATGTTGAGTTTTGTGAAATACTTTTTCTGCATTTATTGAAATTCTATGGTTTTTATTGTTCATTTTGTTAATGTGGTGTTTCACATGTTGATTGATTTATGAATATTGATCCATCCTTTCATCCTTGGAGTAAAGCCCACTGGTTTGCTAATACTCTGTTGAGGATTTTTGCATTAACATTTATCAGGGATATTGGCCTGTAATTTTCTTTTCTGTGGTACTCTTGACTGGTTTTGGTATCAGGGTAATGCTGGTCCATAAGTGAGTTTGGAAATGCTCCTTCTTCATATTTTTGTAAGAGAATGAGAAAGATAGATATTAAATCTTTGACTATTTGGCAGAATTCACCAGTGAAGCATCTGATCCTGGACTCGTTTTTTGGAGGTTTTTGACTACTGATTCAATCTCCTTATTAGTAATGTCTATTCAGATTTTCTATTTCTTCCTGATTCAGTCTGGAAAGATTGTAAATTTCTAGGAATTTATCAATTTTCTAGATTGTCTAATTTGGTGTATAATTATTCATAGAAATCTTTTATGATCTTTTGTTTTATGTGTTAAGGTTGTAACTTCCCCTCTTCCATTTCTGATTCTATTTACTTGAGCCCTCTCTCTTTTTTCTTGGTTTGTTGGCTAAAGTTTCATCAATTTAGTTTATCTTTTACAAAGAACTGGTACTTAGTTTCATTGATCTTTTCTACTGTCTTTTCAGTCTCTATTTCATTTATTTCAACTCTGTTCTTTATTATTTCCTGCCTTCCACTAACTTTGGTTTTTGTTCATCTTTATCTAGTTCCCTTAGGTGTAAAGTTAAATTGAGATTTCTCTTGTTTCTTGAGGTAGGCCTATATTGCTATGAACTTCCCTCTTAAAACCCCTTCTGCTGTATCCCATAGATTTTAGTATGTTGCATTTCTGTTTTCATTTGTCTCTAGATATTTTTTTATTTCTCCTTTGATTTCTTCTATGACCCAGTGGTTGTTCAGTAACATGTTTAATCTCCTCTTATTTGTAGTTTTTCCAGTTTTCTTCTTTTTATTGATTTCTAGTTTCATACCATTGTGGTTGGGAAAGATGCTTGATATGATTTCAACTTCTTCAATTTATTTGGACTTGTTTTATGGCCTAACATATGACTTATCCTAGAGATTGTGTATACTGTGTATACTGCTGCTTTTTGGATGGAATGTTGTATATATGTCTATTAAGTCATTTAAGTGTCATTTAAATGGGCTAAAGTGTCATTTAAAGCTGATTTTCATTGTTGATATTCTATCTGTATGATCTATCCAATTATGTAAGTGGGGTATTAAAATACCCTGCTATTATTGTATTGCTGTTAAATTCTCCCTTTAGGTCCTTTAATATTTGCTTTACATATTTTGGGGCTCCTATTTCCTATGTTGGGAGCATATAGATATTTATGAATGTTATATTTTCTTGTTGGATTGACCTCTTTATCATTATGTAATGGTCTTCTTTGTCTTTTAGTACAGTGTTTTAAAGTCTTTTGTCTGATATGAGTATAGTTACACTAGCTTTTATTTCCATTTGCATGGAATATCTTTTTTCATCCTTTCACTTTTAGTCTGTGTCCTTACTTCTGAAGTGAGTCTCTTGCAAGCAGAATATAGATGTATCTTGTTTTTTATTCCATTCAGCCACACTGTGTCTTTTGACTGGAACACTTAATACATCTATATTTAAAGTTATTATAATAGATATGTACTTATTACCATTTTATTAATTGTTTGCTAGCTCTTTTTGTAGTTCCACTCCATGCCTTTATTCTTTCCTTTCTCTCTTCCTGTGGGGTTTAATGACTTTCTTTAGTGTTATATTTGTGTTATATTCTCATATTCTTTGTGTAAGTTTTTCCTTGTGGTTACTGTGAAGTTCACATATATTATTATATGCTTCTAACAGTATATTTTAAGTTAATAGAAACTTAAATTTGAACACATTCCAAAGCTTTACATTTTAGCCCCCCATGATTTTTTTGGATATCACTTTTTATATAATTTTAGGTATCCCTTAACTAATTTTTTTGTTACTTTTACTACTCATCTTTTAACATTCTTAGTGCCTTTATAAGTTACTAATCCACTACCTTTAGGATATACTTATTTTTTCCATTGAAATTTTTACTTTCATGTGCTTTCTTGTTATGAATTAGGACCATTTATTTTCAGCTTAAAGAAGTCCCTTTAATATTTCTTGTACAGCCAGTTTAGTAGGGATGAACTCCTCACCTTTTGCCTATGTAGACAACTCTTATCTCTCCTTCAAATCTGGATAACCTTGATAGGGAGAATAATCTTGGTTGGAAATTTTTTCCTTTCAACACTTTGAATATGTGAGGACACTCTCTTCTGGCTTTCAAAGTTTCTGCTGAGAAATCTGCTGAAAGCTGTATGGAGTTTTCCTTGTACAAAACAATAGTATTTTATCTTGATGTTTTAAGAATCTCTATCTTTAACTTTTTACATTTTAATTAGAGTATATCTTTGTACGGTTCTCTTTGGGCTCATCTTATTTGGAATTCTCTGGACTTCTTGGATGTGGATATCTGTTTCCCTTCTAGATTAGGGAAAATTTCAGGCTTTATATCTTCAAATAATTTTTCTGCCCCTTTCTCTCTGCCTTCTCCTTCTGAGACCTCTATAATATGGGTGTTGTTCTGCTTGATGTTGTCCAGAGGTCCCTTATTTTTTTTCTTTCTTTATATTTTGCTGCTTTGTGTGGGTGAGTTCACTGATCCATTCTTTTACTTCATCCAGTGCTATTGAACCCTGCTAAATGTATTTTTCAATTCAGTTAATGTATTCTTCAATTCTGTGGGGGGATTTTGTACTTTATTATGCATTCTATCTCTTTACTGAAGTTCTCACTGTGTTCATCCATTCTTCTCCCAGGTTCACTGAGTATCTTTATAACCATTACTTTGAATTTTTTTCAGGTAGATTACTTATTCATATCATTAATGTCTTTTTCTGAGGTTTTGTCTTGTTCTTTCTTTTAGAACAAATTCCTATTTCTTCATTTTGCTTGACTCTGTGCTTGTTTCTATATGTTAGATGAAATAGTTACTTCTCTCAGTCTTGATGGAGTGGCCTTGTGTAGGTCCACTTATCCAACCTCGCCTTTACTTTGGTTGTTTCTCAAACCTTTGTGATTGTCTAAATGACCTCTTTTATTCTTGATATGGCCCCAGTGTTGAAGGTGTGCCAAGACCTGTCAGTGACTCAAGGAGAGGAAGCCCATTTAGCACCTAGTTTCAGGCTGTTTCGAAGCTAGACTCTCAGGCAGCAGCATTTAATGTATGCAAATATAAACAGTCTTATGGGACACAATGATGATCCCTGCTGGCCTGTATACCAGAATATCTGGAGGCATCTCCTGGGCAACAGTTGCACAATTTGGGGTTCCAGACAAGTATATAAGCTCCTTTCTGTGCAGTCTTGTCAAGATGTAGCAAGGTCATGCAAATGCAGAAGGATGGTGCCTCCCTGTTTACATTTCCTGGGAGTGCTTTGTTAGCCTTTAGATATGTGGAAAACCTGAAGCTTGTCCCTTATGCTGAAGCTTCCTTTTCACAGGAAGATTGGGTTGTTTCAGTTGGCTGTCTGTGCCCATGGGTGATATTCTGCCAAGAAATATCTTTATAATTGCCATGGTCCTGTGATGATCTGGAACACCAGCCACCAGGGCCAGGCAACCAAGTCCATGCAGACTGCATGCACCCACTGTTTTTAGCAAGTCAGTTGGAGAGTGAAGAGGGTGGGGCACACTCTCCAGCTTTACAAAGGCAGCAGGAAAACTCTTTGTGCATGCCTACAGGCTTCAGTAATATAATGGGAGTGTGCTTTTTCTGTACATGCACATTAGCTTAAGGCTTGGACTAGGAGAATGCTGCAACCACTCTCGCTTGCCTGTCCCAGGCAGGAGGCAAGGAATTTTGCCACTATCCATGCTCAGACTTTAGCTAGGGATGGGAGACCACCACAGTAATTTGCATTTGCCTACCCCAGCCAGGGAGCAGACTAGCACTCCAACCACTCACGCTGTCTGGCCTCAGCAAGGGCCATGACTCCTCTCCCCCACTCATCCCAGCAAGGCAGTGGGAGGATGTCACATCCTAGCTTGATTGCCTGTGCTACATGACTAGGTAGAAAGTGCAACAGTGGCATCCACCAGTGCTCCATCTCTGGGGAGTGTCTCAACTGTCCCTTGTCCCTTCAGCTGATGCCCCCAGATTATCAAATGAATCTTCCTCCCAGTCTAGGCACTTTTCAAATGGCTTTTGTTTTTGTTTCTTAGCTGGGCCTCGGGGCAAGCAAGACTACATATGAGTCCTCCAAGAGAATTTCAGTTTCCTATAGCACTTTGGGGCCCCCAGACTTAGCCCCACTGGTTTTCCAAGACAGGTGCTCTGGTTGGCTCATCTCTCCAATTCAGATCTCAGTGGTTGGGTTACCCAATGTGGGGTACCAACCCATCCTCAAGGAGAAGTGCCTGTCTAGTGAGATCCCTCCCTGTTGTTTGTTGCTATGTGGGGGGTGGATTTTTGTGCAAGACCATGTCTCTGCCTCTCCTGTCTTGAAGTAGTCATTTTATCCTTTTGGAAAGCACTTTATCTAGTTTTCAGATCTTTTTCAGAGGGAAATGATCAATACATAGCTAAAAACTTGGTGAGTCTATGGGAGGAGGTGTGCTGAGGAAATTCCTAAGCTGCCTGTCCTCCAGAGAAGTTTTATTTCCCCACACCCACACATACATAAAATTTTAGTATAAGTCAAATATAGCATAGTAGATAGCTAAAGAAAAGATTATTCAATAAAAGCAGATGGAAAAGGTTATTTGTAGGGAAAAACTGAAATCGGATCTCTATTTCATACCATTGAAAAATTAACTTTAGATAATAGATTATTATCTTTAATAATAAAGGAAACATTTATAACCAAAGTGAAGGGATTCTCAACTTCATTAATGATGAGGAAAATACAAAGTAAAACTACAATGAGAAACCACTTTTTACTCACTCAAATGGCAAAAAAAAAAAAAAAGTTAAAAGAAGACCAATACCGAGTTTGAGAGATATTGGGGATCAGTTGGCTATCTTACACATTCCTGGTGGGAACACATTTTAGTCATACAAAGTCTTTGGAAAATAATTTTGCATTCAATTAGTTATATATACACAAGATATTTTTGCAAATGTATCTCATAAGACATGGAAAAGCAGCAATATCAGTAATAGCAAAAAAAGCTCTAGCAACTCAAATGACAGCATATCAGGAAAAAATAATTGGAATTGTTGAAGCAATCCAAAATACTGCAGCAATCCAAAGGAATAAGCCATACTTATTGAGGAGTAGAACTGAAGAACATCATCAACGTTTCCCAGAGTTGACTACAACCAATAAGCACTTCTGTAAGAAGGTTTAGAGTTTCTGCTGCGCAATATGGGTTGTTTAACTTAAAACAATGCCTCAATAGAGCATAAAGACTGTTAATATGATTGTGTGAACTACAACACATAAAACTGAAGAAAACAGAAGATCAAGGAGACCTAAGTAATATAAAAGGAAGGAGTTAATAAAGTGAAATAAAATGGTAAACTGAAAAAGAGTGAAGTTGTTTGTTCTTAAAAAACATAGTGAAAACATTAACTCAAGAGAAAAAGAATAAACACAATCATATAATTTGAGAAAAAGGATAAAAATTACAAAAATAGAAGAGTGATATATGAAACAATGCTAACATATTAGCAAGGCTTACTGAAATAAACCAGAAAGTCCTCAAATGTGTAGAAACCTGAATGTTTAGTAACTATGGATAAAAAGAATCATCACCACCTCTACCACCACCAATATTTCCTTATTTAGATGGCTTAATGGGTAAGGTTTATTATTTCTCTAATAAAAAGATTACCTTTACACCATTCAAAATGTTATAAAGCATACAAAATAATGTAGGATTTAGTAGCATAATCCTGATACTAAAACCTGGCAAATAAAATCAAAGACCAATCTTCACCATTATATGAATAATTTAAAAACCTAAGTGAAATATTATCAATCTTAATGCATCACTAACACAAAGTATAATCCCAGCTAGAGTGACTGAGTTATGAGGTCCCAATGTGAGCTTCAAAGAGCACCCAGAATCAATTACTCTTGTCTGCTGCCTCCAAGCCGCTTATGTTAAGCCTAGGCTAGTAGTTCCCTTCTAGTTTACCTTGAATTGTCTCCCATAGGATCCCATTGCATTTCATGCCTTCTGGTTTCACACCACTCATTTATATGTATTTTAATGACTTTCATAGGAAAAGGACTGGAGTCCTAATTCATTTTTCCCCAGGAAGATCATCTGTTCCCTTGTAAATATTTAGCTATAGACAGACATGTGAGGGAGGCAATCATTTCCATCCCACAGCTGCCAAAAGCAAAATACACATGGAAACTTGGGATAAAGGTGATACACATTAAATATCAATTAATATCATCAAATTAAAATATCCTTGCCAAGCCAAAAATATTGTTATGTATAAATGATTTTGCATTACTTTTATAAACTGAAAAATAAACAGTGAAGGCACATATCAACATTAAATTTTACATGTCAATTGTGAAAAATATTTTTGTTTTCCTGTGACTAAATTCATTTCACAAGCCCCAAATTCTTTTTAACTACTTTGAAATGAAATCAATAGCTATCATGGATTTCTTATTTAAGTTTAAAAACTCGCCAATTCTAAACCCCTTCCCCAGATTGTCTCACATGGCCATTCATCTATTTTTTTATATCTACTGTATAGCATAAGAATTATAAACAACTTCCTTTGGGATTTAGCCTTTAAATTCCAAAAGCAATAGCTCTTGTAAAATAAAAACTTAGCTTCCAAGCTTTTTTTTCTTTGCTGAGATAAAGGCTACTTTTGGAATTCAAGGCCAAGTATTTGACTCTTTGTTCTCTCAGGTCCTCTGTGACTTAAGATAATATTCTGCAACAAAGGACGCAGTATATATAGGTGGTAAAAATTTCCTCCTGGGTATAGGAAGCACAGTATCACAATTAAACTATTAATGGAATATTTTTCCTAATTCAGCTTTATGTTCCTTGGTTTCAGATTCAACATTGTAACAGATTGATTCCTTGGAAACAAGGTTCCCTTTTCTTCCTGTCATGTTTCTGCCTATCCCCTTCTCTTAGATAATACTAAGTATCTGCTGCAGTGTATAAATGGCAAAATTAATGTGATTTAAACTGCAATTTGGTATGTGGGACGATTGCCTTTGTAAATACTAATGAAAAGGAAATGTTTGGATTGTGTATAGCTTCTATTTATTGACAAGTTCAGTTTTGTTCTCTTTACTTCATATATATACGCTAAGTCATTTCATCCACTCCCATGGTTTTAAATGCCATACATGACTACAAAATGTGTAACTGCAGCCCTGACCTTCTAGCTGCCTGCTTGATATCTCCAGTTGGATGTCTAAAAAGCATCACATATTTAACATGCTAAATCCAAGTCCTCTAGGTAACAAAGCCTGAGGTAAAAATCAAAGTGCTGGCATTTTTTGGAAGGATAAATTCAGTTCAGTAAGGACAAGCAGTAAAAGGACAACGAAATGCAGTTTAGATTCCTCAGCAGGCATGTTCACTGAACACGCAGACATATCAAGGTTTGCAAAAGGAAACCATGCCTCAGAGCAGCCCACAGAGGGGATAAAGGTGGAGGAATTTATATGCTAGGTTCCTTCTGTGGGAGGCATGAACATGTGCTCATTCAGAATTGCCTTTAGGAAAGGATTTGTTGCCCAGCTGCTATGAGTGCTGTCAGGAATCAGACTCCAGCTGTCTGCTCCTTCAGAGGGCCATTTAACCCAAGAGCACATCATTCCCGGAGTAGCTCACAACTAAAAGTTGATTACGGAGGTTTAAAAGCTAGGCCATTTTGGCTTAGTTCAGGACAACTTTAATGGGCCTTATATGCTCCAACCACTGGATTAGCCAAAGCTTTGTTGAGTCTTTCTCATAGTTTGAATTCTGCATCTAATCTTGCTTCTGCCTCCTTCCATGCAAAGGAGTTAACCCATAATAAATATATGACATGATAAACACCATCTAATCATTAATTTCCAAAAACCCAACCTGCAACACCTCTGTCTCTCATTTTCCATTACTCTAAGTTCATCTGATAAAGAACTGACTTTCTCAAACTTCTGGGTCCCATCATCTGACCCCTGCTAGTTACTCAAGAATGGAGTGACCAACCATTCTAGTTTGCCTGGGACTGTCTGGGTTTTAGCACTGAAAGTCCTGCTTTTATGAAACCCTTTAATCCTAGGTGAACCATGATAATTGGTCACCCTAGCTAGGAAGACAGACGCGATGTCACATGGTATGCAATTGCATTTAAATCAGGACGTGAAAAATCAGCAACTTGATGCAGCAGGTCTGCCAATCATAAGAGAGAAATGAGGTAACTGAGGGAATCTGAGGAGGAGCACAGTTTTTTTTCCACTTCATTATCCAAAACTGAACTAATTCATATACCCTCTCCAAAATGCTCCTCTCTCAGTCTTTCCACATATTGACACTGCCATTCATCAGTTGCTTAAGGCAAAAACTTTGGACTTTTCTCTTCCTCTCACAATCCATATCAAGTACATCCACAAATGCAGATGGTTCTATTTTCAAAATATAACTAAGATATAATTGCTTCTAACCTTTTCCATCACTGTCACCATAGTCCAAAATACCATGATATCTCTCCTGGACTTCTGCAATAGTTGCCTGATTATAGTCTTCCTGTTTTCATTTTCCCCTTCAATTGGTTTCCAAACACTAGCCTTATGATTCTTTAAACAGCCATTTTAGATAATGATAGTCCCCTACTTGAAATTCTCCAAGAACTCACCATCACCCTTAGATTAAAATTTAAGTCTATATAATGGTCAACCAAACCTTACATTTTGTTTCTCACTGGCTACTTCTTTGATCTAAATGCTACCATTCTGCTTTGACTGCTCTACTGCAGTCACACAGGCCTTACCGTTCCTCCAATAAATCATGCCCTCTTCTGTCTTAGGGCCTTTGTATTAACTGTTCCTGATGTAGGGAAGGCACTTCCCCCACATCTTTACATCTTTCACTCTCATTACAATCAGATTTCTGTTCAAAGAGTATCTCCTCATTGAGGCTTCCGCCCATCATTCTGTTTTAAATAACTGCATAAGCATTATCACTATTTGACATCACAGGCATACCGCAGAAACACTGCAGGTTTGGTTTCAGACTAGCACCATAAAGAAAATTCACAATAAAGCAAGTCAATGGAATTACTTGGCTTCCCAGCACATATTAAAGCTATGTTTACACTATAGTCTTTCAAGTGTACATACGATAGCATAATGTCTAAAAAAAGTACACACCTTAATTAAAAAACACTTCACTGCTAAAAAATGCTAACCATCATCTGAGCTTTCAGTAAGTGATATCACTAATTATAGATCACCGCAACAGTAATAATGAAAAAGTTTGTTATATTGAATGAATTAGCGAAATGTGACAGACACATAAAATGAGTAAGTGCTGCTGGAAAAATGGCACTAATAAGTCTTGCTTGATGCATGGTTGCCAAAAACCTTCAATTTGTAAAATAAAACAGCTCGGTATCTGTGAGGCACAATAACGCAAAGTTTAACAAAATGAGGTATGCCTGTAGAGCATTTATGTATTTATTACATAAAATATTTATTTATTCACTATATGCCTTTTCCATTAAATTGTAAAGCTCCACAAGGGCATGGACTTTGCTTTCTTCTCCACAGTGTCCCCAGCACCTATAATGTTAACTAGTGATAACATTATGAAGAAAAATAAAGCATGATAAGAGGATAATTGGTGGACTCTTGAATTGTCAACTCTTTGCTACAACAAAAGATGTGGTCATGAACAGCTTGTACATATTTCCTTATGACCCTTTGTGAAAGTTTTTCTGGTATATGTCCAGAAGCAGGAGTGCTGAGTCATAAATTATTTGATTTCTTAATTTCACCCCACCATGCACAGCAATAATTTGTTCTCTAAAATAGCTGTGACACTACACACTTCCATTAACAGGGTTTGAGGGTTGGTTCCCATTGTAACTATAGTTTGCTGCCCTATTTTTTTATTTTTTAAATTTTTTTTTACAATTTATTTTATTTTAGTATCATTAACCTACAATTACATGAGCAATATTGTGATGATTAAACTACCCCCTTCATCAGGTCCCCCCCACCAACCCTATTACAGTCACTGTCCATCAGTGTAGTGAGATGAGAATCACTACTTGTCTTCTCTGAGCTGTACAGTCCCCCCCGTGCCCCCCCACCCTATGTCTGCCAATCGTAATGCCCCTTTTACCCTCTTATCCCTCCCTTCCCACCCTTCTTCCCCTGTCCCTTTCCCTTTGGTGCCCTATTTTTATTGTTTTTGAATTATGGTTTATTCACATATTTCTTTTATCTTGAGATTTTCCAGAGATTTATCTAATTTATGTTTTTGAAATAGTATGCTTTCAAGTGTTTGTTATCAGTTTCATAGATTTTTATTATTACCTTGATTCTTTTTTCTTTGGCGTTACACAGTTCTTAGAGCATTCCCAGTTTCCTAAGCTAAATGCTTAGCCTAAAAAAATTTAGTGTTTCTTCTTTTCTGGGAAATGTATTCAAAAGTAATAAATTGCACTTTAAGTATTGCTTTAGCTGCACTCAAAACTTATAGTGTTAGATTTTCAGAGTCATTCGGTTCTAAGTATTTCATAATTTCCATATAATTTTCTACATTGTTATTGTTGATTTTATCAAATTAATTTACTTGGTGGTAATTATTGTTATGTTAGGTCATCTCTCCAATCTTACTTCATGTTTAAAATTCATTATTTTTGCTTTTATTTCTCTTTTCTACTCTTTTCCTTCTTTTTCCAATGAGGAAGACTACCACATTGTCCTTAAGTTATTAAATATAATGAATGTGTTTATTTTTTCCTATCAATTTCATAAGCTTCCCAATACCTTTTCTCAAAGGTAGGAGGGTCTGGAGGAAGAAATGCATATAAGCCTGAACCTATTAGCTTCTCCCCACTCTAGCTGTACTCCTGTTCTTCACTGAGAATTCCCAGACATCTCTGTCTACCATTAATGCTTTCCCCTGAATGCAGTTGTGATAAGAAAAGCAATGATATTCCTGACTGTATCGCCCAGCCCAATATTGCTCTAGGCTGCCATTATCCACCGTACATACACATGTGCATGATTATGTGCATGCATGCATGTGTGCACACACACATGATGCAGGCAGAGACTGGGATCCAGCTATTTTATATACTCAGACATTTCTTATATTTGTCTTAGGTTTAGAAGTCCATTAACAGCCCTGTTGTTTCTATAGAAACTCCAGTGTTGAATTTTGATTAGGAAGGCTACATCCCAAGTTAATTCACCATCTTATTAGGAATCATAAGTCTGGCTTACATGTTTATTTATAAAATTTATATGTTTATTTCATATTTTTATAGATGGAATGAACATATACCAAGTGCACCAAGAATGTGCATGTGTACCAGGATACACACACAAGAATATTTATAGAAACATTATTCATTGCAGTAATAAACTGGAAAAACTGTAAATGCCATTCAAGAGGAGAATAGATACACTTTGAAATATTGATGCAGTGGAATATTATACAACAGTGAAAAATTATTGAACTCTGGCTATGTAACAACAGACACTGTTCTTATTTATATAAGGTTTAGTGACAAAAGCAAGGCTTATGATTAAATATGTTAGCTGTAAGTCTGTCATATGAGGCTTTTATTAAGTTCAGGTGGTTTCTTAGTTTGTTGAGTATTTTCATCAAGAAAAGGTATTTAATTTTGACAAGTGATTTTTCTGCACCAACTGATACATCATTTTTTTTCATTATGCTAATATGGTATATCATATTAATTGATTTCCTAATATTGAACAATCCTTTAATTTCCAGGAATAAATCCCATTTGTAATGGTGTATAATCTTTCTCCTATGCTGTTGAATTCAGTTTGTTAGTATTTTGTTGAGGAATTTTGCATTGATATTCATCAGGGATATATTGGTCCATAGTTTCCTTGTAGTATCTTTGTCTTGCTCTGATATCAGTGTAATGGTGTTCTTAATGTTGAAGTGAGTCTCTTACAGACTGCATATAATTGGCTCTTGTTTTTTAATCCATGCAGCCATTCAATGCCTTTTGATTGGATAATTTAATCCATTTACATTAAAAATCATTGATAGGTAAGGACTTACTAATGTCATCTTATTGATTTCTGGCTGTTTTCTGGTTCTCTTGTTCTTTTCTCCCTCTCTTGCTGACTTCCTTTGTGGACTGATGATATTCCATAACGGTATGCTTTGATTCCTTTCTCTTTCTCTTTTATAGTATCTATTGTAGGTTTTTACTTTGTGATTACCATGAGGCTTACACAAAACATCTTAAAGATATGTCTATTTTAGGCTGATTACAGCTTTGATCACATATAAAAACTCTACCCTTTGCTTTCCTGATTTTATGTTTTTGGTATCACAATTTACCTCTTTTCATATTGTGTATTTGTTAACAAATCATTCTCACTATAGCCATTTTTAAAACTTTTGTCCTTTAACATTTATACTACAGTTAAGCAGTTAACACACCACCATATTATAGTATTAGAGTATCCTGAATTTGACTATACTTAGCTTTACCAGTATGTTGTGTGTTTTCATGTTACGAATGAACATCCTTCCTTTTCAGCTTGAGGAACTCCTTTTCAGAATTTCTTGTAAAGTAGATCTAGTGATGATGAACTCCCACAGCTTTTGTTTTTCTGGAAAATATCTCTCCATTTCTGAAGGACAACTGGCTAGACAGAGTGTTCTTGGTTGGCAGGTTTTTTTTTTATTTCAGAATTTTCCATGAGTCATCCAATTCTCTCCTGGTCTAGATTTCTGCTCTAAAATCTGCTTATAGCTTTCCTTGTAACTTTCAAGCTTCTTTTTTCATGCTACTTTTCAGATATTTTTCCTTTGACAGTTTCATTATAATGTGCCTAGGGGAAGATTTCTTTGAGTTTGGAAACCTATGAGCTTCACGAACTTATATATCCAGATCTATCTCCAGAGTTGGCAAGTTCCCAATCATTATTTTTTTTATTTTCTTATTTTTAATTAAGGTATTATTGATATATACTCTTATTAAGGTTTCACATGAAAAAACAATGTGGTTACTACATGTACCCATATTATCAAGTCCTCACCCATACCCCAGTGCCGTCACTGTCCTTCAGTGTAGTAAGATGCCACAGATTCACTATTTGCCTTCTCTGTGCTACACTGTTTTCCCCATGATCCCCCCCACACCATGTGTACTAATCATAATACCCCTCAATCCCCTTCCCCCTCCCTCCCCACCTGCCCTCCCGCACCCCTCCCCTTTGGTAACCACTAGTCCCTTCTTGGAGTCTCTGAGTCTGCTGCTATTTTGTTCCTTCAGTTTTGCTTCATTCTTATACTCCACAAATTAGGGAAATCATTTGGCACTTGTCTTTCTCTACCCAGCTTATTTCACTGAGCATAATGTCCTCCAGCTCCATACATGATGTTTCAAATGATAGGATTTGTTTCTTTCTTATGGCTGAAGTATTCCATTGTGTATATGTACCACCTCTTCTTTATCCATTCATCTACTGCTGGACACTTAAGTTGCTTCCATATCTTGGCTATTGTAAAAAGTGCTGCAACAAATATAGGGGTGTATATTAGACCCAGGAAAACCAAAGAGTTGGCTTCCCAGGTCAAATGGTATTTCCATTTTTAGTTTTTTGAGGAACCTCCACATTGCTTTCCCTAATGGTTGAACTAGCTTACATTCCCACCAGCAGAACGATTCCCCTTTGTCTGCATACTCCCCAGCATTTGTTGTTCTTAGACTTTTGGATGGTGGCCATCCTTACTGGTGAGAGGTGATATCTCATTGTGGTTTTAATTTACATTTCCCTGATGATTAGTGATATGGAGCATCTTTTCATGTGTCTGTTGGCCATCTGAATTTCTTCTTTGGAGAACTGTCTCTTCATATTCTCTGCCCATATTTTAATCAGGTTATTTGCTTTTTGGGTGCTAAGACATGTAACTTCTTTATATATTTTGGATGTTAACCCTTTGTCGGATATGTCATTTACAAACATATTCTCCCATTCTGTAGGATCCTTTTTTGTTCTGTTGATGGTGCCCTTTGCCATACAGAAACTTTTTAGTTTGATGTAGTCCCGTGAGTTCATTTTTGCTTCTGTTTCCCTTGCTTGAGGAGATGCGTTCACAAAGAAGCTGCTCATGCTTATATTCAGGAGATTTTTGCCTATGTTGTCTTCTAAGAGTTTTACGGTTTCATGATGTACATTCAGGTCTTTGATCCACTTCGAGTTCACTTTTATGTATGGGGTTAAACAATAATCCAGTTTCATTCTCTTGCATGTAGCTGTCCAGTTTTGCCAACACCAACTGTTTAAGAGGCTGTCACTTCCCCATTGTATGTCCATGGATATTTATCATATAGTAATTGACCATATATGGTTGGGTTTATATCAGGGATCTCTAGTCTATTCCATTGGTCTATGGGCCTGTTCTTGTGCCAGTACCAAAATGTCTTGAGTACTGTGGCTTTGTAGTAGAGCTTGAAGATGGGGAGCAAAATCCCCCCAGCTTTATTCTTCCTTTTCATGATTCCTTTGGCTATTCGGGGTCTTTTTTGGTTCCATATGAATTTTAGAATAATTTTCTCTAGTTCGTTGAAGAATGCTATTGGTATTTTAATAGGAACTGCATTGAATCTGTAGACTGCTTTAGGCAGGATGGCCATTTTGACAATATTAATTTTTCCTATCCATGAGCATGGGATGTGTTTCCATTTATTGGTATCTTCTTTAATTTCTCTCATGAGTGTCTAGTAGTTTTCAGAGTATAGGTCTTTCACTTCCTCGGTTAGGTTTATTCCTTGGTATTTTATTCTTTTTGATGCAACTGTGAATGGAATTGTTTTCCTTATTTCTCTCTCTGCTACTTTACTGTTAGTGTATAGGAATGCCACAGATTTCTGCACATTAATTTTGTATCCCGCAACATTGCTGAATAAAGATATTAGATCTAGTAGTTGTGGAGTGGATTCTTTAGGGTTTTTTATGTACAATATCATGTCATCTGCAAACAGGACAGTTTAACTTCTTTACCAATGTGGATGCCTTTTATTTCTTTGTGTTGTCTGATTGCCGTAGCTAAGACCTTCAGTACTATGTTGAATAGAAGTGGGGAGAGTGGGCATCCTTGTCTTGTTCCCAATCTTATAGGAAAAGCTTTCAGCTTCTCGCTGTTAAGTATAACGTTGGCTGTGGGTTTTTCATGTACGGCTTTTATTATGTTGAGGAACTTGCCCTGTATACCCATTTTATTGAGAGTTTTTATAATGAATTGATGTTGAATTTTGTCAAATGTTTTTTCAGCATCTATGAAGATGATGCGGTTTTTGTCCTTTTTGTTGATGTGGTGGATGATGGTGATGGATTTCTGAGTGTTGTACCATCCTTGCATCCTTGGAATAAATCCTACTTGATCATAATGGATGATATTTTTATGTATTTTTGAATTCGGTTTGCTAATATTTTGTTGAGTATTTTTGCATCTATGTTCATCTGGGACATTGGTCTATAATTTTATTTTTTTGTGGTGTCTTTGCCTGGTTTTGGTATTAGAGTGACATTGGCCTCATAGAATGAGTTTGGAAGTATCCCTTCTTCTACTCTTTGGAAAACTCTAAAAAGGATGGGTATTAGTTCTTCAGTAAACGTTTGATAAAATTCAGCAGTGAAGCCATCTGCTCCAGGCGTTTTGTTCTTAGGTAGGTTTTTGATTACCAGTTCAATTTCGTGGCTGGTAATTGTTCTGTTCTGATTTTCTGTTTCTTTCTGGGTCAGCCTTGGAAGGTTCTATTTTTCTCACAAGTTTTCCATTTCTTCTAGGTTATCCAGTTTGTTAGCATAAAATTTTTCATAGTATTCTCTACTAATTCTTTGCATTTCTCTGGTGTCCGTTGTGATTTTTCCTTTCTTATATCTGATTCTGTTTATGTTAGTAGACTCTCTTTTTTTCTTGATAAGTCTGGCTAGGGGTTTATCTATTTTGTTTACTTTCTGGAAGGACCAGCTCCTGCTTTCATTGATTCTTTCTATTGTTTTATTCTTCTCAATTTTATTTATTTCTGCTCTAATCTTTGTTATGTCCCTCCTTCTACTGACTTTGGGTCTAATTTTTTCTTCTTTTTCTAGCTACGTTAATTGTGAGTTTAGACTGCCCACATGGGATTGTTCTTCTTTCCTGAGGTAGGCCTGTATTGCAATACACTTTCCTCTTAACACAGCCTTCACTGCATCCCACAGATTTTGTGGTGTTGAATTTTTGTTGTCATTCATCTACATATATTGTTTGATATCTGTTATTATTTGGTCATTGATCCATTGGGTATTTAGTAGCATGTTGTGAAGCCTCCATGTGTTTGTGGAACTTTTAATTTTCTTTGCATAATTTATTTCTACTTTCATACTTTTGTGGTGTGAGTAACTGGTTGTTACAATTTCAATCTTCTTGAATTTACCGAGGCTCGTTTTGTGGCCTAGTATATGATCTATTCTTAAAAGTGTTCCATGTGCCCTTGAGAAGAATGTGTATTCTGCTGCTTTTGGGTGTAGAGTTCTGTAGATATCTGTTAGGTCCATCTTTTCTATTATGTTATTCAGTGCCTCTGTCTCCTTACTTATTTTCTGTCTGGTTCATTGTCTTTCAGTGTGAGTGGAGTGTTGAAGTCTCCTAGAATGAATGCATTGCATTCTATTTCTCCTTTTAATTCTGTTAGTACTTGTTTCACATATGTAGGTGCTCCTCTGTTGGATGTATAGATATTTATAATGGTTATATCTTCTTGTTGGATTGACCCTTTTATCATTATATAATATCCTTCTTTGTCTCTTGTGACTTTCTTTGTTCTGAAGTCCATTTTCTCTAATACAAGTACTGCAACTCCTACTTTTTTCTCCCTATTAGTTGCATGAAATATCTTTTTCCATTCTTTCAGTTTTAGTCTCAGTGTGTCTTTGGGTTTAAAGTGAGTCTCTTGTAGGCCGCAAATAGATGGGTCTTGTTTTTTTATCCATTCAGTGACTCTATGTCTTTTATTGGTGCATTCAGTTCATTTACATTAAGGGTGATTATCAATAGGTATGTACTTAATGCCATTGTAGGCTTTAGATTCGTGGTTACCAAAGGCTCAAGGATAACTTCCTTACTATATAAGAGTCTTAACTAAACTCACTTAATATGCTATTACAAACACAATCTAAAGGTTCTTTTTTTTTCCTTCCTCCTTCATTCTTTATATACTAGGTATCATATTCTGTACTCTTTGTCTATCCCTTGATTGACTTTAGAGATACTTATTTTAATTTTTGCATTTCCTTAGTAATTAGCTGTTCAACTTTCTTTACTGTGGTTTTATTACATCTGCTAACAGCTATTAAACCTTAGGAACACTTCCATCTATAGCAGTCCGTCCAAAGTACAATGTAGCGATGGTTTGTGGGAGGTAAATTCTCTCTACTTTTGCTTATCTGGAAATTGTTTAATCCCTCCTTCAAATTTAAATGATAATCTTGCCGGATAAAGTGTTCTTGGTTCAAGTCCCTTCTGCTTCATTGCATTAAATACATCATGCCACTCCCTTCTGGCCTTAAGATTTCTGTTGAGAAGTCTGATGATAGCTGGATGGGCTTTCCTTTGCATGTGATCTTATTTTTCTCTCTGGCTGCTTTTAATAGTCTGTCCTTATCCTTGATCTTTGACATTTTAATTACTATATGTCTTGGTGTTGTTTTCCTTGGTTCCCTTTTGTTGGGAGATTTGTGCATCTCCATGGCCTGAGAGATTATCTCCTTCCCCAGACTGTGGAATTTTTCAGCAATTACCTCCTCAAGAACACTTTCTATCTCTTTTTCTCTCTTTTCTCTTTCTGGTACCCCTATAATGCAAATATTATTCCGTTTGGTTTGGTCACACAGTTCTCTCAATATTCTTTCATTCTTAGAGATCCTTTTATCTCTCTGTGCCTCAGCTTCTTTGTATTCTTCTTCTCTAGTTTCTGTTTCATTTATCGTCCCCTCCTCTGTATCCAATCTGCTTTTAGTACCATCCATTGTGCTCTTCAATGATTGGATCTCCGACTGGAATTCATTCCTTAGTTCTTGAATATCTTTCTGTACCTCCATGAGCATGTTAATGATTTTTATTTTGAACTCCCTTTCAGGGAGTGTCATGAGGTCGGTGTCATTTAAAACTTTCTCAGGAGTGGTTTATTAATTTTCCTCTGAACCAGATTCCTTTGGTGTTTCATATTTGTATATGGCGCCCTCTAGTGCCCAGAAGCTCTACTCCCTGGAGCTACTCAGCCCCTGAAGCAATGTTGGGGGTGTCAGGGGTGTGGTATTGGTGCCTTGGGGAAGGAAAAAGCTGTTTCCTGCTTCCCGGCTGCTATGCCTGTCTGCACTGCCTGAACCAGTGGGTTGAGCACACAGATATAAGCCTCTATGCTTTGTGTTTGTAGTTGCTGTAGGCAGATCTTCCCTCTGGCTGGCCTAACACCAGGGTAGGATTTGCTGGTTTGTGAGCCTGGTGCCGCTGACTGGGAAAATGGCACAGTAGGCTGTGTATCACGGAGGGGGTCCTTGGAACTGTGTAGCCAGTCAGGGAGATGGAGCACCTGCAGATCGTCTAAGGAGGAAGATTTCTTTTTCCTCCCTAAATATGACAGTCTATATGGCAAAGCTCCCAACCTGCTGGGCAGAGTGCACCTGTACACTTTTGTCCACCTGTCCTCTCTCCTGAGCAGTAAGCTCTGTGCAATCCTTGCCCTTTAGCAGCCCTCTTGCTAAGGGCTTCCTTGTTAGGGAGTCTCTCAGACTGCCCACCTTTCTTTTGTCCTACAGCAGCTGGATATGGATACATGCTTTCCACAAGTGGCTGGAATCTCAATCTCTCCAGGAATTCTGCCTTAGTTTTCCAACCCCGTAATCATGAGAATATCATGCAAGCACCATGAATTGTAGATTTGTGCTCCCAAAGCAGATGTCCAGAGTTAAGTATTCTGCAGTCCTAAGCCTCCACTCCCTCCCTGCTCCATTTCTCTTCCTCCCTCTGGTGAGCTGGGATGGGGGAAGGGCTTGGGTCCTGCCAGGCCACATCTTTGATACGTTACCCTGTTCTGTGAGGTCTGCTCTTTTCTCCATGTGTATGCAGTATGGCACAATCCTCTTTCCTGTTGCTCTTTCAGGATTAGTTGTATTAATTATATTTTCTTATTATATGCCGTTTTAGGAGGAAGCCTGTGTCTCACCTCTCATTTCACCATCTTTAATGCCCTCTCAATCATTACTTCTTTAAATAATCTTTTTACCCCCTTCTTCATCGATTTTCCTTCTGGGATTCCAATAATTCACAGATACTTCTTTTGATGATATCCTGTATAGATCATGTTGCTTTCTTTTTTCTATCTTTTCCTTTTTCTCCTCTTACTAAATACTTTCAAAATTGCTGTCTTCTAAGTCACAGATTCTTTCTTCTGCTTGATCCATTTTGATTCTATTCTCTACTGCATTTTCCACTTCATTCATTGTATATTTCATCTTCAGAATTTTTTTATGATTCCTACCTTTGATAAACTTCCCATTTTCTTCATGTATCATTTCCCTGATTTCAGTAATTTGTTCTTCTGTGTTTTATTGTGGCTCATCGAGATCTTAAAACAGCTATTTTGAATTCTTCATTAGATAAATCACAGATTTTCATTTCTTTGTTGTTGGTTACTGGAAGATTGTTATCCTTTGGTGGTATCATGTTTCCTTGATTTCTCACATTCTTTAAAGTCTTGTACTCTCTTCACAGTAGCAGTAAACAGTCACCTCCACTACTCTTTACTGGCTTAAAAAGAAATATAACTTCCATCTTCCCTGATAGTGTTTCTAATGCTTTCTCAGAACTTCTATGGATATGGCAGTTTCACATTTTTTGCTCCCTTTTGTGGTAGAATTCTTGGGTTTATATGCCTTTTTCCAATCTTTCAGTGTACCAAACACAGTGCTGATAGCCTCCCTTTTGGTTTCCCAATGGTGGATCTAAAGCTTGTTTGTGTTCCACTCCCTTGCCCACAGATTCAGGTTGGCTTTCTGAAGTGCTAATCCTGTGCAATACCTTTTTCTTATCAGTGTTAGGAGCACACCAGAGAGCCAACCATGGGGAGAAGGGGTGTTGAAGGTGAGGCGCACAGAGTGCCTGGTGTGTTTATGCTGTACTTGGAGGGATCCAATGGGCAAGTCATCCCCAGTGGCTCATGGGTGGGCTTCTTGATGGGGTCTGCAACACAGTTAATAAGATCTGTTCATTTAATGTTCTCCAATAATCCTATCTGCTTCTCTCCCAGCCTATTCATCTAGCTTATGTCACAGTATTCTGGATGGGATGGTATAGAAATGGACCACTTTGGCAGTGAGTGGCCGACACATCTGAGGAAGCCAGGCACTCACACACTCTCACCTTCCCCCAAGGGAGAAATTACAAGTTGAGAAGATCTCACTTGGCACTGAGCTATGCTGCCTTGGGATAGGAGTGATATGGGTAAAGTCAAAGTGTTCCTTTTACTGTAAGGCATCCAAACTTGTATTATTTTGCTCCAACAGTGACCTCCAACTTCTCTGCTGGAAATCTGGACTTCCACAAAAATTCTCTCTTCTAAGACAGTGTTTTCCAGGGGCTCCCAGAGGATGACCAGAGAGGCTGTAGCCAATTTACAGGCCACTCTGCAGGGTCCACAGCTGGTACTGAGGTCTGTATGCCTATTGCCTGATACATTGGTGGGCAAGACTCCTCCCTGGTCCCTTGATGTATGGTGTTGTATCCTAAAGCTCCCACAGAGGTATTTTTGTCCATGGATGAATACTAAATTTCTACCATTAAGGAGATGAATATGATGAGGGATGTCTTATTTAGCCATGTGGCTGATGTCAGTCCCGAGAGGATTTAAGTCATGAATGTACATTGAACTTTATCAAATGATTTTCAGTACCTATTGTAATAAATATTTGAATTGATTTTTAATCTGTTAATATTTAAGATTTTAGAGATACTATTAACCAGTCATACACTGATAGAATAAATCCCACTTAGTGGTAATGCATTGTTTTTATATTGACTTCTGTATTCAATTTGCTAATACTTCATTCAGGATTTTCATATCTATATTAATAAGTAAGGTTAATTTTTATTATTATTATTATTATTTTCTCGTTCTATCCTTGCCTGGCTTTCAATTACTATAGCTAGTTCAGTTTCCTCATCAATGTTTGTTGGAGTGGTAAGAGTGTAATTTCTTTACTCAAATCCATATTAGCTTGCTATACTCAGTACTATTTATCATCCAGGGCCTCAACAACCTCTCTTCTTTTCATGTACTATCTTTCTCCGTAATATCAGAACCTAATCTTATGCTGTAACATTCCCTTTCCAGATGTAAAGTTGTCACATGGATTAGCTGTGTTGTAACTCTTCCATTTGCTGTCCTATATTTGTAATCCATTTTCTGTCCTCCTTTGCCTGTTCTCTATCCTTAGATATTTACCTTTCTGTGCTCCATTATCTAGAATTCCTGGCTAGCTTGCCTGGCCTGTGGTTGGTTTTGATTAATGGTGGGGATTGGTGAGAAATGGAAAGACAGAGTGAGAGAGCATTCCTGGTTTTTCATCCCTGCTATGGGTTCAAATGTGTCTCTTCAAAATTTATGTGGTGAAGCCCTAATGCTCAATGCAACTATATTTGAAGATAGGGCATTTAGTGGGTAATTTGGTTAAAAGAGATCATAACAGTACAGTACTAATCTGAAAGGACTGGCCTTATAAAAAGATGGAGTTTTTCCTCCCTCTCTTCCTCTTCTTCAACTCTCTCCAAGCACACACAGGAGGACAGGCTATGTGAAAACAGTGAGAATGGCCATCTACAAGCCCAGAAGACAGCCTTGGTAGGAACTGAATCAGCCAGTACCTTAATGCTGGACTTTCTAGCCTCCAGAAGTGTGAGAAAAAAATTTCTGTTGTTTAAGCTACTCAGTTTATGGTATTTTGATATAGCAGGCTGAGGTAATATATCCCCTATTTTGGTACTCAGCCTCTGATAGTAACTGCATTCCCCCTTGAACATAGTTCCCTCTGGAAAACCATCCTGCAATTTAACACTTTTTACTGGGTTTTGATAACCTTATTTTCTCCATTTGCTCTTAAAAGTGGTAGTGGTTTTCCATTATTGCTTGTCGTGTAAGTGCTGTAATATCCCTTGTTTATCACTTTAGCCTTGCTCACATTTCACTAATAGTCCCTTCATTAAAAAATCTCTTCATTTGTATCATCTAGAGTGAATTCTGTTTCCTGTCAGGGCCCTGACTAGTTTCAGAAAGACATAAGAGAGAAGTATCCTGTGATTTATTTTTAGAAGAAGTAGTACCAAAGCTTAAAGTTAGAATACAGTGTTGAGTATGTCAAACATACCCCACCACAGTATTAAAGAAAAACTTCAAAAGTCCAGGATTGTTCTTCTCAACTTTAACACCCACTGTAAAGTATTCAGATGCATTTTCTGACTAGATGCAACTATAATCCCTAATCAAATGTTAATCTCAGAGGTTACTGCCTCTTATTATAGAAGTTAGAATATAGAGACTTTATTACCCTTTAAATTAAACTTTGTTTTGATAGCAGGGATTAAAGAAAAAGGGATGGATGTACTTGGTGACTTTAAATGGCCAAGAAAGTCCAGTTAGGTGGTACTCTTAACAGACTAAGAAGATGAACATCTAGGATGTCTGCAAAGTTTCAATAAGCACTGAATAAGTATCTTGGATTAAAAACATGATCACAGCCAGAAGATCGAATATAAATGGCCTCTAAGAAAAAAACATATCATGAAAAAGGTCAGTTATAAATGGTGCATTGATTGAGATATACTATCAGAGAATCTGTTGGCCTTTCAGACAATTATGGTTGGCCAATTAGGTTAACATCCACAGCACATCAGTTACATTTAACATATTTCCAGCAACAAACTAGTATGGTATTTTCACTGAGATTATGCAACATTTGCTTTAGTGGGAACCAAAGTGGTAGAAGGATGGCAGCAAAAATCAAAGCAAACAATATTTTTCTCCTTTATAACTTCAGATTTGATGTCTTCTTACATACAGCTATCTATGGGGCAAATATTGTACATACATCCTAAGGAGAGTAAGATGATCAACAGCAGGGAATGGAGAATGTCCAAGTGTATTACATTCATTACATTAGCTGTTGGAGCAGTGAACAACCTTCCTAGTGGTTGAACGTATTTTGTTCACATTATGTTGTTCTTTTTCTGTCACTCCTTATCTGTTATCTTCCACTGAAATGTGCTGTATTTCAGGTACTGAATCTGGCTTTCTTGACATAGTTATTGATTTCTGTCCCATTCAATTTAGTTCATGTGAAAATACTCGTGGCATCTTGCCTTATGTCTGTGGCTAATAATTGCATTGATCTATCTTGTTCTGGGCTAAGTATAGTATGCTGATGATGGAAGAATCTGAAACTTATTAAAATTTATGAGTATTTTGACAGAGGATCAAATTAGGTAAAACATGTAAAGTTCTTAAAATGGTTACTAGCTATTTTTATTATTCCAATTATCATTGAATATCAAATAGAAAAACTAACATCTAAATTGGGCATTTATGAGTCATGGTCATTATTTCAGGTTTCAAGACTGAACATTTTTTTAAATATCTAAAAATAGGACCCCATGAAAGAAGAAAAGTATTTTATTTTCATTTCACTTTTTGTTTTTATGAAATTTGATACATTTTTATAGAATATTTCTTTTTATTAAAAAAATGCTCCTGCAAAAATTTAAACAAAACAGAAAAAATGGACAAGAAAGTACATTTTGACCTCTAAAATACCACCACCATATTAAAATATATTGAGTACCATTCAGACATCTCTATACACAAAAATAAAGATGCACACACAGATATTTTTGATATGTGGTATCAGTAGAATGACCTCATATATTTGGAGGCATAATCATGTAATGCCATGAGAAATATAAAGATTAAAATAGCCATCATAGTAATATCTAGAAGAACTGGAACCCTATAAGATAGGAAGATTTTCAAAAGAATGCAAGATTTTCTCAGTTCTAAGAGTTTCAGCACTGAAAAATAGGAAAATACTTTATCTTAAGTGTCAAAGACTTGCAAAATACAATGTAAGTAACACAGTAACTTGGGTAGATGTTGGAGACTTCTGTGAGTGAACAAAAGAATTAGACAATATAGTAACTTAGAAGACATTGTCTCTGTGTGCATTTTCTCTTTTAAAACATGTCGCCCTTTGCAAAAATCTCCTGAATATAAGCATGAACAACTTCTTCCTGAACACATCTCCTTGAGCAAGGGAAACAAAAGCAAAAATGAACTCATGGGACTGCATCAAACTAAAAAGTTTCTGTATGGCAAAGGACACCATCAACAGAACAAAAAGGCATCCTACACTATGGGAGAATATATTTGTAAATGAAATATCCGACAAGGGGTTAACATCCAATATATATAAATAACTTACACACCTCTACACCCAAAAAGCAAATAACCTGATTAAAAAATGGGCAGAGATAGGAAGAGACAGTTCTACAAAGAAGAAATTCAGATTGCCAACAGGCACATGAAAAGATGCTCCACATCACTAATCATCAGGGAAATTCAAATTAAAACCACAATGAGATATCACCTCACACCAGTAAGGATGGCCACCATCCAAAAGACTAAGAACAACAAATGCTGGTGAGGATGCGGAGAAAGGGGAACCCTCCTACACTGCTGGTGGGAATGTAAGCTAGTTCAACCATTGTGGAAAGCAATATGGGGGTTCCTCAAAAAACTAAAAATACAAATACCATTTGACCTTGGAATCCCACTCCTTGGAATTTACCCAAAGGATACAACTTCTCAGATTCCAAAAGACAGATGCACCCTTATGTTTATTGCAGCACTTTTTACAATAGCCAAGATATGGGAGCAACCTAAGTGTCCATCAGTAGATGAATGGATAAAGAAGAGGTGGTACATATACACAATGGAATACTATTCAGCCATAAGAAGGAAACAAATCCTGCCATTTGCAACAACATGGATGGAGCTGGAGGATATTATGCTGAGTGAAGTAAGCCAGGTGGAGAAAGACAAGTGCCAAATGATTTCCCTCATTTGTGGAGTATAACAACACAGTAAAACTGAATGAACAAAATAGCAGCAGACTCAGAGACTCCAAGAAGGAGCTAGTGGTTACCAAAGAGGAGGGGTGTGGAAGGGTGAGAGAAGGGGATTGTGGGGTATTATGCTTAGTACACATGGTGTGGGGGATCACAGGGAAAACAGTGTAGTACAGAGAAGGCAAACAGTGAATCTGTGGCATCTTACTACACTGATGGACAGTGACTGCATTGGGGTATGAGTTGGGACTTGATAATATGGGTAAATGTAGTAACCACATTGTTTTTTCATGTGAAACCTTCATAAGAGTGTATATCAATAATACCTTAATAAAAAAATATGTGGCCCTTTGTACAGGCTATCAGTAAGGTTCAATGTTTCACACAAGAATCACAAATATGAACAGAGTCAGTGTTCTATCATTAGTTATTTAGAAATCTCAAATATCTGTGTATTAGGTTTCTCCAGAGAAACAACATAGGATGGATATATCATACTGTATGTATACATATATACACACACACATACATACATATACATATGTGATTTAAGGAATTACCTCATGTGATTGTGGAGGCTGGCAAGTCCTAAACCTGTGGGATAGGCTGGCAGGCTAGAGATTAAGATAAGAGTTGATAGTACGGTCTAGAGTCCAAAAACTGCAGGGCAGACTCACAAACTAGAAATATAGACAGGATTTCTATGATGCAGTGTCAAAGGAGAATTGCTTCTTCTTGGGAAACCTTAGCCTTGACTCTTAAGGCCTTCAGCTGATTGGGTGAGGCCCACCCACATTATGGAGGGTAATATGATTTATTCAAACAGTACTGACTTAAATATTAATCACATCTAAAAAATACCTTTATGGCCGTAGATTGATGTTTAAGAGAGATTGTCCTGTTAAAAAAAATCAATTTGTAATTGTTAATTAAAATATGTAATTGAATAATTATTTTAGATTTGTGAATTTAAATTGGTATCTTTCTAAACTTACATACAGAATGGGTACATTTAGAATGAAAATTCCATGAAGACAGGAGTTTTCTTCTGTTTCACCTACTGCTACCTTCTAAGTGCCAAGAATAGAATCTGCTGAATAATAAGTTCCTAATGAATATCTGTACGATAAATTTTTAAAAATTCAAGACAACAGATATTTGAGTGAGTTTACTGGGACAACTTTGTTCAAATAAGTTATTTGAGTAGTTAAAGGAAACAAAATAAATAAATTTATAAATTCAGTTTAAATTATTTATGCAAACAAGTTGTAAAAGCTCCCTTAAAGTTGTTTTTTTGTAATTAGGTTAACATATGAATACAATGATACTTGTAAACTGAAATAAAACATTAAGGAATAACTGGCTTTTTGAGTTTGCAACTTTAATAAATTAAATATTAATTTAATAGCTAATGGACTTTGTGAATATTTTTTTCTGTGCACCATAATCACCCTCGAGGACGTAAAAATGCTCACACCTGTCAGGTCAATATTTACTATACTTACACGCAGCTTAATTTTAATTTCATTGATTTCTAGCAGGAAAATCTTAAAAGAAAACAAAGAGTTACTGCATTTCAGATAAATGTTTCATAATAACGAGAGGTATTAGTTGTTAAAAGAAAGAGTTCCCTAAGTTTTTTAAATTACAAAATAATTATTAAGAAGTCATAGTCTTTGCCATATTTTGCACATGCATTTTTTATTACACTTTTCTACCTTAGGCAGCATAGAAAATTGGGTAAAAGCATGAACACTCAAATCTAATTTTCTGGGTTTGAAACCTTGATCCACCATTTATCAAGGTGACCAGTTATTCAACCTATTTGTGTCTCAGTTTCCTTACTTCTAAAATATGGAAAACAATAATAGTTGTCTCCTAACATTATTGTGTGGGTTGCACAAGATTATTCCTGTTAAGTACTCTGAACAGTATCTGGTACGTATGTTTTTTATTAGGTATAGTATTTATCAACTTCCTGCTAGGAAAGATGACAAAAGCAGCCCACATTTCCCCCAAATTACCTACTCTCAATTCCTGAGTTTTATTAACAAATTTGATAATATAAAAAGAATTGCATAATTTGTAGAACCATTTCAGTAACCATTATCCCTGCAGGCATCTCGTTTTCGTTTGTTCAAAAAGTAAAAAGGATTCAATGCATGCCAACAGTCCTTTAATCATGGCTTCTCCATTCCTCAGTTCTTAATTTGGATTAATTCCTCAGTTAACTAGATTTCATCAAGTGTGTTTTCCTTTTTGTTTTGTTTTGTTTTTAAAGTTCATGGATTCTAAATTTTCCAAGTTCTTGTGTGTTTGAAAATGACTTCTGCCTTTGCATTCAGTAGCCACTAACCATATTTGGTTACCAAGCATTTGAAATGTGACTAAACCCAAATGAGATGTGCTATAAATGCATAATACACAGCAGATTTCAAACACTTAGAATGTAAAATATTTCATTAATAATCTTTATGCTGGTTTCATGTTGAAATATATTGAATATATTTGCTTACATAAAATATTAAAATTAATTTCTTGTACCCTACTTTTTTAATGTGGCTATTATAAAATTTAAAATTACATATGTGACTTGCATTATATTTCTATTGAAAAGTACTGCCTCAGAGGTTCATATTCTCTGATAATACTGAACCCCTTGTAGGTGGCTTGATTATAATACCTGGATATTTTTAGAATTATTTTTTTATTGTTGATTTTCCATAACTTTACACAGATATGTCCTGATGTTTAAAGGTATCAAGTTTTCATTAGCAATGGTATGTGCTAGAATGCTGCAATGAAATCAGTTTTTCAGCTTCTCCTTGCAACTAAACTTTTCGCCATGTAACTTTCAAGTGGTCACCTATGTGGACTGACCTACCCCACCCCTTGATATTGGTCTTAAATGTGACTTGCTCTGGCCAATGGGATGCAGAGCCTTAAAATGTGCTCTCTGGCCAATGGGATGCAGAGGCTTAAAATGTGCACTTTGGAAATTGCTCTTTTGCACCTCTGTCATAGTGAAGAGAACATGACTGTAAGTCCGGGGAGAGGAAATCCTGGGCCAAAATACTTCTAAGAACTGAAATCAATCAAAGGGAGAAATAAAGTTTAAAACCCATTTATTGCTCACAACCTGCAGTCCAAGGCTTTCTTTCTCCTCTGCTCTGGAAGAAGCCGGCAAGCAAGCAAGCCAGCCCCCCCCCCCTTAACCTCTCGGATTCAGAAACACCCTCAGTTTCCCGGGTAATTACCCATTGATATGGAGATGAACTTCTCTCCACCCCTGACCATATGTAAATGCACTAAAGCCAGGGGAGATATTCTGGAAATGTTATAATTTTACCCACAGGCCACCCCTCCAGAAATCTCACCTTACAATCTACTCATTCCCCTTCTTCCACAAGGGTCCCTGGGGAGAAAACTGGAGCATTGTGACCAGACTAATGACATAACAATAGCAACAGCAATGAAATCATGACAATCCTCAAGCTGGAGGATTCAGCTAGGTTCAAAGTCTCATGCAGATTAAGTCCATAGCTCATCATTCCATAGGCAGGCAGGAGCTGAGGGTTCAGAGCAATCATCACGTGGCAGCTGCAGCCAGGGGGTGCATTCAGGCCACAAGGACTGTAGGAGAAAATAAACTTAAGGGTGATAAGATACATGTTTTAATGACACCAGCATAGGCAAATCTTGTCCATCAGGTAGGATAAATGCAAGAGAGTGGTGTTGTGATAAAAAAGTGGCAGGAATGGGATCTCGTCCTGGTCTAGTATACCAGACTTTCACCCCCCTCCCTGTGGGAGTTACGAATGGGTCGATATATAGGGCTATGGGAGGTACATGCACTGGCCATAAAGATAAAACAAAACTTCTCCACAAGATGCTCTTACCTCCAGCACGTTTTGGGTACACTACTGTGACCTTGGGGGGCCATTAAGCTGTTACTCCAGGAATACACACGAGGCCAGCTTCCAGGCCTTTATCCCAACGTGCCAGAAGGGCCCGCCATCACTGGTTCATGTGTCGAAATGTCCAGGTCCAGGTCCAGTGTCTCCAGGGCTTAATGAAGTAGGGGCTGGCAGCAGGATGTTGCTCTGCTGGCCATATTCTGACTTCAATAACTCTTCTTTGGTTTGGACGTACAATTGTATAGGAGAGGCAGCAAAGTGTATGAGCATATCCACAGAGCTCAAAGCTCCTTTATGTGGCTTTTCATTCAAACACTGCAGAACAGTCCATAGGCGAACTTACCCACCCCATAGGCTACTGGTGTCCAACTTCAGGCCAGATTTCAACAAACTGTTCTACCTCTCTATCATGCCTGCCCCGGTAGGATTATATGCTACATGAAATTTTCACTTTATTCCTAATTGCTGCACTCATTCTTATAATGCATGTCCAGTAATGTGGGTGCCTTGATCTCTCAATCACCTGCAGCCGGGCATAGGCTGCAAAGAGACGTTTCAGGCCTCTCTTGGTGGTTTGCTGATCTGCACAACATGCAGGAAAAGCAACCAATAGTCCAGTAGCCATGTCCACACAAGTCATGGCATACAGATATCCTTCTGATATGGGCTGAGGCCCAATATAGTCAATTTGCCACCTGACAAGGGGGTATTAGCCCCCTTACTATTGTCCCATGTTGCTTTGGGACTCAGTCTTAGAGCACACAAGGCACTCCTTCTGGGCTCTGCTGACTTCTTCAAAGGTCAATGGCAAGCCCCACAGACAGGCTACAGCCCACATTGTCTTTTGCCCCGTGTGCAACAAACACTGGTGTAGCCATTGCAGCACATCAGAGACAGGCTTTCCTTGTAGCCAGTGCACCTGGGCCAATGTGTCTGCTTCATCATTCCCTGGGGATGCCAAAGGCAAATGGCCAGTCACATGATATACAATAAGAGTCTTAGTCTGACCAGAGGCCCATAGGTCTTGCCACAACTCCTGCCCTCAAAGGAGCTGGTGACCAACCATCCAGTTGGCATGGTACCATGTCAGTAGCCACAGGGTCAAGCCCCGATAGACGGCCCAGCTGTCAGTGCAGACAACTATGGGGGAAGGCTCCTGGGTGATCACAAGCCATACTGCCTCCTTCTCAGCCCATTAACTGCTCTTCCCCTCTCCATCCTCCATCCATATTGCCTCAGTCTTAGGATGAAAAGCCACAGCCCTCCACTTTAGGGGCTTCCCACAACTGGAGCCATCTTGTGTACCAAGCGTCTTCAGGTATAGGGGCTTTTCCCTCCTGATAAGGAGTCTCAGCTACCAAGGGCTGAAAAGCAAGTTCTTCCTGCTTTCCACTGGTAGAGGTCACTGGCCTCAATAAGCATTGGAGTTCTCCACTTAAGGGGCTAGTAGAGTGGGTGCTGCACTGCTGTAAATATGCCCTCCATTTGGCCAGTGTAGGTGTCTGAGCCACACCACTCCATGGCCTTTCGGTCCAGTCCCGCACCTACCCCATGATGGGATAGGTGGTAGTTGCCTTGGTCAGAGCTGTTCCAGCAATGGGCTCTGTAGGTAGCAAGACATGGTACACAGCAGCCAGTTGCTGCTCTATCAAGGTGTATCAGACTTCTTCTCCTTACCATAGTTGTGACCAGAATCCAATAGGTTGGTGTGTCCGTTCAAGCCACTATCAAAGACTCCATCCATAACCATCTTCAGTTATATGAACATCTTCGGTTAGTTCACAGGGCCTTGATGAGTCCATTACAGTCAAGGCCTTTATGGCCTTGAGTGCCTGCTTGGCAGCAGTAAAAGTAGCTGCACATGTCTCATCCCACTCCCACCTGATGCCCTTTCGCACCAACCGGTATGAGGACTTCAGAACTTGTGCCAAGGGCGGGATAAACACTCTCCAGTAGCCCAAAAGACCCAAAACTCTTGTAATACTGCCACAGTGATAGGCGTGGGGAAAGCCTGGACCTTGTCTATAACTGCTTCAGGACAACTTTAGTTTTACCCGACCAGACAACCCCCAAGAATTTCACAGACAAACTGGGTCCCTGAACCTTGGTGCTATTCACAGCCCATCCTTTTTTCTGTAGATGTTGCAACAGTCTCGGAACTGCCCCTTATAAATCTGAAAGAGGATCAGATATGAGCATAATAACATCAATGTTGTGATACAACCACACTGTTTGCAGTTTCCTCCATGTGGCCAAGTCCTGTGCTACAAGTCTATGACAGATGGTGGGACTGTGGAGATATCTCTGTGAAAGGACAGTGAATATCCACTGCCAGCCTTCCCACGTGAAGGCAAACTGTTCCTGGCTTTCCTGTGCTATGTCAATAGAGAAGAAAGCATTAGCAAGGTCTACTACATAATGGTACATTCCCAGTTCATGGCTGAGGTGTACAGAATGTCTGCTATAGATTGGACAGCAGCATGCAAAGGGGGTGTGACTTTATTCAATTCCCTGTAGTCTACATTCATATGCCAGGAGCCGTCTGGCTTTCTCACTGGCCACACTGGGGAATTAAAAGGACTATGAGTGGGCTTTATGATGCCCCACTGCTTAACATTTGTCACCCACTGAGGCACAGGCAGAGCTACAGATGGGTACTTAGCATGGCCCCTCAGAACTGCCTTTACCTCACGTACCCTCAGTCTGAACTCACCTGCACTGATCTGTAACCACAGGTCCTGCAGGATATCTACCCCCAAAATATACTCAGGGATGGGAGAAATGTACATGGTATACTACTTTGGGGGTAAATGCCCTTTCCCCAATGAGATATGGGCATTCTTCACTCTAATTGCCTTACCCCCATAGCCATTTATCACAGCAGGGATCCCAGGAAAATGCTCAGATTTGCCATAAATCAGAGAACATTTAGCTCCTGTTCCACCAGGGCCAGGACATATTGTACATTCACAGGGAACCAATGAATTGCTAATTCACATGTGGCCTCTGGTCCCCACCATATCCCCCAAGGTGGTGACTTTGACACACCCCTCAGTCTAACTGCGATGCCCAATCATCCTCTTGTGGGGGTGAGGGCTCAGATGAATCCTAAGTACTCTCCCATGAAGTTTTGCAGAGACGCAGCCCGGGAATGAGGCCTTGACTCTGTTTTCCGTGTCCTGGACCTCAGTGGCTGGAACTGCTGCTCTGGCTTTAATTGGTGCCACAGTTCTAACAATATTCTATTGGGCTGCCCATCGAGGTTTTCTTTCACTACCCAAGCCTTTATCAAATAAACCCACATCTGGGTCCTCGAGACTTTCATGGGGCCTTTTGCATATCTCCTTTCCATCATGGCCCATACTTCCCTCTGTGCCCTTATTGTTTCAACCTCCTCTAGATCTGCTAAAGTACAAGTAGCCTCTCTTATGGGTTGCCCTAGGTGGGGGGACCCAAAGAGAAATGTGGGACCTGTATGTAGCACCAGGTTTCTCATTCCTATAGTGAACACCCCCTCATCAGGGCCCTGGGGTTCCATATTATAGATGATGGTTTTCATACCCAATTTCCACAGTACCTGTTGGAGCTCTGCAAACATTTTCCAACCACTGAGAAAATATGGTAAATCACGCTGATCAGGCCAAACTGCCCTGATGGCAGCTGTCAGTCATTACAGGAGTATCTGATTCCCTGAGTCGTGATGGGAATTTTGCAACCACTGCAGGAAGGAAGGGTGAGTCATCAGGGAAGCCATTCTACTCATCTCAGTACCCAACACAGCAACGTTTTCCACCCCCACATCCCAGAGATGAAAAAGCCATGTAGGCAGAGATTCTGGTGGCCTCTGCCTATACTGGACACTCATGTCCACCAGCTCATCCTGGGCATAGGGGTGGAGCATGGAGTGCTCCACAACCTGGGGAGGGGGCTGCTCCTCCCGCTGAGAAGACCGTGGTTGTTTCATTTTTATTTTATTAATTACAGCTGGGTGGGCCTTTAAAACAGAAAATGGTACCTCTGGTGGTAGCCTGGGTAGCAGATCTGCCAATGGCCCCACCTCCTCCACTTCTCCCTTGGACTCCTCCACAAATGGCTTCTCCTCCACCATTTCTGGGGCTGAAGGTACTACTCTTTCCTCCCATTCCCCCACGGCCTCCTGCCACGTGGCTTTTCCTGCCGTCTCCCCCCTCACGGCTGCTAAGGAATCTTCTAGGAGCGTGACCTGCCTTTTCAGTAACTGTCTCTCTTCTTTAACAGCATCCCATAGGTTATCGCCGAGCTCCTTCAAGCAATGTTGAAGTGTGTCTCTCTCCCGCCTAAGTCCCCCTCTCTCCTTGCTAACCCTCTCGATAATCCTCTCTTTCTCCTGTATAACATTTTCCACTATCTCGATGAAAAGAGACCCTACAATGCCAGCCACTACACGGCCCCCTAAGGTCTCCAAGCAGTCTTCCAACTCATGGAGGGCTAATTCTGTAGCTTCTGGTGTTTCCACCCTTCCCCAGTTCTGGGGAAGGACCCACCCCTCTAGGAGGTACTTTACTCTAGACCAACTCCCCAGTAGAGGTTCGTAAGTTGGAAGCCCCAGAGCTGGGGGGATAATAACAGGTGAAGCGGCACCCTCTGCCGCTGCATCTGCTGGGGCCTCCCCACCATCCACAAGAGCAGACCTCCCAAAGGTTGCACCCATTATGACAGATTTTTGGGTTCAGAGGCACCCTGCCGACTGCCGCCAGAATGTAAGTCTGGGGAGAGGAAATCCCGGGGCAAAATACCTTTAAGAACCGAAATTAGTCAAAGGGAGAAATAAAGTAGGGAGAAATAAAGTTTAAAATCTCTTTATTGCTCACAAACTGCAGTACCGGGTCGTCTTTCTCCTCTGCTCTGGAGGCCACCAAGCAAGCAAGCCAGCCCCTCCCCTTAACCTCTCAAGTTCAGAAACACCCTCGGTTGCCCGTGTAATTATCCATTGATATGGAGATGAACTTCTCTCCACCCCTGAGTATATGCAAATGAACTAAAGCCAGGCAAGATATTCAGGAAATGTTAAAATTTTACTCATAATGACCAACTAAACTTCTGGAGGATGAAAGGCACAGAGGAGAACCAAGTTACTCAGTTCCATAGTCAAGACCAGCCTGTTATCAACTGACAGCAGGAAAAATCCCAGACATGTGAGTGAACACAATATCATTAGAGCGGCATAGCTGACTCGGTACATAAGCAATGAATATTTGTTATATGCCATTAAGGTTTTGTATTTTGTTTTTATGCAGCAATAAATAACTGATGCAGCCTTAGATCTATAGATTAAAATCTCTAATATGAGATAACTGCATTCCACTATATCTTAGAATAGCTTGCCTATTCCACTTACTTGGTACTTTTAGGAAAACCAGTTGTGAACATCCTGGATCTCCATTGCTTACCTTTCATATCATTTTTTTTCTTTCTAATCACAAACAATTTTCCCCAAATTAACTTTGATTTTCACATATCCAAATTTCATTACCATAATTGTTTTCTCAATTGTATTTATAATTGTGGTATGTCTTCTAATGTGATTTCTTTTGCTGTAATGGTTTTATTATCCCTTTCCATTTTTTTCTTGAGCTATGTTTGATCACTTTGAATCTCCTTCTGTTATCCCATTAATTGCTTTCAACTTTTGCATCATTTCTTTGAATTCTTTTTAGTTATGTTTTGTTTCAAAAAGATTACATATTTGAGTCTGTGCATATTTATTTGTCTTAAAGTTTCCTGATGAATATTTATTTGTCTTAAAGGTTCCTGTTTTCTGGGATAATTCATTTTCTAATTTATAGAAAGTATCTACATTTTCCATATGTACCTTTACTTACTTTTAACTGAAGTATGCAATCACACCAAGATTATTTATTCATTATGTTACTCTGAAAGGAGGAAATATATAAGTGTCATCTGTCTTGTGAAAATAGTTTGGAGAACATAAAGGGAAGGGAGGAGCAGTCAGAAGCTTCCATGCAGGCCTGTGGTCAAGCTCTCTACCTCTCAGCAGTTCCTAAATATTCTGCCTGGGGGGCATTCCTCCTCTCAATTTGCAGGACTAAGGAGACTGGTGTAGTCCTAGATCTGTGCACTTATCAAGGATCACTGGCTAAGCTCTTAAGGATAGTGAAATTTTACTTTTAGGGAAATCTGTTTACTGCTTAAGTTCTGAATGAGCATATTTTAGTTTCTTCTTCCTTTATTTCTATTTCTATTTCTAGAAGCCTTCAAGATCACTTCTTCAGCATCCTTCTTTCCATCAAAATCTCCCAGTGTTTTATAGTTATTTAATAAAATTTGATTTAGAGAATGTGAGGCTTGCAGACATTTATGTCACTGAAGAATGAGTTTTCTATTTTATTTTATTTTTGATATTTTCAGCGGGATTCAAAGAAGATTTAAATAGAAGTGATTTTACTCTTCAATGTTCATTCTTATATAAAATTTCAGTCTTCAACTAATGAAATATATAAATTCAGTATATTGTAGCATGTCATCTGAACAAAGCTTAATCAATTTTATAGTCAATTCATTAAATATGGTTTAAAATGTTTACAATACTGGAATGTCCTAGATTTCTACTAGGCTGCATAATTTTATTATCTTTACCTCTAGAAAAAAATACTCCACAAAACTATTTTCAACTCTTTCTATCACTGGAAAGGGCTAGAAATTTGACAGGAATTTATAGAATCTCTCCTTTCATTTTTTAAGAGTTGAAAGACTAAATTATTCTAGTAACTTGAATAAGAAAATACTCCAGACATCTCCTATTTATTTTTCCATTCAGCAGACTTTGAAAAAGGAAAATAGAATGATTGTATAGTAAGATCCATTATTCATGATGTTACTGGTGAGATTTTCTTACTACATGATGAAAACTCACTGATGCTTCTAAAGCGAAGAACAAAACAACTGAAATTATAGACATTTTGATTTTCATTTGGGGCAGAAAAAGATGTAATTCAACTTAGAAAGACCCTCTTTCATTCAGTATTCTGAGGTTATACTATTATCTAGGTTATAATATCAATACATCTTCTATACATAGGTGGAAGGCTGAGTGAGAGCACTATTCATTCCCTTTGATGAAAATATTATATGACAGAGACGTGTATTCTTGCAATGTGAAATAACTGTACTAAGTATTGAAAAATATTTTTCTAACACGATTTTTCGCTGCTTCTGAAGTAATTGTGGTAGGCCATAGGCAAGCCTGCTTTAGACATGAGGAAACAATTAGTAATAAAAAACAGATAAATGTAAATGTGGGTTCAGTAATGATTTGCTTTATTTGGAAATACTTAAACCCTTAAGTATTTAGACATGTCCTTCTTTCTGTTTATTTTTATGAAAGATAGTGAGCCCTTGCATTTTTTTCCCTTCATCTCAGAACTCTACATGATTCCATGAGTAGCTAGGGAGGTATCAGGCATCTGAGTCACTCTCCCATTAGTGTCCTTTAATTATTGTACCCTTTCCACATATCATTAACATTTTCAGTAGTTAAAGGGAAAGCCACTTAAGCTTATTTGAGTCATTAATCTTCCTAGTTTTCAAACTTGAAGCAGCTCACAAACCTCCTTTTATTCACCTTAAAAATAAAGGGGAGTGACAGATAAGAAGGTGCATATATAAATGATACTCAGATAGATATAAACTGGAATCACACTTTTTACTACATATTAGGAGCACACTTACTGAGTCAAGGAGTATTAGTATTTAAAATCATTAATATGTATTCCCAACTTCCTTCTAGAAAGTTTGCAACAATTTATATTTAAATCAACAGTTTATCAGAATGCCTGTCACCCAAACTAAGCCAATACTGGTATTAGTACTTGTAAACAACTTTATAAGAAAGTGCAGATTAGGAAAAAGGTAGAGGAAGAAGCTCCAAGCATTTGTTCGTCCACAGAAACACCAAAAAATCAACCAGAAGCTGTCTGAGGAAACTTTGTAAGTCCTCTGGAAATCAGAGATTTATAGCAACCAGGCAAACATTCAATAAAGAAAAAGCCATCTTCAAAATGGTAGGAAACTCTTGTAGTATTTTTCACCCTCCATGGTGTGGCTGAAATGGTCTTGCTCTTGAGCACAGCAAACCAGTTACCAGTACCACACCCTACACTGGCAGAAGCACAGCATATCTTATTTGCAAATTATTGTGTACTCTATTCTAACCTGGCTGGGGTTACCTGAAGGCCTGACTCAGTCGCCTCTGTCTCACATAATGTGTAACACAGGCTGGAAATATGGTAGGCAATGATCATAAAACTATAAGAAGTCTACATACTCACATTTGTCAGGGCAGGAGATTCTGGGTGAAGATCCAATAGACCATCTAAGCCCCAGAGAAGCTAGGACATGACTCCTTGGGAAATAAGTATTTTCAAAAGCAGACATGTATATGGGGAGAATTTAGAGAGCCATATGTATGTCCAGGTAAACTGTATACTCAGAAAAGTCCTGAAAAGACCTTCAGCTTTTTTCTTGGGCTGATTCCTAGGTTTAGAACAAACATAGGTAATTGGTGAAGAACTGATCCATCACAGAGGCAATCAGTAAGAATGAGAGAGGAAACTGATCTCTTTTTTTGTTTGTTTCAGCTCCTTGTATTCAGGGAAATCTGTCAAAAAGTTATCTGAACATGAGCCAAAGAAACAGATTCAGTGAGTACACATAACAAAGAATAGCCTATGCAAAAATAGTTTGGGAATGGTCAAGAGACTAATACAGCCATCATCAATTGACAAAGCAAAAACAAAACCCAGGAAACTAAGAAAGCAAGATAATCTTGTTGCTGGGCAATTGCATCTAGGAATTTCTCTCCCTGTGCACCAGGTGAAACCTCAACCTGGACGGGGGAGGGTTCTTGACTCAGAATGAGAGACTTCTTGAGCAGGTAGGACAAAGTGTAGGTAAGGAAGGAATTCATTAGAGTGAGAATAGTAATGAATGGCAGCAGCCTTGCAGGCAGCTGAGAACAGGAAAGTGTGGAGGGTGGGAGAGAAAGCTTACTGCATGGGGCAGTCTCCCTCACCAATTCCTAAAGCAAGGATCACCTGGTAGCCAGTGTCTGCTTGGATCTGAACAGCATAGGGACTACCCCTACCACCACAGGATTTGGGGGAGCTGAAGAATACAGGATGGAGTGAGATTATGTTCTGAGAGCTTCCCAAAGAAAGGATATTTTCAGGCAGGATACTAAAGAGCAAATCATCTAGCTGCAGTTGCATCCATGTCACCCAATATGTTGGGGTTGAGTCTGTTCTCCTCAGTTCTTGTCCCCACCACTATAAAAAAATGAAAGTCAGAGACACAGTAGCAAAGTAGAATGAAAGTCTTATTTGAATACACTCCAAGGGAGGAGCAGGCCTGAGTTGAGGTAGAAAAAGGCAGGCTGCTTACTGTGAGGCTTCTTTTTATGTGGTTTTTGGCAGGACAAAAATGTTCTTGATTGACTATCTTTGGCCTTGGAGGCCTGGTCTAATTGGTAAAATAAGAAGACGGGCTGTTCTGATGGTTTCCATGTATATCTTTGGATATTTTATTTTCTCTTATCTGGGGAGTCTGTGCTTGGAAACTTCTCACCTGGGTATGTTGTTTTTTCTTGCCTAGGGAGTGTAGGGACACTCAAAGTAACTTCTAGTCCTTGAAACTTCAACTAATTAACTCTGTGAGTCTTTTCTGGCTCTCTGGTTTTATCTGGTTAACTCTGCGTCCCTTTTAGTGGGCTTTACTGGCTTCATTCTCCCTCCACCTGATTATGTCTACCTTTCTGACTAAAAATCTGATTTCCACAGTTACCAAACTATAATAATCAAATACCCAGTTTTCAATAAGAAATATGGCTTATTCAAAGGAAAAAATAAACTGAAATTATTCACAAAGAAGCCTAGACATAGAATTTACTAGGCTAAGAATTTAAAATAAGTGTCTTAATATGCTCAAAATGCTAAAGAAAATACCCACAAGAAACTAAAGAAATCAGGAAAATGATATATGAACATAAAGAAAACATCTACAAAGATAGAAGTTATAAAAATAAAACAAACTCATAAACTGAAAAGCACAACTGAAATGAAAAGTTCACTACAGAATTTTGACAGATTTGATTGGGGAAAAGAAGTATCAGTAAACTTAATGAAAAGAAAATTTAAATCACTGAGGGTGAGGAGGAAAAACTCAAAAAAAAATGAAGAAAAGTGAAGACAGCGTAAGGAACTTAGGATTTATCATCAAGCTGACCAATATAAGCATTATGAGAGCCTCAGAAGGAGTAAAGAGAGAGAAATAAGGATTATTTGAAGAAATTATGGCTGAAAACTGCCTAAATTTGAGGAAAGATATAGACAAATCCAAAAAGCTCAACAAACTACAAATAGATAAAACCCCAAGACACATTATAATCAAACAATCAAAAGCCAAAGACAAAGAGAATCTTGAAAGAAGCAAGAAAAATGCAATTCATTATGTACCAGAAATCTTCAATGAGATTATTAGTGGATGTCTCAGCAGAAACTTTGCAGGCCAGAAAGCAGTAGGATGATATTAAATTTTGAAAGAAAATAAATGCTATTAGAATTCTGTATCTAGCAAAACTGTCCTTCAAATATGAGTCAGAATTTAAGATATTCCAGGAGAAACAAGTCAAGAGTACTCATTCCTAATAGGTCTACCCTACAAAGAGTGCCATGGGGATCTTTTAGGTTGAATGAAGTGACAATAGCAGTTTGAAGCCATATGAAGATACAAAGATCTCCAGTAAAAGAAAATGAAAAAGATGACAGCATGAGAAATGAGGCAGAAACTTCCTCCCAAAACCACATATAAAATGAAAATACAGCAAATACAGCTAATCCTGAAAGAGCGACCTGAAGGCTGCAACAGACTGCTTACATCTGGAGAAAAGGGAAGACCACACGGAAAAAGGTAAAGTACCAAAGCCACAATGAGGCAGGACTGAAGACCTCCCCCAACCTCATCTCACAGGCAGGAGGCAAAGAAACAGAACAAGGATGGTGTAGAAGACCAGAACTGCTAAACGCCCACCCCTGTGGATCTTCTCTGGGAGCACGAACACACAGTACATGGTGCTTTGGAGATTAGAGGGGTTGGAAAGCAAAGACAGGCAGAATACTGAGAAAGAATGAGACTCCAGTTGCTTGTGGAGAACAGGTACCCAAACTGGCTTCTCTGGGAAAAAAGAAAGCAGGCATGTTGAAAGAATTCCAAAAGTGAGAGGGGTGCTAAAGGGGCAAGAATTACACACAGCTTGCTGCTCATAAGAAAGGAAAGGTGGAAAAAAATGTCCTAGTACACTCATCCCAGCAGGGTTGGAACCTCCAGGAGTTTCAGATGCTCCATCCCCCTGGCTGGCAATGCAGCATTGAGACCCAACTGTGATACACAGCCTGCTTCTCCATTATCCTAGAAGGCACCAGTCTGCACACCTGCTGCCCCCTGCCATTGTGTCATACCAGCTGGAGGGTGGAACAACCTACAGTAGTTACAGGGGCATAACACAGAGGCTTTTCCCTGAACACCTGGTCCACTGGACCTGGCAGTGGAGTCAGGCACTGAAGCGGGGAAGCAGGGAACAGAGAAGATCCAAAGAGTAGAGCTGCTGGGCAACACAGTTATTATTCCATAGTAACCATTAAAAATATGAAACAGCAAAATAATTATGTACAAATATCCCATAAACACTAGAAGGAGGGCTATGTGAAACTGAAATCACCAATGTTCTTGATAAAGATTTCAAAATAAAAATCATAAATACAGCTACAGAAAAATATTCAAGATATTGGGTAGGACCTCAAGAAAGAGACAGAAAATTTGAAAAATACAGTATCTGAAGGGAAACATACAATGGAGGGATTTAAAATTAGATTAACTGTGGTAGAGGAGATGGTAAATGAAATAGAAATTAGAGAACAGGGAAACAAGATGAGGCACAGAGAGGAAAAAGGATCTCTAGGAATGAAAGAATAATAAGAGAACTGTGGAACCAATCCAAACAGAACAATATTCACATTATAGGGGTGACAGAAGAAGAAGAAGCGAGGAAAAAGGATAGAAAGTCTACTTGAGGAAATAATTGCTGAAAACTTCTCCAACCTGGGGAAGAAAATAGTCTCTCAGGTCATGGAAGTGAAGATATCTCCCAACACAATAGACCATAGAAAGACAGCACCAAGACATATAATGATTAAAATGGAAAAGATCAAGGACAAGGACAGAGAATTAAAAGCAGTTAGAGAGGGAAATAAAGATCACCTACACAGGAAAACCCATCAGGCTATCATCAGACTTCTCAGCAGACACCTTACAGGCCAGAAGGGAGTGGCATGATATATTCAATGCAATGAAACAGAAGGGCCTTTAACCAAGAATACTCTATCCAGGAAGATTATCACCTAACTTTGAAGGAGGGATTAAACAATTCCAGATAAGCAAAAGTTGAGGGAACTACCTCCCATAAACCATCTCTACAGTGTATTTTAAAGGGACTGCTATAGATGGAAGTATGCTTAAGGCTAAAGAGCTATCACCAGAGATAATGAAACCACAGTAAAGGAAGCAGACCAATTAATTACTAAGAAAATGCAAAATTAAATCAACGACCCAGAAAGTCAGTCAAGGGATACCCAAAGAATACAGAATATGACACCTAATATATAAAGAGTGGAGGAGGAAGAAAGGAAGAGAAAGAAAATAAGAACCTTTAGATTGTGTTTGAAAAAACACAATAAGTGAGTTAAGTTAGACTGTTATATAGTAAAGAAGCTACCCTTGAACCTTTGGTAACCATGAAGCTAAAGCCTGCAATGACAGTAAGTACATACCTGTCGATTCACTGTAAATGTAAATGGACTGAATGCACCAATCAAAACACATAGAGTTACAAAATGGATTAAAAACTAGACCCATCTATATGCTGCCTACAAGAGACTCACTTCAAACCCAAAGATATATACAGACTAAAAGTGAAGGTATGGAAAAGATATTTAATGCAAATAAAAGGGAGTAAAAAGCAGGAGTTGCAGTACTTGCATCAGATGAAATAGATTTCAAAACAAAGAAAGTAACAAGAGACAAAGAAGGACATTACATAATGTTAAAGGGGTCAGTCCAACAGGAGGATATAATCATTATAAATATCTATGCACCCAACACAGGAGCACCTACATATGTGAAACAAATACTAACAGAATTAAAGGGGGAAATAGAATGCAATGAACTAGTTTACGGAGACTTTAACACACTGCTCATTTCAAAGGACAGATCAACCAGACAGAAAATAACTAAGGAGACAGAGGCACTGAACAATACATTAGAACAGATGGACCTAACAGACATCCAAAGAACACTTCACCCAAAAGCAACAGGATACACATTCATCTCAAGTACACATGGAATATTTTCCAGAACAGATCACATACTAGGCCACAAAAAGAGCCTCAGTAAATTCAGAAGGATCAAAATTGTGCCAACCAGCTCCTCAGACCACAAAGGTATGAAACTAGAAATCAATTAGGCAAAGAAAACAAACAAGCCCACAAACACATGGAGGCCTAATAACTTGTTCTAAATAATCAATAGATCAATGACCAAATTAAAACAGACATCAAACAATATATGGAGACAAATGAAAGCAACTCAACACCCCAAAACCTGTGGGATGCAACAAAGGCCATTCTAAGGGGAATGTATACGGCAGTACAGGTTTACTACAAGAAAGAAGAACAATCCCAAATGAATAGTCTAAGCTCACAATTAATGAAACTAAAAAAGAACATATGAGGCCCAAAATCAGTAGAAGGAGGGATATAATAAAGATCAGAGCAGAAATAACATTGAGAAGAATGAATCAATAGAAAGAATCAATGTAACTAGGAGTAAGTTGTTTGAGAAAATAAACAAAACACATAAACCCATAGCCAGACTTAAGAAGAAAAAAGAGAGTCTACACACATAAACAGAATCAGAAATGAGAAAGGAAAAATCACTACAGACACCACAGAAATACAAAGAATTATTACAGAATACTATGAAAAATTATATGCTAACAAATTGGATAACCTAGAAGAAATGGACAATTTTCTAGAAAAATACGACCTTCCAAGACTGATTCACAAAGAACCAACCAGAGAATCTGAACACACCAATTACCAGCAATGAAATTGAATTGGTAATAAAAAAACTACCTAAGAAAAATATCCCTGTACCAGATGCCTTCATCACTGAATTTTATCAAACATTTAGAGAAGACCTAATACCCATCCTCCTTAAAGTTTTCCAAAAAGTAGAAGAGGATGAAACACTCCCAAACTCATTGTACAAGGCCAGAATCACTCTAATACCAAAGCCAGACAAAGACACAACAAAAAAAGTACAGACCAATATCCCTGATGAACAAAGATGCAAAAATACTCAACAAAATATTAGCAAACTGAATTCAAAAATACATTAAAAAAATCATCCATCATGATCAAGTGGGACTTATTCCAGGGATATAAGGATGCTACAATATTCAAAAATCCATTGACATCACATCAGAAAAGAAATATAAAAATCATATGATCATCTCAAAAGATGCTGAAAAAGCATTTGACAAAATTCAACATCCATTCTTAAAAAAAACTCAAAAAATGGGTATAGAGGGCAAGTACCTCAATATAATAAAGACCATATATGACAAAACCGCAGCCATCATCATACTTAACAGAAAAAAGCCAAAAGCTTTTCCTTTAAGATTGGTAACAGAACAAGGATGCTCTCTCTTCCCACTTTTATTCAACATGGTACTGGAGGTCCTACCCATGGCAATCAGAAAACAAACAAAATAAAAGGAATCAATAAAAAAGGAATCAATATTGGTAAGAAGTTAAACTGTCACTGTTTGCAGATGACAGGATATTATATATAGAGAACCTTAAAGAGTCCACTCCAAAACTGCTAGAACTAATAAGTGAATTTAGCAAAGTTACAGGATACAAAATTAATACACAGAAATCAGTGGCATTCCTATATACTAACAATGAACTAACAGAAAGAGCAGTCAGGAAAACAAATCCATTTACAACTGCATCAAAAAGAATAAAATACGTATGAGTAAACCTAAACAAGGAGTTGAAAGACCTATAGCCTGAAAATTACAAGACATTCATTGGAGAAATTAAAGAAGACACCAATAAATGGAAATACATCCTGTGCTCATAGATACAAAGAATTAATATTGTGAAAATAGCCATCCTGCCTAAAGCAATCTACAGATTCAATGCAATCCCTATCAACAAACTAGACAAATAGTTATAAAATTCATATGGAACCACAAAAGACCCTGAGTAGCCAAAGCAATCATGAGAAATATGTATAAAGTTGGGGGGATTAGACTCCCTGACTTCAAGCTCTACTACAAAGTCACAGTAATCAAGACAATTTGGTACTGGCCCAAGAACAGACCTATAGATCAATGGAAAGGAAGAGAGAGCCCAGATACAAATGTACACATATGAGGCCAATTAATATATGATAAAGGAGCAATGTATATATAATGGGGAAAAGACAGCCTCTTCAACAACTCATGTTGGCAAAACTGGACAGCTACATTCAAGAGAATGAAACTGGATTATTGTTTAACTCCATACACAAAACTAACCTCGAAATGGATCAAAGACCTGAAGTCATGAAACCATAAAACTCTTAGAAGAAAGGCAAAAATCTCTTGAATATAAACTTGAGGAACTTTTTCCTGAATGCATCTCCTCAGGCAAGGGAAACAAAAGCAAACATAAACAAATGGGACTACATCAACAAAAAAGCTTCTGTACAGAAAAGGACACCATCCACAGGAAAAAAAGGCATCCTACAGTATGGGAGAATATATTCATAAGTGACATATCTGGTAAGGGGTTAACATCCAAAATATATAAAGAGCTCACATGTCTCAACACCCAAAAATCAAATAACCCAATTAAAAAAATAGGCAGAAGATCTAAACAGACACTTCTCCAAAGAAGAAATTCAGATGGCCAACAGGCACATGAAAAGATGCTCCACATCGTTAATTATCAGGGAAATGCAAATTAAAACCATAATGAGATATCACCTCACACCAGTTAGGATGGCCAACATCCAAAAGACAAGGAACAACAAATGCTGGTGAGGATGCAGAGAAAGAGTATCCCTCCTACACTGTTGCTGGGAATGTAAATCAGTTCAACTATTGTGGAAAGCAATATGGAGGTTCCTCAAAAAACTAAAAATAGAAATACCATTTGACTCAGGAATTCCACTCCTACAAATTCACCCAAAGAAAACAACTTCTCAGATTCAGAAAGACATATGCACCCGTATGCTTATCACAGCACTATTTACAATAGCCAAGATGTGGAAGCAACCTAAGTATCCATCAGTAGATGAATGGATAAAGAAGATTTGGTACATATGCACAATGGAATATTATTCAGCAATATGTAGAAAACAATTCCTACCATTTGCAACAACATGGTTGGAGCTAGAGGGTATTATGCTTAGTGAAATAAGACAGGCAGAGAAAGACAAGTACCAAATAATTTCACTCATTTGTGGAGTATAATAACTAAGCAAAACTGAAGGAACAAAACATCAGCAGATTCATAGACTCCAAGAAGGGACCTGCAGTTACCAAAGGGAACGGTTTGGGAGGGTGGGTAGTGAGGTAGGGAGAAGGGGATTAAGGGGCATTATGATTAGCAGACGTAATGCAGGGAGGTAATGGGGAAGGCAGTATAGCACAGAGAAGACATGTCATGACTCTGCAGCATCTATGCTGATGGAAAGTGTGTGTGTCCATTAATGGGGTGTGTGGGGTGGAGTTGATAATATAGGTGAATGCTGTAAACCTTCATAAGATTATATATCAATGATACCTTAATAAAATAAAATAGAATCAACTCCTCACCCATTGATAAAAAAAAGATCTCCAGTAAAGACAAATATATGGGCAAATATAAATCTAATTATTTTTGTAATCTTGGTTTATAACACTTTTTATTTTGTACATGATTGAAAATAAAATGCATAAAATAATTATAAGTCTATTTTATTGGTCACACAATGTGTAAAGATGTAATTTGTGATATCACTTACATAGAGGAAGTAGAGCTTTAGGGGAATTGAGATTTTTCATGCGATTTAAGTTAAATTGGTATGAAAAGACCAATTGGACCTAACAGACATACAAAATACTTTATCCAACAATTGCAAAATACACTTTTCTCAAGAGAATATGAAATATTCTCTAGGATAGAGCATATATTAGGTCATAAAACTAATCCTAATAAATTTAAATCAATTTGAAAGTATGCAAAGCATATTATCTGAATAAAGTGTAATGAAACAATAAATCAATAGCAGAAGGAAAACTGGAAATTCAAAAATATGTGAAAATTGAACAACACACCCTTAAATAGCCAAAAGGTCAAAGATGACGGCTCAAGGGCATTAAAAAATACCTTGAGATCAGTGAAAATGAAAATGCAACATATCAAACATACAAGATACTGCAAAATCATTGTTCAGAGGGAAGTTTATATCTATAAATGTATACATTAAATAGAAAGAATATCTCAAATCAATATAACCTAACTTTACCTCATAATGATATAGAGAAAAAAAAGAGCAAACTAAGTCAAAAGCTATCATATCAAAGGAAATAATAAAGATTAGAACAGAGATAGCAAAATAGAGAAGAGAAAAACAGAAAAATAAACAAACTAAAAAATTAGTTTATGGAAAGGATCAATAAAATTGACAAACCTTTGGCACTCAACATCACTCCCCATCACCAGGGAAAATGTAGATCAAAACAACAAGTTCTCACTTCATATCTGTTTGGATGGTGTAAAAACGATAACAAGAGTTGGTGAGTATTCAGAGAAATTGGAATCCTTATACACTGTTTGTAGGGATGTAGAATGGTGTAGGCACTATGGGAAACAAAATGGAGTCTCTTAAAAAATTCAAAATATAACCCCCACATTATCCATTAACACCACTTTTGGGTTTATATCCAAAATAACTGAAATTAGAATACCAAAGAGATATCTGTGCCTCCATGTAAACTGCAGCATTGTGCACCATAGCCAATGTATAGAACCAAATTAGATGTCCAACAACAGAGTAGTGGATAAATAAATGGTCACATACACCCACCCACACACACACACACACACACACACAGTGGAATGTTTTCAGCCTTTAAAAATAAGGAAATCCTGCCATTTGCACAATTGTTAACAATATGGATGCAAAATAAGTCAGTCACAGGAAGACAAATACTGAGGTATCTAAAAACAATCAAACTCATAGAAGCAGAGAAAGAATGGTGATTTCCAGGGCCTGGTGGAAGAGAGAAATGATAGCTTTTTTACAGTGGTTATAAAGTTTCTGTTATACAAGCTGAATAAGTTCCTGTACAAATAGTACCTATGGTTAAAAATACAGTATTATTACAATAACTAAGAAATGCAAATACTTTAAAATAGCTTAAGAACATAGATCTCATGTTAAGTATTCTTACCAAAAGAAAAAAATACCACAAAGAATGCAAAGATATTTTTTTGAAGTGATAGATATGTTTAGAATTTTGATTGCAGTGATGATATCTGGGGTATATGCATATGTTCAAATCCCCAAAATGAATAATTAAATGTATGAAATCTTTTGTATATTTGTTACCTGAATAAAACTAAAAGAGAAGGCTAAAATTAGCAAATAAAAAATGAGAGTGGGGACATTACTGCTGACTTATAGAAATAAAAAGGATTATAAAAGAATACAATGAACATTTGTATGTCAACAAACTGGATGGCCTACATGAAAAAGAAAATTGCTTGAAGCATAAATTGCCAAAATTTAATAATGAAAAGAGAAAATCTGTATAGAAAAGCCCACTGAGTCAGTAATCAAAAACCTCTCAACAAAGAAAAGTCCAGAACCAGAAATTTCACTGGTGAGGTCTATAAAGTCTCCTCTAGAGAGAGCACCATTTCAAGAAGAACTGGTATCACTCTTCCTCAAACTCTCTGGAAAAGCTGAAGAGAACACTTCCAATTAATTTATGAGGTCAACATTACCCGGATTCCAAAACTATAAGAAAAGAAAGGTACATAAAAATACCTCTTATGAATGTTATGTAAAAATTCTCAGTAACTAGCAAAGAAAATGCAACAGCATACTAAAAAGATTATATAATGTGAACATGTGGGACATATTCCCCAAATGCAAGTATGGTTCCAAATACAAAATCAACTGATGTAATATACCACATCAAAAGAGTGAAGGAGAGAAAAACTATGTGACCATCTCAACTGACACTGTAAAGCATTTAACAGAATTTGGGGAGGGGGATGACAAAAAGGTGGCAAAGTAGAATGGCAAGGAGAAAGCTCCCACATGCATACCAAGGATGCAACTATAGTAGATACAACTAACACTGAAAATGACCTAAAGCCTGTAGAACAGACCATTTACATCACATGAAGAATACAGGACTACACTGACAAAGGTAAAGGGGCAGATCAGTGAACAACTAGGACCCAAACCCTCCCTCCATCCAAGTCCGCAAGTGGAAGATAATAAGTGTGGGGAGGGGATAAACACTCAGGAAGTCTGCACATCTGGCCCTAGAGGTCTCCAGGAATATGAGTCCACATTGCATTGTGCTTTGTTGACTAATGGGGTTGTACACCAGGAACAGATGGAACACTTTGGAGGGCCAAGATTCCAGTAACTTATGGAAGACAGGTATGTTCCATCAGTCCCACTGAGACCCAACACAGAGGCGGTAGTTGGAAAGATTTACCAGCAATTGGAAGCATGCCAGAGGGGTGGGAATTGGTGGGTGCTCTCTCCAGAGAAGAAAGGGAAAATGGACAATATTTCTCCAGTCTTCCCTCAGCCCAACTTGTCAGGAACTTGCATAATCCATTTTAAAATGCTCCATCTCCTTTGCTGACACCTCAGCCCTGTGGTGGCACTCCCATATGCACCCACTCTGCCCAGAGCACTTGGCCAGGCAATGGTCTGACTTTTATGCCTGGCAGGCAGAGGGAAGACCATATTTTCCTGGGTTTCCCATTCCTCCCTCAGCCCAACTGGTTGGGTACTTATGGGAGTCAACTTTGAAATTACCCAGATCGCTCACTGGCAATTCAGCCCTGCATCAGTTCTCCCCTGCATACCCTTCCCAATCAGCATGCTACGCCCAGCAGAGGGCCACAACTGCTGACCAGAAGGCAGAAGATGGAAACATCCACAGTGAGTCCTAGCAGAATCACATGACATCACAGAAAATGGAACACATGGGTGAGCTCTGGGGATCAGTTATTTCTAGTAGACAGGTAGAAAGACAGTTCCTACCCACAGCCTACCAACAGTAACTGTGGCTTACCCACAAAAGAGAACCAGGCATTGGTAAACAAAGAGTTTTGAACTTTTGGACACAACAGGATGCCTACTTCATAAAGCCATTACTTTCAAGACCAGGAGGCATAGCTGACCAATCTAATATAAAGGGAGAAACACAAAAACCCAGAAAAAATGAGGAGGCAGAGGAATATGTTCCAAACAGAAGAACAAGAGAAAACTCCAGAAAAAAGGCTAAATGAAATGGAGATTAGCAATTTTCTTGATAAATAATTCAAAGTAACTGTCATAAAGATGCTCACTGAACTGGGGAAAAGAATTGATCATCACAGTGAGAACATTAAGAAAGAGATAGAAAATATGAAAAACAGCCACTCAGAGCTGAAGAATACAATAACTAAAATGAAAAATAAAACAGAGGGAATGAATACAAGACTACAAGAAGCAGAGGAAAATATCAGTGAGATGGAAGATAGAGAACAGCAGAGTAACCAAGATGAGGAACAGAGAGAAAAGAAAAGTTCTAAAAATTAGAATATGTTAAGAGTTGTGTGGAAACTCCAAAATAAACAGCATAATAAGGGTCCAAGAAGGAGGAGACAGAGACAAAAGAGTAGAAATCTCTTTGAAGAAACAATAGCTGAAAAGTTCCCCAAACTGGGGAAGGACAGAAACATCTAGGACCTAGAAGCACAGAGAGTCCCTAACAAGAGTATCCCCAGGAAGACAACACCAAGACATACAATAATTAAATGGCAAAGACTAAAGATAAGGAGAGAATCTTAAAAACAGCAAGAGAGAGGCAAACAGTTACCTATAAGGGAAACTCCATAAGGCTATCAGAAGATTTCTCAGCAGAAACTTTACAGGCCAGAAGGGAGTGGCATGAAATGTTCAAAGTATTGAAAGGGAAGGAACTACAACCGAGAATCCTCTAACCAGCAAGGTTATCATTCAGAATTGAAGGAGAGATTGAAAGTTTCCTAGATAAACAAAACTTAAAAGAATTCACCACCACTAAAGCAGCCTTATGGGATATGTTAAAGGGACTTCTGTAGATGGAAATGTTCTTAAGCCTAAGTATATTCCATAATGAAAATCAACTCACAGTAAAGGTAGTAGTTGAATTACTTACTAAGCAAGTATGAAGTTCATAAAACAGTAGTAAAATCATCTATATAGAAAATCAGTCAAAGGATACACCAAAGAAGTAGATTATGACATCTTATACATACAACATGTAGGAGGAAGAATAAATAGTACTTTTAAAATGTGATCAAAATAGAATGACCATAAACTTACTTAAATATTTAGGAAACTATGAATCTTATGGTAACCACAAACCTAAAGGCCATAATAGATACACCAAAATTTGTTTTTAAAAAAGGAATCCAAGCATAACACTAAATAAAACTACCAAATAACAAGAGAATATAAGAGGAATAGAGGAACTACAAAAACAAGAAAAACATTAATAAAATGGCAATAACTACATACCTACCAATAATTGCCTTAAATGTAAATGAACTAAATGAACCAATCAAAAGACATAGAGTGACAGAATGGGTAAAGAAAAAAGACCCATCTATATGCTGCCTATAAGAGACTGATTTAAGACCTAAAGACATACACAGACTGAAAGTGAAGGGACAGAAAAATATATTTCACATGAATAAAGGGGAGAAAAAAGCAGTAGCAGTACTTATATCAGACAATCTAGATTTTGAAACAAAGAAAGTAATAAGACACAAAGACAGAAACTATACAGTGATAAAGGTATCTCTCTAACAAAGGATATAACAATTGTAAATATCTATCCACCCAACATAAGAGTATCTAAATATGTTAAAAAAATACTAGCAGACCTAAAGAGAGAAACACACAACAACACAATCATATTAAGGAATTTTGACACTCCACTTACATCAGTGGATAGATAACCCACATAGAAAATAAATAAGGAAACAGAGGCATTAAATGACACATCAGATTAGCTGGCCTTAACAGATACATGCAAAACATTCCACCCAAAAGCAGCAGTATACACATTTTTCTCACATGCACATGGAACATTCTCCAAAGAGATCACATATCAGGAAACAAAAAAGCCTTGATCCATTAAAAAAGATTGAAAGTGTATCAAGCATCTTTTTAGACCACAATTGTATGAAAATAGAAATCAATTACATAAAGAGAAGAAGAAAAAACACCAAATACATGGAGACTAAATAACATGCTTCTAACTAATCAGTGGCTCAATGAACAAATTAAAGAGGAAATTAAGCAATACATGGACACAAATGAAAATAGAAACACAAAAGTTCAATATATGTGAGATTCAGCAAAAGTGTTTCTATGAGGGAAGTACATAGCAATACAGGTCTACCTCAAGAAACAATAACAATGCCACAACACAACCTTAACTCACAAGTAAAGGAGCTAAAAAAGAAAAACAAAGCCCAAAGTTAGTAGAAAGAGGAACATAATGAATATCAGAGCATAAATAAATAAAACAGAAGAAAAAAATTAATGAAACCAAGATCTGGTTCTTTGAGAAGCTAAACAAAATAGACCCCTAGACAGACTTATCGAGAAAAGAAAAGACACAAAATCAAAACTGAAAAAGAAGTTACAAGTGACACCACAGAAATTCAAAGAATTTTAAGACAATTCTATGAAAAACTATATACCAATAAATTGGAAAGCCTAAAAGAAATGGATCAATTCCTATACATGTACAATCATCCAAGACTGACCCATGAAGAAACAGAAAATCTGAGCAGACTTATTATCAGTAATGAAATTGAACTGCTAATCAAAACACTTCCAATAAACAAAATTCTAGGACCAGACTCCTTCACAGATGAATTCTACCAAACATTTAAAGATCTAAAACTCATCCTTCTTAAAATATTCCAAAAAACAGAAGAGGGAATATTTGCAAACTCATTCTACAAGGCCTGTATTGTTCTAATACCAAAACCAGAAAAAGACAATACAACAAAAGAAAACTGCAGAGCAATATCCCTGATGAACATAGATGCAAAAATGCTAAACAAAATACTAGCAAACTGAATTTAAAAATACATCAAAAGGATCATCCCTCATGAACAAGATTTATTCCAGGGATGCAAGTATGGTACAATATTCATAAATGTGATACACATTAACGAAAGGAAGGATAAAACCATATGATCATTTCAATTGATGCAGAAAAAGCCTCTGAAAAAATTCAAAATCCATTCATGATAAAAACTCTCAACAAACTGGGTACAGAGGAAAATTACCTCAACATAATAAAGGCCGTAAATAACAAACCCAGAGCTAACATCATACTTGATGGTGAAAGAGTAAAAGCTTTTCTCCTAAGATTAGGAACAAGACAGGGATGTCTGTTTTGCTGCTTCTACTCAACATAATATTGGACATTCTAACAAGAGCAATTGAACAGGATAAAGAAATAAAGTAATCCAAATTAGAAAGGAATAAGTAAACTTAGGTCTGTTTGCAGTCCACATAATCAGATCTCATAATAAATTTTACAATAAAATGGTACAGAGCTAATAAATTCAGCATAGTTGAAGGATACAAAATCAACAATCAAAATCAATTACATTTCTACACACTAACCTTTTTAATAATGAACAATTCAAAAACGAAATAAAGAAAACAAGATGCAATACTACCTAAAGTGAGTTACAAATTCAATGAAATCCCCATAAAAATTCCAATGGCATTTTTTACAGAAATAGATAAACCAATCCTAAAACTCATATGGAACTCAAGGGACCCAAAAAAGGCAATATATAATAATAAATAACAAAGTTGGAGGACATAACAATTCCTGATTTCAAAATTTACTACAAGGCTACAGCAATCTAAATAGAGTGGTACTGACATAAGGACAGCCATACATAAATTGAATAGACGAGATCCCAGAAACAAACCCTCACATATATAGTGATTTTACAACAAGGGTGACAAAACTATTTAATAAGTCAAGGACTGTCTCTTCAGAAAATGATGCTGGTATAAATGGATATCCATGTGCAACAAATAAAGTCGGACCCTTATCTTATACCATATATAATATTTAACTCAAAATGGATCAAAGTCCTAAACTTAAGAGCTGAAACTGATGTTCTACATTACCAGTCATTACAAAAATGCAAATCAAATCCACTTGAGATGCTACTTCACACAAAATACAATAGCTAGTACAAAAAAAAGTAAAAAATAAGCAGTATTGGTCAGTAAGTGGAGAAAATGGAACCTCTGCACATTGCTGTTGGGAATGTAAAATGGTATAGCTGTTGTAGAAAACATGGTGGTTCCTCAAAAACCTGAACATGGAATTACCATATGATCAACAATTCCACCTCTACACCTATACTGAAAGAAATTTAAGGCAAGAACTCAGTTACTTATATGTCAATGTTCTTAGCAGCATTAATCACAAAATCTAAAGAGTGGAAACAACCCAAATGTCCATTGACAGATGAATGAACAAAACATGGTTTATACATACAATGGTATATTATTCAGTCTGAAAAAGGAATACAATTCCAATACAGGCTACAACATGAATATTGAAGACATTATGGAAAGTGAAATAAGCCAGGCAAAAAATAACAAATACTGCATCATTCTGCTTATATGAGGTACTTAGAATTCGCAAATGCATAGACACATAAAGTTGAATAGAGGTTACCAAAGGCTGTGAAGGTGGGGGGATGGGTAGTTACTGTTTAATGGGTATCGATTTTCAAGTGGAGATGATGAAAACGTTCTGGAAACATAGTGGCAATGGTGGCACAACACTGTGAATATACTAATGCCACTGAATTATCTACTTAAAAATACGTAAGGTGGCAAACTTTACATTATGTATGTTTTACCACAATAAAAAGTACTTAAAAGCCTTGATTATTTAGTGGATAGCACATATTATTGTAATTTTCATTGTTCTTCTTATATCTAAGGATTTTCTACATATTCATGTTTGTGTCAGGTACCAATATTCAATTGATATGTTCATCTTTCTTTCATTGATTTGCAGTTTTATATATTAAGACTATTAGTATATGAAGATAAAAACATGCATTCTCAATTATTTGTTGCTAATTTGTCTGGCCCCAGTGCGACCTCTAAAATGTATTATCATAGAATTTAAATACATTTTAAGAGATTTTCATACACATTGTCTTTACCATTTTTTTCAAATTTCTTTTTATTTACTATTCTTTCTCTAATATATCTTTTTAGATTAATTTTAGGGTGATATTGCAAAACTGAAAAACATTTCTTTTGGATTTTGATTAGAATAGTAGAATGGAGGATTAAAGAAGGCAGTGTGAGAGGTGAGACAGAGGTTTCCTCCTAAAATCACATACAATACGAAAATATAATTAATACAACCAATCCTGAAAGAGCAACAGGAAAGAGGACTGCACCAAACTGAATACACCTGGACAAAATATTAAACCTCACAGAACAGGGTAATGTACTAAAGCCATAGCCAGGTGGGACGTAAGCCCCTCCCCCACCCCAGCTTACTGGTGGGAGGAAGAGAAATGGAGCAGGGAGGGAGTGGAGGCCTGGGACTGCTGAATACCTAACTCTGGAGATCTTCTCTGGGAGCACAAACATACATTTCATGGTGCTTGCATGGTACTCTCATGATTATGGGGTTGGAAAGCTAAGACAGGCAGAATTCCTGGAGAGACAGATTCCAGCCACTTGTGGAAAGCAGAGATCCATATCCAGCTGTTCTGGGACAAAAGAAAGGTGGGCAGACTGAGAGACATCCTAACAGGAAGAGGGCTGCTAAAGGGGCAAGGATTGCACAGAGCATTCAAGAGAAAGGACAGGTAGACAAAACTGTCCAGGTGGACTCTGCACAGCAGGTTGGGAGCTTTCACCATCTTCATGCGTACCAGCTCCCTGTCTGGCTACACAGCTCCAAGGAACCCCTCGGTGATACACAGCCTACTGCGTCTTTCTCACAGCAAGCCCAACCTGGCTCACAAACAGGCAAACCCTACCCTGGCATTAGGCCAGGCAGAGGGAAGACCTGTATACAGCAACAACAAATGCAAAGTATAGAGGCTTATACCTGTGTGCTCAGACCACTGGTTCAGGCAGTGCAGACAGGCATAGCATCCGGCAAGCAGGAAACAGTTCTTTCCTCCCCCAGGCAAAACTACCACTCCCCTGCAACCCCCAACATTGCCTCAGTGGCTGAGCAGCTCCAGAAAGTAGAGCTTCTGGGCACTAGAGGGCGCCATATACAACTATGAAACACCAAAGGAATTTGGTCCAGAGTAAAATTACTGATACAACTCCTGAGAAAGATTTAAATGATATTGACCTCACAACTCTCCCTGAAAGGCAGTTCAAAATAAAAATCATTAACAAGCTCATGGAGGTATAGAATCATATTCAAGAACTAAGGAATGAATTACGGTTGGAGATCCAATCATTGAAGAGCACATTGGAGGGTATTAAAAGCAGATTAGATATGTTAGAGGAAATTATAAATGAAATATAAACTAGAAAAGAGGAATATGAGGAAGCTGAGGCACAGAGAGAAAAAGGATCTCTAAGAATTAAAGAATATTGAGAGAACTGTGTGACCAATCCAAATGGAACAATACTCGCATTATAGGGGTACCAGAAGGAGAACAGAGAGAAAAAGGAATAGAAAGTATCAATGAGGAGGTAATTGCTGAAAAATTCCCTAATCTGGGGAAGGAGATAGTCTCTCAGGCCATGGAGGGGCACAGATCTCCCAACACAAGGGACCCAAAGAAGACAACACAAAGACATATAGTAATTAAAATGGCAAAGATCAAGGATAAGGACAGACTACTAAAAGTAGCCAGAGAGAGAAATAAGATCACATACAAAGGAAAGAAAATCAGGCGATCATCAGACTTCTCAGCAGAAACATTACAGGCCAGAAGGGAGTGGCATGATGTATTTAATGCTATGAAGCAGAAGGGCCTTGAACCAAGAATACTTTATCCAGCAAGATTATGATTCAAATTTGAAGGAGGGATTAAACAATTTCCAGACACTCAAAAGCTGAGAGAATTTACCTCCCACAAACCATCTCTACAGTGTATTTTGGAGGGACTGCTATACATGGAAGTGTTCATAAGGTTTAATAGATGTCAGCAGAGGTAATAAAACCACAGTAAAAAGAGTAGAACAGCTAATTGCTAAGAAAATGCAAAATTAAATTAACTATCCACAAAGTCAAACAAGGGATAGAGAAAGAGTACAGAATATGATACTTAATATATAAAGAATGGAGGAGTAAGAAAAGGAGAAAAAAAAAGAACCTTTAGATTGTGTTTGTAATAGCATATTAAATGAGTTAAGTTAGACTTAGATAGTAAAGAAGTTAACCTTGAATCTTTGGTAACCATGAATCCAAAGCCTGCAATGCCAATAAGTACATACCAATCGATAATCACCCTAAATGTAAATGGACTGAATGTACCAATCAAAAAACAGAGAGTCACTGAATGGGTAAAAAAGCAAGACCCATCAATATGCTGCCTACAAGAGACTCACTTTAAACCCAAAGACATGCACAGACTAAAAGTGAAGGGATGGAAAAAGATATTTCATGCAACTAATAGAGAGAAAAAAGTAGGAGTTGTAGTACTTGTATCAGACAAAATAGACTTCAAAACAAAGAAAGTCACAAGAGACAAAGAAGCACATTACATAATGATAAAAGGGTCAATTCAACAAGAAGATATAACCATTATAAATATCTATGTGCCCAACACAGGAGCACCTACCTATGTGAAACAAATACTAACAGAATTAAAAGGAGAAAAAGAATGCAATGCATTCATTCTAGGAGACATCAACACTCAACTCACGCTGAAGGACAGATCAACCAGACAGAAAATAAGTAAGGAGACAGAGGCACTGAACAACACAATAGAACAGATGGACCTAACAGGCATCTACGGAACTCTACAACCAAAACCAGCAGAATACACATTCTACTCAAGTGCACATGGAACATTTTCAAGAATAGATAATGTACTACACCATGAAAAGAGCATCAGTAAATTAAAAGAGACTGAAATTGTACTAACGAGTTTCTCAGACTACAAAGGTATGAAACTAGAAATAAATTACACAAAGAAAATGAAAAAGCCCCCAAACACATGGAGGCTTCACAACATGCTCCTAAATATCCAATGGATCAATGTTCAAATAAAAACAGAGATCAAGCAATATATGGAGACAAATGACAACAATAATTCAACACCACAAAATCTGTGGGACGCAGTGAAGGCCATGCTAAGAGGAAAGTATATTGCAATACAGGCCTACCTTAGGAAAGAAGAATGATTTCCCATATGAACACACTAAATTCACAATTAATTAAACTAGGAAAAGAAGAACAAATGAGGCCCAAAGTCAGTAGAAGAAGGGACATAATAAAGATTGGAGCAGAAATAAAAAAAAATTTAGAAGAATAAAACAATAGAAAGGATCAATGAAAGCAAGAGCTGGTTATTTGAGAAAATAAACAAAACAGATAAATACCTAGCGAGACTTATCAAGGAAAAAAGTCTACTTACATAAATAGAATTGGAAATGATAAAGGAACAATCAGAATGGACACCACAAAAATACAAAGAATTATTAGAGAATACTATGAAAAATTATATGCTAACAAACTGGATAACCTAGAAGAAATCGACAGCTTTCTAGAAAAATACAACATTCCAAGGCTGAACCATAAAGAAACAGAAAGTCTGAACAAACCAATTACAAGCAATGTAATTGAACTGGTAATCCTAAAACTACCTAAGAACAAAATGCCTTTACCAGATGCCTTCACTGCTGAATTTTATCAACCATTTAGTGAATATCTAATACCCATCCTCCTTAAAGTTTTCCAAAGAGTAGGAGTAGAGGGAATACTTCCAAACTCATTCTATGAGGCCAGTGTTACTGTAATACCAAAACCAGGCAAAGACACAGGAAAAAAGAAAATTACAGACCAATATTCCTGATGAACATACATGCAAAAATATTCAACAAAATATTAGCAAAGTAAATTCAAAAATACATCAGAAAGATCATCCATCACGATCAAATAGGATTTATTCCATGGAGGCAAGGCTGGTACAACATTCGAAAATCCGTCCACATCATCCACAACATTAACAAAAAGAAGGACAAAAACCACATGATCATCTCCATAGATGCTGAAAAAGCATTTGACAAAATTCAACATCCATTCATGATAAAACTCTCCACAAAATGGGTACAGAGGTCAAGTACCTCAACATAATAAAGGCCGTATATGACAAACCCACAGCCAACATTATACTTAACAGCAAGAAGCTGAAAGCTTTTCCTTTAAGATCAAGAACAAGACAAGGATGCCCACTCTCCCCACTTCTATTCAACATAGTACTGGAGGTCCTAGCCATGGCAATCAGACAACATAAAGAAATAAAAGGCATCCAGATCAGCAAGGAAGAACTCAAACTGTCCTTGTTTGCAGATGACATGATATTGTACATAAAAAACCCTAAAGAATCCACTTCAAAACTACTAGATCTAATATCTGAATTCAGCAAAGTTGCAGGATACAATTAATACACAGAAATCTGCAGCATTCCTATACTCTTACAATGAACTAGCAGAAATAGAAATAAGGGAAAAAATTCTATTCACAGTTGCAACAAAAAGAATAAAATACCTAGGAATAAACCTAACCAAGGAAGTGAAAGACCTGTACTCTGAAAACTACAAGACACTCATGAGAGAAATTAGATACCAATAAATGGAAACACATCTGGTGCTCATGAATAGGAAGAATTAATACTGTCAAAATGGCCACCTTGTCTAAAGCAATCGGCAGATTCAACACAATTCCTGTCAAAATACCTACAGCATTCTTCAACAAACTAGAGAAAATCATTCTAAAATTCATACGGAACCACAAAAGACCCTGAATAGCCAAAGCAATCCTGAGAAGGAAGAATAAAGCTGAGGGGATTATGCTCCCCAACTTCAAGCTCTATTACAAAGCCACAGTAATAAAGACAATTTGCTACTGTCACAAGAACAGACCCATGGACCAATGGAAAACACTAGAGAGGCCTGATATAAACCCAATCATATATGGTTAATTACTATATGATAAAGTAGCCATGGACATACAATGGGAAAATGACAGCCTCTTCAACAGCTGGTGTTGGCAAAACTGGACAGCTACATGCAAGAAAATGAAATTGTATTATTCTTTAACCCCATACACAAAAGTAAACTCGAAATGGATGAAAGACCTGAATGTAAGTCATGAAACCATAAAACTCTTAGAGGAAAACATAGGCAAAAATCTGCATATAAGCATGAGCAACTTCTTCCTGAATGTATCTCCTTGAGCAGGAGAAACAAAAGCAAAAATGAACTCCTGGGACTACATCAAACTAAAAAGTTTCTGTATGACAAAGGACACCATCAACAGAACAAAAAGGCATCCAACAGTATGGGAGAATATATTTGTAAACGACATATCTGACAAGGGGTTAACATCCAAAATATATAAGGAACTCACACTCCTCCACACCCAAAAAGCAAATAACCCGATTAAAAAATGGGCAGAGGATATGAAGAGACAGTTTTCCAAGGAAGAAATTCAGATGGACAACAGACACATGAAAAGATGCTCCACATCACTAATCATCAGGGAAATGCAAATTAAAACCACAATGAGATATCACCTCACACCAGTAAAGATGGCCGGCATCCAGAAGACTAAGAACAAATGCTTGTGAGGATGCAGAGAAAGAGGAACCCTCCTACACTGCTGGTGGGAATGTAAGTTAGTTCCTCCATTGTGGAAAGCAATATGGAGGTTCCTTAAAAAAACTAAGAATACAAATACCATTTGACTCGAGCATCCCATTCATTGAAATTTACCCGAAGAATACAACTTCTCTGACTCAAAAATACATATGCAGCCTTATGTTTATTGCAGCACTTTTTACAATAGCCAAGATATGGAATCAACGTAAGTGTCCATAAGTAGATGAATGGATAAAGAAGGTGTGGTACATATACGTAATGGGATATTATGCAGACATAAGAAAGAAACAAATCCTACCATTTGCAAAACCATGGATGGAGCTGGAGGATATTATGCTCAGTGAAATAAGCTAGGTGGAGAAATACAAGTGCCAAATGACTTCTCTCATTTGTGGAGTATAACAATGAAGCAAAACTGAAGGAATAAAATAGCAGCAGTCTCACAGCCTCCAAGAAGGGACTAGTCGTTACCAAATGGGAGGTGTGTGGGAGGCCTGGTGGGGAAGGTAGGAGAAGGGTATTGTGGGGTATTATGTTTAGTACAAATGGTGTGGGGGTGTCACGGGGAAAACAGTGTAGCATATAGATGGGAAATAGTGAATCTGTGGTATCTTACTACAGTGATAGACAGTGACTGCATTGGGGTATGGGCGGGGACTTGATAATATGGGTAAATGTAGTAACCACATTGTGTATTCATGAGAAACCTTCATAAGGATGTATATCAATAATACCTTAATAAAAAATTTAAAGAAAAAAGAATAGTAGCGTGGCTGCCACAAATTTATTTGGAAATAAGTAATATCTTTAGTATTAGTATAGTATTCTTGATGTTAATTATCATAAAATTGCACAAATTTATTATCTCCTATTTCAATAGGTCAGAAGACTGAAGTGGTTTTCACTGGGCTAAAATCAATGTTTTGGCAGGGTTGTGTTCCTTTCTGGCTACTCTAGGAGAAGATTAATTTCCTTGCTCATTAGGTTAATGGTATAATTAATATCCTTGTAGTTTTAGGACAGAGGTCCCATTTTATTTCTGGCTATATGCTGAAGGTCATTTCCAGTTTCTGGAGGCTGTCACATTCCTTGGTTTGTGATACCTTTTCTTCATGTTCAAAACAATCAACAGCTGGTTGAGTACTTCTCAGCACCTATGTAATCCACCTTCTGTCATTCTCATACAGTTTTAAAATTTCATGCGATTACATTAGGCATATCCCGATAACCCAGGATAATCTCTGTTTTAATGTCTGATGATTAGTTACCCTAATTCCTTCTGGTGTTTATTTCCTTTTGCTACATAGGGTAATGTATTCACAGGTTCCAGGGATTAGAATATGGACATAATTGGGGATGGAGAGAAATTATTCTGCCTACATCTTTACAATATTACTCTTTCTATAAAAGGAAACAAAATACCTCACCATATACATGTCTATATTTCTCATTCAGCAGAGACTTTTTTCCAGTTTTCTTCTTGTGGGTCCTTTATATTCCTTTATTTAATTCAATTTAGGCTGCTTATATTTGTTTTTCTGGTTTGCAAAGTATTTTTCTTTAGAATCTTCATGTGCCCTGTAGATAATATTAAATAAACATTTCTTGAATAAATTATGCTTTCTAAATGGTGACTGATGCTATACAGCAAAAATATTATGTATACTCATATTATATATTCAATGATTTTAATGAATTTCCATACATTTTAAATACACTGCATTTGGTATTCTAGGAAATCCTAAGCCACTTCCCAGTGTTTCCCAGCAATCTATCACATTCCTGCTGAATTAAGCCTTAACATTCCTCTCCATGCACAGTCCATTTGTCACTGGCTCAACATAATGCATGAAAAACTTTAATCCCCAAAATGCACCACTACCAGATTTTTATCAGTCTTTTATCAAGTGTTAGCACTTAGCTTGGGAATAAACCTCTCAGAAAGCAATCTGCTAACTCAGTTCCTCCCATTATTTATTTTAATGGAGAAGTTTTGTTGTGGAGCAGGAAGGAAGTAGGACCATTTTCGGGCTAACTCAAAAATTGTTACTTTTGACTTAAAGGATGGATAGTGCAATTTCCTAGGTGGGACAAATTCTGCATTTCTGATCAAAGCCCAGGCTACATGAATGGGAAAAATATTCCTCTTAGGTTTTCAAGCTGTATGCAATTTCAGGTAACAAAATATGTTTCATCCACTGATGGTTATTCTTAGTTCAACTGGAAAAATTGATGGTACTGGAAAATCTTTTCCAAATCTGGTAATCTGGAAACTCTTCAGTATTAGCTTTACCTATTATTGTGAGTTTTCACATTTGTCTGAGACTGTATAGATTTTATTTTAGTAGAAGTTTTAGAGAAGCAGTGTTGGGCCTAACCAGGTTCCATTTGAAAATAAAACATATTAGGAATTCTTAGTGATATAAATATATACTTATTATTGATAGGACTATTATCATCAAAGTGAAGAAAATACTTAATAACCAAAGATTCAAACAGAATAAAGTTTTTTGAACTTGAACATATCAGTACCTGTGTCCCTGCTCCAATTTATAGAGTTAAGATATGTTATAGTCCTCCCCCGCAAAAAAATGATCGTAATAAATGTATAGCCACCTACTAAGTCAACAGCAGTTTGTCTGGGCAATTCAGCAGTTTTCCTCACATAGACAAATGACACAAATCTAAGCTGGACACAAATGTATATTGAGAGTGAGGGGAAAGCTGCACAATGATTTATTTGTTTATTTTTATTTACTTTCATTTTTATTTTTTTGGTATCATTAATATACACTTACATGAACATTGTGATTACTAGATTCCCCCCATTATCAAGTCCCCACCACATACTCCATTACAGTCACTGTATATCAGCGTAGCAAGATGCTATAGAATGACTACTTGTATTCTCTGTGCTATACTGCCTTCCCTGCGCACCCCCCCACATTATACGTGCTAATCGTAATGCCCATTTTTCTTCCTTATCCCTCCCTTCCCACCCATCCTCCCCAATACCTTTCCCTTTGGTAACTGTTAGTCCATTCTACCGTTCTGTGAGTCTACTGCTGTTTTGTTCCTTCAGATTTTTCTTTGTTCTTATACTCCACAGATGAGTGAAATCATTTGATACTTGTCTTTCTCCTCCTGGCTTATTTCACTGAGCATAATACGTTCTAGCTCCATCCATGTTGTTGCAAATGGAAGGATTTGTTTTCTTCTTATGGCTGAATGATATTCCATTGTATATATATACCACATCTTCTTTATCCATCTACTGATGGACACTTAGGTTGCTTCCATTTCTTGGCTCTTGTAAATAGTGCTGCAATAAACATAGGGGTGCATGTCTTTTTCAAACTGGGCTGCTGCATTTTTAGGGTAAATTCCTAGGAGTGGAACTCCTGGGTCAAATGGTATTTCTATTTTAAGTTCTTTGAGGAACCTCCATACTGCTTTCCACAATGGTTGAACTAATTTACATTACCACCAGCAGTGTAGGAGGGTTCCCCTTTCTCCACATCATCATCAACATTGGTTATTGTTTGTCTTTTAGATGTTGGCCATTCTGACTGGTGTGAGGTGATATCTCCTTGTGGTTTTAATTTGCATTTCCCTGATGATTAGTGATGTGGAGCATCTTTTCATGTGCCTGTTGGCCATCTGAATTTATTATTTGGAGAAGTGTCTGTTCAGATCCTCTGCCCATTTTTTAACTGGATTATGTGCTTTATATTTGTTGAGGTGCATGAGCTCTTTGTATATTTTGGATGTCAACCCCGTATAGATATGTCATTTATGAATATATACTCCCATATATTGTAGGATGCCTTTTTGTTCTACTGATGGTGTCCTTTACTGTACAAAAGCTTTTAAGTTTGATATAATCCCACTTGCTCATGTTTGCTGTTGTTTCCCTTGACCACAGAGATATGTTCATGAAGTTGCTCATGTTTATATTCAAGAAAGTTTTGCCTATATTTTCTTCTAGGAGTTTTATGGTTTCATGACTTACATTCAGGTCTTGATCCATTTTGAATTTACTTTTGTGTATGGAGTTAGACACTAATCCAATTTCATTCTCTTATATGGAGCTGTCCAGTTTTGCCAACACCAGCTGTTGAAGAGGCTGTCATTTTCACATTGTACATCCATATCCTAGGCTCCTTTATCATATATTAATTGACCATATATGCTTGGGTTAATATCTGGGCTCTGTTCTGTTCCACTAGTCTATGGGTCTGTTCTTGTGCCAGTACTAAATTATCTTCATTACTGTGGCTTTGTAGTAGAGCTTGAATTCAGCGAGTGTGATTCCAATGCTTTTTTTCTTCCTTCTCAGGATTGCTTTGGCTATCTGGGGTCTTTTGTGGTTCCATATGAATTTTAGAACTATTTGCTCTAGTTCATTGAAGAATTCCATTGCTATTTTGATAGGGATTGCATTGAATCTGTAGATTGCTTAGGAAGGATGGCCATTTTGAAAATATTAATTCTTCCTACCCATGAACACTGGATGTGTTCCCATTAATTGGTATCTTCTTTAATTTCTCTTAGGAGTGCTTTGTAGTGTTCAGGGTATAGGCCTTTCACTTCCTTCGTTTGGTTTATTCCTAAGTATTTTATTCTTTTTGATTCAATTGTGATGGAAATTGTTTTCCTGATTTCTCTTTCTGCTAGTTCTTCATTAGTGTATAGGAATACAACAGATTTCTGTGTATTAATTTTGTATCCCACAATTTTGCTGAATTCAGATATTAGTTCTAATAGTTTTGGAGTGGATTCTTTAGGGTTTTTTACACAGAATATCACGTCATCTGCAAACAGTGACAGTTTGACTTCTTCCTTGCCAATCTGGATGCCTTTTATTTCTTTGTGTTGTCTGATTGCTGTGGCTAGGACCTCCAGTACTATGTTGAATAGAAGTGGGGAGAGTGGGCATCCTTGTCTTGTTCCCAATATTAAAGGAAAAGCTTTCGGCTTCTCGCTATTAAGTATGATGTTGGCTGTCGGTTTGTCATATATGGCCTTTATTATGTTGAGGTACTTGCCCTCTATACCCATTTTGTTGAGAGTTTTTATCACGAATGGATGTTGAATTTTGTCAAATGCTTTTTCAGCATCTATGGAAACTATCATGTGGTTTTTGTCCTTTTTTTTGTTGATGTGGTGGATGATGTTGATGGATTTTTGAATGTTGTACCATCCTTGCATCCCTGGGATGAATCCCACTTGGTCATGTTGTATGATCCTCTTGATGTATTTTTGAATTCGGTTTGCTAATATTTTGTTGAGTATTTTTGCATCTATGTTCATCAGGGATATTGTTCTGTAGTTTTCTTTTTTATGGTGTCCTTGCCTGGTTTTGGTATTAGAGTGAAGCTGGCTTCATAGAATGAGTTTGGAAGTATTCCCTCCTCTTCTATTTTTTGGAAAACTTTAAGGATAATTGGAATTATATCTTCTCTAAATGTGTGATAAAATTCAGGGGTGAATCCATCTGGTCTGCGGTTTTGTTCTTGGGTAGTTTTTTGATTACTGATTCAATTTCATTGCTGGTAATGGGTCTGTTTAGATTTTCTGTTTCTTCCTAGTTAAATCTTGGATGGTTGTATTTTTCTAGAAAGTTCTCCATTTCTTCTAAGTTATCCAGTTTGTAGGCATATAGATTTTCATAGTATTCTCTAATAATTCTTTGTATTTCTGTGGTGTCCACTGTTTTTTTCCTTTCTCATTTCTGATTCTGTCTATGTGTGTAGATTTTCTTTTTTTGTTAATAAGTCTGGCTAGGGGTTTATCTATTTTGTTTATTTTCTCAAAGAACCAGCTCTTGGTTTCATTAATTTTTCCTATTGTTTTATTCTTCTCAATTTTATTTATTTCTTCTCTGATCTTTATTATGTCCCTCCTTTTCTGACTTTGGGCTTCATTCATTCTTCTTTCTCCACTATCAATAATTGTGAATTTAGACTATTCATTTGGGATTGTTCTTCCTTCTTTAAATAGACCTGGTTTGCTATATACTTCCCTCTCAGAATGCCTTTGCTGCATCCCACAGGAGTTGGGACATTGTGCTGTTGTTTTCATTTGTCTCCGTATATTGCTTGTTCTCTGTTTTAATATGGTCATTGATCCATTGATTATTTAGGAGCATGTTGTTAAGCCTTCATGTATTTGTGAGCCTTTTTGTTTTCTTTGTACAATTTATTTTGTTTTATACACTTCTGATCTGAGAAGTTGGTTGATACAATTTCAATCGTTTTGAATTTACTGAGGATCTTTTTGTGGTCTAGTATGTGGTCTATTCTGGAAAATGTTCTGTGTGCACTTGAGTAGAATGTGTATCCTGCTGCTTTTGGGTGTAGAGTTCTGTAGATGTCTATTAGGTCCATCTGTTCTAGTGTGTTGTTCAGTGCCTCTGTGTCTTTACTTATTTTCTGTCTGATTGATCTGTCCTTTGGACTGTGTGGAGTGTTAAAGTTTCCTAAAATTAATGCATTACATTCTATTTCCCATTTAATCCTTTTAATATTTGTTTCATATATGTAGGTGCTCCTCTGTTGGGCACATAGATATTTCTAATGGATATATCCTCTTGTTGGATTGACCCCTTTATCATTATGAAATATCCTTTTTTGTCTCTTGTGACCTTCTTTGTTTTGAAGTCTACTTTGTCTGATACAAGTACAGCAACACCTGATTTTTTTCTCCCCATTACTTGCATGAAATATCTTTTTCCATCCCTTTACTTTTAGTCTTTGTGTGTCTTTGGGTTTGAAGTGAGTCTACTGTAGGCAGCATGTAGTTGGGTCTTGTTTTTTTATCCATTCAGTGACTCTATGTCTTTTGGTTGGTGCATTCAGACCATTTACATTTAGGGTGATTATGGATGGGAATGTACTTATTGTCATTGCAGGATTTAGATTCGTAGTTACCGAAGGTTCAAGGGTAATTTCCTTACTATCTAAGAGTCTATCTTAACTCACTTAATATGCTATTACAAACACAGTCTAAAGGTTCTTTTTTATTTTCCCTCCTTTTCTTCCTTCTTTATTCTTAATATATTAGGTATCATATTCTGTACTCTTTGTCTATCCCTTTTTATTCCATCTGGTGACAGCTATTTAACTTTAGGAACACTTCCATCTGTAGAAGTCCCTCCAAAATACACTGTGGAGATGGTTTGAGGGAGCTAAATTCTCTCAGCTTTTGCTTACCTGGAAATTGTTTAATCCATCCTTAAAATTTAAATGATAATCTTTCCAGATAACATATTCTTGGTTCAAGACTCTACTGCGTCATTGTATTAAATATATCATGCCACTCCCTTCTAGCCTGTAAGGTTTCTGCTGAGAAGTCTGATGAGCGCCCAATTGGTTTTCCTTTGTATGTGATCTTATTTCTCTCTCTGGCTGCTTTTAATAGTCTATCCTTATTCTTGATCTTTGCCCTTTTAATTATTATATGTCTTGGGGTTTTCCTCCTTAGGTCCTTTGTGTTGGGAGATCTGTACACCTCCATGGCCTGAGAGACTATCTCCTTCCCTAGATTGGTGAAGGTTTCAGCAGTTACTTCCTCAAAGACACTATCTCTTATCTCTTTTTGTTTCTCTTCTTCTGGTACCCCTATAATTCGAATATTGTTCTGTTTGGATTGGTCACAAAGTTCTCTTAGTATTCTTTCATTATTTGAGGTCCTTTTTCTCTCTGTGCCTCAGCTTCTTTGTATTCCTCTTTCCTAATTTCTTATTTCATTGATTGTCTCCTCCACCATATATAATCTGCTTTTAATACCTTCCATTGGGTTCTGCAGTGATAGTGTATAGGAATACAACACTGCTGGCCTAATCCTAAAGTTTTTCCTGACTTCTTGATTATTTTTCTGTACCTCCATGAGAATGTTGATTTTTATTTTGAAATCTCTTTCAGGAAGATTCATGAGGTCGATTTCATCTGAATCTTTCTCAGGTGTATTCATTTTGCTTTGAATCAGGTTCCTTTGATATTTCATAATTTGTCTGTGGTGCCCTCTAGTGCCCAGAATCTCTACCCTCTGGAGCTGCTCAGCAACTGGAGCAATGTTTGGAGTTGCAGGGGAGCTGTATTGGTACTTGGGGGGAGGAAAGAGCTGTTTCCTCCTTCCCAGCTGCTATGCCTGTCTCCACTGCCAGAGCCAGTGGACTGAACACACAGGTGTAAGCCTCTATGCTTTGTGTTTGTGGCTGCTGTAGGCAGGGCTTCCCTCTGGCTGGCCTGACGTCAGGGCAGGGGTTGCTGGTTTGTGAGCCTGAGCCAGTGCAGGTTACCCGGGAGGAAGATACAGCAGGCTGCCTAACATGTTGTGGTCCTTGGAGCTGCATAGCCAGCCTTGGGGATGGAGTGCCTGAAGATCGTTTAAGCTCCCAAACTACTGGACAGAATGCACCCAGACAATTTTGTCTACCTGTCCTTTCTCCTGAGCAGTAAGCTCTACGCAATCCTTGCCCCTTTAGCAGTTCTCTCCTTTTTAGGAAGTCTCTCAGACTGCCCACCCAGATCAGCCGGATATGAATCCCTGTTTTCCACAAGCAGCTGGAATCTCCTTTACTCCAGGTATTCTACCTGTCTTAGCTTTCCAATCACACTAAATCACTAGAGCACCATGTAATGTAGGTTCATGCTCCCAAAGAAGATCTCTAAGGCTAGGTGTTCAGCAGTCCCAGGCCTACACTCCCTCCCCACTCTGTTTCTCTTCCTCCTGCCAGTGAGCTGGGGTGGGGGAAGGGCTTGGGACCTGCCGGGTCACACACGTTACCCTCTTCCTTGAGGTCTCCTCTTTTCTCCAGGTGTATGCAGTCTGGTGCAGCCTTCTTTCCTGTTTCTCTTTCAGGATTAGTTGTATTAAATTACATTTCCATGTTATATGTTGTTTTAGGAGGAGGTCTCTGTCTCACCTCTCATGCCAACCTCTTTAATCCAATCTCCTGCACAATGATTTCTTAAATGACACAAATTTATTTTAGGATTCTTCGGTTTCTGAAGCCCTAGTAAGGCACTTATATAAAATAATGCCGAATTACTAAATCCACTAATCATGAATATCAAAGACTATTTTTAAGTGGTGCCTAGTTAATATTTATAAATGCTTTGATACATGCTACAGTAAAGATGAAAAGAGGTGCACAATAGATAAAACAGGTAACATTTTTTTTTTACTATGTACACATTGTGACAATTATTCTACCTCTAACCTAACATAAAATAATGGTCAATATTTGAACAGTACCATTTACAAAACATTTTTCAACGTATATCCTCATTTAACTATTAGCATGACTTTTTGGAACATTTTTTTTTTTAAGAGGAGATGATAATTTCTATAAATGAGAAGCAAGAACCTTCCTTTGTCTCTTTTTGTAACACATTATTGCAGTCCAGATAGGTGTATAGTGGCCATATAATATTTACCAAATCATGGTTTTTGTTGTGGGTAGTGTGTATGTATGAGTGTATTTCATCTCACTATGTATGTTGTTCAGTTACACATTTAAACCAGTATTTGTGGACAGATTTCTATGTGTCAACACACTTTTAGCGAAGCTGGTGAACCCAGCAGAAATCAAGCAGTCTTCTTCCTCATTTGGGCTTATCTTCTAATAGGGAAGATATATGCACATCTAATTAACAAGTAAATATTTGTGTTGGGAGCTATTAGGGAAATAAAGACTACAAAAGGAAAGAGAGTGGCTACAAATAAGGATGTTATTTTAGCTATCATGGTCAGGGAAAGCTTCTCCCAGGGCAAACTGAAATAAGTCTAAGGGAGAGATGAAGTGGAAGAAACTCATTTATTTCTTACAAGGAGTTGCCATTCTGCTCTCCCATGTCCTTCACACCCTGGTTGCAGAAGAAGAGGACAGAGCCAACTTCGCCAGTCCAGATATGCCCTTCCTATCCCTTTTAATTAACTATTGATATGGAGATGGACTACTTTTGTCCACCCCTTGGAAAAACCTTTGATATGGAGATGAAATAAGACCAGGAGAGAGATTCTGGAAATACTAAAAATTTACCCACAGTCCACCCCTCCAGAAATCTCGCCTTACAGTCTAGTCATTCCCTATCTTCCACAATGGCCCCTGTGCAAGGAAACTGGAGCACTGTGACCAGACTAAGAACATACAAGGTCAATGGCAATAAAATCATGATAGTCCTCAAGCCGGAGGATTCAGCTAGGTTCAAAGTCTTATGCAGATTAAGTCCATAGCTCTCCCATTCCATAGGCAGTCAGTAGCTGAACAGGTAGGGAGTTCAGAATAGTCATCATGTGGTAGCTACAGCCAGGGGATGGGCCCAGGCCACAGGGACTATAGAATAAAATAACCTTAAAGGCGATAACATCCATGTTTTAATGACACCAGCATAAGAAAACCTTGTCCATCAGGTAGGATGCATACAAAAGAGTGGTCCTGTAGGACAGGGGCAGAAATGGGATCTCATCCTGGGTAGTATACCATACTATCACCCTCCTACCTGTGGGAGTTACAGATGGGTCAATATATAGGGCTACGGGAGGTACATGCAATGGCCACAAATATAAAACAAAACTTCCCTTTAAGATGCTCTTACCTCCCAGACATTTGGGTACACTTCCATGATATTTTGGGGTCACTCTGCTGTTACTACAGGAACACAGTGGAAGCCAGCTTCCATAACTTTTCCACAAGTTGCCAGAAGGGCCAGCCATCACTGATCCATTAGTTGAAATATCCAGGGCTATGTCGACTCAACAGAGTCTCCAGGGTTTAACCCAGTTGGGGCTGGCACCTGGATGTTGCTCTGCTGGCCATAACCTGGCTTCAGTAACTCCTCTTTGGTTTGCACATACAGCTGTATAGGAGAGGCAGCAATGTGTGTTAATATATACACAGGGCTCAAGGATCGTTTTAGGGACACCTCATTCAAATGCTGTAGCACTGTCCACAAATGAACTGACCAGTCCCACAGCCTACTGGTGTCCAACTTCAGGCCAGATTTCAACAACCACTTTACCTCTCTATCATGCCTGCCCCTGTAGGGTTATATGATACATGAAACTTCCATCTTATTCCTAATTGCTGCACCCATTCCTGTAATGCATGTCCATAAAGTGAGTGCCTTGATTACTCTCAATCACCTGCAGTCAGCCATAGGCTGCAAAGAGACATTCTAGGCACCTTTTGGTGGTTTACTGATCTGCATGACATGCAGGAAAAGGAAACAACAGTCCACTAGCTGTGTCTACACAAGTCATGGCACACTGATATCCTTGTGATATGGAGAGAGGCGCAATACAGTCTATATGCCACCTGAAAAGGGGTACTGGCCTCTTTACTGTTGTCCCATGTTGCTGCGGGATTCAGTGTAAGTCCTTCTTAGAGCACAGAAGTCACTCCTTCTGGGCTCTGCTGACTTATTCAAAGGTCAACAACAAGCCCCACCGATGGGCTACAGTCCACATTATCTTTGCTCCGTGTGCAACAAATGCTGATGTAACCATTGGGCTACATCAGAGGTAGGCTTTCCTTCTAGCCAGTGCATGTGGGCCAATGTGTCTGCTTCATCATTCCCTGGGGATACCAAAGGCAAATGGCCAGTCACATGATATACAGTAACTGTCTTAGTCTGACCAGAGGCCCATAGGTCTTGCCAAAACTCTTGCCCCCAAATGAGCCGGTGACCAACCATGCATTTGGCATGGTACCATGTTGGTAGCCACAGGGTCAAGCCCTATGGGTGATCAAGACCCATACTGCCCATAACTCAGCCCATTGGCTGCTCTTCCCCTCTCTGTCCTCTGTCTGTATTTTCTCAGTCTTAGGATGGAAAGCCAGAGCCCTCCATTTCAGGGGCTACCCATGACTGGACCAATCTGTATACCAAGCATTGTCAGGTATAGGGTCTTTTCCCTCCTGATAAGGATTCTCAGCCACCAATGGCTCATTAGCAAGTTCTTCCTGCTTTCCACAGGTATATGTCACTTGCTGCAGTAAGTGTTGGAGTTTGCTACTTAAGGGGCTAGTAAAGAGGGTGCTATGGTACTCTAAATATGCACCCCATTTGGCCAGTGTAGGCATCTATGCTACAACACTCGTGGCCTTTTGGATCATTTCGCACTCACCCCGCAATGGGATAGGTGGTTTTTACCTTGGTCAGAGCTGTTCTGTTGATGGGCTCTGTAGCCAGCAAGGCATGGCACACATCAGCCAATTGCTTCTCTATCAAGTTGTAGCAGACCTGTTCTCCTTTCCATAGTTGTGACTAGAATCCAATAGGTTGGTGTGTCCTTTCAAGCCACTGCCAAAGACTCCATCCATACGCATGTTTGGCTACATGAACATCTAGCTTACAGGGCCTTGTTGAGTACATTACATGCAAGGCCTCTACAGCCTTGAATGCTCACTTAGCAGCAGCAAAAGCAGCCACACATGATTCATCCCAGTCTCACCTGATGCCCTTTCATACCAAAGGTATGAGGGCTTCAGAATTTGTACCAAGTTTGGGATAAACACTCTCCAGTAGCCCAGAAGACCCAATAAATCTTGTAATACTGTCACAGTGGTAGGGGTAGAGAAAGCCTGGACCTTGTACATGACTGCTTCTGTGATAACTTTAGTTTTACCTGACAAGACAACCCCCAATAATTTTAGACAAACCGGGTCCCTGAACCTTGGTGCTATTCACAGCCCATACTTTGTCCTATAGATGTTGCAACAGTCTAGGAACTGCCCCTTCTAAATCTGAAAGAGAATCAGACATGACCATGATATCACTATTGTAGTGATACAACCACACCGTTTGTGGCTTCTTCCATGTGGCCAAGTCCTGGGTTACAAGTCCATGACAAATGGTAGGACTGTGGAGGTATCCCTGTGGAAGGACAGTGAATGTCCACTGCTGGCCTCCCCATGTGAAGGCAAACTGTTCCTGACTTTCCTGTGCTATGTCAATAGAGAAGAAAGCATTAGAAAGGTCCACAAAATAATGATACATCCCTAGTTCATGACTAAGGGTGTCTGTAAGGGCTGCTATAGATAATACAGCAGCATGCAAAGGGAGTGTGACTTTATTCAATTCCCTATAATCCATGTTCATATGCCTTGATATGTCTGGATTTTTCACTGGCCACACTGGGGGAATTAAAAAGACTATGAGTGGGCTTTATGATGCCCACTGTCCCCAACTCCTGCAGAGTTTCTCCAATTTCCTTGTGCCCTCCAGGCAATTTATGCTGCTTAGCATTTGTTACCCACCGACGTACCTGAAGAGCTACAGGTGGGTGCTTAGCATGTCCCCTCAGAACTAACTTTACAACACATATCCTCAGTCTGAACTCACCTTCTGTGGTCTGTAACCATGGGCCCTGCAGGGTATCTAACCTCAAAATATATTCAGGGATGGAAGAAATGTACACAGTATACTCTTTTGGGGATAAATGTCCTATCACCAATGGGATTTGGACATTCTTCACTCTAATTGCCTTACCCCCATAGCCCTCTCTCACAGCAGAGGTCCCAGGAAAATGCTCAGTATTACCATAAATCAGAGAATATTCAGCTCCTATGACCACCTATACCAGGAAACATTGTACATTCATGGAGACCAATGAATTGCTAATTCTACATGTGGCCTCTGGTCCCCAAAATGTTTCCCAAGGTGGGGGCTTTGACACCCCTCAGTTGAACCATGACACCCAATCATCCTTCTGTGTGGGTGAGGTTCAAGGCAGATCCTGAGTATTCTCCTTTATGAAGTCTTGCAGGGACACAGGCTGGACATGGGGCTTTGTATCCAGCTTCTGTATACTGGACCTCAGCAGCTTGAACTGCTGCTCTGGCTTTAATTGGTGCCATAGTTCTAACAAGATCCTATTGGGCTGCCCATCAAGTTTTTCTTTCACTACCCCAGGCTTTATCAAAATCAGCACACATCTGGGTCCTTGAGACCTTCAGGGGGCCTTTTGCACTTCTCTTCTCAGTCGTGGTCCATACTTCCCTCCATACCCTTATTGTTTCAACCTCCCCCAAATGTGCTTAAGTACAACTAGCCTCACTTATGCATTGCCCTAGGTTGGGGACAAGAGTATTTACTAGGGACCCAAGGAAAGATGTGGGAGCTGTATGGAGCACCAGATTTCTCATTCCTATGGTGAACAACTGCTCATCAGTGCCTTGGGGGTCCATATCATATGATATTTTCATGCGTGCCCATCTCCCTTCACACCTGCTGGAGCTCTGCATTCATTTTCCAGCTACTGCGTAAGTATGGTAAACCACCCTGATTAGGCCAAACTGCCCTGATAGCTGCTGTCAGCCAATACAGAAGCATCTGATTCCATAAGGTATGAAGGGCACTTTGCAACCGCTGCTGGAGAGAAGGGTGAGTCATCAGGGAAGCCAGTCTACTCATTTCAGAATCTGACAAAAAAAATGTTTTCTACTCCTATGCCACAGAGACAGAAAAGCCAAGTAGGCAGAGGTTCCAATGGCTTCTGCTGAAACCTGATGCTCATGTCTACCAGTTCATCCTGGGTATAGGGGCAGAGCATGGAGTTCTCCACAACTTGGGAAGGGGGTGACCCCTCCCCCTGAGGAGCACATGGTTTTTGCATTTTTATTTTAATTACAAGGCAGACCTTTAATATGGGAGAGGATGGTGCCTCAGGTGGTAGCCTTGGCAATGGTTCAACCCTCAGCCCCACCCCCTCATCCTCTCCAACATATTCTCTTCCATCTCTGGGGATGAAGGTACAACTCTTTCCTCCCCTTCCCCCATGGCCTCCTGAAATGCAGATTCTCTGCCTGCCTCCTCCTTCGCTGTTAGGGTATCTTCCAGAAGCATAACCCATTTTCTCATTAAGTGTCTCTCTTTCTTAAGGGCATCCTGTAGGTCATCTCCCAGCTCCTCCAACCTATGCTGAATTTTTTCCCTCTCCTGTCGAAGTCTCTTTCCTCAATAACCTTTCCCACTATCTCAAGAAATGATATCCAACAATACCAGCTGCTACATGTTCACTCAGGGCATCTAAGCAGTCTTCTATCCCATGGAGGGCTAACTCCACAGCTTCCAGTGTCTCCACTCTTTCCCAATACTTCAGAAGGCCCCACCCTTCTAGGAGATGCTTTACCCTAGACGAATTCCCCACTAAGGGCTTCCCAGCTGAAGCCCATAGATAGGGGGCTCCCAGGTGAAGCTTCACTCTCTACCACTGCAGCCACTTGGGCCTCCCCATCATCCACAGGGGTGGTTCCAGGCATCTCCCCACCATCTCTAGGGGAAGTCCACCCAAGGGTCACACCCATGTCAATAGATTTTGGGTTCAGAGGTCCTGCTGACTACTTCCAGATGTAATTCCTGTTGGGAAATCCCAGGACAAAATACCTTTGATACTGAAATCAGTCAGAGGGAGATATAAAGCGGATAAGCCCATTTATTGCTTACAAGCAGTCATCTACTTCTGCTTACCCGTGTCTCTCACAACCCTGCTGCAAAAAGCCTCCCCACCCAAACTCTCAGGTCCAAATATGCCCTGGCTCCCCTCACAATTATCTATTGATATGGAGATGGACTACTCTCCACCCCTTGGTAATACTTATTGATAGGGAGATGCACTAAGGCCAGGAAAGAGATAGTGGAAATACTCCAATTTTACTCACATTTCAATACTTATATATATATTTTGCCTGTACTACCAGCAATAGCCTCCTAAATGGTCTCCCTGTCTCTATTCTTCACCATCTCCAACCCATTATATATACCACCAAGAGATGTCATGAACAAACCCAATCAGATTACTTCATGCTTAAAACTCAGTATTTTATCATCCCTGTCAAGGTAAGTGTAAACTTCTTGACATAGCAAGCAAGGCCCTACCTAGATCTCTAGTCTTATCTTACACCACTCCTTATTTCACAGCATCAAACCTTTTGTAATTGTATTCCCTACAGAAACCATTTTGATTTTCTTTTAGGATATTGTGAACACTGTACCTCACCCCTCTATATGCAAATCACACTTTAGTAACATATATATATATATATATATGTGTGTGTGTATGTTTTCAGTATATCAGTAATCACTGTAATTATATATATGTATATATATATAATCAGTGTATATTATATATATTATATATATATATAATCAGTGTATATATCAATTGTGTTTTGTTTTTAAGTTTTTTGTTTATGTATGCCTGCCCCATTAGATTATAAAGTCAGGAACCAGTTCTTATTTGTTGGGATCCTCAAGAGAGCCCCCAATAAAGAGCATTCATATCCTCTACCTAAGTTCTGAAATCATTGAGAATCAAAGAAAATAGTAAAATTGGCAGCCCAACTATTGCTTTTATTACTAAGGGAGACTAAGTTGGAGGATGTAATCTACTACAAGGGACAAATAAACAGCCTAAGTGAACCCTAAAATAGGCAGATTTACCTAGCCCATCACAGTCACTCCAGGGCTAGAGATGTCCACTCCACATGGAAATATTGCTCAGGTAAGAACTGAGGCAGGGCAGAGGAGAACTGGCAACTCTGGGGACAACTCACCTGTACACAGCAGAAGACAGGTACCACTTATGCATTCCCAGTTATTATTTCCAAATTTAGCAACCAAACAAGCCATGCCTGCTTCCCAGAGATAGTGATTCAAGGTACGGAGAGAGGCCCAGAATGGGATTGTTAAAATCCCACCTTATGGAAAATTCAGGGTACGGAAATGTCTTTCTCCTGCAATATTATTACTCTTTCTATTTCCACAGCCTAGTTCATGGGCCTGACACACACAGAGTCATTTAGTGATTTTTGAAGGAATTAATATTAAATGTATAACCAGCTAGAAGAGTCATGATAAATATAAATGTGATATAAGCAATAAAAATTAAAAGTGTAAACCAAGCAGAGACTTAGAGAACATACTTTCAAAGTACGTATAACTTTTTAAAGTAGACTGGGCATAATTTTTCAATGAATGGCTATTCATTTATAATGTCCTATAAGAAAAAAAAAGCAGCATAGAAGCAGACATACCTTGTTTTGACAAGGAAGAAAGCAATGTTTTGGAATTATTTTATGGTACTTGAATATGCATCTTAAAAAGCTACAAAAACAAATTTATAATATAAAAATTCTTTTTTGAGGCCAGTAATTATTACTTCATGCATACAAAAATGAGTTTTTATATTGATAAGATGCTATGTTTGGGGGGTGGCAAATTGGCTGCTGGGGTTTTGATCATCCAATAAATGGACATTTTGCCTAAGCTACATAATCCTAAAATGTATTTTTATAATTACTTAGAGGCATATTGAAATTGCTTTTGAATTTGCTATTTTTGAATGTCATCAGTTTCAACAGAATATTATCAGTGTTCTCTGAAGCAAGCAATTTTGCCTGTCATTTCAGCATTTTGATTCACTGTATGTTAACACATCACACACTGACCTGAAGAACCAAGTACTCTTGTACATTGTTCATTTAGGCTAAGATCTGGACTCCTTGACTTTTTAGATTTTTCTCTCACATGCTTCCCATTTTAGTTCTGCTTATCCAGTGATATTTACTGGAAGTGGTGCTTCAAATTAAAGTCGAGTCCCTCTGCAAAGACTGAAATCTTCCTCTTTCTCTATGGTATAGCTTAGGATAACTGTTATGATTAACCCCTATTTCACCTGTAGCTTTTAGTTAATGTTATAAATTATTTGGTTGAAAATATAGGCCTCATAATAGTGTATTTTTTATACTTATTAAAACTACAGAATTTGTGTTAAAGTATACTGAGAACTAAGAGTTAAGAAATTTACTTCAATAGATAGTTCTTAAGCACTTCCTTTGTGTAAGGGATATTAGGCTAGGTGTCTGGACAATATAACTGTTCACCATTAAAGAGTTTAAATCAAATTAGAGGGAGTAAGACAAATTTATAAATGTAATATAGTCAGAATATGACAAATTCCATGCAATAAACATATAGAACCTAATATTAATTCTCAAAACAATGTAGATCACATCCAATTAGTGGGATGTTCCAGTCAATATGTGCAGCAAAACAATCCACCCCAAAGCTTAGTGGCATGAACCAATAAATATTCAATTATGCTGATGATTACTGGTGAATCAGTATTCATTCAGGGTATAGTATGGATGGTTTGTCTCTGTTCCACAAGGACTGAGGACTCAGTAAGAGTGGTTTAAATAGTTGGAGGTTTCTCCAATGGCTAGATGTGGCTGGGTAACTCAAAAGGTAACATATATTTGTACCTAGACTCTGGCTCTTGGTTGGGTTTTTCTGTTCTCTTTCTCTTGTCAGCTGGGACTGTAATGTCCTATATGTGGCTTCTTCACTTCCATGTCTGATACCTGGAATGGCATGGCTGAAATAACAAGGACTCGCCAACCATGTCTCTCTCTCCACACAGCCCATCTACATGGGTAATTTGGGTTTCCTTATAGATAGTTTTAGGAGAGTTAGACATCTTTCATGGAAGTAGGCTCATCTCAGAGGTGACAATACAAATATCAGAGTGGAGACTAAACTTCTGTCTCTTAACGCCTGGGCCTGGAAACTGACACAGTGTCACTTCTATCATATTGTATTATTCAAAGTGGTCACAGAGCCCAGGGAAAGTAAAGAGGAGGGCACAGATAACACACCTCTCATTGGGAGGTGTACCAACATATTTATGGCCATCTTTACCAGCTACAGGGGATCAGAAAAGCCCTAGGAGAAGTGGTAGCATTGGAAATCGGTTTTTGGAGGATGGGTATATTTTGACAGATAAGATAATGTGATAGGTATTTAAGTGGGTGAAATACACATAAATGCACATGAGGGTGGTAAAGAATGTCAGGGATATATCTAGAAACAGTAAACTAACAGTTTAAATGTCTATGTAATGCTACAAAAATGATATAGCAATAGCTGAAGATTGAAAAATAAGAGTTCATATACTTGACTCCAAGGTTTTATACTTCACAGTAGAGCACATCATTTGACTTCCTCCTCTGGTCAAGTGGTAATATCTGATTTTTCTACTTTTGTGAGATATTTCCCAGATCTCTTCTTTTAATTAGACATCAGCACGTTATATTAGTTGCAGCTCAAACTAAAACCATTAGTCAGCAATTTTTATTAACTAGAGTGCAATTAGACTGAATGAAATACTGCTTATATATTTATTTAAGACTTAGTAATTGCCTGCTTAAGTGGAATATTTCAGGCATATGGATAACGATTTCCTTATGCTTTCTATTTATCTTAGGGTGACAAAAAGGAATCTATAAGACTACTGTGCACAACTGGTGCTGCTAAATTAGCCAATTATCACCACTGGCCAACATGGACATCATCTAAAGAAATTAGCTAGATAAGGAAATCATATATGTATCATATATCTTTTGGTTTCTAACATTTGCTTTTCATCAGTTGTATCATCTCTCTGGCCCTAGAAGCATAAGGAAGAATCATATTTTTGTGGTTCCCAAATATGTGAAGACAATTGAATTTTAAAAATATATAACACCAAACAATATTAAAGGTAGCCAAATTCTGAAGATCAATGGCACCCCACAGTTTAGCACATAGTCAGAAGAGAAAATGAACAATATGGGAAGGAAGGCAGAGGTATTATAATAAATTTCCACAGACTGTGCAGTGAAGATCATCAACCAATTTAAACACAACCAAAGAGATTAGTAACTTGTGAACAATCTAGTGCTTAGGAATTAATTTTCATGATAGTTAGAAAAAGCTTAAATTTGCTTACTCACACATAATCAGTTTGTTGGATTTAGAGACAGATCTAGAGAGAGAGACACAGAATCAGAGAGAGGGAGACAGAGAGACAGTCAAGCACACAGACAAAGGGGAGTGGAAACACATGCTATGGTTCGGCTTTCTACATTGGACCAAGACCCGAACCCTTCCTCAATCTGGGAAGATGTAAAGTGATTGCATTACTTCATTCTGATGGATCTATTTGCAGGTCTTAAAGCTTTAACATATGTGAGAAATATGGTTACTCATTAGTTGCTAAATCTTTCCTGTTTCTCCTGCTTTTCTTCCTCTTCAGCTTTATTGCCCTAGCTGTTGCCTGGTCAAATATGCTTGTCCTAATATTTTAGTGTACTTTCTTCAATAGAAATTGCTGAATTAATGTTTAAATTGGAAATTTTTATGAGTTATACCAAAACCACTTGTTGACTATATCACTCATGATCCTTCCTATAAAATATTTACATTCTCCTTAGAACTTGAGTACTCTGCTGCTAGTGTTTTCAAAATGCCATAAATAATTTATTTTTATTATTAAAACCAAGACTGCTGTCAGATTTTAACATTTCAGTAAGAGAAATTATTTAGGCTGCATATGGAAACATTTACCCCATCTTCTTATCTAAAACTTTTCTTTGAGAGGAATTAAGCACAGCAGCTAAAACCAGTTGTATGCTAGTAAGACAAATGAAGAATAGAAGTAATATGAGATTAGGTATAATAAATACCTATTGAATTTTGAACTACTCTAGTATTTGCTTATTCTCAAATTACATTTACCTTCTCTGGGCATTCTCAAATACTTAAATTATTATTATTAATTTTTCTCAAATTTCCTAATTCCTAGCTCTTGGAAAATATCAACTTTTCTACAATGTTATCAAATGGGGAATGCCAGTGCAAATAATTTGTGATTTCTGCTTTCATTAATTATAAGATCTAGGAGTGAAGAACAATTGGAGCTATGTAAACTCCTAAATACGTTGTAAGAAATAGGTTATATTTCTCCAACACATCAAGCTATAATTCTGTTCACATGTGACTTTCCACTCATTCCATTTGAACCTCTAGTTTTCTGGATTGTTAGGTGGTGTCAATATTATTATACTTGCACATGCCTCTAGCTCCTTCAGCAGTAAAAACAAACAAACAAAAACCCAAAACAAAAAAACTCTTGTAATGTACACTAGAGGGAACCCTTCCATGGTTTGATGGCAGGTAAATTGCCCATGATCTCTTTAGATTTTAAACACCCAGCTCATGACTAGCCTCTATTCATTCATATCAATCTACACAATTAGCATGGACACATTTGATGATCAGGATCTTCTAAATAAATATGTTGATACAAATCATACATTCAAGATGACCTATTATTGATATTGTAAACTGAAATAAAGAAAACATGAGCAAGCTCTGAAAACACAATAGCATCATTACTTGGGTATTTGGATATAAATGGTTCTTGTGATTATTTTGGGAGCTTTAAATATAGACAGGGGGAATGTAAGGGTATCAATGACTAAAGTACTTACTTTTTCACTATCTTGGAGACCAATTTTATTGCATGAAAAAATATTAAATATACCCAAAGTCATGTTTCAAAAATAAAAATTAAATGTCTGCAAAGGAAAATTATTTACTCTTATTTGAGGCGCTATATTGCAGATGACTTTGCACTGATATGACATGAAGGTCCAATACTGAATAAGTGTTTATTGTGTTACAGTGAGATCATACAGTCAGAGAATAGGTGTTTATAAGACTTTAGCAACAGTGAACCTTAAACTTAATTTCTGTTGAGTCGTCTTATTCCAAAGTATGTGGTGGGACCTACAGCTTACTGTTTGCTACAGAAAACAGAGGGAACATTTTATCTTTTGCAGTCTTGAGCTAGATATTCACCAACAGTGGATTTATTAATTCAGGGTATCTACCGATTCTAAGATTTAGTAGAAAGTGCTGGGCTTCTAGTCATCATGTGTGTAGTCCCTAGCACTTACACAAAACATTTCCCGGGGGAGTTATTTCAATACTTCACACTTTACATGCTGTTAGTGAAACCAGCGATTCAGGTCCCGTTAATTATCTAGACATTCTCATCTCCACTCCAGGTGACAGAAGATTATCATCCACTAACCATATGGAGAATTGGGAACAGGGTAGAATGCAAGGACAGCCTGGGAAAGGAAGACACTCCACCTTACTCTCCACATGCAAAGGCAGAGATAGAAATAAAGTTCCTTGATTACTGTATATTCAATTGCTATAGATGAAGGAAAAAATGCAGTATTTTTCAGACCTTTCTGTATTTCATTAGAAGTACTTTATAATTTTTTTCTACCAATGGAGTGTTCTAAATGACTTTTATAATTTTTTAATTTTTTATTAAGGTATTATTGATATACTCTTATGAAAGTTTCACATGAAAAAACAATGTGGTCACTACATTTACTCATATTATCAAGTCCCCACCAATATCCCAATGCAGTCACTGTCCATCAGTGTAGTAAGATGCCACAGATTCACTGTTTGCCTTCTCTGTGTTACACTGTTTTTCCCTTGATCCCCCACACTGTGTGTACTAAACATAATACACTTCAGTGCCCTTCTCCCACCCGCCCCACTGCCCTCCCACACCCCTTCTCTTTGGTAACCACTAGTCCCTCCTTGGAGTCTCTGAATCTGCTGCTATTTTGTTCCCTCATTTTTGCTTCATTGTTATATTCCACAAATGAGGGAAATCATTTGGCACTTGTCTTTCTCTGCCTGGCTTATTTCACTGAGCATAATATCCTCCAGTTCCATCCGTGTTGTTGCAAATGGTAGGATCTGTTTCTTTCTTAAGGCTGAATAGTATTCCATTGTGTATGTACCATATCTTCTTTATCCATTCATCTAATAATGGACACGTAGGTGGCTTCCATATCTTGGATATTGTAAAAAGTACTGCAATAAACATAGGGAGAATTATAGACTAAGGATGGCGGTGTGAGAGGTGAGACAGAGGCTTCCTCCTAAAACCACATATAAAATGAAAATATAACTAATACAACTACTCTTGAAAGAGCAACAGAAAAGAGGACTGCACCAAACTACATACACCTGGAGACAAGAGCAGACCTCACAGAAAAGGGTAATGTACTAAAGCTGGGGTCATACGAGATCCAAGCCCTCCTCCCACCCCAGCTCACCAACAGGAGGAGGAGGAATGGAGCAGGGAGGGAGTGGAGATCTGGGACTGCTGAATACCTAACTTGGGAGATCTTCTCTGGGAGCACAAACCTAAATTTCATGGTGCTTGCATGATACTTTCGTAATTAGGGGGTTGGAATGCTAAGACAGGCAGAATTCCTGGAGAGACTAGGATTCTAGCTGCTTGTGGAAAGCAGGGATCCATATCCAGCTGCTCTGGGAAAAAAGAAAGGCAGGCAGTCTGAGAGACATTGTAACAAGGAAGCCCTTAGCAAGAGGGCTGCTAAAGGGGCAAGGATTCCACAGAGCTTACTGCTCAGGAGAAAGGACAGGTAGACAAAATTGTCTGGGTGCACTCTGTCCAGCAGAGTGGGAGCTTTCACGATATTAAGGTGCTCCAGCTCCCTGGCTGCCTACACAGCTCCAAGAACCCCTTCCGAGACAGGCAGACTATTGCGCCTTTCTCATGGCCAGCCCCATCTGGCTTGCAAACCGGGAAACCCTACCCTGATATTAGGCCAGCCAGAGGGAAGAACTGTCTACAGGAACTACAAACACAAAGCACAGAGGCTTATACCTGTGTGCTCGGCCCACTGGTTCAGGCAGTGGAGACAAGCATAGCAGCTGGGAAGCAGGAAACAGCTCTTTCCTCCCCCCAGGCACCAATACCACTCCCCTGCAATCCCAGACATTGCTTCAGGGTCTGAGCAGCTCCAGAGTGTAGAGGTTCTGGGTACTAGAGGGTGTCATACACAAATATACACTGAAGGAACCTGGTCCAGAATAAAAATATTAATACAACTCCTGAGAAAGATTTAAATGATATTGACCTTATAACACTCCCTGAAAGGGAGTTCAAAATAAAAATCATTAACATGCTCATGGAGGTACAGAAAAATAGTCAAGAACTCAGGAATGAATTATGGTCGGAGATCCAATCATTGAAGAGCACAATGGATGGTATTAAAGGCAAATTGGATACAGTGTAGGAGATGATAAATGAAATAGAAACTAGAGAAGAGGAATACAAAGAAGCTGAGGCACAGAGAGAAAAAAGGATCCCTAAGAATGAAAGAATATTGACAGAATTGCGTGACCAATCAAAACCAAACAATATTCGCATTATAGGGGTACCAAAAGATGAAGAGGGAGAAAATGGGATAGAAAGTGTCTTTGAGGGGGTGATTGCTGAAAACTTCCCCAATCTGAGGAAGGAGATACTTTCTCAGGCGATGGAGGTACACAGATCTCCCAACATAAGGGACCCAAGGAAGACAACACCAAGACATATATTAATTAAAATGGCAAAGATCAAGGATAAGGATAGACTATTAAAAGAAGCCAAAGAGAGAAATAAAATAACATACAAAGGAAAGCCCATCAGGGTATCATCAGACTTCTCAGCAGAAACCTTACAGGCCCGAAGGGAGTGGCATGATGTATTTAATGCAATGAAGCAGGAGGGCCTTGAACCAAGATTACTATATCTGGCAATATTATCATTTAAATTTGAAGGAGGGATTAAACAATTTCCAGATAAGAAATAGTTGAGGGAATTTACTTCCCACAAACCATCCCTACAGTGTATTTTGGAGGGACTTCTATAGATGTAAGTGTTCCTATGGTTTAATAGCTGTCATGAGAGTTAACAAAACCACAGTAAAGAACGTAGAACAATTACTAAGAAATTGCAAAATTAAATTAACTATCCCCAAAGTCAATCCAGGGATAGACAAAGAGTACAGAATAAGATACCTAATATATAAAGAATGGAGGAGGAAGGAAAAGGAGGAGGAAAAAAAAACAAAAAAGAACCTTTAGATTGTGTTTGTAATAGCATATTAAGTGAGTTGTTAGACTCTTACATAGTAAGGAAGTTAACCTTGAACCTTTGGTAACCACGAATCTGAAGCCTGCAATGCCAATAAGTACATACCTATTGATAATCACCCTGAATGTAAATGGACTGAATGCACAAATCAAAAGACATAGAGTCACTGAATGGATAAAAAAAGACCCATCTATATGCTTTCTTCAAGAGACTCACTTTAAACCCAAAGACATACACAAACTAAAAGTGAAGGGATGGAAAAAGACATTTCATGCAACTAATAGGGAGAAAACAGCAGGAGTTGCAGTACTTGTATCAGATAAAATAGACTTCAAAACATAGAAAGTCACAAGAGACAAAGGAGGACATTACATAATGATAAAAGGGTCAATCCAACAAGAAGATATAACCATTATAAATATCTATGCACACAAAATAGGAGCTCCTACATATGTGAAACAAATACTAACAGAATTAAAGGGGGAAATAGAATGCAATGCATTCATTCTAGGGAATGCCAACACACCACTCACTCTGAAGGACAGATCAACCAGACAGAAAATAAGTAAGGAGACACAGGTACTGAACAACACATTAGAACAGATGGACCTAAAAGATATCTACAGAACTCTACACCCAAAAGCAGCAGAATACCCATTCTTCTCAAGTGCACATGGAACATTTTCAAAAATTGATCATATACTAGGCCACAAAAACATCCCCTGTAAATTCAAAAAGATTGAAATTGTACCAACCAGCTTCTCAGAACACAAAGGAATGAAACTAGAAATGAATTTTGCAAAGAAAATGAAAAATCCCTCAAACACATGGAGGCTTAATAACATGCTCCTAAATAACCAATGGATCAATGACCAAATAAAAACAGAGATCAAGCAATATATGGAGACAAATGCCAACAATAATTAAACACCACAAAATCTGTGGGACGGACTGAAGACCGTGCTAAGAGGAAAGTATATTGCAATTCAGGCCTAATTCAGGAAAGAAGAACAATCCCATATGGGCAGTCTAAACTCACAATTAATGAAACTAAAAAAAGAAGAATAAATGAGACCCAAAGTCTGTAAAAGGAGGGATATGATAAAGATTAGAGCATAAATAAATAAAATCGAGAGGAATAAAACAATAGAGAGGATAACGAAAGCAAGAGCTGGTGCTTCGAGAAAATAAACAAAATAGATAAACCCCTAACCAGACTTATCAATTAAAAAATAGAGTCTACTCACATAAACAGAATCAGAAATGATAAATGAAAAATCACTATAGACAGCACAGAAATACAAAGAATTATTAGAGAATACTATGAAAAATTATATGTTAAGAAACTGGATAACCTAGAGGAAATGGACAACTTTCTAGAAAAATACAACCTTCCAAGGCTTACCCAGAAAGAAATAGAAAATCTGAACCGACCAATTACCAGCAACGAAAGTGAACTGGTAATCAAAAATCTACCTAAGAACAAAACAACTGGAGCAGATGGCTTCACTGCTGAATTTTATCAAACATTAAGTGAAGACCTAGTACCCATCCTCCTTCAAGTTTTCCAAGGAGTAGAAGAAGAGGGAATACTTTCAAACTCATTCTTTGTGGCTAGTATCACTCTAAAACCAACACCGGGCAAAGACACCACAAAAAAAGAAAACTACAGACCAATATCCCAGGTGAACATAGACGCAAAAATACTTAACAAAATATTAGCAAACCGAATTCAAAAATACATCAAAAGGATCATCCATCATGATCAAATAAGATTTATTCCAGGGATGCAAAGATGGTTCAACATTCGAAAATCCATCAACATCATCCACCACATCAACAAAAAGGACAAAAACCACATGATCATCTCCATAGATGCTGAAAAAGCATTTGACAAAATTCAACATCCATTCATGATAGAAACTCTTAGCAAAATGGGTATAGAGGGCAAGTAAATCACCATAATAAAGACCATATATGAGAAACCCACAGTCAACATTATACTTAACAGTGAGAAGCTGAAAGCTTTTCCTTTAAGATTGGGAACAAGACAAGGATGCCCACTCTCCCCACTTCTATTTAACATAGTACTGGAGGTCCTAGTCATGGCAATCAGACAACACAAAGAAATAAAAGGCATCCAGATAGGCAGGTGTCCCTGTTTGCAGATGACATCATATTGTACATAAAAAACCCTAAAGAATCCACTCCAAAACTAGTAGATCTAATATCTGAATTCAGCAAAGTTGCAGGATACAAAATTAATATGCAGAAATCTGTGGCATTCCTATACACTAACAGTGAAGTAGCAGAGAGAGAAATCAGGAAAACAATTCCATTCACAGTTGCATCAAAAAGGATAACATACCTAGGAATAAACTTAGCCAAGGAAGTGAAAGACCTATACGCTGAAAACTACAAGACACTCATGAAAGAAATTAAAGAAGATACCAATAAATGGAAAGACATCCCATGCTCATGGATAGGAAGAATTAATATTGTCAAAATGGCCATCCTGCCTAAAGAAATCTACAGATTCAATGCAATTCCTATCAAAATACCAACAGCATTCTTGAACGAACTAGAGAAAATCATTCTAAAATTCATATGGAACCACAAAAGACCCCGAATAGCCAAAACAGTCCTGAGAAGGAAGAACAGAGCTGGGGGGTTTATACTCCCCACCTTGAAGCTCTACTACAATGCCACCATAATAAAGACAATTTGGTACTGGCACAAGAACAGACCCATAGACCAACCGAACAGACTAGAGAGATCTGATACAAATCCAACCATGTATGGTTAATTAATATATGATAAAGGACCCACGGACATACAGTGGGGACATGACAATGTCTTCAACAGCTGGTGTTGGCAAAACTGGACAGCTACATGCAAGAGAATGAAACTGGATTATTGTTTAACCCCATACACAAAAGTAAACTCGAAATGGATCAAGGATGTGAATGTAAGTCATGAAACCATAAAACTCTTAGAAAACAACATAGGCAAAAATATCCTGAATACAAGCATGAGCAACTTCTTCCTTGAATGCATCTCCTAGAGCAAGAGAAACAAAACAAAAATGAACTCATGGGACTACATCAAACTACAGTTTCTGTATGGCAAAGGACACCATCAACCAAACAAAAAGGCATCCTACAGTATGGGAGAATATATTTGTAAATGACATATCCGACGAGAGGTTACCATCCAAAATATATAAAGAACTTACATGCCTCTACACCCAAAAAGGTAATAACTGGATTAAAAAATGGGCAGAGGATATGAAGAGACAGTTCTCCAAAGAAGAAATTCAGATGGACAACAGACACATGAAAAGATGCTCCACATCAACAAATCATCAGGGAAATGCAAATTAAAACCACAATGAGATATCACCTCACACCAGTAAGGATGGCCAGCATCCAAAAGACTAAGAACAACAAATGCTGGTGAGGATGTGGAAAAAGGGGAACCCTCCTATACTGCTGGTAGGAATGTAAGCTTGTTAATCCATTGTGGAAAGCAATATGGGGGTTCCTCAAAAAACTAAAAATACAAATACCATTTGACCTGGGAATCCCACTCCTTGGAATTTACCCAAAGAATACAACTTCTCAGATTCAAAAAGACATATGCACCCCTATGTTTATTGCAGCACTTTTTACAATAGCCAAGATATGGAAGCAACCTGTGTCCATCAGTAGATGAATGGTAAAGAAGTGGTACATGTACGCAATGGAATACTATTCAGCCATAAAAATGAAACAAATCCTACCAGTTGCAACAACATGGATAGAGCTAGAGGGTATTATACTCAGTGAAATAAGCCAGGTGGAAAAGACATGTGCCAAATGATTTCCCTCCTTTATGGAGTATAACAACAAAGCAAAACTGAAGAAACAAAATAGTAGCAGACTCCAAGCCTCCAAGAAGGAACTAGCGCTTACCAAAGGGGAGGGGTGTGGGACGGCAGGTGGGGAGGGTGGGCCAAGGGGATTGTGGTGTATTATGTTTAGTACACATGGTGTGGGGGAGCACGTGGAAAACATTGTAGCACAGAGGAAGCAAACAGTGAATCTGGGTCACCTTACTACACTGATGGACAGTGACTGAATTGGGGTATGAGTGGGGACTTGATAATATGGGTAAATCTAGTGACCACATTGTTTTTCATGTGAAAACTTCATGAGTGTGTATCAATAATCCCTTAATAAAAAAATAAATAAAAATAAACATAAGGGGACATATGTCTGTTTGAATGTGAGAAGTTGTATTGTTTGGGTAAATTACAAGGAGTGGGATTTCCGGGTCAAATGGTATTTCTACTTTTGTTGTTTTGAGGAACATTCATACTTTCCACAATGATTGAACAAGCTTACATTTACACCAGCAGTGTAGAAGGGTTGCCCTTTATATGCATCCTCACAAGCATTTGTTGTTCTTAGTCTTTTTGATGCTGGCCATCCTTACCCATGTGAGGTGATATCTCATTGCAGTTTTAATTTGCATTTCCCTGATGATTAGTGATGTGGAGCATGTTTTCATGTGTCTGTTGGCCATCTGAATTTCTTCTTTGAAGAACTGTCTCTTCATATCCTCGGCCCATTTTTTAATCAGGTTACATGCTTTTTGGGTGCTAAGGAGTGTAAATTCTTTACATATTTTGGATGTTAACCCCTTGTGGGATATGCCATTTACAAATATATTGTCCATACTGTAGGATGCCTTATTGTTCTGTTGATGGTGCCCTTTGCCGTACAGAAAATTTTTAGGTTGATTTAGTGATGCATTCAGGAAGAAGTTGCTCATGCTTATATTCAGGATATTTTTGCCTATGTTGTTTTCTAAGAGTTTTATGGTTTCTTGACGTACTTCAGGCACTTGATCCATTTCGAGTTTACTTTTGTGTATGGGGTTAAACAATAATCTAGTTTCATTTTTTGCATGTAGCTGTCCAGTTTTGCCAACACCAGATTTGAAGAGGGTGTCATTTCCCCATTGTATGTGCATGGTTCCTTTATCACATATTAATTGAAAATATATGATTGAGTTTATATCAGGGCTCTCCAGTCTCATCCATTGGTCTATGGGTCTGTTCTTGTGCCAGTACCAAATTGTCTTGATTACTGTGGCTTTGTAGTAGAGCTTGAAGTTGGGGAGCATAATCCCCCCAGCTTTATTCTTCCTTCTCATGATTGCTTTGGCTATTCTGGGTCTTTTGTGGTACCATATGAATTTTAGAAGGATTTTCTCCAGTTAGTTGAAGAATGCTGTTGGTATTTTGATAGGAATTGCAGTGAATCAGTAGCTTGCTTTAGGCAGGATGGCCATTTTGACAATATTAATTCTTCCTATCCATGAGCACAGGATGTTTCCATTTATTGGTAACTTCTTTAATTTCTCTCATAAGTGTCTTGTAGTTTTCAGAGTATAGGTCTTTAAGTTCCTTGGTTAGTTTTATTCCTAGGCATTTTATTCTTTTTGATGCAACTGTGAATGGAATTGTTTTCCTGATTTCTCTCTCTGCTAGTTCATTGTTAGTGTATAGGACTGTAACAGTGTCTGTGTATTAATTTTGTATCCCACAACTTTGCTGAATTCAGATATTAGGTCTTGTAGTTGTGGAGTGGAATCTTTAGGGTGTTTTATGTACAATATCATCTCATCTGCAAACAGGGACAGTTTAACTTCTTCCTTGCCAATCTGGATGCCTTTTATTTCTTTGTGTCTGATTGCTGTGGCTAGGACGTCCAATAGTATGTTGAATAGAAGTGGGGAGAGTGGGCATCCTTGTCTTGTTTCCAATATTAAAGGAAAAGCTTTCAGCTTCTTGCTGTTAAGTATAATGTTGGCTGTGTGTTTGTCATATATGGCCTTTATTATATTGAAGTACTTGCCATCTACACCCATTTATTGAGCATTTTTATCATGAATGGTTGTTGAATTTTGTCAAATGCTTTTTCAGCATCTATGGGGATGATCATGTGGTCACTGTCCTTCTTTTTGTTGATGTGGTGGATGATGTTGATGGATTTTCGAATGTTGTACCATCCTTGCATCCCTGGAATAAATCCTACTTGATCATAATGCGTGATCTTTTTGATATATCTTTGAATTCGGTTTGCTGATATTTTGTTGATTATTTTTGCATCTATATTCATCAGGGATATTGGTATGTAATTTTCCTTTTTATGGTGTCATTGCCTGGTTTTGGTATTAGAGTGATTCTGCCCTGATAGAATGTGTTTGGAAGTATTACCTGTTCTTCTACTTTTTGGAAAACTTTAAGGAGGAAGGGTGTTAGGTTTTTTTTTTTTTTCAGTTTTATTTTTTATTTATTTATTTTTTATTTACAATTTATTTTGGTATCATTAACCTACAATTACACGTGCAATATTATGGTGATTAAACTACCCCCTTCATCAGGTCCCCCCCACCAACCCCATTACAGTCACTGTCCATCAGCGTAGTGAGACACTATAGAGTCACTACTTGTCTTCTCTGAGTTGTACAGCCCTAGCCGTGCTCCTGCTACCTTACGTCTACTAATCTTAATACCCCTTTTACCCTCTTATCCCTCCCTTCCCATCCTTCTTCCCCAGTCCCTTTCCCTTTGGTAACTATTAGTCTGTTCTTGGGTTCTGTGAGTCTGCTGCTGTTTTGTTCCTTCAGGTTTTTTCTTTGTTCTAATACACCACATATGAGTGAAATCATTTGATACTAGTCTTTTTCGGCTTGGCTTATTTCACTGAGCATAATACCCTCTAACTCCATCCATGTTGTTGCAAATGGTAGGATTTGTTTTCTTCTTATGGCTGAATAATATTCCATTGTGTATATGTACCACATCTTCTTAATCCATTCATCTACTGATGGACACTTAGGTTGCTTCCATTTCTTGGCTATTGTAAATAGTGCTGCAATAAACATAGGGGTGCATATTTCTTTTTGAAACTGGGCTGCTGCATTCGTAGGGTAAATTCCTAGGAGTGGGATTCCTGGGTCCAATGATATTTCTATTTTGAGTTTTTTGAGGAACCTCCATACTGCTTTCCACAATGGTTGAACTAATTTGCATTCCCACCAGCTGTGTAGGAGGGTTCCCTTTTCTCCACATTCATGCCAACATTTGTTGTTGTTTGTGTTTTGGATGTTGGCCATCCTCACTGGTGTGAGGTGATATCTCATTGTGGTTTTAATATGCATTTCTCGGATGACCAGTGATGTGGAACATCTTTTCATGTGCCTGTTGGCCATCTGAATTTCTTCTTTAGAGAAGTGTCTATTCATGTCCTCTGCCCATTTCTTAATTGGATTATTTGCTTTTTGTTTGTTAAGGTGTGTGAGTTCTTTATATATTTTGGATGTCAATCCCTTATCAGATGCATCATTTATGAATATATTTTCCCATACTGTAGGATGACTTTTTGTTGTACCGATGGTGTCCTTTGCTGTACAGAAGCTTTTCATGTTGATATAGTCCCACTGGTTCATTTTTGCTCTTGTTTCCCTTGTCCGGAGGGATATGTTCATGAAGAAGTTGCTCATGTTTATGTCCAACAGATATTTGCCTATGTTTTTTTCTAAGAGTTTTATGGTTTCATGATTTACATTCAGGTCTTTGATCCACCTTGAGTTTACCTTTGTGTATGGGGCTAGACAGTAGTCCAGTTTCATTCTCTTACATGTGGCTGTCCAGTTTTTTCAACACCAGCAGCTGAAAAGGTTGTTATCTCCCCAATGTATATCCAAGGCTCCTTTATCAAATATTAATTGACTGTAAATGTTTGGGTTAATGTTTGGATTTTCTATTCTGTTTCACTGGTCTGTGGGTCTGTTTTTGTGCCAGTACGAAATTGTCTTGATTACTGTGGCTTTGTAGTAGAGTTTGAAGTCAGGGAGTGTAATTCCCCCTGTTTGATTCCTCCTTCTCAGAATTGCTTTGGCTATTCGGGGTCTTTTCTGGTTCCATATGAACTTTTCAGTTATTTGTTCCAGTTCATTGAAGGAAGCTGTTTTAGTTTGATAGGGATTGCATTGAATCTATAGATTAGTTTAGGTAGTATAGCCATTTTGACAATATTTATTCTTCCTAGCCAAGAGCATGGGATGCATTTCCATTTGTTAGTGTCCTCTTTAATTTCTCCTAGGAGTGTCTTGTAGTTTTCAGAGTACAGGTCTTTCACTTCCTTCGTTAGGTTTATTCCTAGGTATTTTATTCTTTTTGATGCAATTGTGAATGGAATTGTTTTTCTGATTTCCGTT
>JAQQAC010016209.1:76779306-76935245 GCA_029783875.1 Phataginus tricuspis
TGTTTGGATTTTCTATTCTGTTTCACTGGTCTGTGGGTCTGTTTTTGTGCCAGTACGAAATTGTCTTGATTACTGTGGCTTTGTAGTAGAGTTTGAAGTCAGGGAGTGTAATTCCCCCTGTTTGATTCCTCCTTCTCAGAATTGCTTTGGCTATTCGGGGTCTTTTCTGGTTCCATATGAACTTTTCAGTTATTTGTTCCAGTTCATTGAAGGAAGCTGTTTTAGTTTGATAGGGATTGCATTGAATCTATAGATTAGTTTAGGTAGTATAGCCATTTTGACAATATTTATTCTTCCTAGCCAAGAGCATGGGATGCATTTCCATTTGTTAGTGTCCTCTTTAATTTCTCTTAGGAGTGTCTTGTAGTTTTAAGGGTATAGGTCTTTCACTTCCTTCATTAGGTTTATTCCTAGGTATTTTATTCTTTTTGATGCAATTGTGAATGGAATTGTTTTCCTGATTTTTATTTATGTTAGCTCATCATTAGTGTATAGGAAAGCAACAGATTTCTGTGCATTAATTTTGTATCCTGCAACTTTGCTGTATTGTGATATTAGATATAGTAGTTTTGGAGTGGAGTCTTTAGGGTTTTTTAATGTACAATGTCATGTCATCTGCAAATAGTGACAATTTGACTTCTTCTTTACCAATCTGGATGCCTTGTATATCTTTGTTTTGTCTGATTGCCGGGGCTAGAACCTCCAGTACTATGTTGAATAACAGTGTAGGGAGTGGGCATACCTGTCTTGTTCCCAATCTTAAATAAAAAGCTTTCAGCTTCTCGCTATTAAGTATGATGTTAGCTGTGGGTTTGTCATATATAGCGTTTATGATGTTGAGGTTCTTGCCATCTATACCCATTCTGTTGAGAGTTTTAATCATGAATGGATGCTGAATTTTGTCAAATTCTTTTTCAGCATCTATGGAGATGATCATGTGGTTTTTGTTCTTCTTTTTGTTGATGTGGTAGATGATGCTGATGGATTTTTCGAATGTTGTACCATCCTTGCATCCCTGGGATGAATCCCACTTGATCATGGTGAATGATCCTCTTGATGTATTTTTGAATTCGGTTTGCTAATATTTTGTTGAGTGTTTTTGCATCTACGTTCATCAAGGATACATGTTTGTAATTTTCTTTTTTTGTGAGGTTTTTGTCCAGTTTGGGTATTAGAGTTATGCTGGCTTCATAGAAAGAGTTTGGAAGTATTGCTTCCTCTTCTATTTTTTGGAAAACTTTAAGGAGAATGGGTGTTATTTCTTCTCTATATGTCTGGTAGAATTCAGAGGGGAATCCATCAGTTCTGGGGGTTTTGTTCTTGGGTAGTATTTTGATTACCAATTCAGTTTTGTTGCTGGTGATTGGTTTGTTTAGTTTCTCTGTTTCTTGCTTGGTCAGTCTTGGAAGGTTTTATTTTTCTAAGAAGTTGTCCATTTCTTCTAGGTTTTTCAGCTTGTTAGAATACAGATGCTCATAATATTCTCTTATAATTTTTGGTTTTTCTGGGGGTCCATCGTTATATTTCCATTCTCATTTCTGATTCTGTTTATGTGTGTAGATTCTCTTTTTCTCTTAATGAGTCTGGCTAGGGGTTTATCTATTTTGTTTATTTTTTCAAAGAACCAGCTCTTGGTTTCATTGATTTTTTCAATTGTTTTATTCTTCTCAATTTTATTTATTTATTTTTTGATCTTTATTATGTCCGTCCTTATGGTGACTTTGGGCCTCCTTTGTTCTTCCTTTTCCAATTTCAATAATTCTGTCTTTAGACTGTTCATTTGGGAATGTTCTTCCTTCTTTAAATAGGCCTGGATTGCAATATACTTTCCTCTTAAACCTGCCTTTGCTGCGTCCCACAGAAGTTGTGGCTTTGTGTTGTTGTTGTCATTAGTCTCCACACATTCTTTGATTTCTGTTTTGATTTGGTCGTTAGCCCATTGATTAATTAGGAGAATGTTGTTAAGTCCCCATTTATTTTTGAGCCTGTTTGATTTCTTTCTAAAATTTATTTCTAGTTTTATACCTTTGTGATCTGAGAGGTTGGTTGGTAGGATTTCAATATTTTTGGCTTTACTGAGGTTCTTTTTGTGTCCTAGTATGTTGTCTATTCTGGAAAATGTTCCATGTGCACTTGAGAAGAATGTGTATCCTGTTGCTTTTGGGTGCAGAGTTCTGTAGATATCTGTTAGGCCCATCTGTTCTGGTGTGTTGTTCAGTGCCTCTGTGTCTTTACTTATTCTCTGTCTGGTTGATCTATCCTTTGGAGTGAGTGGTGTGTTGACGTCTCCTAAAATGAATGCATTGTTATCTATATCCTCCTTCAATTCTGTTAGTATTTGTTTCACATATGTTGGCGCTCCTGTGTTGGGTGCATATATGTTTATAATGGTTATGTCTTCTTGTTGGACTGACCCCTTTATCATTATGTAATGTCCTTCTTTATCTCTTGCTACTTTCTTTGTTTTGAAGTCTATTTTGTCTGATACAAGTACTGCAACACCTGCTTTTTTCTCTTTGTTGTTTGTATGAAATATCTTTTTCCATCCCTTCACTTTTAGTCTGTGTATATCTTTGGGTTTGAGGTGAGTCTCTTGTAAGCAGCATATAGATGGGTCTTGCTTTTTTATTCACTCTGTTACTCTGTGTCTTTTGATTGGTGCATTCAGTCCATTTACATTTAGGGTGATTATTGATAGATATGTGCTTATTGGCATTGCTGACTTTAGATTCGTGGTTACCAAAGGTTGGAGGGTTGCTTCTTTACTATCTAAGAATCTATCTTAACTTTCTTGTTAAGTTATTGTGAATGCCATCTGATATTTCTTTATTTCTCCCTTCCTATTCTTCCTCCTCCATTCTTTATATATTGGGTGTTTTATTCTTTCCCTTTAGTTAGTATTTGGATGGTCTGCTTTCTTTACTATGATTTTACTTTCTCTGGTGACATCTTTTTAGCCTTAGGGGTGCTTCCTTCTAGAGCAGTCTGTTTAAGATATCCTGTAGTGGTAGTTTACAAGAGGGAAACTCTTTCAACTTTCCTTTGTCTGGAAATTGTTAATCCCTCTGTCATAGTTAAATGATAATTGTGCTGGATACAATATTCATGGTTTGAGGTCCTTCTGTTTCATTACGTTAAATATATCATGCCATTCTCTTCTGGCCTGTAAGGTTTCTGTTGAGAAGTCTGATTATAGTCTGATGGGTTTTCCTTTGTAGGTGATCTTTTTTCTCTCTCTAGCTGCCTTTAATACTCTGTCTTTATCTTTGACCTATGCCATCTGAATTATTATGTGTCTTGGTGTTGTCTTCCTTGGGTCCCTTGTGTTGGGAGTTCTGTGGGCTTCTGTGGACTGCGAGACTATTTCCTTCCCCAGTGTGGGAAAGTTTTCAGCAATTATTTCTTCAAAGACACTTTCTATCCCTTTTTCTCTCTGTTCTTCCTCTGGTACTCCTATAATGCGAATATTGTTCCGATGGATTGGTCACACATTTCTCTCAATATTCTTTCATTCTTAGAGATCCTTTTTTCTCTCAGTTCCTCAGGTTCTTTGTAGTGCTCTTCTCTAGTTTCTGTTTCATTTATCATCTCCTCCACCGTATCCAATCTGCTTTTAATACTGTCCATTGTGTTCTTCAAGGATTGGATCTCCAACCAGAATTCATTCCTGAGTTCTTGAACATCTTTCTGTACCTCCATGAGCATGTTCATGATTTTTATTTTGAATTCCCTTTCAGAGAGAGTCATAAGGTCCATATCATTTAAATCTTTATCAGGAGTTGTATTCATAATTTTACTCTGGACCAGGTTCCTTTGGCATTTCATATTTGTGTATGGAGCCCTCTAGTGCCCAGATGCTCTACTCTCTGGAGCTGCTCAGCCCCTGAAGCAATGTCAGGGATTGTAGGGGAGTGGTATTGGTGCCTCGGGGGAGGAAAGGGCTGTTTCCTGGTTCCTGGCTGCTATGCCTGTCTCTACTGTCTGAACCAGTGGGCTGAGCACACAGGTATAAGCCTCTGTGCTTTGCCTTTTTAGTTGCTGTAGACGGATCCTTCCTCTGTCTGGCCCAAGACCAGGGAAGGGCTTCCAGGTTTGCAAGCCCAGTGGGGCTGGCCAGGCAAAAGTTGCACTAGTCTGCCTGTCACAGAAGGGGTTCCTGGAGCCGTGCAGGCAGCCAGGGAGCTGGCACACCTGAAGATCAGAAAACTCCCAATCTGCTGGGCAGAGTGCACCCGGACAATCCTGTCCACCTGTCCTTTCTCCCGAGCAGCAAGCTCCGTGCAGTCCTTGCCCCCTCAGCAGGCCTCCTGTGAAGGTCCTCCCTGCCAAGAAGTCTCTCAGACTGCCTGCCCCTCCCCCATCCCAGAGCATCTGGGTATGGATCCCTGATCTCACAAGCAGCCAGAATCTTAGTCTCTCCAGGAACTCTGCCTTAGCTTTCCAAGCTCCTAATTACAAGAGTATCATGCAAGCACCATGAAATGTAGGTTTGTGCTCCCAGAGTAGATCTCCAGAGTTAGGTATTCAGCAGTCCCAGTTCTCCACTCCCTCTCTGCTCTGTTCCTGTTCTTCCTGCTGGTGAGCTGGGGTGGGGGAAGGGCTTGGATCCCACAGGAGCACAGCTTTAGTACATTACCGTTTTCTGTGAGGGCTGCTCTTGTCTCCAGGTGTATGCAGTTTGTTGTAGTCCTCTTTCCCGTTGCTCTTTCAAGAGTAGTTGTAGTAGCTTTATTTTCATATTATATGTGGTTTTAGGAGGAAGCCTCTGTCTCACCTCTCACGCCGCCATCTTTAATCCGGGTCTTTGGTTTTCACTAAATGTTTGATAAAATTCAGCAATGAAGCCATATGGTGCAGGCATTTTGTTCCTAGTTAGGTTTTTGATTGCCAGTTCAATTTTATTGGTACTAATTGTTCAGTTCAGATTTTCTGTTTCTTTCTGGGTCATCCTTGGAAGGTTGTATTTTTCTAGAAAGTTGTCCATTTCTTCTAGGTTATCCAGTTTGTTAGCATATAATTTTTCAAAATATTCTCTAATAATTCTTTGTATTTCTGTGGTATCTTTATAGATTTTTCCTTTCTCATTTTTGATTCTGTTTATATGAGTAGACTCTCTTTTTTTATTGATAAGTCTGGCTAGGGGTTTATCTATTTCATTTTTTGTCTCAAAGAACCAGCTCCTGCTTTCATTGATTCTTCCTATTTTATTCTTCTCGATTTTATTTATTTATGCTCTAATCTTTATTATGTCCCTCCTTCTACTGACCTTGGGACTCATTTGTTCTTCTTTTTCTAGTTTCATTTATTGTGAATTTAGACTTCTCATATGGGATTCTTCTTCTTTCCTGAGGTAGGCATGTATTACAATATACTTTCCTCTTAGCACAGCCTTCGCTGTGTCCCACAGATTTTGCAGTGTTCAGTTATTGCTGTCATTTGTTTGCATATATTGCTTGACCTCCGTTTTTATTTGGTCATTGATCCTTTGGTTATTTATGAGCCTGTTGTGAAGCCTCCAAATGTTTGTGGGATTTTTCATTTTCTTTGCATAATTAATTTCTAGTTTCATACCTTTGTGGTCTGAGAAACTGGTTGGTACAATTTCAATCTTTAGAATTTACCGAGGCTCTTTTTGTGGCCTAGTATATGATCGATTTTTTAAAATGTTACATGTGCCCTTGAGAAGAATGTGCATTCTGCCTCTTTTGGGTGTAGAGTTCTGTAGATGTGTGTTAGGTCCATCTGTTCTATAGTGTTGTTCAGTGCCTCTGTCTCTTTACTTATTTTCTGTCTGGTTGTTCTGTCCTTCAGAGTTAGTGGAGTGTTGTGTTCTCCTAGAATGAATGCATTGCATTCTATTTCTTCTTTTAATTGTTAGTATTTGTTTTACATATCTAGGTTCTCCTTTGTTGGGCACATAGATATATATAATGGTTATACTTTGTTGTTGGATTGACCTTTTATCATTATATAATGTCCTTCTTTGTCTCCTGTGACTTTCTTTGTTTTGACGTCTATATTGTCTGATATTAGTGCTGTAACACATGTTTTTTTCTCGCTATTCATTACAGGAAACATCTTTTTCCATCCCTTCACTTTTAGTCTATGTATGTCTTTGCGTTTAAAGTGAGTCTCTTGTTGGCAGCATATAGATGGGTTTTGTTTTCTTATCCATTCAGTGACACTGTGTCTTTTAATTGGTGCATTCAGTTCATTTACATTTAGAGTGATTATGGATAGGTATGTACTTATTGTCATTGCAGGCTTTAGATTCGTTGTTACCAAAGGTTCAAGGTTAACTTACTTACTATCTAAGAGTCTAACTTAACTCCTTAATATGCTATTACAAACACAATCTAAATGTTCTTTTTTTTTCTTCCTCCTCCATTCTTTATATATTAGGTATCATATTCTGTACTCTTAGTCTATCCCCTGATTGACGTTGGGGATAGGAATTTAATTTTGCATTTTCTTAGTAATTAGCTGTTCTACTATTTTTACTGTGGTTTTATTACCTCTGGTGACAGCTATGAAACCTTAGGTACACTTCCATCTATAGCAGTCCCTCCAAAATACACTGTAGAGATGGTTTGTGGGTGGTAAATTTTCTCAGCCTTTGCTTATCTGGAAATTGTTTAATACCTCCTTCAAATTTAAATGATAATCTTGCTGGATAAAGTATCCTTGGTTCAAGGCCCTTCTGCTTCATTGCATTAAATACATCATGCCACTCCCTGCTGGCCTGTAATGTTTTTGTTGAGAAGTCTGATGATAGCCTGATGGGCTTTCTTTTGTATGTGATCTTATTTCTTTTTGACTGCTTTTAATAGCCTGTCATTATCCTTGATCTTTCACACTTTAATTATTATATGTCTTGGTGTTATCCTTCTTGGGACCCTTGTGTTGGGAGATCTGTGCACCTCCATGGCCTGAGAGACTATCTCCTTCCCCAGATTGGGGAAGTTTCCAGAATTACCTCCTCAAAGACACTTTCTATCACTTTTTCTCTCTCTTATTCTTCTGATACCCCTATAATGCGAATATTGTTCCATTTGGATGGTTCACACAGTTCTCTCAATTTTATTTTATTCCTAGAGATCCTTTTTATTCTCTGTGCCTCAGCTTCCTCCTATTCCTCTTCTGTAGTTTCTATTTCATTTATCATCTCCTCCACCATATCCAATCTGCTTTTAATACACTCCATTGTGGTCTTCAATGATTGGATCTTCGACTGGAATTCATTACTGACTTCTTGAATATCTTTTTGTACCTCCATGAGCGTGTTAATCATTTTTATTTTGAACTCCCTTTCAGGGAGAGTCATGAGGTTGATTCATTTAAATCTTTCTCAGGAGTGGTATTAATAATTTTACTCTGGACCAGATTCCTTTGGCGTTTCATATTTGCATATGGGGACCTCTAGTGCCCAAAAGCTGTCCTCCCTGGAGTTGCTCAACCCCTGAAGCAACGTCGGGGATCGCAGGGGAGTGGTATTTGTACCTGGGGTGATGAAAGAGCTGTTTCCTCATTCCCAGCTGCTATGCCTGTCTCCACTTCCTGGACCAGTGGGCCGAGCACACAGGTATAAGGCTCTGTGCTTTGCGTTTTTAGTTGCTGTAGATAGATCTTCCCTCTGGCTGGGCTAACACCGGGGTAGGGTTTGCTGGTTTGTGAGCCACGTGGGCCTGGCCAGTTGAAAGGCACAGTAGGCTGCATATCATGGAGGGGTTCCTTGGAGCTGTGTAGCCAGCCAGGGTGCTGGAGCAACTGAAGATCGTCTAAGGAGCAAGATGTCTTTTTCCTGCTTAAATATGAGAGTCCACATGGCCAAGCTCCCAACATGCTGGGCAGAGTGCACCTAGACAATTTTGTCTACCAGGCCTGTCTCCTGAGAAGTAAGCTCTGTGCCTTCTTTGCCCCTTTAGCAGCCCTCTTGCTAAGGGCTTCCTTGTTACAAAGTCTCTCAGACTGCCCACCTTTCTTTTGTCCCAGAGCAGCCGAATATGGATCCTTGCTTTCCACAAGCAGCTGGAATCTGAGTCTTTCCAGGAATTCTGCCTGTCTTAGCTTTCCAACCCCTGCATGAGATTATCATGCAGGCAGCATGAAATGTAGGTTTGTTCTCCCAGACCAGATCTGTGGAGTTAGGTATTCAGGAGTCCCAGGCCTCCACTCCCTCCCTGGTCTGTTTCTCTTCCTCCCCACCAGTGAGCTGGGGTGGGGGAAGGGCTTGGGTCCCACCAGGCCACAGCTTTAGAACGTTACCCTTTTCTGTGAGGTCTGCTCTTTTCTCTAGGTGTATGCAGTCTGGTGCAGTCGCCTTTCCTGTTGCTCTTTCAGGATTTGTTGTATTAATTATATTTTCGTATTGTATGCAGTTTTAGGAGGAAGACTGTGTCTCACCTCTTATGCTTCCATCTTTCCAGAGTGTTCTAGATGTTTATAATCAATTTTGTATTGAAAATATTTCAAGCTAGTTCAATCTCTTTGCAAATGGCTATTTTTTCCTTCCAAAAGAATATTCCTTTTCACCTATAAAATGGTACTGTACTTGAGAAAGATGAAGGCTATATCATTTAAGTTGTTATTACCTAGAATAAATAACACAGTTTCAAATGTATTTACCAGGTATTTAAAAAGTACATGAGGCAATTGTAGGTTCATGTTCCCTCCTGGGAAGATGTGGCCTCCTGATAGGTATATTGTTAACCCAAATTGTCTACATCCAGTAGAATTTCATGTTCCCTAACAGTTTATTTGCCAGGGTTATCTCAAGGTATAACAATTTTCCTCAAAACTAATTTTCTAGCAATTTTATGTTGACTTCATAAAATTGCCATGTTCCTTCCTCTTGCATATAGTTATTGTAAAGCCACTTATGAAACATTTTAGGAGGAAGTAATTCATGAAATTAATAGTGGTAAATTCTCCTCCTAAATTCAGGATGGGATTACCTTTTGGTTAACAGTCAAGACTGTTTTGAGGCTAAAAGCAGTAAAAAGATATTGGAGGATAGAGTGAACCAAGGCTACTATCAGTTTTGGAGAAAACTGCTTTAATGCTCTACTGGATAGAAATATCACTCTTATAAGCTTAAGATTAATCCAGAATAAGGAAAAACCTGTAACTGGATTATATTTGAAAGAATGAAAATTTCAGCTGGTGGTTTATGAGACATTAGTTCACCACTTTGTTTTTTTAATGGGTTGTCTTTTATTATTGAGTTTAACTTCAGATAGGGTTAGAGTGATCAGGGCTCCAGTAATTCTTAGACTGTTTTGCCTGGCATAGAGCTTCTATCCCTAGGATAGGATCTTAGTGGAGGAATTGAGCCCCCAACTGTTTAGCTACATTCCCCAGGTATTTAATCTCTTCAACTTGCAGTTGGAGGGGTTTAGGAATGCTGGCATCTTGTCCCATTTGATGATGTGTATTATATTAGTTTTCTAAGGCCACCGTAACAAAATAACAAAGACTGGTTGGCTTAAAACCATGGAAATTTATACTCTCACAGTATCAATGTATTGGCAGGGCCATGTTCCCTCTGAGGTTTTAGGAAAGCAATCCTTCATTGCCTTTTCCTTGATTATCATGGTTGCCAGAAATACCTGGCAGTCTTTGGCTTACAGCTATATCACTACAATCTGCCTTTGTCATTGCACGGCCTTCTGTGTATCTCCTTTGTGTCTCTATAAAAACATCCTCATCTCCTTTCTCTTATAAGGACATCAGTGATGAATTTAGGGCCCACCCTTACCTGGTAGGACCTTAACTTAATTACATCTGTAAAGACTATTTCCAAACAAGGTCCATTTCACAGGTAGTAGAGACTAGGACTTGAACATACCATTTTCTGGGACACAACTCAATCAATACACACAAGTAGCCATTAGAAGGTGAGGGGAGAAGGAAAGCTGTCTTCTTGTCCACACTCACCCAGAGTGGAGCTTTCATAATGCTGACCTGGGGATAGGGAACTAGCCATGGCTCACATGCCACAATTTCTCACTATTCTTACTGAGTAGGAGCAAATATTTTTGAGCATTTTTTTATTTGCCATATGCCATTTGAACAATTTCCAGAGACTTTAAACTGAAGTATAGTTGATATACAATATTATATTGGCTTCAGGTGTACAACATAGTTATTTGAAAATTATCTACATCACTAAACACTCCACAAGTGACAAGTGTTAATCTGTCAACATACAAAGAAATTGCAGTATTATTGACTACATTACCTATGCTATACTTTCATCCCCATGACTAATTTACTTTATAATAAGAATTTTGTACCTCTTTATCCTCTTCACCTATTTCAGCCACACCTCCACCATAATCCCTCATGGCAACCACCAGTCTCTTCTCTGTGCCACAAATCTATTTGTTTTATTTTCATTTGCTTTTTTGATTCCACTTATAAGTGAATCACATGGCATTTGTCTTTCTCTGCCTGGCTTATTTTACTCAGAATAATACCCTCCAGGTCCACCCGTGTTGTTGCAAATGGCAGGATTTCATTATTTTTGTGGCTGAGTAATATTCCATTGTGTATATATGTACTACATCTTCTTCATCCTTCCATCTGTCAAGGGATACTTAGGTTGTTTCCATATCTTGACTATTGCAAATAATACTGGAATAAACATAGGAATGCACATATCTTTTTGAATCAGTGATTTTGTTTTTTTCAGGTAAATTCCAAGAAGTGGAAATACTGGGTCATACGGTATTTCTGTTTTTAGTTTTATGAGAAAACTCCATACTGTTTTCCATAGTGGCTGCACCAATTTAACAACAACAACAGTGTACAAAGTTGCCCTACACTAAAAAACCTATTAGAGTAAATGAATTTAGTAAAGTTTCTGGATACAACATACAGAAATCAGTTGCATTTCTATATACAAATAATGAACTAAAAGAAAAGAAGTTAAGAAAACAAAGAGTATAACGAGACAAGTAAGGGCATTAGATAATGATAAAGGGATCAATCTAACAAGTGGATATAAAACTTGTAAATGTCTATGTACCCAACATGGGGGCACATAAATACATAAAACAAATATTGGTAGCCATAAATGGAGGAATTGACAAGAATACAGTAATAATAATATAATAATATAAGTGGGGTGGATTTTAACACCCTATTTACATCAATGGAGAGATAATTCAGACAGAAAATCCATAAGGATACATTGGTCTTGAACAATTAGACAAGATGGACTTAACAGACATATTCAGAGGCTTCCATCCTTAATTTTTCAAGTGCACTTGGAACATTCTCCAGTTAGGCCACAAAACTCAATAAATTTAAGAAAACTGAAATTATACCAAGCATTTTTTATGAGCACAATATGAAATGATATCAATTACAAGAAAACTGATAACACAAATATGTGGAAACTAAACAACATGCTACTAAATAACCAATGGGTCAATGAAGAAATCAAATATAAATAAAAAGAAAATTATTTAGACAAATAAAAATGGAATCACACCACTCCAACCTGTATGGTCACCTAGAGTTTCTTCTATTTTACATTTAGGTTTTTGTTTCATTTTGAGTTTACTTTTATGAGTTGTGTAAAGTCTGTGTCTAATTTAATTATTTCCTTCCTTTTTTCCTTCCTTTGCATGGGCATGTCTAGTTGTTCCACCACAATTATTGAAAAGACTATACTTTTTCCATTAAATTGCCTTTGTGTCTTTGTCAAACATTAATTGGCTACATTTATGTGGTTCTATTTCTGGACTTTCTATTCTACTCCACTGATCCATTTGTCTATTCTTTCACCAATACCACATATCTCTATTATTAGAGCATTATAATAAGCCTTGAAGCTGAGTAGTGGCATTATTCCAACTTGTGTTCTTTGCCTTCAATATTGTGTTATTTATTCTAGGTCTTTTGCCCTCCTTATATACTTTAGGATCAGTTTGTCAAAATACACAAAATAACTGGCTGGGATTTGGATTGAGATTGCATTGGATCTATAACTCAAGGTGGGAAGGACATCTTGATAAGTAGTTATAAGTGGAGTCATACAGTATTTGTCACCTTGTGGCTGGCTTACTTCACTTAGCATAATGTCATTAAGGTTTATCCATGTTGTAACATATGAGTCAGAATTTTGTCCATTTTTAAGGTTGAATAATATTCCTTTGTATGTATATATCACATTATGTTTCTCCATTCATCCATCAATGGACATTTGCGTTGCTTCCACCTTTTGGATATTTGGAATAATGCTGCTATCACACGTTTGTACAAATATCTTTTGAAGACTGCTGCATATATACCAAGGATTACAATAGATATCAGAGACTAAAAGTTCCTCCAGTGTTCTTGTTTTTGTCAAAACCTATTGTCTTGGGGTTTTCCAAAAGAAACTTCTTAAGTATTGTCTGAGATGTATAGTTTTTTCTTCAGCTGTATTCCTGTTATTACACAGGATCCCTATTGATGTGGTGGTGATATGTGGGAAAGAAGTGTTTATATCCCTGTGATTAGGTCTTAGGTTTTTAATGAATTTTTGCCAGTGTCATTCAAAAATGCTTCTCAGTTTAGCTTAATTTTTCCCCACATAGGAGTGACAGGAAAGCTTGAAGGCCCTGGAGTTTGGTATTTCCCTCCCCAAGGTTGATTAGGACCTGTTAAAACTCAAGTAGGTTAGGCTTTGGTAAAACAGTTTCAATTGAACATGACTTTGTTAAGAAAAACTGAATAATCTCAGCACATTTTTAAATGTCTACATTTCCTGTCTTTCCACTGGAAATGCAAAGGAACTTTTTTTCCTGATGTTCAAAATCATGGAAGTGTGGGGTCTCCCTTAAGACTGCACTGCCCAGGAGTTTTTAACTTTCAAAGTTGCCCACATTAAGCCTCCAGCAATTTGTCAGTTACAGATTAGGTTTTCTTACACTGGTACCCATTCACATGGAATTTTCTAATTCTGTGCTTTTGCTCTGATAGGCTGTGATTCTCTTTATCTGCCTATCTGTTTTCAGTGGTATTTGCCCTGTGACTTTAGTTTTCTGATACATCTAAGGAGTTGTTGATTTTCAGTTTGTTCAACTTTTTTCCTGTTGCATTAATGAGAGAATTAACATCCAAACTCCTTACATGCTGCAACAGAAACCACATGACTAAGCCAATGATATTTTTAAATCATAAATCTTACCATATCAGGACTGTGAATAAAACTCATCAATAGCTCCTTATTGCTCTTGATATAAACCTAAATCTTAAATATTTCCCAAAGGCCTTAGTTTTTCTTACTCCTGGTCTTTAATAGAAGACATGTCACTGAGAATTTCCTTCTCTTAGAAATAAATACTCATGATTATCTATCTCAAAGGAAGTAATCCCCCTCTGCACACACATTAAGTGTGACTGAATATTCAAGGAATAGTCTGGAGCATATAGGTTGCCCACATACAAGGTAAATCTAAATCAATTAAATTTCACCAGAGAAGGACTTGCTTTTTAAAAGCAAAAATGGGCAGATGGAAAAAATCAATATGAAGTCAGTTATTAGTAAAATGGTGGTACGAAATTTATTTCAAAGCTAAGAAATTAGACATAAAGAATATGAATGTTGCATTTAAATGAAATTAACTACAGTATTAGTACATTCATTCTTAGTTTCCATCATAGTGGCAGAATATCGAAGAAGACTGAAATAATCTTTTTCAAAACAAGTAAAATGAAAACGTGATAATTATTTTCCTTATACATCAATTTACTTGAGCAAAGAATCGTTAGGTGAAGAATTTAGGAATAGATATAGGAGTTAGAAGGCAATCTTTAATGTCAAATAATTTATTCATCCTTAGCAATAGATTTAATGTTTGCCTAAGTGAGATATGAACCATATGTCAAATGCCAAAATGTGAGAAACCCACATTAAAAAAATAAGTAAAATAATCTCTCCTCACATACAAATACCAAGTAAGTCTCTGTCAACCCATTTTTAGCCATTATTGTGGACATCAGTCCATAACTTACTAGATCTAATAATATCCCTGCTTTAAAGAAAAGTGAAATAAAGAGAGATCAATAAAATGACATGAGCTGTTTTCTGCTTTATATTTACCTCCAATATGAGTCATTTATTTTCAAGAAAATTACATTGAGCTAATTTATTTAAAAAAATTATTTGTCAATAAGACAACTTGAATTATTAACTCCTAAGTTTTCTCAAGACTTCTTTTTTGAAGAGCGTAGCCGAGGACCAGTTAACTCTGTCACAAAATTTCTAGATTCTGAATAAAATATAGATTTTGTTGTTGGAATTAAAGGAAACTTTTAACAAGTCATTGTGGCAAAGGAAATGAAAATACAGACAAACAATAGTATATAAATAGGGAAAACAATAGCATTTTTAAAAGAATTCTAAGGTTCATGCTTTGTTCAAGGGGGGATACGACAGTACAAATTTTGTTCTTATCTATGGACAAATATTTAGAGAAACCATGGGAAGAATAAAAATAGTTTATACAACTTGTAAATTAGCATGATGAAAAATGGAATTAAGAAACCACCTAACAGCAGTCTCGGCAGTCTTGGATTAAAGATGGCGACATGAGAGATGAGACAGAGGCTTCCTCCTGAAACTGCATATAATATGAAAATATAATGAATACAACTAATCCTGAAAGAGCAACAGGAAAGAGAACTGTGCCAGACTACATACACCTGGAGAAAAGAGCAGACCTCACAGAACAGGGTAACGTACTAAAGCTGCGGCCCAGTGGGGACCAAACCTTTTCCCCACCCCAGATCACTGGTGGGAGGAAGAGAAATGGAGCAGGGAGGGAATAGAGATGTGGGACTGCTGAATACTTAACTCCAGAGATCTGGGAGCACAAACCTACATTTAATGGTGCTTGCATGATACTCTCATGATTAGGGGTTGGAAAGCTAAGACAGGCAGAATTCCTGGACAGACTCAGATTCCAGGTGCTTGTGGAAAATAGGAATCCATATCCGGCTACTCTGGGACAAAAGAAAGGCAGGAAGTCTGAGACACATGGTAACAAGGAAGCCCTTAGCAAGAGGGCTGCCAAAGGGACAAGGATTGCACAGAGCTTACTGCTCAGGAGAAAGGACAGGTAGAAAAAATTGTCTGGGAGCACTCTGCCCAGCAGGTTGGAAGCTTTCATGATCTTCAGTTGTTCCTGCTCCCTGGATGCCTACACAGCTCCAAGGACACCCTCCATGATACACAGCCTACTGTGCCTTTTTCCTGGCAAGCCCAACTTCACTCACAAACCAGCAAACAACCTAGGAATTAGGCCAGGCAGAGGGAAGATCTGTCTACAGCAACTACAAAAACAAAGCATAGAGGCTTATACCTGTGGGCTATGCCCACTGGTTCAGGCAGTGGAGACAGGTATAGAAGCCAGGAAGCAAGAATCAGCTCTTTCTTCTCCCCAGGAACCAATACCACTCCTTTGTGACCCAAGACATTGCTTCAGGGGCTGAGCAGCTCCAGAGAGTAGAGCTTCTGGGCACTAGAGGGTCCCATATACAAATATGAAATGCCAAAGGAACCTGGTTCAGAGTAAAATTATTAATACAACTCCTGAGAAAGATTTAAATGACATCACCCTCATGACTCTACCTGAAGGGGAGTTAAAAATAAAAATCATTAACATGCTCATGGAGGTATGAAAAGATATTCAGGAACTCAGGAATGAATTCGGTCAGAGATCTAATCATTGAAAAGCACAATGGACAGTATTAAAAGCAAACTGGATATGGTGGAGGAGACGATAAATGAAACAGAAACAAGAGAAGAGGAATACAAAGAAGCTGAGGCACAGAGAGAAAAATGGATCTCTAAGAATGAAAGAATATTGAGAGAACTGTGTGACGAATCCAAATGGAACAATATTCATATTATAGGGGTACCAGAAGAAGAAGAAGAGAGAAAAAGGGATAGAAAGTGTCTTTGAGGAGGTAATTGCTGAAAACTCCCACAATCTGGAGAAGGAGATAATCTCTCAGGCCATGGAGATGAAAAGATCTCCCAACACAAGGGACCCAGGGAAGACAACACCAAGACAGATATTAATTAAAATGGCAAAGATCAAGGATAAGGACAGACTATTAAAAGAAGTCAGAGAAATAAATAAGATCACATACAAAGGAAAGCCCATCAGGCTATCATCAGACTTCTCAACAGAAACCTTAAGGCCAGAAGGGAGCGGCATGATGGATTTAATGCAATGAAGCAGAAAAGCCTTGAACCAAGAACACTTTATCTGGCAAGATTATCATTTAAATTTGAAGGAGGGATTAAACAATATCCAGATAAGCATAAGCTGAGAGAATTTACCACCCACAAACCATCTCTACAGTGTATTTTGGAGGGACTGCTATAGATGGAAGTGTTCCTAAGGTTTAATAGCTGTCACCAAAGGTAATTAGACCACAGTGAAGAAGGTAGAACAGCTAATTATTGAGCAAATGCAAAATTAAATTAACTATCCCCAAAGGCAATCAAGGGATAGAGAGAGTACAAAATATGATACCGAATATATAAAGAATGGAGGAGGAAGAAAAAAAAAGAACCTTTAGATTGCATTTGTAATAGAATATTAAGTGAGTTAAGTTAGACTCTTAGATAGTAAGGAAGTTAACTTTGAACCTCTGGTAACCACGAATCTAAAGCCTGCATTGGCAATAAGTACATACCTATTGATAATCACCTTAAATACAAATGGACTGAATGCACCAATCAAAAGACATAGGGTCACTGAATGGATAAAAAAACAAGACCCATCTATATGCTGCCTACAAGAGACTCACTTTTAAAACCAAAGGCATACACAGACCAAAAGTGAAGGGATGGGAAAAGATATTTCATGTAACTAATAGGGAGAAAGAAACAGTACTTGCAGTACTTGTATCAGGTAAAATAGACATCAAAACAATAAAAGTCACAAGAGACAAAGAAGGACATTACATAATGATAAAAGGGTCAATCCAACAAGAAGATATAACCATTATAAATATCTATGTGCCTAACACAGGAGCACCTATATATGTGAAACAAATACTAACAGAATTAAAAGGAGAAACAGAATGCAATCCATTCGTTCTAAGAGACTTCAACACTGCACACACTCTGAAGGACAGATCAACCAGTCAGAAAATAACTAAGGAGACAGAGGCACTGAACAATACATCAGAACAGACGGACCTAACAGACATCTACAGAACTCTACACCCAAAAGAGGCAGAATACAAATTCTTCTCAAGTGCACATAGAACATTATCAAGAATAGATCATATACTAGGACACAAAAAGAGCCTGAGTAATTCAAAAAGACTGAAATTGTACCAGTCAGTTTCTCAGACCACAAAGGTATGAAACTAGAAATCAGTTAAGTAAAGAAAATGAAAAATCCCACAAACACATGGAGGCTTCACAACATGCTCCTAAAAAACCAATGGATCAATGGCCAAATAAAAACAGAGATCAAGCATATATGGAGACAATAACAACAATAATTCAACACTGTAAAATCTGTGGGATGCAGTGAAGGCTGTGCTAAGAGGGAAGTATACTGCAATACAGGCCTACCTCAAGAAATAAGAACAATCACATATGAGCAGTCTAAACTCACAATTAACAAAACTAGAAAAAGAAGAACAAATGAGGCCCAAACTCAGTAGAAGGAGGGACATAATAAAGATTACAGCAGAAATAAATAAAATTGAGAAGAATAAAACAATTGAAAGAATCAATGAAAGTAAGAGCTGGTTATTTGAGAAAATAAATAAAATAAATAAACCTCTAGCCAGACATTAAGAAAAAAGAGAGTCTACTCACATAAAGAGAATTAGAAAAGAGAACAGAAAAATTACTATGGATACCACAGAAATACAAAGAATTATTAAGAATACTATGAAAAATTATATGCTAACAAACTGGATAACATAGAAGAAATGGACAACTTTCTAGAAAAATACAACCTCCCAAGGCTGACACAGAAAGAAACAGAAAATCAGAACAGAACAATTACCAGCAAAGAAATTGAACTGGTAATCAAAAACCTACATAAGAAAAATACACCTTGACCAGATGGCTTCACTGCTGAATTTTATCGAACATTTGGTGCAGACCTAATACCCATCCTCCTTAAAGTTTTCCAAAGAGTATAAGAAAAGAGAATACTTCCAAATTCATTCTATGAGGCCAGCATCACTGTAATACCAAAACCAGGCAAAGACACCACCAAAAAAGCAATTACAGACTAATATCCCTGATGAACATACATGCAAAAATACTCAACAAAATATTAGCAAACCGAATTCAAAAATACATCAAAAAGATCATCCATCATGATTAAGTAAGATTTATTTCAGGGATGCAAGGATGGTACAACATTCGAAAATCCATCAACATCTTCCACCACATCAATGAAAAGAAGGACAAAAACCACATGATCACCTCCATAGACTCTGAAAAAGCATTTGACAAAATTCAACATCCATTCATGATAAAAACTTTCAACAAAATGGGTATAGAGGGCAAGTACCTCAACATAATAAAGGCTACATATGACAAACCCAACGCCAACATTACACTTAACAGCAAGAAGCTGAAAGCTATTATTTTCATATAGGGAACAAGACAAAGATGCCCACTCTCCCCACTTCTATTCAACATAGTACTGGAGGTCCTAGCCATGGCAATCAGACAACACAAAGAAATAAAAGGCATCTAGATTGGCAAGGAAGAAGATAAACTGTCCCTGTTTACAGATGACATGACATTGTAATTAAAAAACTGTAAAGAATTAACTCCAAAACTACTACACCTAATATCTGAATTCAGCAAAGTTGAGGGATACAAAATTAATATTCAGAAATCTGTGGCATTCCTATACACTAACAATGAACTAGCAGAGAGGGAAATCAGGAGAACAAATCCATTCACAGTTGCATTAAAAAGAATAAAATACCTAGAAATAAACGTAACCAAGAAAGTGAAAGACCTATACTCTGAAAACTACAAGACACTCATGAGAGAAATTAAAGAAGATACCAATAAACGGAAACACATCCCATGCTCATGGATAGGAAGAATTAATATTGTCAAAATGGCCATCCTGCCTAAAGCAATCTACTGATTCACTGCAATTCCTATCAAAATACCAACAGCATTCTTGAACGAACTAGAGAAAATCATTCTAAAATTCATATGGAACCACAAAAAACCTCGAATAGTCAAAACAATCCTGAGAAGGAAGAACAGAGCTGGGGGGTTTATACTCCCCACCTTGAAGCTCTACTACAATGCCACCATAATAAAGACAATTTGGTACTGGCACAAGAACAGACCCATAGACCAACCGAACAGACTAGAGAGATCTGATACAAATCCAACCATGTATGGTCAATTAATATATGATAAAGGGCCCACGGACATACAATGGGGACATGACAATGTCTTCAACAGCTGGTGTTGGCAAAACTGGACAGCTACATGCAAGAGAATGAAACTGGATTATTGTGTAACCCCATACAGAAAAGTAAACTCGAAATGGATCAAGGATGTGAATGTAAGTCATGAAACCATAAAACTCTTAGAAGAAAACATAGGCAAATATCTCCTGAATATAAGCATGAGCAACTTCTTCCTGAACCCATCTCCTTGAGCAAGGGAAACAAAAGCAAAAGTGAACTCATGGGACTACATCAAACTAAAAAGTTTCTGTATGGCAAAGGACACCATCAACAGAACAAAATGGCATCCTGCAGTATGGGAGAATATATTTGTAAGTGACATATCTGACAAGGGCTAACATCCAAAATACATAAAGAACTTACATGCCTCTACACACAAAAAGCAAATAACCCAATTAAAAAATGGGCAGAGGATATGGAGACAGTTCTCCAAAGAAGGAATTCATAAGGCCAGCAGACACATGAAAAGATGCTCTACATCATTAATCATCAGGGAAATGCAAATTAAAACCACAATGAGATATATCATCTTACACCAGTAAGGATGGCCAGCATCCAAAAGACTAAGAACAACAAATACTGGCAAGGAAGCAGAGATAGGGGAACTCTCTTACACTGCTGGTGTGAATGTAAGCTATTCATCCATTGTGGGAAGCAATAAGGAGGTTCCTCAAAAAACTAAAAACAGAAATACCATTTGACCTAGGAATCCCACTCCTTGGAATTTACCCAAAGAATACAACTTCTCTGATTCAAAAAGACATATGCACCCCTATGTTTATTGCAGCACTCTTTACAATAGTCAAGATAATGGAGCAACTTAAGTGTTCATCAGTAGATGAATGGATAAAGAAGAGGTGGTACATATACACAATGGAATACTATACAGCCATATGGAAAAACAAATCCTACCATTTGCAACAACATGGATGGAGCTGGATATTATGCTCGGTGAAATAAAATATGTGGAGAAAGACAAGTGCTAAATGATTTCCCTCATTTGTGGAGCATAACAATGCAGCAAAATTGAAAGAACAAAATAGCAGCAGACTCAAAGACTCCAAGAAGGAACTAGTGGTTACTAAAGGGGAGGGTTGTGGGATTGCGGGTGGGAGAGGGGGATTGAGGGTATTATGTTTAGTACACATGGTGTGGGGATCACAGGGAAAACAGTATAGCACAGAGTAGGCAAATAGTGAATCTGTGGCATCTTACTACCCTGATGGACAGTGACTGTATTGGGGTATGGGTGGGGACTTGATAATATGGGTAAATGTAGTAACCACATTGTTTTTTCATGTGAAACCTTCATAAGAGTGTATATCAGTAAACCTTAATAAAAAATAAAAAATAAAAATAAAAAAATAAAAAACATAAAAAAACCACAACTAACCCCAATGCTTAAAAGCAAGGAACAAGATAAAAGGGAAATAGAAAAAGCAGGACAAATACAAAGCAAAAGTTAGATGATAGGAGCAAGTTTCCAAATAAAATAAGCACAGAACTAAACTCATTAATTAAAGGCAGAAATGATTAGAATGTTCAAAAAAAAAATGTCAGCTGTATTTAAAATGTGAGGGCATGATAAGCGTGAAAGTAAAAGGATGAAAGAAGCTCTATTTTGGTTAAATACTATTCACAATAAGCCAAGGTAACTATATTAATATCAAATAATTAGGCAAGATTATTGTTATTACCAGGGACAGGGAAGGTCAATACAAAAAATAAAAGGTCAAACACAAATAAGTTGTAATCATAATCTTTTATTTACCTATAAAGGAGTGTAATTTCAGGGGGAACAATCCCAGGCAAAATACCTTTGAAAGCAAAATCTGTCAGAGAAATAAAGGTTAAGAAACCCATTTATTTCTTACAAGCAGTCGTCCTGCATCTCTTTTGATCCAGTGGCAGAACAAGAGAGAGCTCCACCCAGCCTCTCTGGTCCAGATAAGCCTTCACTTGCCCATGTAGTTACCTACTGATATAGAGATGAACTACCTCTCTCTGCCCCTTGGAAACACCTTTTGATATGGAGATGCATTGAAGCCAGGTGAGAGATTCTGGAAATATTGCAATTTCACCTGCAAGGAGAAAAATAATTTTCCTACACCCTTCCAGGTTCTTGACTATTAGAGGGTGGTAAATAGTTTTCCTGAGTCTGTTGAGTCTTCATTGCTTTCTGCTCCACATGAAAAATTGGCATATTTTGGGGTGCACAGTCTGTTACCCATCACACCTAATAGCAAGGCCTCAAATCATATGAAGCAAAAATTAATACAATTTGCAAGAAGATATTGACAATTCTACCAACATAGTGGAAGAATCAATACAGTTCTCTCAAAAGAACTGGAAAAGATATACTAGATTTGATAAATAAAATTAGGTGGCCGTATTGGAATTATATGAAATAATGCAAAAAATATAGAAAACACATAGAGAATATTAGTGAAAATTGGCCACTATAAGAAAAGTCTTATTTTAAAACTATTATGTTTTATTGCAAGAATTTTTCAAGAATTTTATAAATGTCACTGGAAGAAAGATGGTAATTTTATGGCTAGGATTCTCACCTTACCTTAGTATTGCCCACTGTGTACATGCAATGAGGTAATAAGCCTGCTTGCATTACTCCTTGGTAGTAAACTGTTTAATGCTAACATTGCTTTAGGAAGAGAAGCTGTGGAGCCCTGTACTAGGAAGAGAGAAGGTAGCCTAGAGAGAGGAAAGCAGGAGAGAGGAGAGAAAATCCAAGTGTCAAGAACAGGAGGGACCAGAGATGGAGCCATGAGTGGAGGCAGTACCTGGGGAACAGAGCCTGGAGCCAGGGCCAAAGACTGAGAGGGGAAGACAGGAGTCTTCTGCTGGACCTACTGCTGTGAGAATGAAGATTGGTATGAGCCCCTTTTTACCTGCAAAGTTCCATTGTCTTTATTCAGTTTTATTGAATTCAGAGTGAATTTGCTTGGATAGGCGAACCCCTCCTCCCACAGCAACACTCAAAGAGAGGACAAAAGGAACTAGACTTGGTAAAAATTTCAAGCATACTAGACAATATCCTGGTATTGTCTAAAAGTCATTTTTTCCTCAAGTATCTGAGATCTCTATGTAAGGTAAATATTAAAAGGTGAAAATTCTGCATCATTTTGAACTTTCACTTCAAACCCGATTTAAAAGTTCTCAATTATAGGATGTATATTTTTGCCCTATTGTTGCTGGGCAGCTGCCTCTGGGGAGGTTTCTCCCTGCACAGGAGGTGAAACCTCAACCTGGATGGGGGAGAGAAAGAATCCTCTACCAGGTCAGAGGAGTGTAGATAAGGAAGGAATTCATTAAAGCAAGAGCAGCAGGGAATGGCAGCTGCCTTGCAGGCAGCAGAGAACAGGAAAGTGCAGAGGGAAAGAAAGCTCTCGGCCTAGGGCAGATTCCCTTGCCAACTCTTAAAGCCAGGGTTACTTGGCATCCTCTGTCACCGTGGATCTGCACTGTGTGGGGACTAGCCCCTACTATCCCAGGATTTGGAGGAGCCACGGAGCATGGGATGGACTGAGAATTTCCCAAAGGAGATACTCAGGCAGGCTCCTGCAGCTGCAGTTCCGTCTGGGTCACCCAGGCTATGGGAAATTGCAGGCCCAAATCTGTCCTCTCAGCAGCCCCTTTGATGCCGGGGTTCTTGTTCACGAAGCTGAAGAATGAGCTTAGCAAACAGTCAAGGTAGGAGAGCAAGGTACAGGCTTTTATTTAGAAATAAAGTGGAAGGACAGAGCTCCCGGCTCATGCCAGGAGGGGACAAGGGAGTCCCGGGGTGGTGCATTGCCTACGGGGTTTTATAGGCAAGTGAGGATTTTCCAGAACATGAAAAAAAAGGCTTAGGGGCATGGACTTGTACCACTTTCTCTGCCCTCAAGGTGGGCTGGGTTGTTCTCTGCTTGCTAGGGTTGTTTATAGTAAAGTCACAGGTTAAGCTGTGATACCCTTCCCTATTTGTGAAACACTCAAGCATTCTAGGCCAAGTTGCTCCTGGCCTTTTGACCTTTAACTGCCCTCACTGAAGATGTCTATATTCTTAATCTGGTATCTTGATCCTAGAGGATTAGTGTGACCTTGACTTTGCATAATGCTTAACACAGAGTTTCAAAAGGGACTTGTTTGCCCATTGTTATATTGCTGACTGTAAATATCCCACCCTGCTTTTTTTGGAGGCCCTCACCCTACTCTGAATATACCCATAGTCCCTGTCTCATTCCCCCCTCTACAGATAGAAACCCTAGCTGCTGCTAGGGAAAGGGGGTGATGACTGCTCTGGCTGCTTCATACTGAGAGGGGGTGCAGTAAGGGGTGCAGCTAGGTCCCCATCAGTGGTCGATCTGGAGGGCCTCGGGAGATGGGAGTTTACATCCTGGGTTCCATTTCCATCACCATTTGCACTCTTATGGCTTCTAGGTGAGATAGAATAAATCATGTTATTAGGTTAAGTAGCAACGTCTGGAGTTGGATTTTCCATTCTGGAAGAACAGACTAGACAAGGAGATTAACGAATGCATGGCTGAATATGAGGATTAGAAATAGTAAACGTCTAGAGAATCATAGCCAGATATTTTGAAGAAACAAGAATTGTGGATCTAGTTTATGTCCCAATGACTAGTATTAGTGAGACTGGGACCGTGGGTGTAGTCAGAGTAGGGTGAGGGCCTCCAGAAAAACCAGGGCGGGATATTTACAGTCAGTAATATAACAATGGGCAAAGAAGTCCCTTTTGAAACTCTGTGTTAAGCATTATGCAAAGTCAAGGTCACACTAATCCTCTAGGATCAAAATACTAGATTAAGAATATAGACATCTTCAGTGAAGGCAGTTAAAGGTGAAAGGGCCAGGAGCAACTTGGCCTAGAATGACTGAGTGGTTTAACAAATAGGGAAAGGTATCACAGCATAACCCATGACTTTACTGTAAACAGCTCTAGCAAGCAGAGATCAACCCAGCCCACCTTGAGGGCAGGGCAAGTGGTTCAAGTCCACACCCCAAACCTTTTTTTCATGTACTTGAAAAATCGTCATTTGCCTATAAAAACCCCTAGACAATGCACCACCCTGGGACTCCCTTGTCCCCTCCTGGCATGAGCCGGGAGCTCTGACCGTCCACTTTATTTCTAAATGAAAGCCTGTACCTTGCACTCCTACCTTGACTGTTTGCTAAGCTCACTTTTCAGCTTCATGAACAAGAATCCCGGCATCATCTTTGGGGGCTCGTCCAGGATAGCTTTGGAGGTATCGGGCATCCAAGCCTGCCTTTTATTTCACTGTCCTTATAGAAGGAAGCCGTCTATGGCACACAAAATCGGGCGCTTGTCAGCCACGTAAATGGGACTAGCCTGACTGCTGATCGCAAAGTCTCAAGTAACAGGTTCCCCTGCGTCTCCCTCAGTGGATCCACCATCTCCCTTGGGAGTCGGGAATGTCACCTGAGTGGAGGCCAGGATTCCCTTTCAGAGGCATCTCCTTGGATGTGAGGGACTGAGGAAAGCCGTGGGCAACTGCGAGAGTCCAGGCTGAGGCTACACTTCAGCAGCTTCTAAAAGGCCCCTGTGTCTGGAATCAGACACCGTCAGCCCAACTGGGTATCCTTGAGGAGTGTCTCTTTCTCAGTCTCTGACTTCCAGCCTGCTTCTCCAGGCCGCCCTGGTGTCTGGGTGAGGCAGGGGCGCTCCTAACTCTCTTCTAACTTCATCAATTTCACGGAACCAGATGCTCACCACTGCAAGGTAGGAGATCCACGCTTCGCTCTTACTCCTGACTTAATACTGTACTTTTTATATCATGAAAATGTGTCTGGGCACGCGTTAGCCACTTAAAAGACAATTAGTGTCGATTACCAATCTTCAAGTCTCAGGTGAAAGGTTTCCCGGTGTCTGCCACTCCTTGATCTCCCGCTTCCAGATGGATGGGAATTTTGGGGAGTGGCTGAGCTGATTTCCTACTTTCCTATCCTAAATCTGTGGACTCCGAGGGCAGACCAGACTAGTAGCCAATGGTCCTTGGATCTCGGCTCTGGCCAATTGATCCTATGGTACTGAGTGAACCTCTGGCTAGGCTGCTGCCTATGGGAGAGTCGCAGATAACCCCCCCACCCCCAAACTCTTTATTCAGATGAGATTTGTTATAGTAGGTGACTGGCTAAATAATTTCCAGGCAGTGGCAGAAACTAGTGCTTGAGTATAGACCTCCCCTCTGTAACTGTATATGTAAATGCCCCATTTAAATTCTACGCATGGCTCTATTCTACTGATCTCCTTTCCTTAGAGGCAGTCATCCTGGGGCTAGGCATTTCCTTTTCTGTGGCCCCAGGGAAGCAAAACTGTCTAGTGACTGACCAAGATTCAGGCAGTGAGAGGTCACACAGTCCATGCATTTATCAGACAGGCGGGGGCTCTCAAAGGAATGACTAAAGCTTGTGTAGAGAAAACTAGGATACAGATTAAAATTCCCAAAAGGCGTAAAGTAGGAGCACACTGGTAAGGTCCCACTAAGTCCAGAGCTCCGAGATGACTCTGCTGGGTGGGAAGGCAAGAGGGAAATCAAGGCAAGGTGCAGGCCACACTGCTAAAGAGTGGTTAATTCCAATAGGCAGGCAGAGGGGGTGACTAACTACTGTCACCCAGGCTCCAAGGCGAGGGGACGCCCTCACACAGAGAAACGACCGACCAGGTGTCACACACTTGTCTTTCTCTCTTCCAGGTGGGAGCTTCCTCTTAAAGTTTAAAGCCAGACATGCCTCTGGCTTGCATTCTAAAGAATTGGGAGCAATTTGTTCCCCAGATGCTGAAGAAGAAGTGCCTTATCTTCTTCTGTACAGAAGCCTGGCCTCAATACAAACTCTCTAATGGAGAGGCTTGGTCCCTGAGAGAAGTATACAATATGATAAAGTTATGCAGCTAAATTAATTTTAATGCAAGGAAGGGAAACAGTCAAAGTTCCATGGACTACTACAATATGAGACTAGTTTTCAAATTTTTTTAGTGAAAATCTACTCTACTTATTGGGTTCATTATCTTCAAAAATTGATAGATTTTTAAACTAGATTCCCTGAAATGGATGAAATATATCTTCTGAAATACAGCCTGGCTTTAAATAACTGGTGCTAGAATTGTACTAGCATTTCAATTCCAGCCACCTAGACACACACAGTCCCTATGAGTTCAGAGCCTTCATCGGCCCTGTTAGTCTGGGGCCATCTGAACCTTAACCCACTTATGTAAACTGTTCACCTTCAGTGAATTCTTAAAAACTGAGATACCTTTAGCCAAATAAGCTAAAAGGAAAGAAGGCAATTGGATATCAGTATCTCAAATCTTTGTATCAGTTTATCTGTCTGTGTAAATGTTCTTTGAAAAGTATTGCTAACTGTAGTCATTACATCTCAATATGTATGTTTGTGTATCAAAGTATGTGAAAGGAGAATATTTTGCTACCTCCGGATGGTATTAATAAAAATTGATTTAAAGACAAGCGCTTGTGAAAATTGGGCACTCTAAAACTTCCAGAAAATTCTAATAAAAGATATTAAGCATTAATTCTAATTTAAGTTGAACTGAAACGGACATATCCTTATGGTTATCACCTGCCTAAGTTTACCTAAAGTCATTTAAGTTGATGTTATCTGTTAAATCTTTCAAGAATAAAATGCTTAGAGGCTTGACTTTGTCTAATGTTCAGTAAAGGTTTTGTAATTAATCTAGCATAGTTGTTAGGAGTGAGCAAACTAAGTGTAGCAAGTGAACATCTTAACAATAATTGTGTGTTATAGTGTGTTACAGTGTGTATACCTACAAATGGCCTGAGAATTTTTGTAGTAACTTAAAACCTTAAAGTTTTGCTAAGTTAAAAAGACAACGTTTTATAAGACTTCACACTGACTAGAAGTGCTTTAAAACAAAAAGACAAAAAGACAAGAGTTGGTGAGGACATTGAGAAATTGGAACCCTCATATATATTTGCTGGTGGAAATTTAAAATGTTGCAGGCACTTTGGGAAAATGCATAACAGTTTCTCAAACCATTAAACACGGGGCTGCTATATGACACAATTCCATCCCTAGGTATCTACGCAGGAAAAATAAATGTCCACTTATAGATTTGTACAGGAATGTTCATAACAACATCATTCTTTTTTTATAATTTATGTTGGTATCATTAATCTACAATTACATGCACAATATTATGGTTATTAAACTACCCTCTTCATCAACAGCATCATGCTTAATAGCCAAACGATTGAAACAACTCAAATGTTATCAGCTGATGAGTGGATAAATAAAATGTGATCTATTCATAAAAAAGAAAAATTATTCAACCACAAAAAGAAACAAAATGCTGATTTATGCTACAAGATGGATGAACTCCAAAACATGCTGAGTGAAATAAACTGGACACAAAAGACTATATATCATATGATCCCTTTTATATGAACTGTCCAGAATAGGCAAATCAAAATAAAGTATATTAATGGTTGTCTGGAGGTGAGAGTGGAAATGGGCTGTGACTGCAAATGGCATTAGGTTTCTTTTTGGAATGATGAAAATGTTCAAAAATTAGGTAATGGTGGTGGTTGCACAGCTCTGTAAATATACCAAAAGTTACTGAATTGATATATTTGTTATGTAAGTTACATTTCAATAAAGCTATTTTTTAAAACCAAAGAAAAGACAGTTTTATTACACTGTTAGTTTGCGCTTAATGTTGAAAGATTGCAAAGGGTTTTCTAATTGTTTTATCAAAGCAGTTTCTCATGCTTAAAGTCTCAATGAGCTGTCTGAGTATTTAAGAAAATGAGATCAGTATTAAAAGGACAAAAAGCTAAACTTTGCTAACAACTGTAACCTTCTGTATTTGCCTTTGAGGTATTTTGTTGTCATTCTGGTTAAATGAATAAGTATTGCTGCATGGCAGCCTATAATCCTATTTAAGCAAGTGCCAAAGAAACTTTCTTCTGACAACTTCCCAAAACCAAATTCAAAAAGGTACTTTTACCTCTAGTTAACTCTGATATTTTCCAGAGGGCCCCTGGAACATGTCAGAGGGTTTTTTTTTCTCATTGGGGAAATACGTGGCTAATTCAGTTTATTTATCTGATATATAATTACTTGCTTAATTACCTGGAAAGCACTGTCAAAGGGAATGATGCTAAACTTTGTTACTAAATGTTTTGTGTTGCAGAAATATCCAAATTTCCTTATGTCAACCGTCTTACAGTAAGCTCTCATCAGATCTTTAGCCATTGTCATTTGTAAGTCTTTTGTCATTTATAGTCACTGTTTTATTACTCCTAAACTAGTAAAGAACTAGATTTCAGCAGAACAGGTATTACATAGGATTAAGTAAACTAAGGAAGTTCAAATGTTGCTGATAAAGTGTTTTAACCTTTTTCTCTTAAGCTGACAACAGTTTAGTAAATTATAATACCTTTGTAAGCAGAATTGAAACACATATCTTTCTCTCTACCTGATCCCTCCAGAATTTAAAAACTCTCAGTTACTATTTTTATATTTCATGGCAGTATGTTTATTTGCAAAAGTTCAATAAGAATCTGCTTTCCTTGTAAAAGGACCGATTAAAAACACTGGCTATATTACCAAGGCTTTGACTGGAATGTCATACCTGAGAGACATGTGCATAAACTCAGATATGGACAGCTCTAAGGAAATAAGGTTAACCTTATAGAGCCAACAAAGCACCTTGGAAGAACTGGCCTGGTACCATACTTACAGGGTTCCCAGCAGCCCTACCAGGTGAGTAAGGAAGGTCACTTCCTGGCAGTGGCAGGAACCTCACAATGTCTTGGGGACCTCAAGAGAGGAAATTCACCCAAATATACAGGTACTGCAGGCAAAACCTGATAGCAATTCTGGCTTCGCTTTCTGGCCTTGAGGCCTTTAAAAGTCCAATCTGAAGTTCCTTATAAAAAGTTCCAGCAAAGCACATTTAAAAGAGCCTATGTAATCACTTGCTCCTCTTGCTGCACTTATGCAAATAATCAAGCCAAGTGTTAATTATTTTCTTAATCTGGTTACGTCTAATAAAAAAGGGTGATTTTAGAGAAAAGTATTGTTTCAATAATGCAACCTCATCTATACTGAGTCCTAATGATGCCAGGGTTCTTGTTCACGAAGCTGAAGAATGAGCTTAGGAAACACTCAAGGTAGGAGAGCAAGGTACAGGCTTTCATTTAGAGATAAAGTGGAAGGACAGAGCTCCAGGCTCACGCCAGAAGGGGACAAGGGAGTCCCGGGGTGGTGCGTTGTCTAGGAGGTTTTATAGGCAAATGAGCATTTTTCAAGTAGATGAAAAAAAAGACTTGGGCTTTGGAGTTGTACCACCTGCCCTGCCCTCAAGGTGGGCTGCGTTGATCTCTGCTTGCTAGGGCTGTTTACAGTAAAGTCATGGATTATGCTGTGATACCCTTCCCTATTTGTAAAATCACTCAATCATTGTAGGCCAAGTTGCTCCTGGCCTTTTGACCTTTAACTGCCCTCACTGAAGATGTCTATATTCTGAATCTGGTATTTGATCCTAGAGGATTAGTGTGACCTTGACTTTGCATAATGCTTAACACAGAGTTTCAAAAGGGACTTCTTTGCCCATTGTTATATTGCTGACTGTAAATATCCCACCCTGCTTTTTCCTGAGGCCCTCACCCTACTCTGACTACACCCACAGTCCCTATCTCATTCCACCCTCTACAGATGGAAACCCTAGTTGCTGCTAGGGAAAGGGGGTGACGACTCTCTGGCTGTTTCATACTGAGAAGGGGTGCAGTAAAGGGTGCAGCTAGGTCTCCATCAGTAGTCAGTTGGAGGGACTCAGAAGATAGGAGTTTCCATCCTGGGTTCTATTGCTATCATCATTTGCAGTTTCGTGGCTTATAGGCAAGACAGAATAAATCATATTATTAGGTTAAGTAGCAACATCTGGAGTTGGATTTTCCATTCTGGAAGAACAGACTTGACAAGAAGATTAAAGACTGCATGGCTGAATATGAGGATTAGAAATAGTAAAACTCTAGAGAATCACAGCCAGATATTTTGAAGAAACTAGAATTCTGGATTTGGTTTATGTCCCAACGACTAGTATTAGGACTCAGTATAGATGAGGTTGCATTATTGAAACAATACTTTTCTCTAAAATCACCCTTTTTTATTAGACGCAACCAGATTAAGAAAATAATTAACACTTGGCTTGATTATTTGCATAAGTGCAGCAAGAGGAGCAAGTGATTACATAGGCTCTTTTAAATGTGCTTTGCTGGAACTTTTTATAAGGAACTTCAGATTGGACTTTTAAAGGCCTCAAGGCCAGAAAGCGAAGCCAGAATTGCTATCAGGTTTTGCCTGCAGTACCTGTATATTTGGGTGAATTTCCTCTCTTGAGGTCCCCAAGACATTGTGAGGTTCCTGCCACTGCCAGGAAGTGACCTTCCTTACTCACCTGGTAGGGCTGCTGGGAACCCTGTAAGTATGGTACCAGGCCAGTTCTTCCAAGGTGCTTTGTTGGCTCTATAAGGTTAACCTTATTTCCTTAGAGCTGTCCATATCTGAGTTTATGCACATGTCTCTCAGGTATGACATTCCAGTCAAAGCCTTGGTAATATAGCCAGTGTTTTTAATCGGTCCTTTTACAAGGAAAGCAGATTCTTATTGAACTTTTGCAAATAAACATACTGCCATGAAATATAAAAATAGTAACTGAGAGTTTTTAAATTCTGGAGGGATCAGGTAGAGAGAAAGATATGTGTTTCAATTCTGCTTACAAAGGTATTATAATTTACTAAACTGTTGTCAGCTTAAGAGAAAAAGGTTAAAACACTTTATCAGCAACATTTGAACTTCCTTAGTTTACTTAATCCTATGTAATACCTGTTCTGCTGAAATCTAGTTCTTTACTAGTTTAGGAGTAATAAAACAGTGACTATAAATGACAAAAGACTTACAAATGACAATGGCTAAAGATCTGATGAGAGCTTACTGTAAGACGGTTGACATAAGGAAATTTGGATATTTCTGCAACACAAAACATTTAGTAACAAAGTTTAGCATCATTCCCTTTGACAGTGCTTTCCAGGTAATTAAGCAAGTAATTATATATCAGATAAATAAACTGAATTAGCCACGTATTTCCCCAATGAGAAAAAAAAAACCCTCTGACATGTTCCAGGGGCCCTCTGGAAAATATCAGAGTTAACTAGAGGTAAAAGTACCTTTTTGAATTTGGTTTTGGGAAGTTGTCAGAAGAAAGTTTCTTTGGCACTTGCTTAAATAGGATTATAAGCTGCCATGCAGCAATACTTATTCATTTAACCAGAATGACAACAAAATACCTCAAAGGCAAATACAGAAGGTTACAGTTGTTAGCAAAGTTTAGCTTTTTGTCCTTTTAATACTAAGATCTCATTTTCTTAAATACTCAGACAGCTCATTGAGACTTTAAGCATGAGAAACTGCTTTGATAAAACAATTAGAAAACCCTTTGCAATCTTTCAACATTAAGCGCAAACTAACAGTGTAATAAAACTTTGTCTTTTTAACTTAGCAAAACTTTAAGGTTTTAGGTTACTACAAAAATTCTCAGGCAGTTTGTAGGTATACACAATGTAACACACTATAACACACAATTATTATTAAGATATTCACTTGCTACACTTAGTTTGCTCACTCCTAACAACTATGCTAGATTACTTACAAAACCTTTACTGAACATTAGACAAAGTCAAGCCTCTAAGAATTTTATACTTGAAAGATTTAACAGATAACATCAGCTTAAATAACTTTAGGTAAACTTAGGCAGGTGCTAACCATAACGATATGTCCGTTTCAGTTCAACTTAAATTAGAATTAATGCTTAATATCTTTTATTGGAATTTTCTGGAAGTTTTAGAATGCCGAATTTTCAAAGCACTTGTCTTTAAATCAATTTTTATTAATACCGTCTGGAAGTAACAAAATATTCTCCATTCACACACTTTGACACACAAACATACAGATTGAGATGCAATGACTACAGTTAGTAACACTTTTCAAAGAACATTTACACAGACAGATAAGCTGATACAGGTTTGAGATACTGATATCCAATTGCCTTCTTTCCTTTTAATTTATTTCACTAACAGTATTTATTTTAGTTTTCAAGAATACACTCTAAGGGTGAGCAGTTTACATAACTGAGGTAAGGTTTAGATGGCACCAGACTAACAGGGCTGATGAAGGCTCTGAACTGATAGTGGCTGTGTGTGTCTAGGTGGCTGGAATTGAAATGCAAGTATAATTCTAGCACTAGTCATTTAAAGCCAGGCTGTATTTCAGAAGATGCATTTCATCCGTTTCAGGGAATCTAGTTTAAAAATCTCTCAATTTTCGAAGATCACCCTATAAGTAGAGTAGATTTTCACCAAATAAAAATAGAAAACTAGTCTCATATTATAGTAGTCCATGGGACTTTTGACTATTTCCCTTCCTTAATTTCCTGCATTAAAATTAATTTAGCTGCATAACCTTATCATATTGTGTACTTTTCTCAGGGACAAAGCTTCTCCATTAGAGAGTTTGTATTGTGGCCAGACTTGTGTGCAGAAGAAGATAAAGCATTTTTTTAGTGTCTGGGGATTAAATTGCTCCCAAATTTTCAGAATGCATGCGAGAGGTGTGTCTGGCTTTAAACTTGAAGAGATGCTCCCATCTGGAAGAGACAGAAAGATGGGTATCCAACACTTAATTGGCCTCTCTCTCTGTGAGGGCATCCCCTCATCTTGGAGCTTAGGTGATAGTGGTTAGTCACCCCCTGTGCCAGCCTACAGGAATTAACCACTCTTTACCAGCGTGGCCTGCACCTTGCCTTGATTTCCCTCTTGCCTTCCCACTAAGCAAGAGTTGCTTCAGAGCCCTGGATCTAGTGGGAACCTCACCAGTATGCTCTTACTTTACGCCTTTTGGAAGTCCTAATTTTCTCTACACGAGCTTTAGTTATTCCTTGAGAGCTCCCTGCCTGTCCGATAAGTGCAGGGACTGTGTGACCTCTCACTGCTTGAGACTTTGGTCAGAGTCACAAGCCGGTTTTGCTTACCTGGGGCCACAGAAAAGGAAATGCCTAGCCCCAGAATGACTGCCTCTAAGGAAGGGAGATCAGTAGAATAGAGCCATGGCTAGAATTTAAATGGGGCCATTTACATGTACAGTTCTGGAGGGGGGTCTATACTCAACCACCAGTTTCTGCCACTGCCTGGAAATCATTTTAACCAATCACCCCCTATAACAAATCTGATCTGTGAGACAAGAGGTTGGGGGGTGTTATCTGTGACTCTTGAATAGGCAGCAGCCTAGCCAGAGGTTCACTCAGCACCATCGGATCAATCGGCTGGAGCCGAGATCCGAGGACCACTGTCTACTAGTCCGTTCTGCCCTCAGAGTCTACACATTAGGATAGGAAAGTAGGAAATCAGCTCAGCCACTCCAAGAAATTCCCATCTGTCCAGAGGTGGGGGATAAGAAGTAGCAGACACCGGGAAACCTTTCACCTGAGACTTGAAGACTAGTAGCTGAAACTAATTGTTTTTTAAGTGGCTAACGGGTGCCCAAACACATTTTCATGACATAAAAATGTGCAGTATTAAGTCAGGAATAAAAGCAAATCATGGATCTCCTACCTTGTGGTGGTGAGCATCGGGTTCCATGAAATTGATGAAGTTAGAAGAGAGTTAGGAGGGCCCCCTTCTTCACTCAGAGGCCAGGGTGGCCTGGAGAAGCAGGCTTGAAGTCGGAGAGAGACAGAGAAAGAGAGACACTCCTCATGGATACCCTTCTGGACTGTCGGGGTCTGAATCCAGACACGCGGACATTTGAGAAGCCACTGAAGTGTAGCCTCAGCCTAGACTCTCACAGTTGCCCATGGCTTTCCTTAGTCCCTTGCATCCAAGGGGATACCTCTGAAAGGGAATCCTGGCCTCCACTCAGGTGTCATTCCCAGCTCCCAAGGGAGATGGGGGATCCACTGAGGGAGACGCAGGAGAACCTGTCACTTGAGACTTTGAGATCGGCAGTCAGGCTAGTCCCATTTAAGTGGCTGACAAGCGCCCAATTTTGTGTGCCATAGACGGCTTCCTTCTATAAGGACAGTGAACGAAAAGGCAGGCTTGGATGCCCGATACTCACCTCCGAAGCTATCCTGGACGAGTCCCCAAAGATGATGCCGGGGTTCTTGTTCACGAAGCCGAAGAATGAGCTTAGCAAACAATCAAGGTAGGAAAGCAAGGTACAGGCTTTTATTTAGAAATAAAGTGGAAGGACAGAGCTCCCGGTTCACACCAGGAGGGGACAAGGGAGTCCCAGGGTGGTGCATTGTCTAGGGGTTTTTATAGGCAAATCAGGATTTTTCCAGAACATGAAAAAAAGGCTTAGGGGTGTGGACTTGTACCACTTGCCCTGCCCTCAAGGTGGGCTGGGTTGATCTCTGCTTGCTAGGGTTGTTTATAGTAAAGTCATGGCTTATGCTGTGATACCCTTCCCTATTTGTGAAACACTCATGCATTCTAGGCCAAGTTGCTCCTGGCCTTTTGACTTTTAACTGACCTTACTGAAGATGTCTATATTCTTAGTCTGGTATCTTGATCCTAGAGGATTAGTGTGACCTTGACTTTGCATAATGCTTAACACAGAGTTTCAAAAGGGACTTCTTTGCCCATTGTTATATTGCTGACTGTAAATATCCTGCCCTGGTTTTTCTAGAGGCCCTCACCCTACTCTGACTACACTCATGGTCCCTGTCTCACCTTCCCACTTATCAGGAGTAAAGCAGAGACAGAGTGAAGACTTGGAAATAAAATAAAGTAACAAATACACAAAACACAATAATTTGAACAGTTAGAAAGCTTTCTTTGAAAGTGAGACGGCGACAGCAGGTGTAGTCAGAGTAGGGTGAGGGCCTCTGGAAAAAAAGCAACGCAGGATATTTACAGTCAAAGCAATGTAACAATGTAAAGTCCCTATCAAAACTGTGTGTTCAGCATTGTGCAAACTCAAGGTCACACTAACTCTCTAGGGTAAAGATACCAGACTAAGAATACAGACATCTTCAGTGATATCAGTTAAAGGTCAAAAGGCCAGGAGCAACTTCGCCTGGAATGTTTTGAGTGTTCCACAAGGGTATCTCAGCATAACCTGTGACTTCACTGTAAACAGCCCTAGCAAACAGACAATAATCCATCACACCTTGAGGGCAGTGCAGGTGGTACAAGTCCACATCCTAAGTCCTCAATTTCCAAAAATCTTCAACTGCCTATAAATCCCCTAGACAATGCACCACCCTGGGCTCTCTTGTCCCCCTCCTGGCCTGAGCCAGGAGCTCTTTCCTCTCACTTTATTTCTGAATAAAAGCCTATACTCTGGCTCTCCTACCTTGGGTGTTTGCTAAGTTCATTCTTCAACTCTGAAACAAGAACCACAGCATCAAATGTATGTACTTAAGGAAAGTGTGGGCATCCTCAGAAAGGGGGTGCACTGAAAGGTTAGGGATTCTTTTAAGGCTTCCAAGAATGGCACAAAGGGCGGGGGTGGTTGTTGGGTGTAGGCTTGATTTGTGGTCTCAAAATACTTATCTATGGTGAGAGACACCATGTTTCCTTTCTTTTATTATCAGTCCTCCAGCAAATTTAGGTAAATAAATCCAACACAAGGTATTTAGTTACATTGTTCTTCTCCAAGATAGTGGTTACTTTCAAGCAGTGGGGACATAATCGTTAAGACTGCTTGCTGTGCCTTAAGATTGGGTGGGATATTATCTGATTACAGAGAATGCTAGGAATCTTAACTTCTTAACTCTCTTTTTAAAATGGAATCTTATTCTTAAGGTTTAGTTCCTCTTGTTTTTACTATGCTATTTATATTATCATTTTTAGGAAAATTAATCATGATGCTTGTCTCCTGTCTTTGCCCTCTATCACTATAAGGTTCTGTATCCTCTGTAATCCATTGGTTTGCCCATGTGGCACTCTGACTCAACATTATTAGAATCAAATTAGATATTTCTCACCATCTTAATCACAGAAGATCAAAACTAAAATAAATTTCTAAAATGTTAGGTATTCAGGGAGCCGGCCCATTTTTACACAACTGATCTACAAATCACCAAACCACTTCAGAGTTAAGATATAGCATGTAGTATGTATTGGTAAATTGCTTTAGGTGTAACTTTTTATTCTCTTTAATTGTATGTATTTTGAAAAATAATCTCATTAAACTTTAACAGTATGCTGTGCTCTAATAAATTATATATAATACATATTTTTCTATGGCAATTACTGAAAACACGTAGATTTGCTATTTATAAACAGCTAAATTAGTACATTGACATAAAAAAACTTTCCCTGTTATTTTATTTTATTTTTGAGCAGTGAAAAAACCTACCTCTAACTCAAAGGTTATGTAGAATTTTCTAGTCAATGGTTTAAGTTCATTATTCCAATTTAGATATACAGTTAGTTATTGTGGGTAAAATTGTAACATTTCCAGAATATCTCACCTGGCTTTAGCACATCTGCATATCAATAGGCATTCAGTGGTGGAAAGAAGTATGGCTTTAGTGTATTTGCATCATTCCTCAGGGGTGGAGAAAAGTTCATCTCCATCATATCAATGGGTAATTACCTGGGCAAAGAGGGCTAACCTGTACCCAAGAGGTGAGGGACAGGGCCAGTTTTCACTCCTGCTGGAACAGGAAAGAAACAGCCCCAGGCTGCAGTTCATGAGCAATAAATGGATTTTAAACTTTATTTCTCCCTTTGATTCTGGTTTTAGAGATATTTTGCCCTGGGATTTCCTCTCCCCAGGAACAACAACATCTATCACAGTTGGCAGGGTTACTTTGAACCCAAAATCTGTCATAATGGGTGCGACCTTTGGGAGGGCTGCCCCTAGAAATGATGGGGAGAAGTGGTGATCGCACTGAAGGACATGATTCTACACTCGTGTGGTCATGGAGGTGCCCTCACCGCTGCTGGCTGCACTGACCCCATCCTGTGGCTCAAGCCTAAGGCTACTGCTTCTGCCAGTGCTACTCCTTCTGCTGCTGGCTGGAGCCTGGTTACAACTATGGAAAGGAGCAGAGGTCTGGTACATCTTGATAGAGAAGCAACTGGCTGCTGTGTACCATGCCTTGTTGGCTATGGAGCCCACTGCCAGAAAAGCTCTGACCAAGGTAATAACCACCTATCCCATCGTGGGGTGGGTGAGAGACTGGACCCAAAGGCCACAGAGTGGTGTGCACAGACACCTAGTGTATATCGTGTGACAGGTCATTTGCCTTTGGCATCCCCAGGGAATGATGAAGCAGATACATTGGCCCAGGTGCACTGGTTAGAAGGAAAGCTTGCCTCTGATGTACCTAATGGCTACATCAGCATCTGTTGTACATGGGCAAAAGACAATGTGGGCTGTAGCCCATCGGTGGGGCTTGCCACTGACTTTGAAAAGTCAGCCTAGCCTGAAAGGAGTGCCCTGCACATTGTGCAGATGAGCAAACCACCAAGAGAGGCCTAGAGTGTCTCTTTGCAGCCTATGGCTGGTCACTGGTGATTGAGAGTGATCAAGGCACCCACTTTATTGGACATGTGTTGCAAGGATGGGTGCAGCAATTAGGAATAAAATGGCCATGGCCCTGGACATTTTGACACATGGACTGGCAATGGCTGGCTCTTCTAGCACCTTGGGGAAAAGGCCTGGAAGCTGGTCTCCTGTGTATTCCTGGAATAACAGCAAAGTCGCCCCGCACAATCATGGTTATTTGCTTCTATAGTCCTTGTGTCCTGGATGCGCCCCCTGGCTGCAGTTTCCATGTGATGGCTGGAATGGATGAGCTTTGGAATTATTATGATTGTGTAGCTGTTGTCAAGAAAACAATGCTTAAAGAGAGGTTTGACTTTGTCTATTTGGTAAAAGTTTTGAGAGCAATCTAGCATAGTTTTCAGGAATGAGTAAAGAAGTGTAGAAACATATTTTGTGCTTAATGAGAGATTGTGCTGATTTACTCAATCTGCATAGGCTGAATCCTCTGGCTTGAGGATTATCAAGATTTTATTGCTGTTGCTATTGTATGTTATTAGATAGGTCAGAAGAAGGGGAACGAGTAAATTATAAGGTGAGATTTCTGGAGAGGTGGCCTATGGTTAAAATTGTAACATTTCCAGAATATCTTGCATGGCTTTAGCACATTTGTATATTAATAGGCATTCAGTGGTGGAAAGAAATATGGCTTTAGTGCATTTGCATCATTCCTCAGGGGTGGAGAGAAGTTCATCTCCATATCAATGGGTAATTACTTGGGCAAGGAGGGCTTATCTGTACCTGAGAGGTGAGGGGGAGGGCCAGTATTGGCTTCTGCTGGAGCAGGAAAGAGAGAAATGGCCTCAGACTGCAGTTTGTGAGCAATAAATGGATTTTAAACTTTATTTCTCCCTTTGACTGATTTCGGTTTTCTGATTTCGGTTTTTAGAGGTATTTTGCCCCAGGATTTCCTCTCCCCAGACAAACAGTTATATAATACTCAAGACAAAGAATTTGCTAGATAAGACTTTTTTTTGTTGAAGCCCCAGGTGATTACATTAGCTTCCTCCTGAGTATAAGTGATTAAATGGCATAATATCCTAAGTATGTTTTATAATGCTATTTATAGGACAATTGTAGTTTTGAATAATATTTAGCTATGTGTCTTATGTATAAGATTATTTGTAATACTATTTTTATGGTAAACTAAAGGATAGCATTATTTGAGTTCTTGTTAGTTTTATATACTGCTTCTTGTGTATTTAGTTTACCTTATTACTATGCATGTACAAAACTAAATAAAAACTAAAATCAGAATATTCTACTTTGTTCTGTTATACAATTTTCTCATTGGAAAGAAATTCCAGAATTTCAGGTGTATGATTCACCTGCCACATAGACACACTAATAAACATATCACTAATCAGGAAAAAAACATATGGGCAATATCACTTAATACAATGTTGAATCTGTATTACCTGTACATCTGAAAAAATTATATCTGAAACCTAAGAGGCTGCATCACTTGTATATCTGAAAACTTTGACCCACTTTCCTCTAGTTTTTTTTATCACAACAGTTGTACTGATTCTATGATTCTTATTCATTATTTTTTTATTTTCTTCCTGAAGGTAAAATGGGGCTAACTCATATTTTGATAATCACTTCAAATCTATATAATTCCCCCTTGTTAAATGAATCTTTAAAGCTGCAGGCAAAACTACTCCTCAACTTTGATCATATTTAAATGATAATATTTTATAGTTGTTTCAAAGACATGTTAATGAAGGAGGCAGGGTAGGGTGACATACTATTATACCTAAAACAATCAAATCAGGTCAAGTGATGTAACATAGAAAGCATGTCCATGTAGAATTTAGCTTTCTACATTGAGAAATATGTTTAATAATCACTTAATGATACTAAAAAAATATCTTTACAGATCCCAGTCACTGAGAAGATTGATAAATTCAGACATTCCACTGAACCTTTGTGGACCTATAACTATTTTTTGTCCCAATTTTTCCTTATTTTATCATTGTATGGCAAGTAAAATAAGTTTTGAATGAGCTGAATCATGCAGAAAGATTTCTACATAACAAAATCAGGTTTTATCTTCATAAAGGTAATTAAGTTTTTAATCATTATTTCTGAGAATATAGTTTAGATTAATCAGAACAATAATCCTTTAAAACTACACTACAAAAATGTCTTAGAATTTAGCACTTGTAGATATAACTTCTCAAAAGTTTGCGGTTCTTATAATACTCAAATTGTATCATTCACAAAATGGGCCCAAACAATTCTCCTGGAATTGACAACTAATGACCTTGATCATTAAATTGGATGAGAGAGAAAAGATAACTAAGAAGTATATCACTGAATTGTTTACATGCTCTGGATATTAAATTTCGTAAGTCCTCTGAATCTAAAAAAATACTTGCATGTAAAGTAAATTAGTTTTGTTTAATGAAAATCTTATTTGGCTTTAGTTCAATTTTTAAACTGGTTTATTTTTAGGTAAGTACTGGTTAATCAGATTCTCTTTGAAAGTAAAATATTTTGTGAAGGAAAAAGTTGAATTGAGCAAATTAGAATGGTTCTAGTTTTATCTTCATCTTGGTTTTCTGTAATTATTTTAAGAGTTGGAAGGGAAGATCTGGTTATCCAAGTTTTAACTGGGTAAAAAGAAGATGGATACAGTTGAAAATATACATTTAATACATGTAAAGAGAAATAAATAAAGGAAAAACTGCTATGCGTATGGGAGAAATGAATCAAAGAGGTTAAGAAGATACATAATCAACCATACCTAAAAATTCAATAAAGTCATTTGTCTTTGGTATACATCAACTTCCCATTTTTGTTTAGAGTTTTCCTCTTTTTGATCTGTAGCAGTATATGGAGAAAAGTTAATAAATCATTAATGCTATTATCAGATTCACTTACATATACAAAGGGACACAAAAAGAAAATGTTCAAAGGAATAAATCTCTAATGGTGGAATTTAATACATAATAACATCCAGATGGGGGCATTCAGCTAAGGCTAAGGGACCCCTAGGCTCTTCTTCACATCATCTTGCATATGTAACTGTGCTTGACTATACTCCTTGCTGTAGCAAAGAATATCCTTTATGGCTCTTTTTATTGAAGTATCATTGATATACAATCTTATATTGGTTTCAGACATACAACACAGTGGTTCAACAATTACCCATATTATTAAATCCTCACCCCCACTACTGCGGTTACTATCTGTCAACACAGAAAGATGTTAGAATCACTGACTATATTCTCCAGGCTGTACAACTAACCTTGTGACCAACTTATGATTGAGAATATTTCTATCCCTTTTAACCACTCACTCTCTCCACCCTCCCACACCAACCCCTCCCCCATGGTAACTACTAGTCACTTCTCATTGTCTATGAGTCTACTGCTGTTTTGCTCATTTTTTTGCTTTGTTTTTATATTCCACAAATAAGTTAAATCCTTTTGATTGAATTTATTTGTGGCTTTATTTTTTAACACCACTTTGTGCCATACTGAAGGACAAAGGTCAAGCTGTAGAAGGTTTTCCTCTCAGACTATTCAAGTGGTGACATTATTCTGAAATCTTGGGAGAAAAAAGGTGGCAGGACAGAAAATGAACACTGACAAATGATCAGCCCTATTTTCTACCTGACCAGTTACATGGGTATATAATAATAGACACCGCTGGTCTCCTTAATGCATTCATGACTCAAAGAAGTTACAACCTGTAGGAAAGGCCAACTGGATGCATCCACACACAGAGACAAGCAACTCTGGCTTCATCTTCTTAAGTAGTAGTACTGCTATCTCCAAGGGCTCTAAGGGATTGCCTGGGCTGATTTTCCTTATCAAATCTTGGCTTTCCTAAGCCCAGAATATTCAGGTCCATGTGGGTTCATCTTCCTGTAAATCACGGAAGAATGTTTTCTTAACTTTATTTTGGTTGTGATTGGGACAGTAAGATCTTTTATGCATATTCTTGGGTACTGAGATCAGTGTGTGATAAAATACAATACATTGGAGCAAATAAGAAAATGGGCAACATTGAGCTGAGGCAGAGTATTCACTCTAAACTTCAGTTTCCTCAAATAATAGTATGCACCTCATTGGGATCTTGTAAGATTAAATGGGATGACATTTGTAAAATGTTTAGTACAGCACCTGACACACTGTAGCTGTTCAATAAGTAATCAGTTTCAGCTCAAACAATTCCAGTATTATCACTCTGATATATTGAAGTTTGTGGAAGACTTGATTTGATGAACAATTTCTACAGCTTTAAAAAGGTAGGCTTAAAAATCACAGATCTCATTGATCTCAAAAAACTTCTCCAGATCTAAGGTTTTATAATGCTTACTCCCTAGTTTCCTCTACAGGGTATTTTGCTTGATGTTTCTCAACAGGTGGTATAGTATTTGTGATTTAAATCTAGATGGAGGGACAGTAATTGACTACTAGTAGTGTCTCTAAAGGACTAAGAAGTCCTTTACACTAGTGATATGTAAGAGTATTTTAGGAAGTTACTAGGCAAACATTTTTATAATTATTTTAATTGTAAATTAGATTAATTAGAGAGAATATAACTAGCACAAAATACATGCCTTTAAAATTGAATCAATTTTTAAAAATGGGTCAAAAGTGGATCAAATACTACATGTAGGAAAGGACAGGGAAAACATGCAGAAGATAGACTGTAATATCCAATGACTGGGAAATATTGTTTTGGTCTATACTAATGTTATGTTAGGACTTCTTAAAAAATAAATTATTGAGGATACAATTTTGCCCATATATACACAAATAAAATAGTCTGCTTTCCAAAGTCTCCATTCAAGCTGGAATGTTACCTGTTAAACTAGACTGTTGATATACATTAAAGCTGGAATGTTATAAATTTAGGATATTAATAATAATCTTCAGTATAACTGATGCCAGGGTTCTTGTTTGTAGAGTCAAAGAATGAACTTAGCAAACACCTAAGGTAGGAGAGTCAGGGCAGAGTCTTTTATTGAGAGATACACTGAGAGGACAGAGTTCGTGGCTCATTCCAGGAAGGGACAAGAGAACCCAGGGTGGTGTGTTGTCTAGGGGATTTATAGGCAGTTGAGGAATTTTTGGAACTGATAAAGGGGTTAGGGTATGGACTTGTACCACCTGCCCTGTCCCTAAGGTGGGATGGGTTGTTGTCTCTTTGCTATGTCTGTTTACAGTGAAGTCATGAGTTAGGCTGAGATACCCTTCTTTATTTGCAGAACACTCAAAAGTTCCAGGCCAAGTTGATTCTGGCCTTTTGACCTTTAACTGATCTCACTGAAGATGTCTATATTTTTGCCTGGTATCTTTACCCAAGAGAATTAGTGTGACTTTGATTTTGCATAATGATTAACACAGAGTTTCTATAGGGACTTCTTTATATTGTTACATTGCTTTGACTGTAAATATACTGCCTTACTTTTTTTAGGAGGCCCTCACCCTACTATGACTATACCCAAGGTCCCTGTCTCATTCCCCGCTCTAAAGATCGAGGCTCTAGCTGCTGCTAGGGAAAGGGACAATGACTGCTCTGGGTGATTCATGCTGAAAGGGGGTGTAGTAAAGGGGGCAGTTAGATCTCCATCCCTGGTCAGATGAGAGGGCCTTGGAAGATAGGCACTTTTATTCCAGGTTCCATTTCTATTACAATTTGCAGTTTTATGGCTTCTAGGCAAGATAGGACAAATCGTGTTACTAGGTTAAGTAGCAACATCTGCAGTTGTATTTTCCATTCTGGAAGAACAAACTTGACAAGGAGATTAAAGAATGCATGGATAAATATGAGAATTAAGAATAGTAAGATTCTAATTGAAGTGATGGGAGAACACAAACATCTGGAGAATCACAGCCAGATATTTTGGATAAAGTAGAATTCTGGATCTAGTTTATGTCTCATTGATGAGTATCAGGATTTAGTATAGATAAGGCTGCATTATTGAAACAATACTTTTCTCTAAAATCACCCTTATTTTTATTAGAAGTAACTAGATTGAGAAAATAATTAAAAATAGTCACTGAGAGTTTTTAAATTTGGAGAGATGAGGTAGAGAGAAAGATAAATGTTTCAATTCTGCTTATAAAGGTGTCATTTACTAAACTGTTGTAAGTCAGCATAAGAGAAAAAGTTTAAAGCACTTCATTAGCAACATTTGAAACAAAAGTCATAAAATTATTTTCCTTAATTTACTTAATCTTATGTAACTAATACTTGCTCTGTTGGAATTTAGTTCTTTACCAGTTTAGGAGTAATAAAACAGTGACAATAAATGACAAAAGACTTACAAATGACAATGGTTAAAGATCTGATGAGAGCTTACTATAAGACAGTTGACATAAGGAAATTTGGATATTTCTGTAACATAAAACATTCATAACAAAATTTGAATCATTCCCTTTGACAGTGATTTCCAGGTAATTAAGCAGGTAATTATATATCAGAAAAATAAGCCAAATTAGCCACATATTTTCCCCAATGAGAAAAAATTCCCCTGACATTGTTCCAGGGGCCCTCTGGAAAATATCAGAGTTAACTAGAGGTAAAAGCACTGTTTGAATTTGATTTGGGGAAGCTTTCAGAAGAAAGTTTTTAAGGCAATTGCCTAAATAGAATCATAGGTCACTGTGAAACATTATCTATTTAATCATAATGACAATAAGAAATTTAAAGGAAAATACAGAAGGTTACACAGTACTTAGACAACTCATTGAGACTTTAAGCATGAGAAACTGCTTTGGTAAAACAATTTGAAAATCCTTTGCAATCTTTTAACATTAAGAGCAGACAAGCAGTTCAAAAAAACGTTGTCCTTTTAACAAACAGAAAAAAATTCTAGTTTTGCTGTTTACTTGATATATCAAGACTCATTTGCTTTAATTTTACATAGCCTGACCATATCAAATTTTTCCACAAACTTTCTACAACTTTCCTTTTACATTCAGTGTTCTCCCTCCTTAAATTAACAGCTATACTTTAGAACAAAGTTACCTTTTACTTTCAATAAAACGAATTTTTATTTCTTACACTTTCTCTTACCAAAACACATATCTTTTCTATCATGCAGAGATGCTTTCTTTATTACTTTAAGTAGTGTTAATTAGAACTTAAAAACATTAGGAACTTTAATTTTCAGTGAACACTGAGAAGTAGGCTATTGTAAACTATTACACTAGCATTCTTTAGGTTGATAAATTTATGAACACACTTTCTAATTTCTGGAACCATGTGCTTTACAGCACAATTTCTCATTTAAGCACAAAATATGTCTTCTTAACTTAGCAAAACTTTTAAGGTTTTAGGTGACTACAAAAATTCTCAGGCCGTTTGTAGGTATACACACTGTAACACACAATTATTAAGGTGTTCACTTGCTACACTTATTTAGTTTACTCATTCCTAACAACTATGCTAGATTACTTACAAAACTTTTACCAAACATTAGACAAAATCAAGCCTCTAAGCATTTTATTCTTGAAAGATTTAACAGATAACATCAATTTAAATGACTTAGGTAAACTTAGGCAGCTGATAACCATAAGGACATGCCCATTTCAGTTCAACTTAAATTAGCATTAATGCTTAATATTTTCTATTAGGATTTTCTGGAAGTTTTAGAATTCCCAATTTTCACAAGCGCTTGTCTTTAAATCAATTTTTATTAATAGCATCCAGAGGTAGAAAAATATTTTCCATTTACACACTTAGACACACAAACATACAGATTAAGATGTAATGACTACAGTTAGAAATACTTTTCATAAAAGAACATATACAGACAGGTAAACTGATACTAAGATTTGAGTTACTAATATCTAATTGAGTTCTTTCTTTTTAGCTTATTTGATTAAAAGTATCTCAGTTTTCAAGAATACATTCTAAGGGCAAGCAGTTTACATAACTGGGTTAAGGTTTAGATGGACCAATACTAACAGGGCCAATGAAGGCTCTGAACTGATAGGGACTATGTGTGTCCAGGGGGCTGGAAATGAAATGCAAGTAAAATTCTAGCACCAGTCATTTAAAGTCAGGCTGTATTGCAGAAGATAAATTTCTTCTGTGTGAGAGAGACTAGTTTAAAACCAATTTTTGAAGATAATGATGAATCCAATAAGTAGAATAGATTTTCACCAAAAAAATTTTAGAAAACTAGTTCCGTATTGTAGTCTACAGGATTTTTGACCATTTCACTTCTTTGCATCAAAGTATATTTAGCTGCATAACCTTATTATACTGTATACTTCTCTCAGGGGCCAAGCTTTTCTAATCAGAGAGTTTGTACTGAGGCCAGGCTTGTGAGCAGAAGATAAATAAGGCACTTCTTTTTCAGTAGGTCAGGGATAAAATCGCTCCCAGTTCTTTAGAATGCATGCCAGAGGCGTGTCCGGCTTTAACCTTGAAGAGGAAGCTCCCATCTGGAAGAGAGACAAGTGTGCAACACCTGGTCAGCCTTTTCTCTGTGAGGGCATCCCCTTGCTTTGGAGCCTGGGTGACAGTGGTTAATCGCCTCCTCTGCCAGGCCTATTGGACTTAACCATTCCTTACCAGCGTGGTCTTCACCTTGCCTTGATTTCCCTCTTGCCTTACCACTAAGCAAGAGTTGCCTCAAAGCTCTGGATTTAGTAGGACCTTGCCAGTGTGCTCTTACTTTACGCCTTTTGGGAGTTTTAATTCAGATTCTAGTTTCTTCTGCACAGGCTTTAGCATAGTACACTTGGAATCATTCTTTGCGAGGCTCCTGCCTGTCTGATAAGTGCAGGGACTGTGTGACTTCTCGCTGTCAGAGCCTTGGTTAGAATCATAAGCCTGTTTTGCTTCCCTAGGGGCTGCAGAAAAGGAAATACCTAGCCCTAGGAATGATTTCCTCTAACATAGAAAGGTCAATAGAATAGAGCCATTTACTTGTTGGGCTCAAGGTTTAAGCTTGACTACTTCACAGACTTCATTTATATTACACCAGAGAAAGTAGTGCAGCCCTGAGAGGAGGGCTTTGAATAAGGAGCAGGGAAACTTTTTCCAAGGCCAGAAATAGAATTCAGACAGATGCTGCCATGGATAGATATGGGGGGGTGTCTACACTCCTAAACACCAGTTTCTGCCACTTCCTGGGAATTATTTAGGCAGTCACCCACTACAGCAAATCTGATCTGTGAAAAAAGAGGTTGGGGGTCATCTGCGACTCTCGCATAGGCAGCAGCCTAGCTGGAGGTTCACTCAGCACCATCGGATCAATTGGCCAGAGCCGAGATCCAAGGACCACCGTCTACTAGTCCGGCCTGCCCTCGGAGTCTGCAGATTAGGATAGGAAAGCAGGAAATTGGCTCAGCCACTCCCTGACATTCCTGCCCATCTGGAGGAGGGGGATCAAGGAGCAGAAGACACTGGGAAACCTTTCACCCGAGACTTAAGACTGGTAGCCGATGCTAATCATCTTTTAAGTGGCTAACAGGTGCCCAGACACATTTTATGAGGTAAAAAGTACAGCATTTAGTCAGGAAAAAGAGCGAAGCATGGATCTCCTACCTTGAGGAGGTGAGTATCAGGTTCCGAGAAATTGAAGGTAGGAGAGAGTTAGGAATGCTCTCTGCCTCACTCAGAGGTCACAGTGGCCTGAAGTAGCAGGCTGGAAGTCAGAGACAGAGAAAGAGAGACACTCCTCATGGATACCCAGTTGGGCTTTCGGGGACTGATTCCAGACACATGGGCCTTTGGGAAGCCGCTGAAGTGTAGCCTTAGCCTAGACTCTCGCAGTTGCCCATGGCTTTCCACAGTCCCTAGCATCCAAGGAGATGCCTGTGAAATGGAATTCTGGCATCCACTCAGATGACATTCCTGTCCCCCAAGGGAGACAGGGGATCCACTGAGGGAAACACAGGGGAACCTGTCGCTCAAGACTTTGAGATCAGCAGATGGGCTAGTCCCATTTAAGTGGCTGACGAGCACCCGCTGTGTGCCATAGACAGCTTCCTTCTAAAAGGACAGTGCCGACTTGAATGCTGATACTCACCTCCAAAGTGTTCCCAGATGAGCCCCCAAAAATGATGCCAGGGTTCTTGTTTGCAGAGTCAAAAATGAACTTAGCAAACACCTAAAGTTGGAGAGCCAAGGCAGAGGCTTTTCTTGAGAGATACAGCGAGAGTACAGAGCTCCTGGCTCATGCCAGGAAGGGACAAGATAGCCCAGGGTAATGCATTGCCTAGGGGATTTATAGGCAGTTGAGGATTTTTGGGAACTGATAAAGGGTTTAAGGTGTGGACTTGTACCACCTGCCATGCCCCCAAGGTGGGCTGAGTTATTGTGTTTTCTAGGGCTGTTTACAGTGAAGTCACAAGTTATGCTGAAATACCATTCTTTATTTGAAGAACACGCAAAAATTCCAGGCCAAGTTGACCCTGGCCTTTTGACCTTTAACTGATCTCACTGAAAAAATCTCTATTCCTAGTCTGGTATTTTACCCTAACGAATTAGTGTGACTTTGACTTTGCATAATGCTTAACATGGGTTTCGATAAAGACTTCTTTACATCATTACACTGCCTTGACTGTAAATATCCTGCCTTGCTTTTCCAGAGATGCTCACCCTACTCTGACTACATCCAAGGTCCCTGTCTCATAACCATGAAGAAAACAACTTTAAAATACAGAAAAAGAATAAGGAAAGAATGAAAACAATACACAAGAAACGAAGGCAATAATGCTAGAAATTTGATGTAAAAAATTATTTTACACATCCAGGAAATTCAACAAAATCCAAACAGGATAAAATGAAATAGATTCACACCTGGATACATTATAATCAAACTGTTGAAAGCCAGAGAAAGAGGAATTGGAAAAGAACAAGAGAAAAGTGACTCAGAACAAGAGAAAAACGACTCAAAACAAGTGATCCTATATAAAACTAACAGCTAATTTTTCATCAGAAACCATGGAGGCCAGAAAAGAGTGGGATGAGGGGAAACAAAAAACCTCAACCATGAATTCTACATGTAAAAAAACTATCCTTCAAAATTAAGGAGAAAAATAGATATTCTAAGAAAAATAAAAAGAAAGATATGTGTCAGGAGACCTACTCTACATAAGAAATATAATAAGGAACCCTTTAAGCTGAAATGAAACATTTGACAATAACTCAAATTCTCAAGTATATATAAAGAACACCAGGAAAGGTAATTACATACGTAAATAGAAAACAGTACTGTTATATATTTTTTCCTCCTGTCTAATTTAAAAGACAATTACACATAGCAGTGATTACCAATGTGTGTCAATATGCATAAAATGTACAAAATTTCATTTGAGACAATAACAGAATAAATGTTGGGCAACAGAGACACACAGAAGAAAGGTATCTGCATATTATTCAAATTAGCTTGATATTTATCCAAACTAAATTAATTTTAACCCACAGGGCAACCAGGAAAAAATTACTCAAAATATATAGTAAAAAATATGAACAGGGAGCTAAAATATTACACAAGAAGATATGTATTTTATATAAAATAAGGGAGCAATTGAAAAATAGATGGGGAAATGGAATAATACATAGAAAACAAGAAGAAAAATCAAAGAAATAATCCTACAATATTATAGCACATTAAATGGATTAAACTTTCCAAGTAAAAGGCAGAGATTTGCTGAATGGATACATAAAATCCAACCATATGCTCTCTATAAGACACAAATCTAATATTCAAAGATACTAAGAGGTGGGAAATTGGTGGCTGGAAAAATATATGTTTTAAAATTATTCTGAAAATAGAGGTGGAGTGGCTATATAAATATGAGTCAAAGGAGAACTTAATACAAATTTATTAATAGAGATAAAAGGGACATTTTATAATCTAAAAAGTTCCATTCAGCAAGAAAATAAAACAATTTTAAACATTGGTATACATAATTACAGAGCCCTAAAATACATGATGTAAAAACTGACATAACTGAAGGGAGAAATAAAGAGTTTAATAGTAATTGTTGGACAAATAAATACTGTACTTTTGAAAATTGATAAAAAATTGAAGATCAATAAGGAAATATAAGACCTGAAAACTATAAACCAACTACCTCTATTAGACATCCATAGAACTCTCTACCCAACAACAGCAGAATACACAGTACTCTTAATTTTACATGGAACATTGTACAAGATAGACCATTTGTAACAAAAAGTCATGATATACATATATATATGGTTTCACGTGAAAAATGTGGTTACTACATTCACCCATATTTTGAAGTACCTCCCATACACCATTGAAGTCACTGTCCATCAGTGTAGTAGGATGCCAGAGTCACTATTTGACTTCTCTGTGCTATATTGTCTTCCCCATGACACCCAGATTACCATGTGTACTAATCATAATACCCCTCAAACTCCTTCTCCCTTCCTCCCCTACCCCTCCACCATGGTAACCGCTAGTCCCCTCTTGGAATCAGTGAGTTTGCTGCTGTTTTGTTCCTTCAGTTTTGCTTCATCATTACAAATAAGGGAAAACATTTGGTACTTGTCTTTCTCTGTCTGACTTATTTCACTGAGCATAATACCTTCTAGCTTGATTCATGTTGCTGCAAATGGTAGGATTTGTTTCTTTCTTATGGCTGAATAGTATTCTATTGTGTATATGTACCACCTCTTCTTTATCCAATCATCTACTGATGGACACTTAGGTTGCTTCCATTTCTTGGCTATTGTGAATAGTGCTGTGATAAATAAAGAGGTGCATATGTCTTTTGAATCTGCAAACTTGTTTTCTTTGGATAAATTCCTAGGAGTGGAATTCCTGGGTCAAATGGTTTTTCTATTTTTAGTTTTTTGAGTAACCTCCATATTGCTTCACAATGGTTGAACTAGTATACATTCCCACCAGCAGTGTAAGAGGGTTCCCCTTTCTCTGCATCCTCGCCATAATTTGTTGTTCCTAGTCTTTTCGATGTTGTCCATCCTAACTGGTGTGAGGTGATATTTCATTGTGGTTTTAATTTGCATTTCCCTGATAATTAGCGATGTGGAGCATGTTTTCATGTGCCTGTTGGCCATCTGAAATACTTCTTTGGAGAATTGTCTGTTCATATCCTCCACCCATTTTTTCATTGGGTTATTTGCCTTTTTGGTGTTGAGGTATGTCAGTTCTTTATAAATTTTGGAACTTAACCCCTTGTTGGATATGTTGTTTACAAATATATTCTCCCATAATGTAGGATGCCTTTTGGTTCTGCTGATGGTGTCCTTTGATGTACAGAATATTTTTAGCTTGATGTACTCCCATTTGTTTCCCTTGCCCAAGGAGAGATGTTCAGGAAAATTTTTTTCATGTTTATATTCAAGAGATTTTTGCCTTTGTTAACTTCTAAGGGATTTATGGTTTCATGACACATTGATGGCTTTGATCCATTCTGAGTTTACTTTTATGTATGGGGTTAGATGATAATCCAGTTTCATTCTCTTGCATGTATCTGTCCAGTTTTGCCAACACCAGTTGTTGAAGAGGCTGTCATTTCCCCATTGTATGTCCATGGCTCCTTTATTGTATATTAATTGACCATATATAGTTGGATTTATATTTGGGCTCTCTATAGTCTGTTCCACTGGTCTATGTGTCTGTTCTTGTGCCAGTACCAAATTATCTTAATACAGTAACGTTTTAGTAAACATTGAAGTCAGGGAACATAATGCCCCCAGCTTTATTCTTCCTTCTCAGGACTGCTTTGGCTATTCGGGACTTTTTGGTTTCATATGAATTTTAGAACTACTTGCTCTAGTTTGTTGAAGAATGCTGTTGGTAATTTGATAGGGATTGCATTGAATCTGTAGATTGTTTTAGGCAGGATGGCCATTTTGACAATATTAATTCTTCCTATCTATGAGAATGGGATGTGTTTCCATTTACTGGTATCTTCTTTAATTTCTCTCATGAGTGTCTTGTAGTTTTCAGGTATTGGTCTTTCACTTCCTTGGTTAGGTTTATTCCAATGTATTTTATTTTTTTGATGCAATTGTGAATAGATTGTTTTCCTAATTTCTCCTTCTCCTAGTTCTTCATTAGTGTATAGGAATGCAACAGATTTTTGTGTATTAATTTTGTATCCTGAAACTTTGCTGAATTCATGTATTAGATATAGTAGTTTTGGAGTGGATTCTTTAGGGTTTTTTATGTACAATATCATGTATTCTGCAAACAGTGACTGTTAACTTCTTCCTTGACAATCTGGATGCCTTTTATTTCTTTGTGTTGTCTGTAACACCATGGCTAAGACCTCCAGAACTATGTTGAATAAAAGTGGGGAGAGTGGGCATACTTGTCTTATTCCTGATTAAAGGAAAAGCCTTCAGCTCTCGCTGTTAAGTATGATGTTGGCAGTTGGTTTGTCATATATGGCCTTTATTATGATGAGGTACTTTCCCTCTATATCCATTTTGTTGAGAGTTTTTATCATGTATACCTATTCGAATTTTGTCAAATGCTTTTTCAGCATCTATGGAGATTGTTACGTGGGTTTTGTCCTTTTTATTGATGTGTTGGATGGTGTTGATAGATTTCCAAATATTGTGGTACCCTTGCATTCCTGCAATAAATTCTACTTAATCGTGATGGATAATTTTTATATATTTTTGAATTCAGTTTGCTAATATTTTGTTGAGTGTTTTTACATCTATGCTCATCACGGATATTGGTCTATGATTTTCTTTTTATTGTGGTGTCTTTGTCTGGTTTTGGTATTAGAGTGTTGATGGCCTCATAGAATGAGTTTGCAAGTATTCCCTCCTCTTCTACTTTTTGGAAAACTTTAAGGGAGATGGGTATTAATTCTTCACTAAATGTTTGATAAAATTCAGGAGTGAAGCCATCTGGTTCAGGGATTTTGCTCTTAGGTATTTTTTTGATTACCAATTTAATTTCATTGATGATAATTGGTTTGTTCAGATTTTCTGTTTCTTCTTGAGTCTTGTATTTTTCTAGAAAGAAATCCATTTCTTCTAGGTTATCCAGTTTGTTAGCATATAATTTTTCATATTATTCTAATAATTCTTTGTATCTATGGTGTACGTAGTTTTTCTTTTCTCATTTCTGATTATGGTTTTTTTTTTGCATAGACTCTCTTTTTCTTGATAAGTGTGGCTAGGTGTTTATGTATTTTGTTTATTTTCTTGAATAACCAGCTCCTGCTTTCATCGATTCTTTCAGTTGTTTTATTCTTCTCGATTTTATTTATATCTTCTCTAATCTTTATTATGTCCCTCATACTACTGACTTTGGGCCTCAGTTGTTCTTCTTTTTCTAGTTTTTTAAATTGTGAATTTAGACTGTTCATGGCATTGTGCTTTCCTGAGGTAGGACTGCATTGCAAAGTACTTCCCTCTTAGCATGGCCTTCACTGCATCCCACAGATTTTTGGTGTTGAATTATTGTTTTCATTTGTCTCTCTATATTGCTTGATGTCTGTTTTTATTTGGTCATTGATCTATTGATTATTTAGGAGCATGTTAAGCCTCCATGTGTTGGCTGGCTTTTTCATTTTCACTGCGTTATTTATTTCTAGTTTCATACCTCTGTGGTCTAAGAAGCTGTATGGCACAATTTCAATCTTTTTGAATTTACTGAGGCTCTTTTTGTGGCCTAGTATATGATCGATTCTTGAAAATGGTCCATGTGCATTTGAGAAGAATGTGTATCCTGCTGCTTTGGGGTGGAGTGTTCTACAGATGTCTGTTAGGTCCATGTGTTCTAATGTGTTTTATAGTGCCTGTACTTATTTTCTGTCTGGTTCATCTGTCCTTTGGAGTGAGTGGTGTGTTGAATGTAATCTATTTCCCCTTTTAATTCTCTCAGTATTTGTTTCACATATGTAGGTACTCCTGTGTTGGGTGCATAGATATATATAATAGTTATATCCTCTTTTGGACCTACCCCTTTATCATTACATAATATCCTTCTTTCTCTCTTGTGACTTTCTGTGTTTTGAAGTCTATTTTGTCTGACACAAGTCCTTCAACACCTGCTTTTTTGTCCCTATTAGTTGCAGGAATTATCTTTTTCCATCCCTTCACTTTAGTGTGTGTATGTCTTTAGGTTTGAAGTGCATGTCTTTAGGCAGCATATAGACTCTATGTCTTTTCATTGGTGCATTCAGACCATTTACATTTAGGTGATAGGTGATTATCGATAGGTATGTACTTATTGCCATTGCAGGATTTAGATTCATGGTTACCAAAGTTTCAAGTGTAACTTCCTTACTATCTAACAGTCTAATCTAACTCACTTAGTATGCTATTACAAGCACAATCTAATTTTTTTTCTCCTCCTTTCTTTATATATTAGGTATCATATTCTGTACTCTTTGTCTATGCCTTGACTGACTTTGGAAGTAGTTAATTTAATTTTGCATTTGCTTAGTAATTAATTGTTCTACTTTCTTTACTGTAGTTTTATTACCCATGGTGACAGCTGTTTAGGCTTAGGAACACTTCCTTATATAGCATTCCCTCCAAAATACACTGTAGAGATGGTTTTTGGGAGGTAAATTCTCTCAGCTTTTGCTTATCTGGAAATTGTTCAATCCCTCCTTCAAATTTAAATGATAATCTTGCCAGATAAAGTATTCTTGGTTCAAGGCCCTTCTGCTTCATTGCATTAAATATATCATGCCACTCCCTTCTGACCTGTAATGTTTCTGCTGAGAAGTCTTATAGCCTGATGGGTTTTCCTTTGTATGTGATCTTTTTTCTCTCTCTAGCTGCTTTTAAAAGTCTGTCCTTATCCTTGATCTTTGCCACTTTAATTATTATATGTCTTGGTTTTGTCTTCCTTGTGTCACTTGTGCTGGGAGTTCTGTGCACCTCCACAGCCTGAGAGACTATCTTTTTCCCCAGATTGGGGGAATTTTCAGCAATTACCTCCTCAAAGACACTTTCTATCCCTTTCTCTCTCTCTTCTTCTTCTGGTATCCGTATAATGCAAATATTGTTCCGTGTGGATTGGTCACACAGTTCTCTCACTATTCTTTCATTCGTAGAGATCCTTTTTTCTCTCTGTGCCTCAGCTTCTTTGTATACCGCTTCGTTAATTTCTATTTTGTTTACTGTCTCCTCTACATCTAATCTGCTTTTAATTCCCTCCATTTCATGTTTTATTTCAGATACTGTATTGTTTAATTACTGAATCTTATTCCTGAATTCTTCCCTGAGTTCTTGAATTTTTTCTGTACCTCCATGAGCAAGTTTATGATTTTTATTTTGAAATCCCTTTCAGGAAGATTGATGAGTTCAGTTTCAATTTGCCCCTCTGGTGTTTGTGGAATTTTGGTTTGAACAAGGTTCCTTTGACATTTAATATTTGTTTGTGGTGCCCTCTAGTGCCGAGAAGCTCTACTCTCTCGAGCTGTTCAGCCCCTGGAGCAATAGCGGTGTTGCAGGGGAGCGGTGCTGGTGTCTCTTGGGAAGAAAGCGCTGTTTCTGCTTTCTGAATTCAGTGACTGTCTCCAATGCCAGGGCAAGTGGGCCGAGCATGCAGGTACAAGACTCTGTGCTTTTTGCTTGTAGCTGTCATAGGTGGAGCCTCCCTCTTGCTGGCCTGGCACAAGGGCAGGGGCAACCAGTTTCGACCTGGTGCCAGTCCGGAGGAACATGCACTGGGCTGTGAATCAGAGTGCGGGGGCCTTGGAGCTGCATATCCAGTCATGGGGATGGCACGCCTGAAGCTCCTGAATGTTCCCAACCTGCTGGGCAGAGTGAACCCTGACAGTTCTGTCCACCTTTCTCCTGGGGAGCAATCTCTGTGCAACCCTTGCCACTTTAGTAGCCCTCTCATTGTTAGAAAGTCTCTCAGACTGCCCACATTATTTTTGTCCCAGAGTGGCCATATGTGAATCCCTGTTTTCTACAAATGGCTGGAATCTCAGTCTCTCCTAGTATTCTCCCTGTGTTAGCTTTCCAACCCCACTAATCAACAGAGCACCATGTAGTGTAGGTTCATGCTCCCAGAGCGTATCTCCAGGTTTAGGTGTTCAGCAGTCCTAGGCCTCCACTCCCTCTCTACTCCGTTTCTGTTTCTCCCCTTGGTGAGCTTGGGTTGGGGAATGGCTTGGTTCCCACTGGATCACGGCTTTGGTATGCTCCCTGTTCTATGAGGTCCGTTCTTTTCTCTAGGTGTATTCAGTGTGGCCCAGCCTTCTTTCTTTTGCTCTTTCAGGATTAGTTGTATTAACCATATTTTCATATCATATGTGGTTTTAAGAGGACGTTATGTCTAACCTATTTGGCTGCTATTTTTAATCCCTCTCCCTCATGATACATTTTAAAAGATTGGAATTTTACAGTTTGTTCTCCAACCAGAACAGGATGCAGTTAGACATCAATAACAGAAGAATATTTGGGAAATTTACAAATATTTAGACATTGAATATATTCCTAAATAAGAAATGGGTAAAAGACATTATATGTATAATTAGTTTAAAAATACCCTAAGAGATGTATAAAACATGGGAATCAGTACAGTAAATTTATAGCTGTATCTACAATAAGAAGGAAAAAAGGGGTCTGATGTCAGGAAGATGGTGGAATAAGAAATCCTGGACTCCCTTTCTCCTCACAGGCACACTGCATCAGTAGTACATGGACAAATTCTCTTTGTGAGAAGTCCAAAAACCAGTTGAGGGGCTCCTGAGTCCTAGGCAAGAATGAAACTAGTCACATTAAAGTCAGTAGGAAAACTCACTTAGCATAATCCCTATCCCTGGCACTGCACCATATGATTAAAAGGGAACCCTTAGCTACTGCCTTCTCTCTGAAGAGGGAAAGAGTTTGACATGTTTTAATTTTCAACTTTTCTGATGGTTGCCCAAGGTACTGTCTCTGTCTCACCTGTCTCAGATTTATAATGGGATCCAGCATACTGTAGCTATATGAGGGCCACTGGAAATAAAGACAGAAGCTTGAAGTAGTACATAAACATGTTCTTCCTAACTAAGTGCAGAGTAAGTGGGTGAAAAATCCTAAATACCAGCTCTTCCTTCAGGAGGGAAGGAGTTGGACCTCATGTCCAATGTTCCAACTTTTCAAAGAGTGGCCTGAGGGACTGGTTTCTGTCTTAATACTCTAAGTTTGCTGACACACCTACAATACTCTAGCTGCCAGGCAGCTACTGAAAACAAAAATGGTGATCTGAACTAGCATGAAGGCTTGAAGCTCCCGGAATCTCTGACCAAGGAGACTGGTGAGAGGTTTCTGTTGTACAAGGCCAGTTCATAAAGACTGGGAAAAGTGTCTGTTTTTTATAATACACAGATACCAACACAAAAAGTCCAAGAAAAATTAAGAAACAGGGAAATACATTCTAAATAAAGAAACAAGATAAATCTGCCGAAACCAACTCTAATGAAATGGAGATAATGTTTTACCTCACAGAGAATTCAAAATAACCATCATAAAGATATTCAACAAGGTAAGAAGAATATGAAGGAAGAAAGGTATAATTTCAACAAAGAAAATATTCACAAAGTAATAGAAATCTTGGAGCTAAACAATATAGCTAAACAAATTCACTAGAGGGCTTCAATATTAAACTAGATTAAGCAAAAGGATCAGTGACCTCAAACACAGGTCATGGAAAATTAGCCAAACATAGGAACAAAAAGAAAAAAGAAAGAGTGAAGAAAGCTTTAGACCTAATCAAACAACCCAAAATATGTAACGTGGGAGTCATAGAATACAAAGAAAGAGACAAAGGAGAAGAAAGCTTATTCAAATAAAAAATGGCTGAAAGTACCCAAATATGGAGGAAGAAATGGATGTATAGATCTAGAAAGCCCAATGGATCATAAATAATATGAAGCTAAAGAAATCCACACTGAGATATACCATAATCAGATTGTCAAAAATCAAAGACAAAGGGAGAATTTTGAAACAGTAAAAGAAAAGCATCATGCTATGTACAAGGAAACTCCCATAAGATTGTCATCCAATTTCTAAGAACATTAGAGGCCAGAAAAAAGTGGGATGATATATTTTAAGCACTGTAAGAAAAAAAATGTCACCAAAGGGTACTATACCTGGCAAAATGTCCTTCAAAAATGGAGAGCTAAAGACTTCCCCAGACAACAAAAGATGAAGTTATCCCTACTAGACTTGCTTTACACAAACAATCTTAAGGTAGTTCTTCAAGTTGAAGTGAAAGGACACTAAGCAGAAATATGAAACTGTAAGATGGTATAAAACATACTGGAAAAGGTAAATATATAGACAAATACAGATTACTATTATGGTGGTAGATAAATTTTCATTCTAATGTAACAGCTAAAAAAAGAATATTAACTATAACTATAAAAATATGTTAATAGACACAGTATAAAAGATGATAATCACATAAAGTGAGAAGTAAAAGTGTAGTGTTTTTGATTCAGATTAAGTTGTTAGCTGCATAAAATAAACTCATTTAACTATAAGATGTCTTATGTAAGCTCCATGGTAACCATAAAGAAAATATTTGTAGAAAATACAGAAAAGAAAAAGAGAAAGGAATAAAATGGGTCAATAAAAATTTAACAAAACGCAAAGAAGGACAGCATGAGAGGAAGAGACATAAGGACCTATGAGAAAGACATAATACAATGAAGAAAATGTTAATAACTCCTTCCCTATCAATATTTACTTTAAAGGTAAATGGGACATACAGTGAAAAAGATGCCAAAGTAGGAAGCCAAGGCTCATACCTCCTAAAACACACACACCAATGAAGCAACTATAGCAAATACAACTAACCCTGAAAATGACCTGAAGACTGCTGAACAAGCCACTTACACTGGGTGAAGAAGAGAGGACCACACTGAGAAGGGTAAAGGGGCAGAGCTGTTATTGATTGACTGGGACCCAAGCTCTTCCCCCAACCCAGCCCACAGGAGGAGGGAAAAGAAGATAATGATGAAGGGATAAATGCTCAGGAACTCTGCATACCTGGCTCTGGAGATCTGCTCTAGGAACACAACTCCACATCACATTGGGCTTTAATGATTAATGGGACTGGATAACAGGGAGAGTTGGAGTACTTTGGGAGGCTGGGATTCCTGCCATTTATGGAGAGCAGGCATGCTCTGTTAGCCCCACTAAGACCCAACACAGAGTCAGCAGTTTGAAAGATTAACCAGCAGTGGGAAGGGTGCCAGAGTGGTGAGGGAGGCTTGGACAGCTCTCTCCACAGGAGAAAGGTTAGGGGTATGATTCTTCCGCAGTCCTCCCTCAGCCCAACCAGTCAGTCACCCACGGGAGCCAGCCCCAAACACTCCATTCCCCTTGCTGGCAGCTCAGCCCTGAGGTGCTTCTTTAAGCATTTTCTGCCTGCCTGCCTGGCCTGGTCAGAATTTGTTGCCTGGTAGGCAGTGGGAGGCTTGGATGACTGGCAGGCAGACGGAGGCTTTCCCAGCTTTCTCAGCCCAATGAGGAGGCAGCCATGGGAGCCAGCTCCAAATGTTCCATCCTCCTTGCTGGAACACTATCCCTGTGCCATGCATCCCTGTGCACATACCCCGCCTACCCCATCAGCCCACCAGCACCACCATCACTGTAGGGCAGGAAGAGGGCAGCCCTGCCCATAATGATCCCAGCACAAGCCCCAATGTATGGCCCATAAAGGGCCTCTGGTGACAGAGACCAGCCACTGCCAGCAGATGGACAGAAAGAGAGCCACACCCACAGCCCAGCATCAGCACCTGGGGACAACCCTCAGGAGAATCTGACAACAGACATGAAAGAGCCTTGACCTTCTAGGCACCACAGGACACCTTCTTCATAAAGCCACTAATCTACAGACCAGGAGACATAGCCAATCATTCTTATGCAAAGGCAGAAACCCAGAAACCCTGACAAAATGAGGAGGCAGACGAATATGTTCCAAACAAAACTACAAGACAAAACCCCAGAAAGAGGGCTAAATGAAATATAGATCACCAATCTTCTGGATAAAGATTTCAAAATAACAGTCATAAATATGCTCATTGATGTGTGGAAAAGTATTGATGATTTCAGGGAAGATTTTAAGAGATTTGTAAAAGAACCACCCAGACCTAAAGAATACAGTAACTGACATGAAAAATAGAAGGTAGGGAATGAATAGATTGCTGCAAGTAGAGGAAACAATGAGATGGAAATTAGTGAAAAGGAAAACAATGAAGCTGAGGAATGGACATAAGAATCTCTAGAACTGAGAGGCTACTAAGTGAGCTGTGCAACAACTCAAAATGAAACAGCATTCACATAATAGGGGTACCAGAAGGAGAAGAGAGACAAAGGGATTGAAAGTCTCTTTGAATAAATAATTGCTAAAAAATTTCTAAATCTGGGGAAGGATATAGACATTCAGGTCCTGGAAGTACAGAGAGCCCCTAACTAGATGAACACTAGGAAGACGCCAAGACATATAATGAAAATGACAAAGAATAGGGATAAAGGGAGTGTATACAAAGCAGGTAGAGGGGGGAAAAATTACTTCTAAGGGCAACCCCATAGGGCTATCAGCATACTTCTAAGCAGAAACTTTACAGGCCAGAAGGGAGTGGCAGAAATATTTAATGTATTGAAACAGAAGGACCTTTAACCAACGATCATTTACACATGCAAGGATATCATTCATTGGAGGAAAGATTAAAATTTTCTTAGATAAACTAAAGTTAAAATAATTCACCATCACTAAACTTATCTAATAGTATATGTTACAGGGACTTCTGAAGATGGAAATGTTCTTAAGCATAAACATTTTCCATCAGTTTAAATAAACCCACAGTAATGGTAGTAGACAAACTACTAAGCAAGTGTGAAGTTAAACACTAAAGTAGTAAAATCAACTATATACAAAATCAGTAATAGGATATGAAAAATTTAGATTACATTATCTAATATAATACATAAAGTGTGGAGGCAGAATAAAAAGAAGTACTATTACACTGTGTTTGAAATAGAGTGAATAATGACTGTTATATATTGAAGAAACTATTTATGAAACTTATGGTAACCAGAAGCCAAAAGCCTATAACAGATACAAAAAAATTAAGAAAAATATCCAATCAAAACACTAAAGAAAACCATAAAATAACAAGAGAAGAGTATAAGAAAAAAGGAAAGGAACAGAAGGAAATCACAAAAGCAACCTGAAAAAAATTAATCAAATGTCAAGAAGATGTTTACTCTGCAAACCATAAGACACTAATGAGAGAAATTAAAGAAGACACCAATAAATGGAAATACAACCTATGCTCATGGATAAGAAGAAATATTGTCAAAAAGGCCATCCTGCCAAAAGAAATCTAAAGACTCACTGCAATCCCTATGAAAATAACAACAGCATTCTTCAACAAACTAGAACAAATAGTTCTAAAACTCATATGGAACCACAAAAGACCCCCAATAGCCAAAGCAATCCTGAGAAATACAAACAAAGCTGGGGGTATTATGCTCCCCAATTTCAAGCTCACCTACAAAGCTACAGTAATCAAAACAATTTGGTATTGGCAAAAGAACAGACCCATAGATCAATGGAACAGAATAGAGAGCCCAGATCAAAACCCACAAATGCATGGTCAATTAATATACGATAAAGGAGCCATGGATATACAGTGGGGAAAAGACAGCCTCTTCAATAACTGGGCTTGGGAAAACTGGACAGATACATGCTAGAGAATGAAGCTGGATCACTAACTCCATATACAAAAGTAAACTTGAAATGAATCAAAGACCTGAATGTAAGTCATGAAACTATAAAACTCTTAGAAGAAAACAGGCAAAAATACATTGAATATTAACATGAGCAATTTTTTCCTGGACACATCTTGTTGGGGAATGGAAAAAAAATAAAAAATGAACAAGTGGAATGACATCAAACTAAAAAGCTTCTGTACAGCAAAGGATACCATCAGCAGAACAAAAAGGCACCCAACAGTATGGGAGAATATATTCATAAATGACTCATCTGATAATGGGTTAACATCCAAAATATATAAAGAACTCATATAACACAATACCTAAAAATCAACCCGATTAAAAAATGGGCAGAGGACCTGAACAGATACTTTTACAAAGAAGAAATACAGATGGCCAACAGGCACAATAAAAGATGCTCCACATTGCTAATCATCAGGGAAATGGAAATTAAAACCACAATGTGATATCACCTCACACCAGTTAGGATGTACACTATCAAAAAGACAGGAAATAACAAATGCTGGTGAGCATGTGGACAATGGAAACCCTCCTACACTGTTGGTAGGAATGTAAATTGGTGCAACCATTGTGGAAAGCAGTATGGAGGTTCTTCAAAAAACTAAAAATAGAAATACCATTTGACCCAGTAATTCCACTCCTAGGAATTTACCTGAAGAAAACAAGATAGCTGATTCAAAAAGACATATGCACCCCTGCTTATTACTGCACTATTTTCAATAGCCAAGATATGGCAGCAACCTTAGTGTCCATCAATACATGAAAATAGATGAACAGATAATGAATATGTAGCACATATACACAATGGAATATTATTCAGCCATAAGAAGAAAACAAATCCTGCCAATTGAAACAATATGGATGGATTTAGAGGGTATTATGCTAAGTGAAATAAGCCATGTGGAGGAAGAAAAATACCAAATGATTTCACTGACTTGCAGACCATAAAAACAAAGCAAAACAGAAGGGATAAAATAGCAGTACAATCATAGATGCTGAGAAGGAACTAGTGATTACCAAGAGGAAGGGTTTGGGGAGGGTGAGTGCAGAGGGAGAAATGGATTAAGGCGCACTAAAATTTTCAATCACAATATAGGTTAGTCATGTGGATGGTAGTACAGCACGGAGAATATAGTTAACGATTCTGTAACATTTTACTACAATGATAGCGACCGTTTTAGAGAGGATGAGGATTTAATAATATGGGTAACTGTTGAACCACTGTTTTGCATATTTGAAAGCAACAAAAGGTTGTATATCAATAACACTTTAATAAAAAATACTTCCAAAAAAGTTAAGAAGTATATACCTATCAATAATTACCTTAAATATAAATGTAGACGCAAGAAGGGATTAAAGATGGTGGCATGAGAGATGAGACATAGACCTCCTCCTAAAACCACATATAATAATAAAATATAATTAACACAACTAAGCCTGAAAGAGCAACAGGAAAGAAGGCTGCTCTAGACCGCATACACCTGGAGAAAAGAACAGACCTCACAGAACAGGGTAATGTACCAAAGCCATGACTCAGCAGGATCCAAACCCTTCCCCCACCCCAGCTCACTGGGAGGAGGAAGAAAAAGAGCAGAGGGGAGTGGAGGCGTGGTACTGCTGAACACCTAGCCCTGGAGATCTGCTCGGGGAGCACGAACCTACATTGCATTGTGCTCTGTTGATTAGTGGGGTGGGAAACATAGGACAGGCAGAATACCTGGAGAGACAGATTTCAACTGCATGTAGAAAACAGGGATCCATATCCAGCTGATCTGGGTGGGCAGTCTGAGAGACGTCCAAAAAGCGAGAGGGCTGCTAAAGGGGTGAGGATTACACAGAACTTACTGCTTAGGAGAAAGGACAGGTAGATAAAATTGTCTGGGTGCATTCTGCCCAACAGTTTGGGAACATTCACGATCTTCAGGCGCTCCATCCTCCTGGTTGGCTATGCAGCTCAAAGACCACCCACCTGCTGCGCATTCCTCCCAGCAAGCCCGCACCTGGCTTGCAAACCAGCAAACACTGTCCTGGTGTCAGGCCAGACAGAAGGAAGACCCGCCTGCAGCAGATACAAATGCAAAGCATAGAGACCTACACCTATGTGTTTGGCCCTCTGGTTCTGGCAGTGAAGACAGGCATAGCACCAGGGAAGCAGGAAACAGATCTGTCCTTCCCCCAGCAACCAACATCAATACCCTGAGACCCCCAACATTGCTCCAGTGGCTGAGCAGCTCCAAAGAGTACAGCTTCTAGGCACAAGAGGGCGCCACATACAAATATGAAATGTCAAAGGAATCTGGCTCAAAGCAAAATCTCAACACCAGAAAAAGGGTCGAGTGGGACTGATCTAATCAATCTTTCTGAAAGAGATTTCAAAATAAACATTATAAACATGCTCCTAGAGGTACAGAAAAATATTCAAGAACTCAGGAATGAATTTAGGATGGAGATCTAATCATTGAGGAACCAAATGGACGGTATAAAATGCAGAATAGATACAGTGGAGGAGACGATAAATGAAACAGAATTTAGAGAAGAGAAACACAAAGAAGCTGAGGCACAGAGAAAAAAGGATCTCCAAGAATGAAAGAACACTGAGAAAATGGTGTGACCAATCCAAACATTTGTATTACAGGGGTACCAGAAGAAAAGAGAGAGAAAAAGGTATAGAAAGTGTCTTTGAGGAGGTAATTGCTGAAAACTTCCCCAATCTGGGGAATAAGATAATCTCTCAGGCCTTGGAGATGCACATAACTCCCAACACAAGGGACCCAAGGAGGAAAGCAGCAAGACATGTAATAATTAAAATGGCAGAGATCAAGGATAAGGACAGACTATTAAAAGCAGCCAGACAGGCTTACAAAGGAGAGCCCATCAGGCTATCATCAGACTTCTCAGCAGAAACCTTACAGGCCAGAAGGGAGTAGCATGATGTATTTAAAACAATGAGGCAGCAGGGCCTCAAACTAAGAATACACTATCTGGCAAGATTATCATATAAATTTGAAGGAGGGATTAAATAATATCTAGATAAGCAAAAGTTGAGGGAATTTACCTCCCACAAATGATCTCTACAGTGTATTTTGGAAGGACTGCTAGAGACGGAAGTGTTCCTATGATTAAATAGCTGTCACGAGAGATAATAAAAAGGGATAGAAAAGAGTACAGAATATGATACCTAATATATGAAGAATGCAGGAGGAAGAAAAGGAGGGAAAGAAAACTTTAGATTGTGTTTCTAATAGTATACTGAGTTAAATTAGACTCTTAGATAGTAAGGAAGTTACCCTTGAACCTTTGGTAACCAGGAATCTGAAGCCTGCAATGGCAATAAGTACATACCTAACAATATTCACCCTAAATGTAAATGCTCTGAATGTAAAAATCAAAAGACATAGAGTCACTGAATCAATAAAAATACAAGACCCAACTACATGCTGCCTATAAAAGACTCACTTCATACCCAAAGACATATGCAGATTAAAAATAAAGGGATGGAAAAATATATTTCATTCAATGAATAGGGAGAAAAAAGCAGGAGTTGCAGTACTTGTATAAGTCAAAATAGACTTCAAAACAAAGAAAGTCACAAGAGACAAAGAAAGACATTGTATAATGATAAAGGGGTCAATACAACAAGAAGTTATAACCATTATAAATATCTATGCACCCAACACAGGAGCACCTACATATATGAAACAAATACTAGTAGAATTAAAAGGGGAAACATAATGCAATGCATTCATTCTAGGAGACTTCAACACTCCACTCACTCCAAATGACAGATGAACCAGACATAAAATTAGTAAGGAGACATAGGCATTGAGCAACATATTAGTACAGATGGACCGAACAGACATCTACAGAACTCTACACCCAAAAGCAGCAGGATACACACTCATCTGAAGTGCACATTTTCAAGAATAGGTAATGTACTAGGCCATGAAAAGAGTCTTAGTAAATTCAAAGAGACTGAAATTGTACAAACCAGCTTCACAGACCACAAAGGTATGAAACAAGAAATAAATTACACAAAGAAAATGAAAAATCCCACAAAAACATGGAGGCTTCACAACATGCTCCTAATAACCAAAGGATCAATGACCAAACAAAAACAGAGATCAAGCAATACGTGCAGACAAATGATAACAATAATTCAACACTGCAAAATCGGTGGGATGCAGCGAAGGCCATGCTAAGAGGGAAGTATACTGCAATACAGGCATAACTCAGAAAGAAGAACAATCCCATATGAACAGTCTAAACTCATAATTAACGAAACTAGAAAAGAAGAACAAATGAGGCCCAAAGTCAGTAGAACGAGGGATATAATAAAGATTAGAGCATATATAAAAATAATCGAGAAGAATAAAACAATGGAAATATTCAATGAAAGCAGCAGCTGGTTTTTCGAGAAAATAAACAAAATAGATACATCCCTAGCCAGACTTATCAAGAAAGAATGTCTACACACATAAACAGAATAAAAAATGAAACAGAAAAATTACTATGGAAAACATAGAGACACAAAGAATTATTAAAGAATACTATGAAAATTATATGCTAACAAACTGGATAACCTAGAAGAAGTGGACAACTTTCTAGAAAAATAAAACCTTCCAAGGCTGACGCAATTATCAGTGACAAAATTGAATTGGTAATCCCAAAACTACTTAAGAACAAAACCCCTTGACCAGATAGCTTCAGCCCTGAATTTTATCAATTTAGTGAAGACCTAATAGCCATTCTCCTTAAAGTTTTCCAAAAAGAATAAGAGGAGGGATTACTCCAAAACTCATTCTATAAGGCCAGCAAAACCCTAATACCAAAACCAGGAAAGACACCAGAAAGAAAGAAAATTATAGAACAATATCCCTGATGAAGAGAGATGTAAAAATACTCAACAAAATATTAGCAAACCGAATTAAAAAATACATCAAAAAGGACATCCATCATGATCAAGTAGGATTTATTTCAAGGATGCAAGGATGGTACAATATTAGAAAATCCATCAACATCATTCACCACATCAACAAAAAGGACAAAAAAATACATGATCATCTCCATATGTGCTGAAAAAGCATTTGACAAAATTCAACATCCATTCATGATAAAAACTCTCAACAAAATGGGTATAGAGGGTGATTACCTCAACATAGTAAAGGCCATATATGACAAACCCACAGCCAACATCATACTGAATAGCAAGAAGCTGAAAGCTTTTCCTCTAAGATCGGGAACAAGACAAGGATGCCCACTCTCCCCACTTTTATTCAACATAGTACTGGAGGTCCTAGCCATGGCAATCATATAACACAAAGAAATAAAAAGCATCCATATTGGTAAAGAGGAAGTTAAACTGTCACTGTTTGCAGATGACATGATATTGCACATAAAAATCCCTAAAGAATCCACTCCAAAACTACTAGATCTAACATCAGAATTCAGCAAAGTGGCACAATACAAAAGTAATACATAGAAATTTGTTGCATTCCTATACACTAATGAAGAACTAGCAGAAAGAGAAATCAGGAAAACAATTCCATTCACAATTGCATCAAAAAGAATAAAATACCTAGGAATAAACCTAACAAAGGAAGTGAAAGACCTATATGCAGAAAACTACAAGACAGTCATGAGAGAAATTAAAGAAGATACCAATAAATGGGAACACATTCCTTGCTCATAGATAGCAACAATTAATATTGTCAAAATGGAGATCCTGCCTAAAGCAATCTACAGATTCAATGCAATCCCTATCAAAATACCAACAGCATTCTTCAACAAATGAGAAAAAAGTTCTAAAATTCATATTGAACCACAAAAGACCCCAAATAGCCAAAGCAATCATGAGAAGGAAGAATAAAACAAGGGGGATTATGCTCCCTAACTTCAAGCTCTACTACAAAGCCACAGTAATCAAGACAATTTGGTACTGGCACATGAACAGATCCATAGATCAATGGAACAGACAAGACAGCCCAAATGTAAACCCAAGCATATATGGTCAATTAATATATGATAAAGAGTCATGGACATACAATGGGAAAATGACAGCCTCTTCAAAAACTGGTGTTGGCAAAACTGGACAGCTAAATGCAAACAAATGAAACTGGATTATTGTCTATCCTCATAGACAAAAGTAAACTCGAAATGGATCAAAGCTGTGAATGTAACTTATGAAACTATAAAAGTCTTAGAAGACAACATAGGCAAAAATCTCCTGAATATAAACATGGGCAACTTTTTTCTGAATACATCTCCTCGAGGCAGGGAAATAAAAGCAAAAAAGAACACATGGGACTACATCAAACTAAAACCTTCTGTACAGCAAAGGACACCATCAGTAGAACAAAATGGCAACCTACAGTATGGGAGAATATATTTGTAAACAACATAGCTGACAAGGGGTTAACATCCAAAATATGTAAAGAACTTACATGCCCCAACACCCAAAAAGCAAATAACCTGATTAAAACATGGGCAGAGGATATGAACAGACGCTTCTCCAAAGAAGAAATTCAGATGGAAAACAGGCACATGAAAAGATGCTCCATATCAGTAATTACTAGGGAAATGCAAATAAAAAACACAATGAGATATCACCTCACACCAATTAGGATGGCCAGAATCGAAAAGAGTAAGAACAACAATTGTTGGCGAGGATGTGGAGAGAGGGGAACCCTCCTACACTGCTGGTGGCAATGTAAGGTAGTTCAACCATTGTGGAAAGCAATATAGAGGTTCCTCAAAAAAACTAAAAATAGAAATACCATTTGACCCAGGAATTCCATTCCTAGGAATTTACCCAAAGAATATAATTTCTCAGATTCAAAGACATATGCACCCAAATGTTTATTGCAGCACTATTTACAATAGCCAAGATATGGAAGCAACCTAAGTGTTCATCAGTAGATGAATGGATAAAGAAGAGGTGGTACATATACACAGTGGAATATTCTTCAAAATAAGAAAGAAACAAATCCTACCATTTGCAACAACATGGATGGAGCTGGAGGATATCATTCTCAGTGAAATAAGCCAGGCGGAGAAAGACAAGTACCAAATAATTTCCATCATTTGTGGAGTATAATACTGTAGCAAAATTGAAGGAACAAAACAGCAACATTCTCACAGAGTCCAAGAAACTAGTGATTACCAAAGTGGAGGGGTGGGGCGAGGGTGGGTTTGGAGGGAGGGAGAAGGGGACTCTGGGGTATTATGATTGGCACACATGGTGTGGGGGGATCATGTGGAAGACAGTGTAGCATAGAGAAGGCAAATAGTGACTCTGTGGCATCTTACTATATTGTTGGGCAGTGACTGCTATGGGGTATGGGGAGGATACGATAACGTGTCAATGTAGTAACCACATTGTTTTTTCATGTGAAACCTTCATAAGAGTGTACATCAATAATACCTTAAAATAAAGCTTATTGACAAGGTTTTAGAATCCACATTGCAACTAGACTCTAAAAACTTATTACTTATTCCAGTTTTGGTGTAGTATCAAGGAAGAATATCCACAATTACCTGAAAACGTTATTAAAATTCTCTGTTTTCCTTCTACGTATCCATGTGAAGAAGAATGTTTTTCATATACTTCAGCCAAAATAACACATTGCAATAGACTGAATGCAGAAGCAGATATGAAAATCCAGTTTTCTTCTATCAAGTCAGACATTAAAGACATTTGTGAAAATATCAAACCATACCACTATTCCCAATAAAGTATCTTTTGTTTTGGAAACTATAGGTCTTTTTCATTCAAAATATGTTATTTATGTTGATGTATAATTATTGAGTTTATTGTCATTGGTAAATAAATTAATAAAAAATTTAAAAATATTTAAATGTAATAATACACCAATCAAAAGACACAGGGTGGAAGAATAGGTAAAGAAACAAGACCCATTTATACACTGCCTGCAAAAGACTCATTTCGTACAAAAAAACATATATAGATTGAAAGTGAAGAGGTGGAAAAAAGATATTCCATGCAAATAATAGGGAGTAAAAAGCAGGAGTAGCAGTATTGATATGAGACAAAACAGATTTTAAAACAAAGAAAGTAACAAGAGACAAAGAAGGATATTACATAATGATAAAGGGGTCACTCAAATTCAAAATAGCTATGCACTCAACATACGAACACCTAAATATGTAAAACAAATATTAAGAACTAAATGGAGAGACTACAAGTCAATCATATTACAGGACTGTAACACCCCACTTATATTAATGGACAGATCAACAAGGCAAAAATAAAAAAGCAAATAGAGGCACTGAAGAACACACTAGGTCAGATGTACTTAAAAGATATCTATAGAACATTCCACCCAAAAGCATCAGGATACACATTTTTTTCAAGTGTTCATGGAAGATTCTCCAGAATAGATCACAATAAAGAGCTTTAATAAATTTAAAAAGACTGAAATTGTATCAAACATCTTAACAGACCACAATTATATAAAACTAGAAGAAAAATCATATGAAAGAAAACAAAAAAACCCACAAACACATGTAGACTTAACAACATGCTGCTAAATAATCAATGGGTCAATGAACAAATTAAAACAGAAATCAACAATACATGGAGACAAATAAAACAAAAATTTAACAGTCCAAAATTTGTGGGACACTGCAAAAGTTAAAGGCCTACCTTTAGAAACAAGAACAATCCCAAATAAACAGTCTAAACTCACAACTAAGGGAACTAGATAAAGACGAACAAATGAAACCCAAAGTTAGTAGAAGTTGGGATATAATAAAGATCAGAGAATAAATAAATAAAATAGAGAATAAAACAGTGGAAAAATCAGTAAACCAAGAGCCAATTCTCTAAGAAGATAAACAAAACAGACAATCCTCCAGCCAGACTTACCAAGCAAAAAAGAGAGAGGACACAAATAAAATCAGAAATGAAAAAGAAACAGTTACAACTAACACTAGAGAAATACAAAGAATTATTACAGAATTCTTTGAAAAATTATATGGTAATAAATTGAACAATGTAGACAAAATGAACAAATTCCTAGATGAAAGTACAGCTTTCCAAGACTGACTCAGGAAGAAATAGAAAATCAGAATGGGCCAATTACCAGTAACAAAATTGAACTGCTAATGAAAAAAAAAAAAACTCCCAACAAACAAAAGTCTACACCCAGATAGTATCACAGCTGAATTCTATCACACATTTAAAAAAGAGGAGATAAAAGCAATTCTTCTTAAAGTATTCCTAAAAAGTAGAAGAGGAAGGAATACTTACAACTTATTATATGAGGTCAACATCATTAATACCAAAACCAAAGATAGTATAAAGAAATAAAATGATAGTCCTATAGCCCTTATGACTATATATGCAAAAATCCTCAACAAAATATTAGCAAACTGAATTGAAATATACAAGAAAAGGATAATTCAACACAACTAAGTGGGATTTATTCCAGGGATACAAGGAGGGTACAATATTCGTAAATCAGCTAATGACATACACCAAATTAACAAAAATAAAAATAAAAAACAAATGATCTCAATAGATGGTGAAAAAGCATTTGACAAAATTGAACATCCATTCATGATAAAAATGCTCAACAAAATGGGTATAGATTGTATTTATCTCAACACAATAAAGACCATATACAACAAACCCACAGCTAACAACATATCCAATGGCGAAAAGCTGAAATATTTTCCTCTAAGATCAGGAACAAGGTAGGGATGTCTACTCTCGCCACTTTTATTCAACATAGTACGGAAGTCCTAGGCACAGCAGTAAGACAAGGAAGAGAGATAAAAGGCATCTAAATTGGTAAGGAAGAAGTAAAACTGTCACCATTTGCAGATGACATGATATTATACATAGAAAGCCTCAAAGACTACACCAAAAAATTATTAGAACTAATCACTGGATTGAGGAAAGTTTCAGGATATGAAAGTAATAGATGGGAATCTATTGCATTCCTACAGACTAACAACGAACCAGCAGAAGAGAAATCAGGAAAACAATTCCATTCACAATTGCATCAAAAAAATAAAATACCTAGGAATAAACCTAACCAAGGAGGTGAAAGACCTTTACCCTGGAAACTCTATGAGACTGATGAGAGAAATTAAAGAAGACTCAAATAAATGGAAATACATCCCATGCTCATGGCTAGAAAGAATTATTATTATCAAAATGACCATCTTGCCCAAAGCAACTCACAGATTCAATGCAATATCTATCAAAACACCAACAGCATTTTCAAAGAGCTAGACCAAATAATCCTAAAATTCATAAGGATCCACAAAGACCCCAAAAAGTCAAAGCAATCCTGAGAAAGAACAAAGTTGGGGGTGTTATGCTTCTTGACTTCAAGCTACACTACAAAGCCAGAGTAATCAAAACAATATTGTACTGGCACAAGAACAGACCCATAGATCAATGGAACAGAACAGAGAGCCAAGATATAAACCCACACACATATGACCAATTATTATACGATAAAGGAGTCATGGATATACAATGGGGAAAAGACAGCCTCTTCAACAACTGGTGTTGGCAAAACCGGACAACTACATGTAAGAGAATGAAACTGCACTATTGTCTAACTACATACACAAAAGCAAACTTGAAATGGATCAAAGACCTGAATGTAAGTCATGATAACATAAAACTCAAGAATAAAACATAAGCAAAAATCTCTTGAAGATAAGCATGAGCAGTTTTTTTCTGGATACATTTCATCAAGAAAGGGAAATAAAAAAATGAACAAGTGGGATGACATCAAACTAAAAACCTTCTGTACAGCAAAGGACAACATCAACAGATCAAAAAGGCAGCCCACAGTATGGGAGAAGATATTCATAAATGATTTATCCAATAAGATATTAACATATAAAATATATAAAGAACTCATGCAACTTGACCACCTAAATAAAGAAATAACCCAATAAAGGGCAAAGGACCTAAACAGACATTTTTCAAAAGAAGAAATATAGATGACCAATAGGCACATGAAAAAATGTTCTGCATGGCTAATAATCATGGAAATGAAAACCAAAACCACAATGAGATATCACCTCACACCAGTTAGGATGGACATTATCCAAAAGACAAGAAACAACAAGTATTGGTGAGGATGTGGAGAAAAGGGAACCCTCCTACACCGTTGGTGGGAATGTAAACTTTTGCAGCCACTGTGGAAAGCAGTATGGAGATTCCTCAAAAAATAAACATAGAAATACCATATGACAAAGTAATTCCACTTCTAGGAGTTTACGTAAAGAAAACAAAATCACTGTTTGAAAAGATATATGGACCCCAGTGTTTATTGCCACATTATTTACAGTGGCCAAGATTTGGAAGCAACCAAAGTGTCCATCAATAGATGAATTGCTAAAGAATATGTGCTACATACACACAATGGAATACTATTCAGCCATAAAAAGTAAAGAAATTCTGACATTTGAAACAACATACATGGACCTAGAGAGTATTATGCTAAGTGCAATAAGCCAGGCAGAGAAAGACAAATGCCATATGATTTCATATATGTGGAAACTAAAATCAGAACAAAACAAAATGAACAAAACAGCAGCAGACTCATAGACACTAAGAATTAACTGGTGGTTAGCATGGGGTAGGGGTTGGGGTGGGTAGGTGGGGAGGGGCAGGGGGGTAAATGTGCATAAAAATTCTCAATCATAATATGTTGGTCACAGGGATGGTAGCACAGCATGGAGAATATAGTCAGTGATTCTGTAACATCCTTCTATGTTGACAGATAATAGCTGCACTAGTTGGGTGAGGATTTAATAACATGGGCAACTAGTGAACCACTGTTTTGTATACTTGAAACTAATATACAATTGTGTATCAACTTTTCTTCAATTAAAACAATGAATGTGCATATGGCAAAAATTTGAAAAGGAGTATCTCCAAACCAGTACATGATGTTTCATGGCTGTGAAATTATGCATGGGGTAGGTTTCTTTCTTTCTCTTTCGGATCTTCCTTTAATATTGTTGCTCTTATCTTTATAACAAAATAATAAAAATAAAACCAACAAAAATAAAAATAAAGCCGCCATACTCAGTCTCTCTCTCAAGATAAACACAAGTAAATAAATGTAAGTGGATTAAATGTCCCAATGAAAATATATAGTGGCTGAATGGATTAAGAAAAAGATCCAACTCTATGCTGTCTGTAAGAGACTCACTTTAAATTTAGGAACACACATAGTGTGACGGAATGGATGGGCAAGATGTTCTATGTAAATGATAACCACAAGAATGCAGAGGTGGCTATACTTGTAGCAGATAAAAGAAACCAACTCAAAAACTGTCACACAAGACAAAGAACATTATATAATGATAGAAAAGTCAATTCACCAAGGGGATATGACCTTTATAAATATATATGTTCCCAACATCAGAGGACCTAAATATAAGAAACACTGGAAAACTGAAGCAGGAAATAGACAGTAATAGAATAATAGATTTCCATACCCCACTTTCAATAATATTTTGGATGTCAACGCCTTATCGGATATGTCATTTATGAATATATTCTTCCACAGTGTAGGATGCCTTTTTGTTCTACTGATGGTGTCCTTTGCTGTACAGAAACTTTTTAGTTTTTCATATAGTTCCACTTGTTCATTTTTGCTTTTGTTTCCATTGCCCATGGAGATATGTTCATGAAGAACTTGCTCATGTTTATATACAAGAGAGTTTTGACTATATTTTCCTCTAAGAGTTTCATGGTTTCATAACTTACATTCAGGTCTTTGATCCATTTTGAGTTTACTTTTGCATATGGAGTTAGACAGTAATCCAGTTTCATTCTCTTACATGTGGCTGTCCACTTCTGCCAACACCATCTGTTGAAGAGGCTGCCATTTCCCCATTGTATATTCATGGCTCCTTTATCATATATTAATTGCCATATATGTTTGGGTTAATATCTGGACTCTCTACTCTGTTCCACTGGTCTGTGGGTCTGTTCTTGTGCCAGTATAAAATTGTCTTGATTACTGTGGCTTTGTAGTAGAGCTTGAAGTTGGGAAGCAAGATCCTCCCTGCTTTGTTCTTCCTTCTCAGGATTACATTGGCTATTCGGAGTCTTTTGTGGTTCCATATGTATTTTAGAACTACGTGTTCCAGTTTGTTGAAGAATGCTGTTGGTATTTTGATAGGAATTGCATTGAATCTGTAGATTGCATTAGGCAGGATGGCCATTTTGACAATATTAATTCTTCCTACCCAAGAGCCTGGGATGAATGTCCATTTATTAGTATCCTCTTTAATTTCTCTTAGGAGTATCTTGTAGTTTTCAGGGCATAGGTCTTTCACTTCCTTGGTTAGGTTTATTCCAAGGTATTTTATTCTTTTTGATGCAACTGTGAATGGAATTGGTTTCCTGATTTCTCTTTCTTCTAATTCTTCATTAGTGCATAGGAATGCAACATATTTCTGTGTATAAATTTTGTATCCTGCAACTCTGCTGAATTCAGATATTATAACTAGTAGTTTTGGGGTGTATTCTTTAGAGTATTTTATGTACAGTATCATGCAATCTGCAAAAAGTGACAGTTTAACTTCTTCTGCACCAATCTGGATGACTTTTAGTTCTTTGTGTTGTCTGATTGCCGTTGCTTGGTCCAACAGTACTATGTTGAATAAAAGTGGGGAGAGTGGGCATCCTCGTCTTGTTCCCAATCTCAGAAGAAAAACTTTCAGCTTCTCACTGTTAAGTATTATGTTGCTGGTCGGTTTGTAATATATATCCTTTATTATGTGGAGGTACTTGCCCTCTATACCCATTTTGTTGAGAGTTTTCACCATGAATGGATGTTGAATTTTGTCAATTGCTTTTTCAGCATCTATGGAGATTATCATGTGGTTTTTGTCCTTCTTTTGTTGATGTGGTGGATGATGTTGATGGATTTTTGAATGTTGTACCATCCTTGCATCCCTGCAATAAAACCTACTTGATCATATGGATGATCCTTTTGATGTATTTTTGAATTCGGTTTGCTAATATTTTGTTGAGTGTTTTTGCATCTATGTTCATCAGGGATATTGGTCTGTAATTTTCTTTTTTGGTGAGGTCTTTGCCTTGTTTTGGTATTAGAGTGATGCCAGCTTCATAGAATGAGTTTGGAAGTATTCCCTCCTCTTCTATTTTTTGGAAATCTTTAAGGAGAATGGGTATTATTTCTTGTCTAAATGTCTGGTAATATTTAGTGGTGAACCCACCTGGTCTGGGGTTTTGTACTTGGGTAGGTTTTTGATTACCGATTCAATTTCATTGCTCATAGTTCGTCTGTTTAGATTTTCAGTTTCTTCCTGGGTCAGACTTGGAAGGTTGTATTTTTCTAGGAAGTTGTCCATTTCTTCTAGGTTATCCAGTTTGTTAGCATATAGATTTTTATAGTATTTTCTAAAAATCCTTTGTATTTCTGTTGTGTCTGTCATGATTTTTCCTTTCTCCTTTCTGATTCTGTTTATGTGTGTATATTCTCTTTTTCTTTAATATGTCTGGCTAGGGGTTTATCTATTATGTTTATTTTCTCAAAGAGCCAGCTATTGGCTTCATTAATTTTTTCTATTGTTTTATTCTTCTCAATTTTACTTATTTACTCTCTGATTTTCAGTATGTCCTTCATTCTGCTGACTTTGGGCTTCAGTTGTTCGTCTTTTAGCAGTGTAAATACTTGTGACTTTAGACTATTCATTTGGGATTGTTCTTCCTTCTTTAAATAGGCCTGGATTGCTATATACTTCCCTCTTAGAAATGCCTTTGCTGCGTTCCACAGAAGGTGGGGTGTTGTGCTGTTGTTGTCATTTGTCTCCATATAATGCTTGTTCTCTGTTTCAATTTGTTCATTGGTCCATGGATTATGTAGGAGCATGTTGTTAAGCCTCCATGTGTTTCTATTGTAAGCCTTTTTGTTTTCTGTATAATTTATTTCTAGTTTTATACCCTTGTGATCTGAGAAGTTGGTTGGTACAATTTCAATCTTTTTTAATTTACTGAGGCTCTTTCTGTGGCCTAGTATGTGGTCTATTCTGGAAAATGTTTCGTGTGCACTTGAAAAGAATGTGTTTCCTGCTGCTTTTGGGTAGGGAGTTCTGTAGATGTCTGTTAGGTCCATCTGTTCTAATGTGTTGTTCAATGCCTCTGTCTCCTTAATTATTTTCTGTCTGGTTGATCTGTTCTTTGGAGTGAGTGCTGTGTTGAAGTCTCCTAGATTGAATGAATTACATTCTATTTCTCCTTTTAATTCTGTTAGTATTTGTTTCACATATGTAGGTGCTCCTGTGTTGGGTCATGCATATTTATAATGGTTATAACCTCTTGTTGGATGGACCCCCTTATAATTATGTAATGTCCTTCTTTGTCTCTTGTGACTTTCTTTGTTTCAAAGTCTATTTTGCCTGATACAAGTACTGCAACTACTGCTTTTTCTCCATATTAGTTGAATGAAATATCTTTTTCCATCCCTTCACTTTTAGTCTGTGTATGTCTTTGGGTTTTAAGTGAGTCTGTTGTAGGCAGCATATGGTTGGGTGTTGCTTTTTTATCAATTCAGTGACTCTATGTCTTTCAAATGGTGCATTTAGACCATTTACATTTAGGGTGATTATCAATAGGTATGTACTTATTGCCATTGCATGCTTTAGATTTGTGGTTCAAAGGTTCAATGGTAACTTCCTTACCATCTAAGAGTTTTACTTAACTCACTTAGTATGCTATTACAAACAAAATCTAAAGGTTCTTTTTTTTCCATACTTTTTTTCCTCCTCCATTCTTTATATATTAGGTATCATATTCAGTACTCTTTGTCTATCCCTGTTTATTACCTCTGGTGACAGCTATTTAACCTTAGGAACATTTCCGTCTATAGCAGTTCCTCCAAAATACACTGTAGAGATGGTTTGTGGGAGCTAAATTCTCTGAGTTTTTGCTTATCTGGAAATTGTTTATTCCCTCCTTCAAATTTAAATGATAATCTTGCCAGATAAAGTATTCTTGGTTCGAGGTCCTTCTGCTTCATTGCATTAAATTTATCATGCCACTCCCTTCTGGCCTGTAAGCTTTCTGCTGAGAAGTCCGATGACAGCCTGAGGGGCTCTCCTTTGTATGTGATCTTATTTCTCTCTCTGGCTGATTTTAATAGTCCTTATCCTTGGTTTTTGCCATTTTAATTATATGTCTTCTTGTTGTCCTCCTTGGGACCCTTCTGTTGGGAGATCTGTGCACCTCCATGGCCTGAGAGACTTTCTCCTTCCCCATATTGGGGAAATTTTTAGCAATTACCTCCTTAGAGACATTTCTATCTCTTTTTCTGTCTCTTCTTTTTGATACCCCTATAATGCAAATATTGTTCCATTTGGATTGGTCACACGGTTTCCTTAGTGTTCTCTCATTCTTAGAGATCCTTTTTTCTATCTGTGCCTCAGTTTCCTTGTATTCCTATTCCTTAATTTCTATTTCATTTATCGTTTCCTCCACCATATCTAATCTGCTTTTAATATCCTCCACTGTGTTCTTCAATGATTGGATCTCCATCTTAAATATGTTCCGGAGTTCTTGAATATTTTTCTGTACCTCCATGAGCATGTTAATGATTTTTATTTTGAAATCTCCTTCAGAAAGATTCATGAGGTTGATTTAATTTGAATCTTTCTCAGGTGTATTCATAATTTTGCTTTGACGCAGGTTCCTTTGATGTTTCATAATTTGTGCTGCCCTCTAGTGCCCAGAAGCTCTACTCTCTGGAGCTGCTCAGTCCCTGGAGCAATGTATGGGTTCGCAGGGTGAGCGGTGTTGGTTATTGGGGAAGGAAAGAGCTGTGTCATGCTTCCTGGCGCTATGCCTTTCTCAACTGCCAGAACCATTGGTCTGAGCACACAGGTGTAAGCCTCTGTGCTTTGTGTTTGTAGCTGCCATAGGCAGGGCTTCCCTCTGGCTGGCCTGATGCCAGGGCACGGGTTGCCGGTTTGCGAGCCTGAGCCAGGTGCAGGCTAGCTGGTAGGAAGACACAGCAGTATGTGTATCACGGTGGGGGGCCTTGGAGATGCATAGCCAGCCAGGGTGATAGAACGCCTGAAGATTGTTTAAGCTCCCAACCTGCTAGGCAGAGTGTACCTGGATGATTTTGTCTACCATTCCTTTCTCCTGAGCAGTAAGCTCTGTGCAATCCTTGCCCCTTTAGAAGCCCTGTCACTTTTTGGAAGTCTTGCAGACTGCCCATCCAAATCAGCTGTATATGAATCCCTGTTTTCCACAAGAAGCTGGAATCTCCATCTCTCCAGGTATTCCACCTGTCTTGGCTTTCCAACACCACTAAGTCACCAGAGCACCATGCAATGTACGTTCCTCTTCCAGAGCAGATCTCCAGGGCTAGGTGTTCAGCAGTCCCAGGCTTCCACTCCCTCCCTGCTATGTTTCTCTTCCTCTCACCCAGGAGCTGTGGTAGAAGAAGGGCTTTGGACACTCCAGGTCACAGCTTTGGTACAATACCCTGTTCTGTGAGGTATGCTCTTTTCTCCAGGTGTATGCAGTCTGGTGTAGCCTTCTTTCCTGTAGCTCTTTCCGGGTTAGTTGTATTAATTATATTTTTGTATTGTATGTGGTTTTAGGAGGAGGTCTCTGTCTCACCTCTCATGCCGCCATCTTTTTAACGACTATTATCATATTGATAAGCCTTTAGTAAACGTAACCAAGAAAAAAAGAAAAAAGATTTGAATTACTAAAATCCGGAATCAAAGAGGGGACATTACTATCATGTTCACAGAAATAACAAAAGATTGTAAGGGAATACTATGAACAACTTCATACCAATAAATTTTGTAACCTATGTACTATGAATAAATTCCTAGAAAGGTAAAACCTACTAAAAGTGATTCAAATAGGAATACAAAATCAGAACTATAAGAAATAAAGAGATTGAATTAATCAAAACCTACCCATAAGGAAAGGCCCAGGTACAATTGGCTTCACTGGTGAATTATAATAATTATTTAAAGACCAGTTAAAAATGGAACCACAAAAGACCCTGAATAGCCAAAGCAATCCTGAGAAGGAAGAATAAAGCAGGGGGGATTTTTAAGAAGATTTTTAAGAAGGACTAACAGTTAAGAAGGGTGCCAATACCATTTAATGGGGAAAAACTGTTCTCTTCAACAAATATTCTTAGGATAATTGGACATTCACATGAAAAAGTATGGCTTTGCTTTATTTCAAACCATATACAAAAATTAACTCAAAATGGATTACAGATCTAAATATAAGAGCTAAAACTAAAATTTGTGGAAAAAATATAGGGATAAAGCTTCTTTACCTTGTATTAGGCAATACTTTCTAAGATATGACATTGAAAGCACAAGCACAAGCAACAAAACAAAAAACTGACAAATTAGACTTCATCAAAATTAAAGACTTTTGTGTATCAAAATACCCTATCAAGAAAATGAAAAGACAACTCATAGAATGGGAGAAAATATGTGAAAAATATATATCTGACAAGGGTCTAGCATCCAGAATATATAAAGAATTCTTAACAACTCAACCATAAAAAGATAATCAAATTATAAAATGGGCAAAAGACTTGATAGACATTTCTCCAAACAATTTATACAAATGTCCACTAAGCACAGGAAACAATGCTCAGAATAGATATCAGGTATCTGTAAATTGAAATGACAATGAGCTACCATTTCATGCCCACAAGGACGGCAAAAATTTTAAAAATTGAAAATAATAAGTTTGCGGAAGAATGTGAAGAAATTGGAACCCCCATGCATTGCTTGTGTGATTGTAAAATGTTACAGCCACCGTGGAATACTGTTCAGCAGTTCTTCTAAGAGTTAAACACAGACATATCACATGACTCAACAATCCCTCTCCCAGGTATGTGCCCAAGGGCATCAAAAATATTTGTTTACATAAATCTTGTGCATGAATGTTCACAGAAGCATTATTCATACTAGCCAAAAAGTGGAAACAATCTAAATGCCTATCAAATGATGACTGGATAAACAAAATGTGGTATATTCATACTGTGGAATATTATTCTGCCATAAAAAGGTGAAAAAAGTATTGATCTATACTACAGCATGAATGAATCTTGAAAACATTATTTCAATGAAAGAAACCAGACTCAAAAGGCTATATATGACTCTCTTTATATGAAATATTCAGAAAAGCAAATCCTTGGGGATACAAAGTATATTAGTGATTTCCATGGGCTGGGAAGAGGAAGAGGGGGTGGGAAGTCACTGTTAATTGGCAGGGTGATTCTTCTATGGATTAGGAAAATGTCACATAATTAAATAGTGCTGATGGCTGAACAACCTTGTTAATATATTAAAACCATTGAATCCTATAATTTACAATGGTATTTTATGCTATGTGAATTATATCTTCTAAAAAAAGGCATAATTAGACTATATGCAGTCAGAATTATAGCACTGTGTCAGTGAACTACCATATTTGTGTCAAGGTACTGCTGATCAAAATATTTACACACCTGAAAAGGGCACCTCTCGTGTTAGAGAAATAAAGCCCGTCCTTGTCTACTACTTTACTTCAACTTTTAATTTACCATTTTCTTTAACAGAATAGTGATATTCAGTCAATAAAATCATCCTTTTGATTATTATAAACTCAAAAGCAATAAAAGTGCGCAAAATGTTATCAGAACTTCTCTAGCAATCAATAACATGGAAAGTGTTGGTTTAGAAGTTTGGCAAAACACAGTTCCTTTTGCGTACAATTTCTGCAATGTATTAGCAGTAATAATTTTTGTTGTACTGCTGCTGCTTTGTTTTAGATCGACGTATGAAGAGAGAGAGAGTATGGTGGCTTGCTATTGAAATGATGGGCCACAGTGGTGTGGAAAGAGCTTAGGGATTGGTCTCCCAAGTCCAGGGATTTCAGCATAGGAGTAATTGAAGAGAGGAGTCTGGGAACCAGCAAAGAATAATTCAGGGGCAGATCAGAGAGAAAGCTTCAGTGCCTTAAAGCCTGAACTGGTTAGTTAGGAAGGATACTGCTCCAGACTGCAGAATTAATTCAGAAGTTGTTGACAGAGAAATGTTGAAGGCAGACTGAGAATAAAAACGAGCAGATATAGAACTCTAGTTCTGTGTCTGCAAGTGTCAGGCAAAGGTGGTCTGATACCCATGAACACTCTGTTATGGAGAAATTTCTCTGAATAATTGATGCTAATCTGACACATCTTTATTCTCAGAGTACCAACACCATTCATTTGACTCCACCTTTGTTCTCTGACATTCTAATACTTTACAGAGAGTTTCATCCCTTTTTGAAATGCTTATTTCTTATGGAATTAGAGAATTGTCACCATTGCCTTCAAAAACTTTGGTCTCTACAGGAACACATCATTGAATTTGACTTAAGGCTCTACAAAGGGTATTTTGTTCTCCTGTGTGCTGAGTGTACTGTAGGAACTCTTCATCCCTAATTTATATCTAGGAATCTAACTTTCCTAGGAAAAGAAGGCTAGTTAGAGTTGGAGAACTTGTTGATTCTCACAGCAAGGGGGGGATGGCCCCAAGGGACAGAAAGCTACTAGTCACAACCATAATTGCTCTATCATAGGGAACAGGGACGGTAAGTTGGAAAGCAACATTGAAAATCAGGTGCAGCTCAAGAATAGCAAGCTTTTCCTACCTGACATCAAAATCTAGATGAATTATGTTGTTTTCAGTTTTCTTTAAGGTATTTGGTGTTCAATGAACTGACTCAGCATGTGGTATGTAAGCCAAAGGTAGACACATGCTATGTTACATAATCATTTCTAAATTCTCCTTTATTTCTAAGTTGTCTTCCTCTAAGTCCTCTACTAACACATTTAAAAGGGAGCCTTCCATTATTTTAAACCATATAAATCCTAATGCTCTTCAAGCTAGATGTTTTCTCTTCCATTCCTTTACCAACTAGCTTTATTAAACTGTGTCACATGAGCACAATCACGCCAAATGGAACATCTAACGAGTTCAATAAGTATGCTAATATGTTTTTCTCCCTTTTATATCTGACTTTCAAAAACATACATTTGCCCTTTTCCTCATAATGCCAAGACAAACAACAACCTATATTGTTGAAACAATTTTTGTTATGAATAGAAATCAAGAAAAACAGTTTCCATAGCAACATGTCTTTCTATATGAAAACACTAAGAACATCACTGTCATCACTATTCAAGTTTTGTCTTGTTTTGGTCAGTTTGCCTATTGATTTACTCAGAGGATAGAGCAGAGGCTGAACATCAGAAAAAATAGAGGCAAGTGGACAAAGAAAAATGTATTCTAATGTCACACTGACTAGGCTATTTAGTGACACAGGCATCCTTATATAGGCAATTTTTAAAACATGATATGGGAAGAAGAATTAAGCCATATGTTAAAAATTGTCTTGTAAATTTTCATGGACATATAAACCAACAATTTTGAAGAATTGGCATGTGAATATGAATGGCTGTACTATGTGAAGATTGGTTGACTGTACTATAAATATACACGCATGAAATGAAGTTTAACACATTCTAATATGGGCCAGGTTCAGAAGCTGGAGAGAGTGGAGTAAATCTGGCATTGAAGCTATTACTAAAGAATGATGCTACCCCCACCCCAAAAAAGAATGAAGTTTCCAGTGCCTCAAAAGTTATGTATCCCACAGGAATTAAAGTGGGGTTGGTCCCTAATTCTGCTGAATGTATTACCTTATTTATTTTTCTTTCCATGCACCCTTGAATTAGGCACATGTAATTCTTTGTGTGTGACAGATGAGAGAGAGAGAGAAAAGAGAGAGAGAGGTTCATTGAGCATGTATCAGGCAGTTTTCTGCACCCTAAGTATTCAGATGAATACAGAGGGTGTTATAAGCACAGATGAAAAACAACTCATTCTGTCTACAGAAAGTGAAAATAGATTTCAATGAAAACGATGACAATGGAATTGGCCATTGAAAGATGAGTAAGAATTCTTTAGAGAGATAAGGAGAAGGAATTACACAGCAGGGAAAACAGCATTAGCATCAGCAGGAAGGCATAAAAACATGATTTGTTTTGGGGAGAAAATGTAACCTGCTGTGTTTGGAATACACATTGTGTTTTACAGCATAAAGATATAAAACTATTTTCAGATTTGGGTGGTCCAGACAATATTTAGGTCCTGATGCCAGCGTGAATTAATCTAACTTATTTCTTCATAACAGCAAGATAAGAAGGGAGCCAGGGAAGGGACTAGAGGTATGTAAGGGAAACTGGGTGACTGCAGGGATAGTGGCCACAAAGATGTCCAACCAGGAAGCCATGTGACTGAGTTCAACAGAGAAAATAAGAGAAATGGTAGACTAGGAAGGACAATCAGTGTGAAAGGGACATTTAACAACTGACAGGGTCAAGAAATTGAGGAACCTATTTTAACATGAATTATGCTACCTCTGTGTAATAAAACCTATCTGTTGACAAGCAAGTTTCTCTACATGAGGCCTAACAATACAGCTGTCCCTATGAAAACTGGTGAAAACAGCCTCTTGCCTCCCTTTTAGCACTTTACTCTTAACTTATGCCATCAGCCTCAGTTCTTTCATGTATACGTTCCTGTGCTTCTGTGTACCAGATGGTCTCATGCTATTCATTGGTTGGCTCAAGATCCCCGTGATGGAGTTCTGTTCAGGCTTATCACGCTTGGGCAGGAACGCATACTCTGTGGCAATCTTTCCCTCTTTCAACTCAATCTTCCCTGCTCTGTGTCCTAGATTTTAGCAGTTCTACCTTCCAATGCATGTCAAATATGTCTACTCCTTTCTGTCCATAATGCCTTTGCTTTAGTTTAGGTTTCCATCTTTCAGTGGTGCTCTACTGGTAACAGTATATATTTCAAAGTGTAAATGATAATGGTTTGAAATAAATTAGTGGCATTTCTAAAATTACTTTAACACTTTCTGAATCTGTTTACACTTTAAAACAATCTGCTTTGTTATATCAGCAAGTGACGAAATACATGAGTAAAAATGATATTGGTCATATAAAATGTTTACAGAAGCAGCAGGTTGGGTATGATATTTTTTTTACATTTAAAGACCAGATATAACATAGTCATAAGAATTGTATCATTGATGTAATGCTTTGCAAAAAAAAAAGTGTTTTTTAAAAAGAACACCATTAAAATGCTGCAATTTGCACATATACTTGTGCTCTCCCTAAACTGTTAGTAGTAAAACTCCTTTTTCTATGAGGGGCTGTACAATTTCAGTGGTAATTATGTAATGAATCTGAATGTCCTTGAATAGGTTTTTTGCATTTAATTTCCTATCTTTTCTGCAGAAGGCCTAATCTTTGAGTATAAAATTGAGTTTAGATTGTATGATCAGAGTGATGTGTATAATCCCCTCTAAACTTTGTGAAATTTTCTTTCTGTTTTAGACTTATGGGGCCTGATTTTTAATTTTAAACTTTTGAAATATCCTTATGTGTGACCTTCAACAAAGTCAAACTGTGTATGCTCAAATTTTTTCATCTATAATATAGTGCATGTGAAGTGTTTAACACAGCTCCTATAACATAAGTTTTATTGAGTATTAGCTATCATTACATTATTACCATTATTAGAATTTTCATAAACTTTCTAAGAGGAGGCCTTTGCAATATGTTTCTAAAATGTATTAACTACTTTCTATGTTTTCAACCACCTTGTCATTGACAGTTTAAACAATAATGTTTATGTCTCCACTGTAATTGATAGGACTTGAAGATAACAGGAATAAGTAGGGAAAACAGAACATGAATCACCTGCTCTGTGTCCTAGGTTTATCAGTTCTACCTCCCATTGCATATCAAATATGTCCACTCCTTTATGTCACAACAGGCTTCACTATAGTCCAACAATGAACAGTCCCCAAGCCTAAGTGACTGAAAACAATAAAGGCTCTCACTCATTCTACAGGCTCATTACAGGTCATCAGGGGGTCTCTGTTCATCACAGTCACTAAAGATCCCAGGCTGGCAGAGCAGCCACCATAACAGTGTCAGTCACCATACTAAAGCAAAAGAGAGAGCACTGGAGAACCTTGTACCGGCTATTAAATACCTTAGTTTGAAAATGATGCATGTCTCTTCTGCTCTAAATCACTGGCCAAAGCTAATCACATGACTACACCCAAATGCAAGGCCAAGAAGTGCAATCCTGCCATGTGTGCATAAGATGGAGAGACAGACATATGGAGCAAACAACAGTAATGACTACAACCAGACTCAAATATATTCTAAATTTGGGTAGATGATACCATCAAATACAAATTACTGTTGAAGCCCAGGGGCTTTATACCCTTGAGTTTATGATTAAGGATCAAAGTAATAATAACAGTCTCTATCCATTCCACGCAATTGTCTAAGACAAAGCCCAATTCAAATGTTTACGTAGATCTTTATGATGGCTTCATGAGAAGGGTTCCCAATAATGGAAGTCCTTTCCATTTGAATACAGGTTAAAACAACTGGAGTGACTAAAATTCTAAACTATACCAACAGAAAAGGATATACACTCAAGGATTTCATCATTAATTGACATTAGAAACCAATGCTAACTCTCAGGTTCCTGATTTGAGTAACTGGGTAGGTAGTAGAAAGCTTTTACTGAGGGTAAGAGAAGGATAGGTGGATGACTGTAAAAAGCTGAAGATGAATTCAATTGTCGAAATGAGTTGAAGTGCCTATATGGTGCCTGTAGCTAGGGAGATTAGTCTGGATTGGATATTGAGTTTATGGAATCAGCATTGTAAAGGTCAAAATATTTAGTGCCATTAGTACTAATATAATAATCAAGAGGTAATATATACACTGAAAAGAGTATTAGGGTAAAACTCTGAGGAACAGGAACCACACAGATATGGATCACCTGGTAAATAAGTAAACTAATTGTGGTGCATGCATACAATGGAATACTACTTGGCAACAGCAAGGATGAATCTCAAAGCATTCTGCTAAGTTAAATTGGGCAGACACAAAAGGCTACATACTGATGATTTTATTTACATGATACTCTGAAAAAGGCAAAACTATAAGGGCAGATATCATATCAATTGTCAAGGGTTAGGGATGGAGAGGGGGAAGAGTGATTACAAAGGGAAACAAGAACCCTTTGAGGTTAAGGAAATGTTTTGTATCTTGACTTTAGTAATTACACAATAGTATAGATTTGTCAAAATATCACACCAATTATACCTCAGTAAACCTGATCTTAGGAAAAAAACAATTCCATGAATGAGCAACATTCAAGGTAGAGGTAGAAGAATCACCACCTCAGCATATTGAGAAAGAATGGTAATAACTGAGAGGAGAAAACTCAGAAGTAATGTGGAGACCAATGGAGGAATCTTAACATGCAAGGTGGGAATAATTTTGTATAATAACACCTGAAAAGAGCTCTTTAGGCTTAGAAAATAGAAGGTCATTTATGACCTTTTCAAGTGTGCTTTAAGTAGAGCAATGAGAATGAGAGCAAGTAGGCTGTGAAGGGAATGAAGGTGAATACATGACAAAGATGTATATAAACTATTCTTTGAAGAGGTTTTAATTCAAGTAAGGAGAAAAAAGGGCTAGTTAGCTAGCAACTCATGGTCAAAGGAGGATTTTCACGATGGGGCCAGTTGAGTGAAGAGGCTTGAAGACCCAGGAACAGAGAGGAATACTTGATGGAGTGAGATTCTTGGGGAGGACAAGGTGGAAGGGATCCAGAGCACACGTGGAAGGAAGCAGTATGCTCTTATGATACATTCATGGTAAGAGGAAGGATACTGTTGTGACTTGAACTGCACCCTACAAACCAGTAAGCTCAGAACTTGATCTTGTTTGTATAGGAGATCTTAATAGAGGCATTCAAATTAAAATGAGGTTATTAGAGTTAGCCCTTACCCAGTGTGACTGGTGTCCTAAAAGAACGGAAATGTGCAGAGTTGTGCACAGAAAGAAGACAATGTGAAGTGATACAGGGAGAACAACCATGTGCAAGTCAGGAGAGAGGCCTGGAACAGATCCTTCCATTATGCTCCTCAGAAGGAACCAACTCAGCCAACACCTTGATTTCAGACTTCTAGCCTCCAGAACTCTGAGACAATACAGTGTTGTTGCTTAAGCCACCCAGTTGTACTTTGTCATTACAGTCCTATCAAACTAATACAGACACCTTCTTCACCGAAATTGGGGTGACGAAGGGCAATATGAGAAGAGATGCAGATAAGACTGTCAGTGGCAGGTAGGAAGATGAGAGTCCATTGCTGATAGACCGTTTTTTTTTTTGTGGAATAAAATGTGAAAGTCTATTAAAATGAGGATGTAGAAGATAGATTAAGAATGGGGATGATTTGAAGTAGCTCTTCTGAGAATAAGGAGCTGACTAGTGACATTATAAAAGTTATTATTGGGCAGTATTAGGAGCACAGCCGTGATGAGCAGGTATGAGTGTGTAGTTATGCCTATGTGCACTGTTGTGTTTTTCTTCCTCATAAATGGAGTAAATGGGGGAAAAATAGATAAACTGATTGAGGGTTTTAGGGCACGATCGGTAGGACACTACATCATGGCAAGAGGAACAGTAATGAGACATGTGATATAGCACTGATAGGAGAGGAACTGAAGATTGAAAAGGACTGGTATGTTGAGAGAAACTGAACAGGTTATGGAGCTAAAGTTTTCAATGAGATAAGGAAGGAAGTGAACTGGAGGAGTAGTGGGTTTGGATTACATCCTGACATAACTGCAGTTTAAGATTTTAAATCTGGAATAGTTCTGGGCATAGATGAATGATTGAGATATGAAAGTTGTTGGGAGTTGTGGTGAAGACACTGTGATGTCTGGGTAATAGATAAATTCTCCACATGGACTTTAAATTTATCAATGATGATATCAGTATAGGATGGAAAGAAATACTGTGATCTAGGTACCAAATCTTCAAAATTAGCTAAAAGATTAGTGGATGCAGTTGGCAAGGAAGGGCAGAAGATGACAGTAGGTAATATAGCTGGACACTACATGCTTCAAAGAAGAAGGAATTTTCAACTACAGGTAGAGGAGTAATTATGTTATCTATTATACTTATATTACAAAGAAAAGCTCTTATGTTTTGTGTATGTGTGTGTGTATGTTTATGGGTATATACAGGTAGATATAGATAGCAGTGTTAAACATGCATTCCAAGATATAAAATTTAATGCCTGAGAAACAACATAAAGACAAACACTAAATTTAAGTATGTATATGATGCTCTCAGATATCACCTAGTTCCAAGTTAACACTGGACAAAATGTGACTACAATATACTCACTGTGAAATCATCTCAACTAGTAATATCTTATTAATGAAACTCATGGATAAGTTTAAGGTCATGTTTCATAATCATTATATAACACAGACTGTACTCTGCAGTGGAGTAAAAATTATTAATTTTTAAATATTTGTCTCTAAAGGTCCTTAAAATTGACACATTCATGATATTAATCAATATGCTTTAAATGTAACCATGATGCTATACTCCCACCATAAATTGCACATTTAAGATGTTCATATTAAGCAAGAGTGATGTTGCTGGGCTGTTGGCCTAGGTTAAGGATGTGATCATGACCAGAGAACAGTGTAATTATGTTCAATGCATTAAATCTTCTTACATTAACCCAGGATTCAGCATCCTTCAGCGGAATCCCCACCCCGATCTGCTGTTCAGGATACATCCCCAGGTTCCAATCCTTTACAACTCTATGTTGTTCACAAAATATTACCATAAGCCAGCACTGTCCAATGGAGTTTTTTCCAGTTATGCAAACACTCTATATCTGTACTGTTCTGTATGGTAGTCACTAGCCACATTTGCCAACTGATCACTTGAAATGGGGCTAGCATGACAGAGGGGCTGAATTTTTTATTTTAATTTTAAATAACTTCAATCTGAATTCAAAGAAGTCATCTGTGGCTAATGACTTGTACATTGGAGAATGCATCTCTAGACTTTCTTAGATAATCTAAAAACAGAATTCATAGTAACGGGTTAATGGCTGATCTATTATGTGCCCATTCAAAAGGATTGTATTGCATTGTAAGGCAACATTTTAGGGTAACATTGTAGGTACAATGCTTTAGCACAAGGGAATGATTCCATGATGAGGAAATGTGAAGAATTTTGTCAAGTTGATACAGCAGGAACTTTGAGGGATAAAGGTTTCACAAGACAGTTAGAAAATTCCACTAGATAGGCAACAGTCCTTTATACTTGTATGTTAGACTGACCTTGATAGTATATGTTGACTTGTTAAGAGTCTTACTTTATTGAGAAGTCAGAGCTCCTACCTCCCTAGTGTATGAAATCAACATACTTACTTATATTACTATCTGCTCCCCAAGCAAGAACTCTGCTTCTTATCCTTTTTAAAAAAAAAAAGTGCATGGGCTCCGAGATCCCCACTTTGGGGATGTTAGTGAGTAATCTTGAGAGAAAGCAGAGCTTAGTGAGAAAGCGCCCCTGTACTCCAGTTGGTCATGTAAAGCAATTATCTTTTTTGACATTTCAACACTCTTCCTTTTCCCCATTCCCTTCACCACCAAAATTGAATATTGCTGAGAGCAGTGATACAAGATTCTTGTCTTTATTAGACTCAGATATACTGAAGGGTTAGGGCATATGACATTGAACCTAATTGTTTCCAATGCTTTTGGAATGGCATCTTTGAAATTCATCTCACTTATTTACTGTGGATTGGAGTTTTATTTCCTGCTATTCCCCAATGTGAACTCCCTCCAGTTATACTGTTTAATTCTGTGCCTAACATACCTTGTATATTTTTTACCTTTCTTCTTCCAGTCTCCCTTTGAGTCTCAATGTAAATTTTCTTACTTTAAAAGGATATGAGTACTGTTTACATCACCCAGGATTTGTATTTTGTATAGAAAAAGACACATCATGTGATAAATAATAAATCTTTACATGCTAGTTATTTTTTCTTTTCTTCCTGGTTTCTTCCTTCTTCTAAACCTCTATCATAATTTTTGCCATTTATACTATTTTGCATTCTAAGGGAACTTTTTGTATCTGTTTGTTTTATATAAGTTCACCTACACTGTAATTTCCTTGAAGGCATGAGGGGAGGCAACTTATTATATTTTGTAGCTATAGCAGTATCTATAGTAGATAGGTGCTTAATAAATAAAAGACTGTCAATTGATTTTTAGGAATTTGTGGGGATATTCTAGAACAATACACAATATTCTAGAACAATGACACATATCTGTGGATAAGTTCTTTAACACCTCTGAATCCTCATACATAAAATGGAGATGATAATAATGATATTTATTTTCAAATGTTACTGTAGGATGAAGAAACACTAAGTATGGGAGGAAATGAAGAAAGTTCAGGTCCATAAACATCTATGTTTATGTGTTTTCAGTTTGGGAGATTTTTTTTGACAAATTAGAGATTATACAGATGAGAGTGGCCAGGGAGATAAGGTATTTAGAGAAAACAACATACCACCAAATTTTAGCTCTATCAGCAATTGTATGTGCAAGAAGAAACATTTTATTCTGCATTGTTAAGAAGAACAAAAACAGGACTATTGAGAGAGTTACAACAATAAGAGCTTTAATTACTTCAATTTGATTTTACTACAGTATGTAGTAGAAGGAACATGAGAAAATAAATGAAAACACATAGATTCTAGTCTAAGCTTTGCAACTATGCAGCTGTGTATTCTCGAACAAGTTATCCTATCATTCAAAGTCTCAGTTTCCAATATAAAAAATGAGGTTACTGTGCTGAATTAAAAGTTCTTTAATGTCTGAACCTGAATATTGTAGGGTCTTAATTTATATAAGAGAAAAGGTACCTTCCTATAAAAGTCATACTTAAAAGAGATTGTTTTTTAAGAAATGCATATAAGGCCATTGAATTTCTAAGAATTTTTATGATTTGTGCGAAACTGAGCTAGAACTAGAAAAATGATAATATTTCCCAGTGTATTTTCCCTCATAAATATTTAATGTGTAGCTTAATGGTTTACATAAAGTAACCTATCCAGTACTTTGATTCTTGAATGATGTATTAAACTGTAGTTAAGGCAAAGACCTGAAGAATATTGAAAGTATAAGTAACTTGTAAAAGTTTTATTCTTAGAGTTCTTTGTACAACTCTTAGAACAAATGGATAGTGTTTTTATTATAAGAAACAAAGTTGACAGAAATAGAAAACTGCTCTGAGAAGTTTAGTTATACAGAAAGAACAGGATTAAAATGAGTGTGATTTATTATAAGCCTCATACACCACATTTAAATTGCTACATGTTGTGAAGAGGAAAAAGCAGTTTCAAATTTCATCACTTTCTTAACGGACATGAGTGTACTTCCTAGAATGCCAATAGCCTAAATCTACCAAACTATTGAATGAGATATTAAAATTTCATGGTATAGTTTCTTTAGCAGTAGTTTTACTGTGGCAACCTATCATTCAAGAAAATATGAAACCAGGCTTTTAAGAAGTGTTTACAAGACCTTAAATTGTTGAGCCTAATATTCAGATTGTATCAGAGGTCAAAGTAATTCACGGCGCCCTCATCACTCAGGAAAACTACCTTCGAGACAAAACACAAGTAGGAGAATATTATTAAAACAAATGTGACAATATATAATTTCTACTTCCAAATTAGCTTATCTCAAGCTAGTGTTATCTTTATACAGACATATATGTATTTTGTCTACCTTATGACAGCTATATGCAGTACTATAAAGAGAAAATTATCATTAGGGAATGACAATGTCCAAAGTCACAGAGTTTAATCAATAGATACTGAAAATCTACTAAGAACTAGACTGTGGAAGATGCAAAGCAATTAGAAGATATGGTCCTTGCCTTCAAGGAACTTAAAATTTGATTAGTGAAGCAGGCCTAAACCAATTAAAGTAAAATGAATGATACAAGCAGTGCATGATCAAGGACCTAAATTGTGTAGTAAAGGCTGGATGCTGTAGGTTTGAGAAGGAGTGGTAAATTACTCAAAGAAAGCTCCATGGAGGAAAAGGGTGTTAAACTATGCTAGTAAATATGGTAGAGTGCAGAGAGGATTTTATTGACAATACTGAAAGTGGTATGTATCACTTCTGCTCAATCTTTTGGCCAGAATTCAGTCACTGGGCCACATGGAACTCTGAGACAGGGAAATGTAGCCCCACTGTGTGACCAGGTGAAAAAAGAAAAAGTTTTGTAATAGGTGTTATGTCGCACAGAATGGCCCCTCTGCCATCACTTTATTCCAATCAGACAGGACACCCCAAATAACTTACTTCTGTACGCATCATTTTCAAACATGAATACCTGGCTCAAATATCTTTCTAAGAAAGGTGACTTTCATTCTCTCTTTCAGAGACTCTATTCAGAATCAAACCAAACAAAAGCCACATGTTGATTCACATTTATTCTTAGGTCAGGGTGGCATATTCTAGATTTACTAAGACATACAAGGCGTTACTGAATAATCCTGTGTACAGAAGGTATTTTAGGTTCCATTTTAGAGATGAAGAAATAGCTGTGGTGAAGTCACATAGTCAGCACATGGCAGAATGAAAACCCAAAACCAGGTCTGTTTGACGCAAAGTTTTTGTACCACAGTGTATTAGCAATCCGTTTAAAATCACTTTAGATAAATGGGAGTAATTTATTAAAGGTTTTAATACATCTTTGGCTGACAGGAATTTATGGTGAGTCTCAATTCTGCCTCTTAATAGATCTTTTATGGCTAGATTTAGATGAGAGTCTTGGGAGTCAAGCTTTGAAGATGGTGGAAAGTGAGCCACAAAATGGCAGGAACCTAAGTCTCTGAATTACCAACTGAAGGGGGGAAATGACCAACAGTCAGAAATACCTGTTTTGACACAAACAATAAACTTCACAGTATTTGAGCCATTAAGAAAAAAAAAAGTTGGGTTCAGTTTGGATGGTTGAAAAGAAGAAATATCACCAATCCAGATGTGACAAATGACATTAGAAAAGACATGAAAACAGAATATGTGAATTGTTTAAGGAAGACAGTGTGTCTGTCTTTTAACCGTTTTAGAAAAAGGCATTGAGTTATATTTCCTGTTCTGAAGCCCTTTCCTTGCTATCGTTAGTAGTTTTGTGTACACTCTGGTTGTTGGTATTGTAAAATCTTCCAGAAAGTGAAACTGGGATCCTAAAAAGAGATAACCTTTAGAATCAACAAAGGCACTGTGCAAATCATTTAGCTGGCAACTTTAAAGAGTGTGCATATAAAATAGAACTCTATCCCCCACTCTGTTGGTCAGAAATCACCTCACTAGTTAGAATGCTAATATATTTCAAAAGGAAATGATCTATCTATCTGTATAGGGATAAATAACAATAGCTAGTACTTATGGAGTACTTATTATGTGCTGAGTTATGTTCACTGTGCTGATATGGATTATCTTATTTAATGCTCACAATCCTAGGAAGTAGATACTATTATTAACTATACTGTACAATAAAAATTTGTTTGAGACTGTTCTTTCTTCAGTGACAAGAAACTTCCTAGTTATAATTTAAACTTGCTTTAATATAACTCTACCACTTTCAGACTTGGCACATTCACACGAAGCCAGGTGAATAGGTAGAATGCAAAAAGCTCTTTTGTTTTTCCTTCTTCACCTATAAAAGATATACCACCTGGAAGAGAGGATACTCTTCAAACAAATGCTCAATTTTCCTTGGGGGTAGTTTGCACTTTAAATTGATGAAAAATATTATCTGTAAATTGCCTAAATATCAGGGAGGGATATTAGAGGACTTATCAATTACCATGATTATCATTTTATTCCTAAGCATGAAATCATTAAGAATCAGTTATACACAGTTTTAAAAGCTGAATCACCTCCTTACTAATGATAAATTATTTTCCCCATAATATTCTTGGGATTAAAAACAATACAATCAAGCAGTTTCCAGAAAATCCATTTGACGCATGGACCTATTTTAAGACTGAACAAATGCCTCCATAGGAGATTGTATGTACAATTTTACAAACCAGCAAGGAATATACTATGGGACAAAATACGATTTGTAGTACATTATTTTCTTGGTAGTCAACACGCCCTTCTTTGAATACATTTTAAAATTGAATTATCACCAGGATAAGTTGTTAGTTTCATAATATAGGAATAAAGGGAAAACACAAGCTCTATTCAAGGATGCTATCTTATTACAAATACATTTATCTGGGTGTTTCTACACAGTTAGATGCAAAGGAAATTGGGAAAATACCCATTCAGGTACATTGCTTACATGACACCAAATTGCTTTAAATATCTATGACTGCTTATTTTTTATCCAGATTTTTGCTGTTAATTGAACAAATTAAAAATATTTTGAAACTAGAAAGAAACTATGTTAATCTGTGTATTAGTCTGTGTCCATTCTGTACCATCAAATCGACAGCTCTTTGATGACTTCATTGAAAATGGCAATGAATTGAAGCAGCCAAAACCTTCTATCAGTCATTTCTCTTGAAATATTCATGAAAGACTTCTGATATTCAACTGTTAGTAATGGATATTTCAGGGTGGTAAGATTTAGAGTGAGTTTGGGTTACTTCTTTGTATTTTCTGTGTTTTTTGAATTTTTTATAATGTGAATATATCATTTCTACAAAATCAATAAAGTCTTTATTCTTTAAATACAATACCATGAAACCATCAGAAAAGAAAGAATCCTTGACAATGGCTTCAAGAAGCAATACTATACTAGATTCTCATAGAATTTTTTGTAATCTTCCATACTGGTGAAAAGTTGTTAAGAAGCCTCCTATATTAATAAGAAGTTCAGAAAAAAGAAATATAAATGGACAACAAATGTAATAAGATTCAAATTCACAAGTATGGGGGGATGTACAAAACAAGCTATGAAATATAAATTTATATGCATTTAAATGGCAAAAATGAAGTTAAACTACAGAGATTCTTTTTTAAGCAATCAATTTACATTAAATAAAGAATAAGTTTGAAGATGGTAAGAGAGGACTTTCACACCAAACTGGCTTATTTTTATTTACATCTTTAAAATATCTGACTGATAATTTTTTTCTAGTTTATTGGCTAGTTTATTTCATTATATTATCAGAGTCTCTAGATATTGTAATAACTTCTGTTATTGAAACTCTATGATTTTGGTTACAATTTTGAATTTTACTGAAGGCCGAATTAAAGAATGTGGGGCTTAGGATATTTACCTTGACACTTCCAAGTTTCTGTGGCTACGCCCAGGTATTTTTACTGTTTTCCTCTACCTCACCATGCCCATTCTGACCATAGCTTGAAATCTGTTAATCGATAACTGGATGATGGGAGGGAGGAAACAAGTCTGAGGCCAGCTTAGCATCTGCTAGCACTTGTATATTTAAGTAGAACACTGTGGTAAAGTTTTTAAGAATATCTTACTGAGACAGCTTGGCTATAACAGCAACACTTACAAAATCAAGGTAAAAAAATGAGCAAAAGGGAATAACTGGATCGTCACATGTAAAAGAATGAGGTTGGATCCCTTCCTTATACCATACAAAACAGTTTGCTTCAAATGGATCATAAACCTAAAAGATCTAAAACTATAAACCTCTTAGCAGAAAATGTAGGTTTAGGAGAGGGTTCAAGATGGTGGTGTAGGAAGATCCTGTGCTCACCTCCACTCACAAACACAGTAAATCTACAATTACATATGGAATCATTCCGTGCGAAGGAGACCTAGAAACTGCATGAATAGATCCTCCACATCAAGGAATGGCACTGAGATGAGTAGAAAAGCAAGGATATGGTGTCACTTAGGAAAAAAAATGCACTCCATGGCACAGTGTTCCACAGATGGGAGGATCTCAAAAGTATAGAACTCTTCCCTCAGGACTGGAAGATTCAAGCTCCACATCAGGCACCACGACCCTCATGTCCTGAACAGGAGAGGAGAACCTCCAAAACACCTCACTTTGAAGACCAACAGGAAGTATGTCCAGGAAAACTACAGAACTAGAGAGAAAGGAAAACTCACTCTTAAAGGGCTCACACACAGAGTCACTCAACCTGGAAGCCAGTGCAAAATACACCAGATCAAAAAGCAAATAGACCATACATGAGGAAGACCTGCTTACTAATCTTTGAGTGCCTACCAGAGAGGAAGGAGGCATCTGGCACTCTCCAAGGGGACTGAGACACTGGCAGCAACCATTTGTGCTATATTGTTTTGCCATACCAATTCTAGCCTGGCACGAACCATTTTGGAATCCTCCCTCTGGACTGCTAACACCATGGGGAGACCCCTGTTGAGAGCCATGCAAAACCATGCACTTTGGCCAGCCCTTGCAGCTGACAGGATGATAACCTCACCTACCAGTGTACCTGGGCTTTGCAGCCAGCCCAGCTGGGAGCCAGCCCAGCTTACCAGTGCACCTGCACAAGTGGTGACCCACCACAAGAGGGCACCCGCAGCCCATACAGGGGGCACCACTGAGGCATCTGCTCTGGTGGCTGGTGGAATTGTGCTTCTGGGTCCATCGGAGCATGTCCTACATGAGGCTATTCCTTTAAGATTAGGAGCTGTGGCTGAACTACCTCATACATAGGCAAAATGAGGAGAGAGAGGAATATATTCCAAACAACAAAAAAAAGACAAAACCTCAGAAGAAGAACTAAAGAAATGGAGACAAGCCTTCTACCTGATAAAGAGTTCAAAGTAATGGCCATAAAGATGCTTACCAAACTCGAGAGAAGAATGAATAAACACTGTGAAAACAAACAAAGAGAAAGAAAATATAATCAAGTACCAATCAGAGCTGAAGAATACAATAAAACAAATGAAAAATACACTGGAGAGAATAAACAGCAGATTAAATGATACAGAAAAACTGACCAGTGATCTGGAATACAGGGTAGTGGAAATCACCCAAACTGAACAGCAAAAATCAAAAAAGAATTTAACAAAATGAAGACTAGTTTAAGGGATGTCTGGAACAACATCAAACATTGTAACATTCATATTGCAGGTGTTTCAGAAAGAAAAGAGAGAGAAAAAAGGGCAGAAAACTCATTTGAAGAAGTAATAGCTGAAATCTTCCCTAACCTGGAGAAAGAAACAGACATCCAAATGCACAAAGAGTTCCAAATAAGATGATCCACACTAAGACGTATTAGGATTAAAATGGTAAAATTAAAGACAGAATCTTAAAAGCAGCAAGAAAAATTACATACAAGGAAAACCCCATAAATGTACCAGCATATTTTTTCAGCAGAAGCATTGCAGGCCAAAAGGGAGTGGCATGACATATTGAAAATGCTGAAAGGAGAAAAAACAAACAAACTTTAAAACAAGAATACTCTACCTAGCAAGGTTATCATTCAGAATAGAAGGGGAGATCGTTTCTCAGATACACATAAATTAAAGGATTTTACCACCACTGAACAGTCTTACAAGAAATGCCAAAGGGACTTCTTTAAGAGGAAGGAAGAGGCCATAACTAGAAGCAAGAAAATTGCAAAAGGGAAAAACTTTCACTGGTAAAATCAAATATATAGTAAAGGTAGTAGGTTAATCACTTAAGAGCTAGTACTAAAGTAAAGACAAAAGTAGTAAACTTAACTATATCTGGAATGATTAGTTAATGAATACACAGAAAAGATGTAAAATGTATCTAAAACATAAAATGGGGTGGGGGTCATAAAAATGTAGTGCTTGTAGAATGCTTTTGAACTTAGGTGACCAACTTAAAATAGACTGCTATATACACTGGTTGCTATATAGGAACCTCATGGTAACTATAAACCAAAATAGACACACAAACCTATAACAGATACACAAAAACAAAGAGAAAGAAATCTAAACACGACACTAAGGAAAGCCATCAAATAAAAAGGGAAGAGAGAAAGCAAAGAAAGAAATAGGAGGAACTACAAAGAGCCGGAAAATGATTAACAAAGTATATACCTATAAACAATTACTTAAATGTTAATGCACTAAATGTTCCAGTCAAAAGACAAGGGTAGCTGAATGAATAAAAAAAACAAGACTAATCTATATGTTGCCTACAAGAGACTCACTTCAGATCTGAAGACACACACAGAAAGTGAAGGGATGGAAAAAGATACCCTACACAAATGGAAACAAAAAGCAAACTGAAGTAGCAATACTTAGACAAAACAGAATTTTAAACAAAGGCTGTAACAAGAGACAAAAAGGACATTACTTAATGCTAAACAGATCAATCCAACAAGAAGATATAACATCTGTAAATACTTATCAATATTTACAATGATAATTACAATATCATTAAAAGGGTACACCCACCATAGAAGCACCTAAATATATAAAATAAATATCAACAGACACAAACTAGACTTGTGACTATTCCATAATATATACAAATATGAAATCATTATGCTGTACACCTCAAACTAATACAATATTTTAAGCTAATTACTTTTAAATAAAATATAAAGTTTTGGAGAAAAACAAAAGAAAATGTAGGTGTAAATCTTAGTGACCTTGCATTAGGCAAAGCCTTCTTATGTACTACATCAAAAGCACAATGAAATTTTAGTTGCTAGTTTCAATAAAATGATTGGTCATCTGGGGGAAAAAGAGCACAATTGAAAAAAAGAAAATAATTAAAAATAGATAAACTGTATTTCCTCAAAATGAAAAAACTTTGTGTTTTAAAGGACATCATAAAGAAAATGAAAAGACAACCCATGGAATGGGAGAAAATATTTGTATATCATATATCTGATAAAAGACTTGTGTCCAGAATATACATAGAAGAATTACAATTCAGTAATAAAAAGCTAAATGATCTGATTGAAAAATGGGCAAAGGATTTGAATAGATATTTATCCAAAGAAAACGTACAAATGATCCATAAGCACATGAAAAGATATTCAACACCATTAATCATTTGAGAAATGCCATTCAAGACCACAACGAGATCCCACTTCACACCCACTAGAATGGCTATTATAAAAAAGACTAATGGGTACAAATATTGGGAAAAATAGGAGAAATGGGAACATACACTGCTGGTGGGAATGCAAAATGGTGTTGCTGCTGTGGAAAACAGTTTGGCTGTGAGGTACCTCAGATACAGGACAGACCACTGTTCCCTGCTTTTTGAACAAGGGGCTCCACATTTACATTTTATACCAGGCCATGAAGTTATGTAGTCGACCCTGACCATAGTTCCTAGAATATAGTAGCATTCAATACCATGTAGCTTTTATAAACATATATATATTAATAGCAGGTAAATAAGAGTTTAAAGAAAATTTATTAAAGGCACTAAAGGCAATTTTTAATCCAAACTATATATATATTTAAAGATACAATAATGCTTGCAATAATGGTATATATGATAATTATAGAAACATTGTATATATGGTAAAAGATTGATATGAAACCCATAAATGAAAGTAGCCGTGCAAAGTTGGTTTTATTGCACACAATTATTTTCTCTATTTTGAAAATGGTATTGCTTTAGACTGAATATTTGTTTTCCCCCCAAATTCATGTTGAAACCCAATGCCAGTGTGATATTATTAGGAAGTGGGGCCTTTGGAAGGTGCTTAGGTCCTGAGGGATTAGTGAATGAATGGGATTAGCGCTTTTACACAGGAGACTTACTGGAGTTCTCTTCCCCCATGTGAGGACAAAGCACCATGGACCAGGAAGCAGGCTCTCACCCAGCCCCGGAATCTGCTGGTACTTTGATGTTGGATTTCTCAGCCACCAGAGGTGTGAGAAATAAATGTCTGTTGTTTACAAGCCAGCCAGTCTATGGTATTCTGTTACGGAGCCTAAACAGACTAAGAGAGCTGTGCAATATTGCTTTGTTTTGATGAGAATAAAAAATTTCATGATTCTGTACTAAGGTGCTTAAGAAAACATTGAACCAAATGCAATACTTTTATGCACAGTTTCACCTGGAGGCAAAGGTCTAACTCAGATGAACTTTCTGAGGGCCTTTTTGCTATAATAAATTAGGGAACTTGGTTTAAAACTTTGATATTTTGTTCATCATGGATTTGTTTTTGTATTCATTTTGATCTTTTACAATACTGCATTAAAATGTTCTTTATCTTAATTTCTGAGCTTTTTGGCAATCCCTTAAATTTTGTGCCTGAGCTGAGTGTCTCACTCACCTCTACCTAGTCCCTGCAATTATATTAATAATCATGACATTAAGAAATCCAAGGAAATAAGTGCCTTACCATTTGCTTGGGTTACTTATAAACCATACTTTTTTTTCTCTTTCATAGTAATTTAATAGAGATTTACATTTTTAAGAGCCCCAGTGCTTTTCCATATGAAGAGGTCTAGGAATAAATAAGGTCTGTTCACTTTTCGAGATGCCTTGAGAAGTGGTCAGGTGAGCAACCTAAAGCATACTCCAAAATTGCCTCTTGAGGTCAAAGTGGGAAATTGGAACCTGTGATTTTATCCTGTATTCCATGTAGCCTGAGATGAATATAAAATGGAATCAAAAGTGGAATGGCAGTGATAGCCTAATACCATGCACTCAAAATTCACTTAAACATAAAGTGCACATTTTTTTCTGCATTTGTTTCCCAAGCTGGAAAAGATTTCTCTCTGCAACATCTCTCAGATCCTCTCCCAGAGTTCAAGCTTTACTAAGAATGCAAGCCCTTATTTTTTTATTAGATTAAAAAAGGGTCTGTACTGGAAAACACAGTGGTAAAGCACTTGGGCTTAAATTTAAGTCAGATATGGGTTCCCACTAAAGTAACTGCTGCAAAAATTAAATGAAATAATTCAAATAAAGCAGTTAGTACAGGGCCTGGTCCATAGTTAATGCTTATAATATAGATGATAGATAAATACAGATATATAAAATAAATGTTCTTACACACAAAACTGTACATATTCTGCTTCTTGAATAACTTCCCTGAAGAGTTCCTTCTGAGATTTACTGTTTATCTGAATTAAGTTAGAGTATCAAATAAAATAAGTTGGCAATAATACCACAGGTGCCAACATGTGCTGTATATTCATACAAAGCAATATAGTTTATTCTGTATTGTATAGTATTACAAACTCAGGTTGGGATTTTATTTTCAAGAAATATCCTGTTTTGTAAGCCCTTTAACACCAGTGGGTTATTTAATGAATTACATTTTAATACATTTAAATCTCCTTTAGGTAATATATCAATTTCTAAACAGAATGTTAACATAGTTCCATGCCTATATATGATGAGATTAGCAGTAAGGCAAATTACGTCTCTAAACTAAAGAAATTAATGTTCTATTTTTTCTTCTAAATGACAGATTAGTGAAGTAGCCTAAACTTACAGTCGGAGGTTTTACTCAGAGAGACTTAATTATTTTACCACTAGTTTCAATTTCTTAAAATTTCACCTGTAATGATTCCTTCCATCAGATTTTGCCTTCCTGACTACTGATAACTATGATCTGTTTATATATAAACCAGATTCAGAATTGTAGATTATTGTTGGTCCAAAGCAAGGCCCTATTTACGGTAGATGCAGGAAGCACTGTATAAATAGGTGTTGTCATCTGTCCAAAGATAGCTTTTCCACCTGGCCATTATCTAACTATTAAAATCACTTTTGGGTGACAGATAGTAAACATGGAGATGGGAGGGAGCTGCCCTTAAAAGATTAATGTTGAAAAAATTTTTATAGATAAGCGAAGAGGGAAACTTTGTTACTCACATTGGGATTAACATATTTTTTCCCTTGGTAAATACAGGAAAAAGCCAGTTCTGAGAGATTGGGATGCAGAATCTCAGGAGAGTTCATTTTCAATGCTTAATTATGTCTCTGTAAAGTTGCTGTGAAAAAAAAAAGTCCGATTAAAATCCTTTTTATGAGTGCTACTTTAATAGTTACAATTTTGAAAAAGTTTTAAAATGTGCTAATAACTACTTTTAAATATACCTGTGATTTAAAGTCTTACTCCCAGAATAATGCAGTCATGGTAGTCTATCACTCTGTGGTAGCAGGAAAGCTAAATTTGCAACTGTGGGTTTTTGTCTTCTTTTAATTGGTGAAAACACCTTTTAACAGACTGTAAAACTAAGGACATGAAGTAATAGTAAATGGCATATGAAATAAATGAATAAAGCATAAAGCCCATGGTAAAGCATGCTTTTTTTTTTTTGGAAGAAAAGGAAAAAGGCCAGGACATAATTACCCTGGACAGCTTTCTCAGGTTTCACACATTATCTCTCAGTTTGGGATGCAGTTTAATGGCACAACCACAAGAAAACTCACTAACTGCTAGAGAATTTTAGCATAACAGTACTTTGATATATCTTTATATTGACAAGTAGATTAGCCCTTTGGCCCATATGTCAAAACCATTTTCCGTGTTTGCCACTTCTTTTAACTCTGCACATAGTATATTTTGCCGGAGAGAAAAAAATATAATTTGTGTCCTCAAATATTTGGTCTTTTCATTTAAAGCTTCTGAGTTTCACACCATGCTTAGAAATGCCTTCTTGAGTCCAACACCAAAACATCCCCCTTTATCTTCTGCTCATAATTTTTGTTTATACATTGAAAAAGTTATTCTTCTGAAATGTATTTTTATTTCAGAATGAAGTATGGGGGGGGTCTAACTGATTTATTTCCAAATAGCTAATTACCCTTACAATATATATTGGACAACCCATCCTTTCCTCATTAACTTGAAATGTTACTTTTATGATATGCTGTGAGAACTAACATTGTTTCTGGCATTTCTCTTCTATTACATTGATTTTCCTGATTATTCCTCTTCCAGCAACAGATTACTTTAAAATATACCTTATATTACATTTAGATAAGTACTAGAACAAGCCCTATGTCTTTACTAATTGAATTATTTTTTTTAAATCACTAATCTCACACATTCTTTTCCTACAAGTAAAATTTAGAATTTACCGAGTTCTGAAAAAAAAATCCTACTCAGTGTCTGATTTGCACTGGATTTAAATTTATGAATCAAATGGGCAAAATTGACATTTTGCAATACTGAATCCTCCCATTCAAAAATCAGTTTTGTTACGAGATATATCAGAGAAAGACAAATACTGTATGATCTCACTTATGTGTGAAATCTAATTAAAAAAAAAAAACTACCAAACCCACAGAAAGAGACCAGATTTTTGGTTACCATAGGTAGGGGGAAGGGGGAAAATTAGAGGAATACAGTCAAAAGGTACAAACTTTCAGTTTTAAGATAAATAAGTACTAAGGATGTAATGTGCAATATAATAACTATAGTTAACACTGCTGTGTGATATATAAGAAAACTTTTAAGAGAATAGATACTAAGAATTCTCACTACAAGACTTTTTTCCTACACCTTAAGCTTATACAGTGGTGCACGTCAATTATTTCTCAACAAAACTGGAAAAATCAGTCTTGCCCTCTATATTTACTTGTGCAAGTGGTCCTGAGTTTATTTTTGGTCTGCTTTCCTTGAAAGGATCTAGTGTCATAGTCCCACCAGGCTAGTGATATGAAGTTTTACATCTCTTCCTGTACTCTGGATCAGTTAAAATTGCAGGAATTTCCTGTTCCTTGAAAGTTAACAGAAATTGAATGCAAAATAACTGGATTTTTCAGGTGGCATGATTTTTATAATTTTCTTCATTTTTTGTTTTTAGACTATTCAGGTTTTATGTTTTACCTCATGAGTAGCTTTTTTTTAACTGATACAATTTGTTTTTTATAATTCCACTTAATCTAGATTTATAAATTTCTTGATATAGAATTTTATGTAACAGTCTTGATTTTTAAATTCTTCACCATTATCTCCTTTCTCATTTTTAAGTAGCAGGAAAGATTGACATCATATTGAGGAAATTCTATATACTACAAGGTGCACTGTACTCTTGGCTAATATTTACAGCCTTCAGATTGTACAGAGAACAAACATGAACAATTGCAGAGCTATGCTGTACAATATGGTAACCACTAGCCACATGGGCCTATTGAACACATGAAATGTGGCTGGTCCAAATTGATATGTGCTGAAAGTGTAACATACACATTGCGTTTTGAAAACTAGTAGGAAGAAAGAACAAAATATCTCATTAATATTTTCATTTGATTAATGCTGAAATAATGGCTTAAAGATACTGGGTTATTACATATTGTTAAAAATCCTTCTTTTGTACTTTTTCATGTAGCTAGTATATATAAAACTATGTATGTTGCTTGCATTATGTTTCTATTGGACAGCACTGTCCTAAATCTAGATACACACACACACAAACATAAGACAATCACACAAAAATAATAATCTTGACTGACTCTGAGCCAGTGTCCAGGCTTTGCTTTCAATGAAAACCATTAAGAACAAGACATTTTGGAGTTTAAGGCTCTCAAATGACACAAATTGTCTGTAGATATCTCAAATTGATCAGATAATTATTAACTCTCGGCTTCACTGTCTATGTCTACATAATAGAAAACTATTTGGTGAGAAATAAAATGGAGCAGATGCTTTTCACTGGTAAGACTCAAACTATATTCATCTGGTGAAATAGTTATTAAAATTGTGCTGTAAATACTAGTGCATTGTTCAATTAAAGATATTTTAAAGTATTACATTTAATGACTAAATATTTATTTAATTTGGAATAATTTTTCAAAGCCTTCACAATAATTTGTGCCTAAACGTAATACGGCCTGTTTATTTGCAAAGGGCTTAGGCATCTGCTAACCTTGTAGATGAAATCCAGGTTTCCTCTTTAGTTAGATCAAATTGTAATTGACTGAAACTTCTCTGGCTGGATTCTCAAATACATCATTCAGAGACATATTTCCTATGCTGCCCTGAAGTGGTATCTGCTTGTCTCCATAGCATCTATTCCATCCTTCCCTCCTTGTGTGGCAATCATGCAATTTGTGTAGGACTGACCCTCCTAGTAAGGGTGAGCCAAGAGAAGCATAATCCAATTAGCACAATCTCACCTCCTCTGCAATACCAATTAAACTGTGGATGGTCAACAACTCTGATTTAAAGCAATGGTATGGTATTCTCCTGGGCACCACACTGGTTCAGATTGGTTTAAAATGAAGCACAGAACTTCTGTATAAAAGTGTAGTGTACTCCTATAACTGCTGCAGCCACTTTGCTACAGTGAGGAAGAACTGCCTGAAAATAATTTGCACCCAGCAGAGGAGGAGAGCAGATTTGAAATAATCACAGAGAGACTGCTCTAGAGGCCTGATAAAACACCCTGAAGTCCTCCTCCTAGACTTTTCCAACAATGTTTGCCAATACATTTCCTTTATTGTATAAAACAATTGAAGTCGAATTTTCTGTTACTTCCAATCAAAAGCATTCAAACTGAAATACCCTGATTTACTTTTTATACTTTACTGTAAAAGTTCCTTTGGTTGATTGATGATGGAATTTCCTATTCTTTTGCAATCTCAGGATGTTCTGTATTTTTTTCTCAGCTCTGTCTTCTGCCTTTTTATTTCCCTGTCCTTGTAATTTGGCATCACGACCACTGGGACAGTGGAGTTTGTCTGAAATTCAATTAGAAGATCCTCATCGATTACAATTTGGCATGACTATATGTAGTTTTTAGATTCCCTGCACTCCTGAAATTTGGCAGTCATGTTGGTCTATTTGTAAATAGGCAATATTTTGCACGGGTGAATCTTCATAACCTTACAATACATCAAATCAATCTTTTGATGTCAAAATGCATGGTTTGATTTTTTTTTACAATTTATTTTATTTTAGTATCATTAACCTACAATTACATGAGCAATATTGTGATTATTAAACTACCCCCTTCATCATGGTTTGATTTTGATGCTTGATTATAACATCTGATTTCTACATAAGTCACCTGGTTTACAATGAAATTCATTCTATTATTTAATAAAATGTCCCCAAACACTATACCAACTGAGTTTTTCTTTGATTCCAATGTTTTTGAGCGTGTAGATTCATTGGAACATAGATATCTTCCTATCCTTATGTTCCATCTCTTTGTTGCTCCAGTTTCATGCCTCCCTGAGCCATATTTATTTGCCTAGTCTCTCCATGCTCACCTAACGCTGCTTCTACTCACAGACAACTATTCTGCTGACCATTACTCTCTGATGTTAGATACAGATCTCATACTACAAGTGGATTCAATCTTAGAAGTCAATTTTTTACAGTATATCCAATACATATTTTGAAGCACTGTTTATTTAACCCACATAATGGGGGTAAGAATGAATAAAGAGGAAATACAAGAGCTACTGCTTTCCAGAGAACATTTAGTAGCATTGTATATGAAATAATCTGGTAACCATTTTCATGTACCAGGAAAGAACTTTTTCAGTTCAGACACCACTAAGTTGCTACAATGTGGCAAGAATGATGAATGTTAGGAAAATATGGATATAATCTCTGAAGCAATCAGGTTAGAGCCACAACCATGCTATTCTAGACCTGCACTAATACAGTAAACTGTATCCATATGTGGCTACTGAGCACTTGAAATGTGGCTAGTCCAAACTGAAATAGGCTGTAAGTGTAAAATATATACTGGGTTTCATAGACTTAGGATGAGTTAATAAAAACAATGTAAAGTATCTCATTAATAAATGTCCTATATTGATTGCATGATGAAATTATATTTTGGTTATATTGGGTTAAATGAAATTATTAAAAGTGATTTCACCTGTTTCTCTTTAGTTTTTAAATGAAGCTACTAGAGTATATCCAATTACATATATTGTTGGCATTAATTTCTATTGAACAGAGTGCTGTTGTATGGCATATTGAAATGATTCAAACCCTTCAATAGAGACTGATTGTTCAGAACCTAAAAATCTACAGCCTGCATAAGCAAGATTTAAGATCTAGTAATGAGAATACTGAAGCATGGAAAAAATACCAGCCATGTGAAACAAGAACCATGTGAACCCTGGGACTCTTTTAACAAGCTCCCCAGGTTGATTCAAAAGCAAGGTCAGTTTTGAGAACCACTATTTATGGTCATCCCCAACAAATGCTTTCATAGTCTTCATAAATTTTCAAACTAAAGGATACCTTTGAGGACTGTTATAAAAGAGACCTATCCCCAGTGGACTCTCCCTGACTTGGAGTTGAGAGCAAAACTAGCTAAGCAACCCTCCTTCTAACTGTGGCTTAAAGAAGTACCTTGTCTGCTGAGAGAAAACTGAGGGAAATGCCCTACTCTGAAGTGTACCAAACCACATATACATATATTTTTTCACCATTACAGATGTACTGTACAGCAACAAAGTGTTTCTTTAGATAAATACCCTCACTCTATAATGAACTTTGCCTTAAATACAATGGGAATGGGTACCAGACAGAAGTAACAAGTCATAGGAATAAAAACAGAAATTGGTATCAGTGATAAGAATGTGTTATCTGTCAAATTCTTGAGGTCATCTGGTTGGGGAGATTCAGGTTAAAAAAGTGTTATTACTTGCATCTAAGATGAGAGCAGAGGCAAAATTTTTGTGTGTGAGAGAGAAAAATTGTTTTATGCAATGGCTGTTAAATGTAATTTTTAAAAATTTAATTTTTTAAAAATGTGTTTAGTAGTTTTCCTGTCAAATATTTTGTTCTGGTAAGAACACAAATCTTTTTTTTTTTTTTTTTTTTTGTCTGCTAAGGAAAAAAAAATCTAAGCCTTTGTCGTCTAGATGAAAGTGGTAAAAGCCAATGGACCAAAGTTCCTGCTGGGGTCATTTTTAGCAAGAGAGGATGATAGCATTTACACAAACCAATAGGAAAAAGAAGAGCTAAAGAAATTCCTGTTAGAACTAAGATTTGTCTGAGTAGATTAGATTATTCCCTCCTTCTGATTAGGAGGAAAATAACTAAAATGAATAGAGAAAGGTAATAACCACCTATCCCATCTTGGGGTGCATACAAGACTGGACTCAAAAGCCAAGGAGTGGTGTGGCACAAACACCCACACAGCTATATGCAAGAAAATAAAACTGGATTACTGTCTAACCCCATACACAAAAGTAAACTCGAAATGGATCAAAGACCTGAATGTAAGTCATGAAACGATAAAACTCTTAGAAGAAAACAGGCAAAAATCTCTTGAATATAAACGTGAGCAACTTTTTCCTCAATACTCCTTGGGCAAGGGAAACAAAATAAAAAATGAACACATGGGACTACATCAAGCTAAAAAGTTTCTGTACAGCAAAGTACACCATCAGCAGAACAAAAAGGCATCCTACAGTATGGGAGAATATATTCGTAAATGATTCATCTGATAAGGAGTTAATGTGCAGAATATATAAAAATCTCATATGCCTCAACACCCCAAAAATAAAAAATACTGATTAAAAAATGGGCAGAGGACCTGAACAGACACTTCTCCAAAGAAGAAATAAAAATGGCCAACAGGCGCATGAAAAGATGCTCCACATCGCTAATCATCAGGGAAATGCAAATTAAAACCACAATGAAATATCACCTCACACTGGTTAGAATGACCACTATCCAACAAATGCGAAATAAATGCTGGTGAGGATGTAGAGAAATGGGCACCCTCCTACACTGTTGGTGGGAATGTAAACTGGGGCAACCACTGTGGAAAGCTGTATGGAGGTTCCTCAAAAAACTGAAAATAGGAATACCAGTTGACCCAGTAATTCCATTCCTAGGAATTTATCCAAATAAAACAATATCCCTGATTTGAAAAGACATATGCACCCCTATTTTTATTGCTGCACTATTTGCAATAGCCAAGTTATGGAAGCAACCCAAGTGTCCATCAACAGATGAATGGATAAAGAAGATGGGGTACATAGACACGGAATATTATTCAGCCATAGAAGAAAAGAAATCTGCTATTTGGAACAACATGGATGGACCTAGAGGGTATTATGCTCAGTGAAATAAGCCAGAAGGAGAGAGAAAAATGCCATATGATTTTCACTTATTTGTGAACTATAAAAACAAAGCAAAATAGAAGGAACAAAATAGCAGTAGACTCATAAACACTGAGAAGTGACTAGTGGTTACCAATGGGAAGGAGTTGGGGCAAGTTGGGAGAAGGGGGAGGGTGATAAAGGGGCACAATTTCACAATGACAATATAAGTTGGTCATGGTAAAGTACTACAGCATGGAGAATACAGTCAATGATTCTTTAACATTTTTCTACCTTGATAGATAGTAACTACACTAGAGGGGGTGAGGATTTAATAATATGGGTAACTGTTGAAACACTGTGTTGTATATCTGAACCCAACACAAGATTGTATATCAATGATACTTCAATAAAAAAAAAGAAATACCCAGTTAAAAAGAAAAGAAAGAAAGATTGCACCCTTTTTTCCTAATCTCAGTGGCAGAATGGAATCTTAACTTTGGTGGGTGCCTTGCTCAACATGTAAATCTCCTGTCATAAAAATATAAGTTTACCTTTCCACTGGAAAAAGCCAGTTAGGAAACACAGATGGCCTATGACTCCTTGTTAATGTCCTCCAGTACTTTTCCACTACTTTATCACTTCAGTGCTTAATACACTCCTACATAATTTGTTTCAGCAGAGTTGAGTTCAGACTGAGTTCTATCTCTTCTCTTTTACAACAGTTTTGAATAAAGTCTTTCCTGTTTAACTTTGTCCATTGCAATACTGGTTTTGACACTAGTTTATACAGTTGTTAAGAGGGATAAATGAGGTAATAGGCATAAAGCATCCAGTACCATGCTTGGTCAATATTAAGTGCCCAATAACTATGTTATTTTAACTATAATTGATTTAATCATCCCCACACTGACTAACATTTCTATTATTCCTAAAAATGTTTTCATTTTTACAGTGCTGGAATTACTGCTCCTGTGTATTTACTCTTCCACAATTTTGCAAATATTTCTGTAGGTTATTTTTCTAGAATTATGGAATCACATTTTAAAATTTAGTAGGGATTCAGAAACTGGATTTCAAATAGTAAGAAGCCTCAAGGACTGGTCTTAGAGAATGGGTTGGGTGAAGGAGAAGTTGCTTAGTGGTTTATACTAAGCTCCCAAACTTCTGCTTGAATTAAATCAGCTTTTGTTTTACATATTGAAGTTCAAGATCAATTTTTCTGGAAGACAAAATGACTAAATGTTTCTGTTGCTAATAACAACCACTGCCACCTGCCCAGACATTTGTTAGGGGGTGGGGTCCAAGAAACGTTGTCTTGCCAAAGGCTTTCAGCCCAAGGCAAGTTCACTATGGATTCAGTGCGACCAAAGACATTGACAGCAGAACGTTCTTTGGGGTGAAAGGGTTTATTACCTGCTTGTTCTCCGGGCTGTAGGTGTCTGCCTCTGTGCAGAGCACTGGGCCAAGCTCTCTATATGGCACAATAATAGCTTATTGCCTAAAGGTGTGAAAGCAGTAGCCTAGCAACAAGGCAGTTACATCATGAGGTGGTTTAAGTTCAGTGAGGATCCTGGCCATAGGAACCCCAACTTCCCCACACTCCACCCCTCCAGGATTCTTGCCTTACAATCTACATGCTTTCCATCTTCCACAATGGTCCGTGTGCGAGAAAGCTGGAGCACTGTAACCAGACGCCACAATAGCAACAGAGGATAACAAAAACTTAGAGATAATAAAAAATTAAGATACAGGTAACAAAAATTGTAATAATCCTCAACCCAGAGGAAGTTCCCAATCCACAAAGACTTTAGGGGTGATAAGACACATGTTTTAATGTCACCAACATAGGCAAATCATGTCCATTGGGTAGGATGCATGCAAGAGAGTGGTCCAGTGATAGAACTGTAACAGGAAGGGGGTTCCTTCCAGGTCTAGTATACCATAATTTTACTACTTTCCCTGTGGGGGTTACTGAAGGGTCTATAAATAGTGCAACAGGAGGTGCATGAACTGGCCATAATGATAAAACAAAACTCCCCAGTAAGATGCTCTTACCTTCTGGCTGTTTAGGATACACTACTGTGAACTTTGGGGGTCACTCGGCTGTTATTCCAGGAATACACAGGAGGCCAGCTTCCAGGTCTTGTCCCCAAGGTGCCAGGACAGCCAGCCATTGTTGGTCCATGTGTCAAAATGTCTAAGGCCATGTCCATTCATTGGAGTCTCCAGGATTCAGTGCAGTTGGTGCTGGCAGCAAGATGTTATTTGGGTGGCCGCACCTTGGCTTCGGTGATTCTTCCTTGGTTTGTACTTGCACTTGTATAGGGGAGGCATATGTCTATGGGGCTCAGGGCTCCCTTTCGGGGTCTCTCATTCAAACACCGTAGCGCAGTCCATAGGTGGACTCACCATCCCTGCAGACTACTGGTATCTCACTTTAGTCTGGATTTTAACAAGCCATTGTGCCTCTCTATCACCCCTGCTGCAGTAGGATTGTATGTCACATGAAACTTCCACTTGATTCCCAGCTGTCACACCCATTCCTGCAGTGTATGTCCAGTAAAATGGGTGCGCTGATCACACTCAATTACCTGTGGTAGTCCATAGGCAGCAAAGAGACACTCCAGGCCTCTTTTGGTCATCTGCTGGTCTGCACAACGGGTAGGAAAAGCAACCAGAAGTCCAGTACCTGTGTCCACACAGGTCATCGCATACTGATATCCTTCTGACACATGTAGAGGCCTAATATAGTCCATCTGCTACCTGATGAGGGGTATAGGACCCTTAGCTATTGTCCCATGTTGCTGTGGAACTCGGTGTAAGTCCCTTTTGGAGCACACGATACAATCATGCTGGGCTCTACTAACTTCTTCGAAGGTCAAAGGCAAGCCCCACCAACGAGCTACAGCCCACATTGTCTTTTGCCCTGCATGCAACAAACGCTGATGTAGCCATTGGGCTACATCAGAGGCAGGCTTTCCTTCTAACCAACATATCTGGGCCAATTTATCTGCTTCATCATTTCCTGGGGATGCCAGTGGCAAATGACCTGTCACATGGTATACTGTAATCATTTTAGTCTGACCACAGGCCCATAAGTCTTGCCACAATTATTGCCCTCAAAGGGGTTGGTGACCAACCGGCCAGTTGGCATGGTACCAGGTTGGTAGCCAAAGGGTCAAGCCCAGATAAACAGCCCAGCTGTCAGTGCAGACAACTACAGGGGAGGGCTCCTGGCTGATCACAAGCCACATGGCCGGCAACTCTGCCCAGTGGCTGCTCTTCCCCTCACCATCTTCCATCCATATTGTCTCTGTTTTAGGATGGAAAGCTATGGCCCTCCATTTTGGGGGCTACCCACGGCTGGAGCCGTCTGTGTACCATGCATCTTCGGGTATAGGGGCTCTTTCCTCTCAATAGGGACTCTCTGCTACTAACGGTTCAAAAGCAAGTTCTTCCTGCTTTTCACTAGTATATGTCACCGGCCCCAACAAGCATTGGAGTTCTTCACTCAAGGGGCTACTAGAAAGGGCACTACACTGCTGTAGGTAAGCACCCTACTTGGCCAGTGTGGGTGTTTGAGCCACACCACTCCTTGGCTTTTGGGTCCAGTCTCGTAACCACCCCAAGATGGGATGGGTAGTTATTACCTTTATCAGGGCCATTTCAGTGATGGGTTTTGTAGCCAGGAAGGAGTGATACGCGGCAGCCAGTTCTTTTTCTATCAGAGTGTATTGTACCTATGCTCCTTTCCACAGTTGTGACCAGAATCCAACGGGTTGGCGAGTTCGTTCAAGCCACTGCCAGAGACCCCAGCCATAACCAACTTCAGTGACATGAACATCCAGCTCACAGGGCCTTGATGGGTCTATCACACTCAAGGCCTGCATGGCCTTGACTGTCCATTTTGCTGTAGTAAAGGCAGATGCACATGTCTCATCCCAGTCCCAACTGACACCCTTTTGTACCAACCAGCATAAGGGCTTCAAAATTTGTGCCAAGTGTGGGATAAACAATCTCCAGTAGCCTAGAACACCCAAAAACTCCTGTAGCAATGCTACAGTTGTAGGGGTAGTAAAGGCTTGGACTTTATCTATGACTGCTTCTGGTATCACTTTGGTCTTACCCAAATAGAAGACCCTCAAGAATTTGACAGACAAAGCAGGTCCCTAACCTTAGTGCTGTTCACAGCCCATCCTTTCTCCTGCAAATGTTGCAACAGTCTAGGTGCTGCACCTTCTAGATCTGAAAGAGAATCGGACGTGAGCATGACATCATCAATATAATGGTACAGCCACACTGTTGTACCATGTTCTCCCATGTAGCCAAGTCCTGGGCTACAAGTCCATGACAGATGGTGGGGCTGTGGAGGTATCCCTGTGGGAGGATGGTGAAAGTCCATTGCCGTCCTTCCCATATGAAGGCAAATTGTTCCTGACTTTTCTGCTCAATGTTAATGGAAAAGAAGGCATTAGCAAGATCTACCACATACTGTATGTTCCTAGTTCATGGCTGAGAGTATCCATCAAGCCTGCAGTAGAGGGAACAGCAGCATGCACAGGGGGTATGACTTTATTCAGTTCTCTGTAATCCACAGTCATACGCCAGGAGCCATCTGGCTTTTTTAATGGCCACACTGGGGAATTGAAAGGACTGTGGGTGGGCTTTGTAATACCCACATTTTCCAGCTCCTGGAGAGTTTCTCCAATCTCTTTATATCGCCCACGCAGTTTGTATTGTTTGGTATTAGTCACCCACGGAGACACAGGCAAAGCTATGGGCGGGTGCCTAGCATGTCCCCTCAGAACTGCCTTCACCACATGTACTCTCAGTCTGAACTCACCTGCAGTGGTCTGCAACCATAGACCCTGCAGGATATCAATCCCCAAAATATACTCAGGGATGATTTATACACACAGTATACTCTTTTGGGGGTAGATGCCCTATTCCCAAAGGGATTTGGGCTTTTTTCACTCTGATAGCCTTCTCCCTGTATCCATCTATGTTAGTGGGGGTCCCGGGGTACCACTCAGGGTTACCATGAATCAGTGAATATTTAGCCCATGTCCATCAGAGCCATAACACGTTGGATGTTCACTGGGACCTATGGATAGCTATTTCAACATGTGGCCTCCGGTCCCCCCCTAGTCCCTCAGGGCAGATACCTCAACCTTCCCTCAGTGGAACCATGTTCCCCAATCACCTTCCTGTGTTGGCTCGAGTGAGGTTGGGTCACTCTCCAGCAGGAAGTCTTGCAAACACACAGACCAGACTTGTGGCTCTGTCTCTGACCTCTGCCTCTTTTGTCTTAATGGCTGGAACTGCTGCTCTGGTTTCAGTTGTTGCCATAGCTCTAGTAAGATCCTATTTGACTTCCCATCTAATTTCCTTCCATCTGCTCCTGCCCATATTAAATCAACCCACATCTGGGTTCTCATAACCTTCATGGGGCACTTTAAATTCTTGTGAGTAGAGGACCTTATTTATCTTTGTGTTCTCACTGCTTCAGCCTCTCCTAAGTCAGCTACTGTACTTTTCACCTTGCTTATGGGATTCCCTAAGGGAGGGGAAGAATGGCCACTAGAGACCCAAAGAAGGATGTGGGAGCCATTTGAAGCATAATATTTCTCATGCCAGTAGTGAAAATCTCTTCATTTGGGCTACAATTCTCTGGAGTATTGATGGCATTTCTCATGCCTAGCTCTCAGCACCTGTTGGAGTTCAGCATTTGTCTGCCATCCAACAGGATAGGATGGTAGGTCACCCATATTGGGCCACCCATCACGAAGTGCAGGCATAAGGCAGTCGAGGAGGGAGTGATTCCCTGGGGTCTGATATGCATTTTGTAATCACTGCCTCAAGGTGGGCTGCACTTTCAGGGAAGACAGCTTTACCACCTATGATCCTGAAAGAATAATTACATCCACCCCTAAGTCTCACAGACACAGGATTTAAGCTGATATTGACTCCGAGGGCTTCTGCCTAAACCATGAGCCCAAATCCACCAGCTCAGCCTGAGTACAGGGGCGAACCATAGAGTGCTCCATGACCTGGGGAGGGGGCTCCTCTCCTTGGGGAACCTTCAGCTGCTGGGTCTTTATTTCCTTTACAACCACTGGGCATGCTTTCAATACAGGAGGGGCCAGTGCCTCCAGCACCACCCTTCATCCTTCCCCAGCTCCTCCATTTCTGAGGCTGATAGCACCTTTTTCTCGCCTCCCTCAGGAGTTCATCTTTTTCCTCGATGGCCTTTTCCTCCTTCAGACCATCTGGCAGCACTGCTGTCTTGTTCTGTATGGAATCGTTTACCTCTTCAGTGGCACCTCCCTGCCAGCGTTCTTGTGCTGCCTCCTCTCACATCAATGCCATTTCCTTCTTCAGGGAATCAACAGAAGTTTGCAGCTCACGTTCTCGTGCCGCCATTTCTTGGTTCTCTACTGTAGAACTTTATAATACTGTGAGAAGCAGCCAACCCACAGTCCCTGCTGCCTCACGGGCACTCTGTTTCTCAAAAGACCTACTTACTACTCCAAGGGCCACCTCTACAGCCTCAGGTATCACCTCCACTTGCCTGCAGTACAGGGGTGGGGCCCAGTCCTCTAGGAGGCAAGCCACCTCAGACCACATACCCACTGGGGGATAATCCACTGTCTCCCCATTCACAGGGGCAGCCTGCTGAAGCACCCCTCCCATAAGGGCAGCCTGTCTTTTTCCTTGGTTAACAATGAATCCTGCAGACTACGCCAGTTTTCTTGCCAATGGGTTTCAGTCCCCAGCAAGTTTGCTATGGATTCAGTGTGACCAAAGAAATGACAGTAGAATGTTTCTTTGGGGTGAAAGGGTTTATTACCTGGCTTGTTCTCCTGATGGTAGGTCGTATACTAGCATCTCTGCCTCCTCCAGAGCACTGGGCCGAGCTCTCTATATAGCACAATAATAGCTTATTGCCTAAAGGTGTGGAAGCGGTAACCTAGCAACAGGCCAGTTACATCATCAAGTGGCTTAAATTCAGTGAGGATCCTGGCCATAGGAACCCCAACTTCCCCACAGTCCACCCCTCCAGGATTCTTGCCTTACAATCTACATGCTTTCAATCTTCTGCAATAGTCCCTGTGCAAGAAGCTGGAGCACTGTAACCAGATTCCATAATAGCAACAGAGGATAACAACAACTTAGAGATAATAAAAATTAAGATACAGCAAGATTTTAATACAGGTAAGATGGCTGTGCAGGTAGAGGCCCAGAGGCAGAGACCGGTTTGCTGCATGCAGACTTGCTCTGAGCGAACGGGAGTTTAGTGATTGACCTGCCACCATGGAAATAAAATTGGGTATAACACTTTGTCTTGCCAAAGGGTTTCAGCCCCCAACAAGTTCGCTATGGAATCAGTGTGACCAAAGACATGACAGTAGAACATTTCTTTGGGGTGAAAGGGTTTATTACCCAGCTTGTTCTCCCAGTGGTAGGTCGAGCACTAGTATCTCTACCTCCGCACAGAGCACTGGGCCGAGCTCTCTATATAGGGCAATAATAGCTTATTCCCTAAAGGTGCGGAAGCAGTAGCCCAGCAACAGGCCAGTTACATTATCAAGTGGTTTAAGTTTAGTGAGGATCCTGGCCATAGGAACCACAGCATTCCCATAGGGGACATCTGTTAATGTTGGTATAAAATATATGAGGTAACTATTTTTTTACTATTTGTCAAACATCCTTAAAATTCACTACAGTTCAACCTGAGGATAAATTTCCTTTTGCTGAATTAAGAAGGATAACTTCAAATAACAATTTTTTAAACTGGAAGCCTCAGTTAACAAGACTTTGTGAACTGTACTTTTTAAGGAAAAATATAAAAGCCAATTACAGATAACAGGAAGGATCCATGTTTGAAAGTATTTTCATCATATGTTTTGGATTCAGTCCAGATTTTGCTCAATTTTCTACATTCATCATCTTGTGCTGAGCCAGTCTCAAACAAAACTGTCAAATAAGTCACTTCATCTTAAGGGTGCACAAATGCTTTCTGGCTTTGCTTGGCAACCCACCCAGGCTTTTTTATCTACCTTCCTTCTAAAATGTTCTTCTCACCACATCAAAATTCTTATACAACAGGTTCACCTGACCTCAGCTTAGCTGTTAGGAGGAAATATTTGATCAGTTCAGCTTTATTATTAAGATGTTGTCAATGACGTGAAATCCTTAATATGATAGCCTTCTCAGAAGTATTTGCATCTTAATAGAGCCATTTCTAATACTAGAATTACAACACAATCTGGCAACGGCAGCTTTTCTGGAGTACTACAAATTAACTCTCCAAGAAAGTACCTAAAAAAAGCTGTGTCTTGCCAATGGGTTTCTGTCCCGGGCAAGTTCACTACAGATTCAGTGTGACCAAAGAAATGACAGTAGAACATTCTCGGGGGTGAAAGGTTATACCCAACTTTATTTCCACGGTGGCAGGTCAATCGCTAAAATCCCATCTGCTCAGAGCAAGTCTGCATGCAGCAAGCCGTTCTCTGCCTCTGGGCCTCTCTGTCTGCACAGCCGTCGTCTGGCTCTGTCCTCGGTGCTGCCACCACTCCAGCCTCTGCTCTGCTCTCCTGCAGCCTTGCAGCTATGTCACCGTGTCACCCAGAGCACTGGGCAGGCCTCTTTATATATATAGAGTCTATAATGACGTATTGCCCACATGTGTGTAGTGAGCAAGCCGACCAGAGCCAGGTGAGAATCCTGGCCACAGGAACCTTCATTTTATCCACAGGATGCTTCTCTTATAAAGTGGAACTTTATATTAACAGGGAACATTTTATCAAGATTTTCCAAGAACGGTGAGTTAGATGGTAAAATTCTTGATTTCTTACATATTTGAGAATGCTTTTCTTTTACCTTTAAAATAACATCCTAGATGGACATAGAATTATTGGGCTACATACAGCCTTTTATACTCCACACCCTGTAGATTTGCTCCATTGCTTTCTTGAAGGCAGTGTTAATGAGAATTTTGAGACCAGCCTGAGATTTTGTTTTTTGTTTCATTTTGTTTTGTAAGGCATCTATTTCTTTTGTCATAATACTTGTTTCTTTGTCCTTGAAGTTTGATAATTTTATAAGGTTATATCTTGATATTAAGTATATTCTAATATTTTTTTGAAAGACCCTTTTGATCTGCAATGTCTGCATTTTTCAGAAGTTTTATTATGTCTTGCAACTTATGGGTAATTTCTGTTCCATATTTCAAAAATATTAATTATTACATGTTAGAGATCCACTGTCTATTTTCTGTATCAATGGCTTCTTTTGGATTTGGAGTCAAGTTCCAATTCTGTAACTCACTAGCTGTGTGGCCTTGGGTAAATTTCCTAACCTCTCTGAGCCAGCTGTGAAAGGTGGCTAATGGTATTTGCATTATAAATTTGTTGTGAGGTCTGAAAACATAATTGGGTAAAACACTTAGCTCAGTGGCCTATAGCTAGTATTAATATTCACCATTGCTATTCAAGACTTCAACCAGAAAATTCAAAGAATTGGATATTTACTGTATTACTTTTATCAAGATAGAGGACTTTCATTTTGGAAACTATCTCAATGCAAAATATTTTCTTTAACCTTCCACTAAAAAATCAGTCAACAGAAGTAATGACTCTATAGCATCTTATTATGCTGAAGGAGAGTGACTGCAATCAGGTGTGTGTGGGGGACTTGATAATATGGGTGAATGTTGCAACCACAATGTTGCTCATGTGAAACCTGCATAAGATTATATATCAATGACACCTTAATTAAAAAAAAAACAGGAAAAAAATCAGTCAACAAGAAAGCCTCATGCTCCAAGCCATCTGGTATTTTAAATAAACTTTAATGTATTATCTTTTTAAACATAATTTCCTTATTCCCTTTAGCTTCTTCCCTTTGTCTTGTGAGCTCTTCAGAGGCTCTGAAATTAAACTCTTAGAAGGAGACATAAATTCCCTAACATATTGAGACACTGAGCATCGTTAGTTGCATCTGGTCATGAGGTTAAAGTGAGATGGCAGTCCTTGAAGCTTAAGAAAAGTGTTAGTGAACCCAGAGCAAAGATGCCTAATTTAGATGGTATTTCAAACCCAGACTCAAATTCATCTGGATTGCTAGAGTACCATGTAAAGTCTTAAAAGAGTCATTTTTTAAAAAATCTCTTTTAAGCAGTTTCTTGAGTAATGGCTTCCTTAGTTGTACAGCAGCAAATCTGGCATAGGTGATGAATACCTCAGTGAGCTGAACTTCTTTAAGCAACACTGGAAATAGTCTGACAAGAACTTCATTGGGGGGAATCTCACTGTTGTCATAGCCAGGGAGTCCCAAAGTAGGACACTTCACAAATGAATTTTCCAAAGAGTTAAAGCCATGATACATCAAGACCAAATAAGCAACTGCTTCACTGACTATAATCAGAAAGTTTTCTTACTTTACTGTTTGTATGAGCTCTTGGCTCTACTAAGTACCCTTATTCTCCCTCTGTAGCCTCCACTTTTACCCATGTATTTACTTCTGGAATTATTTGGGAGAAAGAGTGGAGAGTGTTCTGAGGGAAGAATTTCATTTTGCTTCTGCTGATCAGATTTCTTGGGCTGATATGCACCTCTGATTGACCACTGTAAAATCTATAGATTATAAGATCCATAAGAACAGGAACCATCCCTATCTGTGATAATTAGCTCTGTATTCTTAATACCCAACATAATGTCTGGCACCTGGTATACACTCAATAAGTATTACTTGAATGAATGAATGTGAGAGACCAAGGACTGTCTTTGGTAGGTGCAGCTCAGCATTTTCATTTGTATACAGTCCCTATTGTTATCTATCTTCAATAAACTCTTTCTTTCCCTAACATATTTTTCTTCTAGGTACAGTTGGTAAATCATAGATTTCTTTCTTTGGGGGAAAGGGGCATAATATGGATATTTTCTAACATATTGTGCTAAGCAGTGATAAATATTTGGAGTTTGTCTAAGTTTAATTTATAACTAAAGATTTATTAATAAATTTAATGAATTTATGTAGTGTGTTAGCCTCATTTTCCCTAAAATCAAAGCCAGAGACAGTACTTATTTGGGAGTATGATTCAGGGAGCAGGAGTTAGGGACAGAGAACGTGAAAGAGGGAAGCAGAGAAAGTCAGTCCAAGATATCTTATCAAGGTGGCCACTCCTACAGGTGACTGGTTGCTCCTGCTGAACCTTGTGAGACAGCTTTTGAAATGTTTCTCAGAGTGGTCTACTCAGAAGAAGAAAGGGGGAAGCATTTATCCAATGAATTTCATTTCCCATCAGTTAAAGCTCACTCTATGAAACATTAACTTCCTTGCACTTTCAGATTGCATTTGTGAGCAGTGAGCAGTTTCCCATCATGGCCTGTGCAGTGGTATCAGAAAAGTGTAGGCAGGAAGCAAGAGATATTTAGTGCAGGCTGGAGGTGAGGTGCTGTCAGGTTTCACCTGCGCCAAGCTGGCCAAAGTCTATGAGGGCCTGGTTACCACAGGTGTGGCTGGAATAAGAGGTGAGGCTGAGAGGTTTGAAGTGGTGCATAAGAGATGTTTTATGCAAATAGTAAAATGACTAATCACTTATAAATAGGCGTTGAATACTATGTTTTAGATAGCATCATTGAGCCCCCAAAGAATACTTTGGCTTTAATTCAACGTATGAATTCTGTAGCTGTTTCCAAATCACACACACTTCACTCTGGTGTTTTGACATTAGCAGAGCGTCAAGATTGGATTACAAGATGATATTCAATTAAAACATATTCTAAGGGAAGAAAAACTATGAAAACACACTAGATGTGAGGCAAATCAGAATTTAAAGGAGATGAAGACACCCACTCACCTAACAAAAGCAACACGATTATTCTAGAATTGGGTCTATTTGCAGGTATTTGATTGAAATAAGATTTTATCTGGGAATATTTATGTTTAGCAAGACTTTAAAACTGTTTCTCAAAACTTGACACCTAGATACCCCAGTGTACTTGCAAAATCAAGTTAGACACACTAGCATTTACAGTCAAATCCACAAGGAAGATGATTTGATTCTTCTGATTCCTGGATAGGTTACCCATAGAAGTTTTACACCTGTCATGTCAAACATCGCTGGAATAAATACACTCACAACATGATGGCTAATAAAGAAACTTAGCCTGACCATTGCTACCAGAAGTCATCATCAGAATGGCGGTGCTCCATAATACATTTATTCATTAGGGTCAAACCTAGATGAGTATAATCAATAGATTTCCTCACTTAAGTCTTGTCTGCTGACCTAAACTTGACTATTAAATGTTGAGCCTAACTCCGTTCCAGGAGCACAGAGCTACTTTAATTTTCATTTCACTACTCAAGTTGCCCTTTAAGGTGCATTTAAGCAACAAGAGAGGAGAATATAATTTGGCTGAGTCCCAAAATGTCATGTTATACTTCAAAGAAAACACCAGTGTTCTTGTGCACTGTGACTACTTTTGCACCAGGACTTACTGATGAGTTTGTCAATTAGTTGAAGATCACCTTCCACTGTAAGGTACACACTGACACATCCAGGCTCCAGGGATGTGGCAGAATACATGTACCCAGTGAGAGCTGTTGAGCCTGCCGGTTGCTTTGGCAGGTTGAGTAGCAAGTTGGATTCCCAGACAACTATGTTATTTCTCCTGGCAGCTTTCAGATCAAGTACATGACATGCAATTTAGCATTCATGCATTTGCAACATATTGTGTATATGGGAGGTAGTTTCCTTGATTGCACTGTGATTTCTCTCACCTTAATTGAAGAAATCTAAGTCAAGACATCTCTGACTCACTGTTCTAGTTAAGAAATGAAAATAATGAGAAGCCAAATTATTATTGGCAAAAATAATTAAAAAGGAATAATTATGTAGTGTATTTGGGCTACAAAACAGTTCAAAAAAGTGGTGGTGCACAATGGAAGGAAGAATATGGAGCAAAAATATCAAGACTGTCAATCAAGATAGGATAGGTTATTCTGTGGTATCAACAAACTCCAAAATCTCAGTGGCTTAAACAAAATAACAAAAGCTTATTTTGTATTACTATTTCTTATCCAACATGGGATGACCATAGGGTGGTGAGTGGGAGGTTGAAGAACTCGGTCTGCTCTACATAATCTTCATTCAGGCTAATGGGAGCTCTAACAACTTAAAATGCTGTCATTTTAATACAAAACTTCAGGGTCCACTGCAACATGGAAAGACAGGGCTGGAGAGTTGAGCACAAGCATTACAATGCTTCTTCTTGAAGTGACATGCCACTTTTGATCTCATTACATTAGGCAGAACTAGTCATATAGCTTCTTCTAATTTCAAGGAGGTAGGAAAGTATACTCCTCTGTATGATGGAAGGAAAAGCAAATGGAATATATTGGAGGGTGCTGGTATGACACCACAATTTTAATCACGACTACCACTTTTGCATATCCCCTGGAAAATGACTTAACCTTTCTGATTCTCAGTTTCCTCCCTGTAAAATGAGGATAACAATTTTTACCTTGGAGTAATTATAAATACTAAATGACATAAATTTGTTAAAGTATTGAACAGAGTGCCCCACACATAGTAAATACTTGATAAATGATAGTCATTTTAGTTCAGAGGGAAAAGAGTCAGCTCTTATCACTTAGTCTTGAATTACCCAAGTTTATTATTTGCACAGATAAGATATATTATCTTAAAGCCAGTTTTCCCATCACTGTACATTTGGCCTGAAAATGTTGGTGTTTTTACTGATCTCCATTAGACCCTCTAGACCTAGACCTCTAGACTTACAGAAAGATAACTTATGATTGATCAAGATACTACTACCGTTAGTATAATTATTGTTATATGTTAAACATAGCAAAGACTGGTTACAGAACTCTTCTTAGATTAATAAATAAGTATGTTATATAACATAAGGTATACTTGTGGTTACTATGCATGCATGTTTCTGTTGCTCTGGGGCTATACAGAATTGATTAATGACATCTTTAGTAGCTTTTATAAGATGGTTAATATTTATGTTTCATGCATCTAGCTTTGTCTTTGTCTTATACTGTCAGCATCTAGGTAGGGTATCTTGCCGACTATTTCTTTTATTACTCTGTAGATGATAAGAATTGAATATATATTGAATAAAACTAATGATCTGTTTTATTAATTTATCTGTTTAATAAAACTAATGTACTTATTAAATGTTGAGACAAATCATTTTGATGCATGCATTTCTAAAATGTATTTCATGTGTCTCAGCCTTTTAAAGAGAGGGTAATAGCAATGCCCATTGATAATTTCCTCTCTCTCTCAAATTCAAACAACTCAAATTTACCTACAATGTGGATCCACATGATACAAGATGTCTCTTCAGCTCTGACCTCTCTTTTGAACTCCAGGTATACATTTCTAACTATAAACAGGGTATCCTTATCAGAATATCTGTATCTTCTGTCACCTCCAAGTCAACACGGACAAAGCTGACCTCCTTATGTTGCCTCACAAACCACGTTCGGTTGTTCATCCTCCAGTTTATCTAGTTTTACCTACAAACCTTATCATCATTCTTAACATCTCCCACACTATTCCTTACATCCAATCAGTAACCTCGTCATACTGATACCACTTCCTGAATATGGCTTATCTCTCTCTTTATTTCTATTGCTTTAGGTAATCTGCTGTTGCTGAAACAACCACAATATTCCCCCCAAACGAGGCTCTTCACCTCCATTCTTTCCTTCTTCAAATCAACTTTTACGCTGCTACCAGAAGAAGCCTGCTATTTTTTTCCAATGTTTTTTAAATGATACATTAAAAAAATGTTCTGGACACCTATCTGTGTACCTTCCCAAAATGCATCAACAGCTTATTTTCCAAATATGTTTGCCTACCTCTTGGACTGCGCAGCCACTCCCTTGGTAGAGTTCACTGGGCTAGCCAGAGCCAAGTTAAAGTAGCAGACTTGCATACCCATCATATCTCATATTCCAAGCCTGAATGCACTAAGACACTCCTCCATTTGTTGACATGAATGAAATGTCACACCTCAGTGCATGACCTGGCTTCTGCAGTGGCCTCCCAGTGACTGGATGTTACAACCTGGAAGTATCAAGTGTTAGTTCCTCATGAGGGGAATATGACCACTAAGTGAGTCAGGCAAATAAACTCCCTCTCCCTCCTCCCTTCTGCCTTCTGAGGACTGCTCCTAAAAGGTTTTCTCTTCAAGCTTTCTAGAAAAGTCCAGTAACAGTAGCGCCAAACAAACACCACCCCTGCTGAGAACAGCTGCTGTGTCTTTTCAGAGCACTAATGATGAAGCAAAAACCACCTCAGAATTCATTGCCTCATACTGCTTCATACCTTTCCTTGCCTCACTACCCTTCTTATGCTTTACCTTCAAATCCCTGGACTTGTCCTCCCAAATTAAGTGTCAGAATGTTAGTCTAGCTGCAGGCTCTGCTTACAGAGACCCAGGGCTAAGACACACTGTGGAAGTTGAAGAGTGTAAAGGGCACACAGTAAAAAGTTTCCTCTACCAAAACAAAACCTATATCCCAGAGTCTCACTTTCCTGCCCCAGAGGCATCCATTATTATCAGTTTTTGTGCGTCCTTTGAAAGTTATTCTATGTATATAAGCCCATGTATGAATGACTTCTATGTAATATTACATGCATACATATACATGAATACTCCCCTTTTTACACAAGCAAAACACAGAATATGCCCATTGCACCTTGCATTTTCACAGACTGAACTTTTCAAAACACAAATCCAATCATGTCACTCTCAAACTTAAAAGCTTCTGACACTGGCTTCTCATTGTCCCTGGATAAAATTACAATTCCTAACACTGAAAGCCCTCCATGGTCTGGCTCCAATCTAAGACTATAGCCATTCCCATCTTGTCCCCTGCCTTAATGTGCTTTTTATTTAGCCACATTCAGTGCTTTTCTGTTCCCATACAAGCAATGCTCTCCTCTGTCCATACATTTGTACATGCTGTTCCATTTGCACAAAATAATTGTTTCAATATGTATGTGTTAAATGATTAAATGAATCATTGAATCACTGTGGTCAACTAACAACTGCAGTTTGATGTTCTTTTTAAATGTTAGTTAACTGACAGAAGAGAGGAAAAAAAACACCTCAGTTTTCACAGCTGTGGACATATGTTTTAAACAGCATCTGCTGATATCTCTAAAATGGCTGTACTTTCTAAAGGCAAGGTAGGCATAAAGTTTTCAGAGGAAACCAAGTAAAAAAGCTAAGTAAAATAATAACTTTAATTTTCTATACAGTACTACTGTTGTAAGTATAATACGTAGGCTCTAAAACAGCTGTTTTTTTTTTATTACTTGCTGTTTTCAGGTGATTCATTTAATTCTGGCTTTCAGCTGTACCTTGGGTGATTGTTTTTGCTACACATCTGATAGGTGGATAAGTGGAGTGTTAATTGTTCTTTACAGTTTTTCAAAATCCTAATATACAGCACACATGAACAGAAAAGAAAGAAAGGGGCATTCAACTAAATTGCCTTTTCTCCTGCCTGCTTGTGGAAATATCACTATGCATTCAAAAACCTGAATGCTCATTAACACTGTAAGCATTCTATATGTGAAACTAGAGTCAAGTGTGCAGAACTGCTTACTAGGACTTTGAAGGAAAGATTATCAGATACTTATACAAACTTATTAAAAGGAAATTAAGTTTTAAGTCAGAGGTTTTGAGTTGTTTTAACTTTGTTCAGATGAAGAAGAAAACACGTCTTTGAGCTTCTTGAAAGGAAGAAGTTATATATGCATGAAGTATTGATTTATCCTTCTTGATCTAGGTCTCCCAGAACACCAACATTGTATAATGCATCTCCATTTGTTCATGATGTATTAAAGGGCATCCTAACTTTTTTCTCATACCTGAAGGTACTTTGAAATGAAGGCTTCTTCAAGTTATAGGCCTTTCTTAGAAAATAGCTTCTTGTTTGCTCTTCTCTACCACTGTTGTCCATGTTGTGATCTGTTAAAGGCATACAAAGATTTCTCTGTATCTCTCTAGTCCAAATGGATTGTGTATATGCAGTGAGGCTTCTGTCAAAACTGGCTATTAAAAGACTGTCATGCCTACACCTGTACTTAAAGAGGGATAAAACAATAACAGTTACTAAACCAAGCTGAAATGTCAATATCCTTTGATTGTAGGCTACGAATGAAGGCTACGGGAAGTTGCAGTTTTAAGTTACCTGCATTAGATATGAATGTGACAAACTAGATGTGAAATGCTTAGAATTTAAGAAATGAATTTCACTTTGAGTAGTGAGAAAGTAGAACAAATTTCTATGATGGAGAGGTTGTGGGTCAATTCTACTCAATGTGATATCCGAGTGACCAATTTTAATGGTTTTAAAGTTGCTAAACATATTTAGGCAATGTTTACCCACAGGCCAGCTTATTATGTCCTTATATGCCTTATACAGACTTATTGATTATATTTTGATTTCGATTTATTCTTTTTATTGCACTGTAAGTTTCTGTGGAATGCCTCATCTATGAAGTGCTTTATCTCCAGGGGGTATGTGTAAAATCGTTGTGACTCATCCTTTGGGTAAACTTGGCCTTTTTTTATGGTAGATGAGTAAGAAAGTTGACAAGTGAAAGATCAAGAGGTGACATGTTTAGAATAACAATTAAATGTAACTTAAGGATCCATAAAACAGGCTTCACAGTGTTGAGGTAAATATACATATATTATATTTATGACCATAAGAAAAATCAGAGTAAAACCCACTCAGTTTTCTGGGAAAACTAGTTGTGATAACTAGTTCTTAGATTATAGAAAATGATAAGTTTTAATTATTATTCAGGAACATAGAAGATAATTAATCCTTAGCACTAATAGTCTTATAGTTTTTATCCCCAATGCCAACATTTAGGGGGTTCAGCAAAGGAAATCAAGAAACTAAGGGAAAAATCTATTGCAAAGAAATGAGAGGAAATTTAAGAGTATGAAGAAAACAAAATGTTATACTAAAAGCATCAAAGTACTGACAAAGTCAGGTTCATTTAGAGTGGCTGTCTTCATACAAATGAATAGAAAGATATTCCATGCTCACAAATTGGAAGAATTAATATTGTTAAAATGTCCATATTACCCCCGGCAATCTACAGACTAAATGCATCCTTATCAAAATCCCAAAGGCATTTTTTACAGAAATAGACCAAACAACCCTAAAATTTGTATGGAACCATAAAAGGTCCTGAGTAGCCAAAACAATCTTGGGAAAGTAGAACAAAGCTGGAGGCATAAGAGCCTTGAATTCAAACTATATTACAAAACTACTGTAACCAAAACAGTAGTATTGGCATATGGACAGACATATAGCTCAGCAGAACAGAATAGCTAGCCCAGAAATAAACCCACTTATATATGATAATTAATATATGACAAGGAGGCAGGAATATACCATGGGAAAGGTCACTCTCTTACATAAATGTTGTTTTGAGAGCTTGACAGCCACATGCAAAAGAATGAAACTAGACCACTCTCTTACACCATATACAAAATGGATTAAGGACTTGAATATGATACTAGAAACCATAAAATTCGTAGAAGAAAACATAAGTGGGAAGCTCCTTGACCCTGCTCTTGGAAATAATTTTTTGGAGCTGACTCCAAAGGCAATTACAACAAAAGCAACTAAACAAAGGGGACTACATGAAACTTAAAAGCTTCTGCACAGGAAAGGAAATCACCAACAAAATTAAAAAGCAACCTCCTGAAGAGGAGAAGATACTTGCAAATCATGTATCTGATAAAGGGTTAATATCCGAAATATATAAAGAACCCATACAATGCAATAACAACAACAACAAATTGGGTTAAGAAATAGGCAGAGAACCCAAACAGACATTTTTCCAAAGAAGATACAAAGATGGCCTACAAGCACGTGGAAAGATGCTCCATGCTGCTCAACACCAGGAAATGCAAACCAAAACCACAATGAGGTACCATCTTACACTTGTCACAGTGGATAATATCAAACAGACAAGAATAACCAGTTTTGGCAACAATGCGAAGAAAAGGGAACCATGACATACTGTTAGTGGGAATGTAAACTGTTGTAGCCACTATGGAAAACAGTATGGAGTTTCCTCAGAAAAGCAAAAATAGAACTACCATATGATCCAGTAATTCTACTTTGGGTATTTATCTAAAGAAAATGAAAATACTCATTTGAAAAGATGTATGCACCCCTTTGTTGATTGTGGCATTATTCACAATAGCCAAAATATGAAAACAACCAAAGTACTGGACGACTAGATAAAGCAGATGTCGTGTATATATGTGTGTGTGTATATATATCTATATCTATCTCTATATATGTATATATAATGGAGTATTACTCAGCCATAAAAAGTAATGAAATCTTGCCACTTGTGACAACATGGGTGGAACCTGAGGGTATTATGCTAAGGGAAATAAGTCAGACAAAGACAAATATCGTATAATTTCATTTATATGTGGAATCTAAAAAGTAAAACAAAGGGGCTAAAGAGGCACAAAATCTCAGTCATAATATAAATTAGTCATGGGGATATAAGTACAGCATAGAGACTACAGTCAATAGTTCTGTAATATCTTTCTATGTTGACATACAGTAACTACACTAATTGGGGTGAACATTTAACAATGTACATAACTATGAAATCATTATGTTGTATACTTGAACTAATATAATATTGTATATCAGCTATACTTCAATAAAAAATATCAGAAAATATCTCCATTACAAGGTACTAGGTGCTCTCATAGATCATCTTCGAAAAAATCCTGGAACTTATATCTACTAGTGGAGAAACCAGTGTTCAAGAAAATAAAATGAATATCATTGATCAAAAAGGTTTCTGAAATTTCCATTACCCTACTCTACAGTGTTGTAAGATAAATTAAAGAATGTATGGAAACAGTGCTCCCCACAAAGTAATGCTGGTAAATAAAAATCGCATGGAATTTGAAAAAAATCAAAATAAAAATGAAAAGTATAATAAGCAAACAAAAGAAAACTCAAAGATGCAGAGAACAGACTGGTGATTGACACAGGGAAAGGGAGTTGGAGTGTGGGTGAAATGGGAAAGGGAGGTCAAAAGGTACAAACTTCCAGTCATAAAATAAGTCATACGGATGTATGCACAATATGGTGATGACTATAGTCAATATTATTTATTGTATATTATGTAACTTTATATGATGATGGGGGAAATTAGGCTTATTGTGGTGATCATTTCACAGTGCATACAAGTTTCAAATCTGTTGTACACCTGAAACTAAATAATGAAATAATTCAAAAATTCCTCACTTAAATGAACTAAATCCAATAGAATACAATATTTTTAGAATGTTAATAATATACTTAAATTACATGCATGCTGTCACTGATTGAGGTATTTGTCTAAGAAAATGCTTTCTAATACATAGTTTATTGTCTTACTTGACATTGCCTGCAAAATTTCTTCTTAACCATTGTATATTCAAGTAGTATAAGGTCAAAATGACAGAATGAGAAGTTTAAAATGACTTGCACATCAAACAACTTATATGTTAACATACTACAATTATTAACCTAGTACCATTTTACATTCTCACCAACAGTGCACAGGCTTCCAATTTCTCCACATCCTTGCCAACACTTGTTATTTTCTCTGTTTTTAATAATGGCCATCACAATGGGTACGAAGTGATATCTTGACTTATATGTCAACTTATTATATGATTCCAGTAGCTTATACACTTGGAAGAATACAATCAGGCACTAAAATTAAAAATTGAGATTACCAATTATAAAAATTTACTCTCAACAGCAGTACATATGGCAAGCTACACAGTTAGATTTTGAGGTCCTTCAGGCCAAGCGTAATGTTTTGTCATGTAGGGGTCTTCCAGAAGATGGCTCAGCACACAGTAAGTTATTAAGAATAATGACTGTAGAAAGAACCAATAAAGTGAAAAAGTAACCAACTGAATGGGATAAAATATTTGCAAACCATATATTTGATAAGGGGTTAGCATCCAGAATATATAAAGAACTCCTTCAACTCAACAATAAAAAACGAACAATTCAATTAAAGTGTGAGCAAAGGACTTCAATGTACACTTCTCCAAAGAAGGTATACCAATGTCCCAAAAGCATATGAAAAGATGTTTAACATCATGAATCATTATGGAAATGCAAATCAAAACCAAAATGAGATATCACTTCACACCCCTTAGGATGGCCACTATCAAAAACAATCAGAAACTAACAAGTATTGGCAAGGATATGAAGAAATTGGAAAGCTTGTGCACTGTTGGTGAGAATATAAACTGTGGCCACTGCTATGAATACTATAGTGGTTCCTTAAAAAATTAAAAATAGAAATACTGTAAGATCCAGCACCCCCACTTCTGGGTGTAAATCCCCCCAAATTGAAAACAGAATCTTGAACAGATATTTGCACATCCATATTCATTGACGCTTCATTCACAATAGCCAAGAGATGTCCATCAAAAGATGAGTGGACAAAGAAAACTTGGTATATACATATAATGGAATATCGTTTCGCCTTAAAAAAAGACGGAAATTCTGCTATTTGTGACATTGTGGATTTACCTTTCAGACAGTATGCTAAGGTGAAATGAACCAGTCACAAAAAGACAAACAATGCATAATTCCATTTATATGAGGTATCTAAAATAGTCAAATTCTTAGAAACAGAAAGTAGGATGGTGGTTGCCAGTGTCAGCGGGTAATGGGGAAAGAGTTGTTCCATGGATACAGTTTCAGTTTTGCAAGATGAAAAAATTCTACAAATCTGTTGCATAACAATGTGTACACAGTTAACACTACTTAAATGTGGTTAAGGTGGTAAATTTTATGTGGTTTTGATCATCAATTTTTTTTAATGGCTTCTTCAGGTACCACTTACTGTCTTTAACAACTAGGAACAGTGATATGAAGGTCTTCTCTTCAAATTTCTTATCTTATCAGAAAGTTATCTATTTTCTGGCTGCAATTAAATCTAATGATAATGGATAACTTGTATTGATGGAGTGCTTATACTTATACAACTATGTGAAGCATTTTGCATGCAACATCTCATAAAATACTTAACAACCACTCTATGAGGTGAGTATAGTGAATGATGCCCAGGTCACTGGCACAGAAACAGAGGCTGCAAAAGGAGAAGTCGTCTACCTGAGGTTACAAAGGCTGTAAATGGTACAGTTGGAATTTTAATCTGTATCTCTGTGTGACTCGAAAGATTGTAAACTAATCACTTTAGTCAGTTTGGTGCTGCTTTTCTTTGTTAAAGAGAAAAAAATTTATTGAACAATTTATTCAATGCCTTGTACCTGGCACTGAGCATATCAAATTTTTGACTTTTTTTATTGAAGTATAGTTGATGTACAATATTATATTGTTTCAAGTATACAACACAGTGACTCAACAGTTTACATACATTATTGAATCCTTACCCCAACTAGTGTTAATTACCATCTGTCAACAGAGAGGGACCACTTCTGTTTGAATGCTGTTATCTTCATGCATACATTGGGTTGGGGAGAAGCAAATGAGATTCTTTGTAAATACTGGTGTCCCTTTACAGCAAAACGGATGAACTCATCCTGCATTTACTGAGCTTCCCTTTATCACAAGAGAGCATTAGAAAGTATATGCCGGCTAGGTGTTGGAAAAACTGGACAGCTACAAGAAAGAGAATGAAACTGGACTACTGTCTAATCCCATACACAAAGGTAAACTCAAGGTGGATCAAAGACCTGAATGTAAGTCATGAAACCATAAAACTCTTAGAAAAAAACATAGGCAAAAATCTCTTGGACATAAACATGAGCGACTTCTTCATGAACATATTCCCGTGGGCAAGGGAAACAAAAGTAAAAATGAACAAATGGGACTATATCAAGTTGAAAAGCTTCTGTACAGCAAAGGACACCATCAGTAGAACAAAAAGGCATCCTACAATATGGGAAAATATATTCATAAATGATGTATCTGATAAGGGGTTGACATCCAAAATATACAAAGAACTCATGCACCTTAACAAACAAAAAGCAAATAATCCAATTAAGAAATGGGCACAGGACATGAATAGACACTTCTCTAAAGAAGAAATTCAGATGGCCAACAGGCACATGAAAAAATGCTCCACATCGCTGGTCATCAGAGAAATGCAGATTAAAACCACCATGAGATATCACCTCACACCAGTGAGGATGGCCAACATCCAAAACACAAACAACAACAAATGTTGGTGAGGATGTGGAGAGAGGGGAACCCTCCTACATTGCTGGTGGGAATGCAAATTAGTTCAACCATTGTGGAAAGCAGTATGGAGGTTCCTCAAAAAACTCAAAATAGAAATACCATTTGACCCAGGAATCCCACTCCTAGGAATTTACCCCAAGAATGCAGCAGCCCAGTTTGAGAAAGACAGATGCACCCCTATGTTTATTGCATCACTATTTACAATAGCCAAGAAATGGAAGCAACCTAAGTGTCCATCAGTAGATGAATGGATTAAGAAGATGTGGTACATATACACAATGGAATATTATTCAGCCACAAGAAGAAAACAAATCCTACCATTTGCAACAACATGGATGGAGCTGGAGGGTATTATGCTCAGTGAAATAAGCCAGGCCGAAAAAGACAAGTATCAAATGATCTCACTCATATGTGGAGTATAAGAACAAAGAAAAAAAACTGAAGGAACAAAACAGCAGCAGACTCACAGAACCCAAGAACGGACTAATAGTTACCAAAGGGAAAGGGACTGGGGAAGAAGGGCTGGAAGGGAGGGATAAGAGGGTAAAAGGGGCATTAAGATTAGCAGACATAGGGTGGGGGGGCACGGGGAGGACTGTACAGCTCAGAGAAGACAAGTAGTGATTCTCATCTCACTACACTGATGGACAGTGACTGTAATAGGGTTGGTGGGGGGGACCTGATGAAGGGGGTAGTTTAATCATCACAATATTGCTCATGTAATTGTAGGTTAATGATACTAAAATAAAATAAATTGTAAAAAAAAAAAAGAAAGTATATGCGAACGTATGAGAAATACAAAGATGAATATGATATGACTCTCAAGTCCTTTGCAGTCTGTCTGGGGAGATCAGACAAGTAAACAGATGATTGTGATTCAGAGTGGTAGGAGCTATGGAGTGTTAGGAGAGGTTGCTGTGGGGGCAGATAGGAGGGAAACTGAACCAAGTTTGGTGGGTTCAGAGAAGTTATCTCAGAAGTCCCAGGGAAACTTGCAGGTGGAAAGAGGTAGATAAGCAAAGAGAGGTGGGGGCAGCAGAAAGACTTGTTTTTCAGGCAGAGGGAGCATCATATATAGAGACCTTGAGAGGATGGAGTATGGGATATTTGGGGAACAGCAAGTAGTTAAATAAAACTCTAATAACAATACTGTTTGGTTGAGCATATTGTTGTATTTCATCTGTTCAGTGTCAGGAAGTGGGTTTCTAGCTTCAGCTGTCCATTGAAGAGTGTCCTGAGAGAGCTGAATTACATATTTGGAGCATGCTTCATTGCTACATCTCTTCAGTGCCCTCTGAAACATGTAACACCTGCAACTGTCCCTTGGATTAAAGAAAGGTAGACTTAAGACTGGTGTCTTCAATAAAATCTTTGTACTTCAGCTCCTTGGTGGGATAGGTAGAAACTATTTGAAACCCTCTACCACAAGCATTTAAAGGACCCTTGCCATTACTGTTTCAGAGTTAGTACATAGAAAACAAAATGCATTATCACCGTGCAGGCACTACCATTAGAAAACCAGGCTCAGAACAAATTGTCATATAGCATATGTGTATATCTTATCCAAGTTGGGCACTGAGAAAACTATGCCTACATGGCATATGTTTGAATTGGCAGCCAGTTTGTGGCATGTTGTGTAGATGACTGAAAGAGTGGGGAAAAGGCATCTAGGTTAAATGACATGATATCCCTTCCACTGAGCTTTTTTCTATGCTAGTACAGAATGCAAGGCAAAAATTACTGTCAGTATTACTATTCTCAACTATATAACCATGCAAATGAATTCTTGGATATGGATTCTTGCAAGATTTTTCTGCCTAATTCAACATATACTTATAGATCATATAACTACATACATGATACTGTGTTATTGGAATAAAGGACCTAAAAATAGACTGCAATCTATTGGAGGTGTATATAACTAACCTCAAAATACTGAGGTAGTGTTTAATAATGTATGAGGAAACTTCCACAGGCTTCGAGTAGGAGATGACATTTGAACTGATCCTTGACAGGAACATAAAATACCAACAGGTGCAGACTGCAGGAAAATATTCTGGAATGTGGGAATAATAACAACAAAAACCACAATAAAATGTAATAATTACTGAGAGCTCCTAATCCACCAGGAATTTTTCTAAACACTCATATCCTTAGCTCATTTAATCTTCAAAACAACCTTATGTGGTAGACACTATCATTATACACCTTTCAATGAGGAAAATGGTCTACAGAAAAATCAGAAATATGAAATAACTGTCCAGGGCCAGACCGCTAGTAAATGCTACAGCTAAGATTCAAAATAAGGCACTCTAACCACAGAACATATATCCTTGACATGCTCAGACACATTGTTACATTTTTCCACAGACTACGTCTTTATTCATATACGATGAGGGAGCAGTTAAGAAAATAGTTTGAGACTAGATCATCAAAGACTTTAAAAGTCACACAAAGGAATTTTCAGTTCATTATGGAAGTAATGACTGGAGTAAGATTAGGGAGTAATAATGGCTTTGGAGGAGGTAAGTGACATAATGCAACCCACTCTGGGAATATGATCTTAACCATACCATGAATAATGCATTTAGAGATAAGGGCATCCAGGCAAGAGAGACTAGTGATTGAGGCCATGAAAATTCCTGCTGTCCCTTCTATGAGAGCTGCTGCTTTAGATAAGTGGAGAGATGGAAAATAAAAGATACATTCAATTTTTGGTGCTAGAATGGAATGCATTAATGGGAATATAAACATTTCAAAGCCCATAGCCCAATTGAAGTCCCCAACCATCATGTTATTTATATTGTAGCTGTTTCTGAATTTTCCAAGCAAAGAAATACCAGATAGGTTTTCTCATGTCATGACCAAAATAACTAATCTCAATTAGAATTATGCTTAAGAAAGCGTCTTGGCATGATAGAAAGTTAATGCTCTGTGAGGATTTGACAAAGAAGCCCTTCATGTAAACTTTTGCTTGAGGGCTATGTACACTATTTTAGAGGCTTATATTTTCTCACACTATATTCAAGGGCACCATTTAATGGATTACCACATTATTTCAGCAGCAAATTAAATTTTATCTTAATGGCCTAAAACTGTTAATTTATCTCCTAAAGTCTAACTCTCTAAAAGGGAATGACTTAGGTATGGGAAGAATCTGGCACAGTTTCTTATTGCTTAAGAGTATTAAATTTTACCTTAGAAGTCCAACTTACTACCATGGAAATGGGGTGTACTGGGAATGAGGAACTCATTTATTCTCAGAGACCAAGAGGTAGCACACTGTAGTTGTTAAAGTATAGTATCTGGACCACAATGCTTGGATCCAAATTGTGTTGACCTTGGTCAAGTTACTAAACAACTCTGTCTTAATATAATCTTTTGTAGAATAGGGATGCTCACATCATCTACTTCAAATAGTAAAGATTAGATAAGTTAAAACATGCAGATCTAAAGCTCTTTGTACATTGCCTGGAATATACAGAATTTGATTATTCTGTATATAATCAGGTAGCTATTATTCTAAGGTTATATAAAGTAGACTGTGTACCTCAAGAGCTATACTTTTCATATCACTTACCCATTATATCATTGGGGTGTCTTTGTGCTAATTAGAAGAGCCAACATACAAACTTTACCCCATAATGGGTGTCTCATTTTCTTCTAATTTCCAATTTTCCTTTGTGTCAGAACTTCAAGGAATGTTAAATATCCTATGTGCTGTAATGGTGAATGGAATCTTGGCTCTGTGACTTAAAAGTGATGGGAAAGTGACAGATTAGATACTTCCATTCAGAATTTACTGGCTTGTCTCTAATAATTCACAACATCTATTATATATGTTTCCGTTATGAACGCTGTTGCCGATTAACTTGCCTACTAGAATTTGGTTGACAAACTACATGCAAAAACACTAGGGAAAAAATCAGCAGGTGAAGAAGGAAAACCATGCATGGCATGATTTCTTTCTTTACTGCAGACCAATAAACATTCCATAATTATTTCTGGTCTACAGCTTTACTGCAATAAACTTGACCATGAACAACATTTTTGCAGGGATCAGAATTTCTTCCTTCCCCTATGGGAGGTGATGTAAGTTTTGACACCTAAAAAAAGTGATAAAATTGAACAACATGCCTCAATGCCATAGATTTACTCCCCTATGATCAGAGTTCCAATTACCTAACACTTTCCTTGTACAGCTTATTGCAAAGAGTCTAGGGGGTAGGGAACGGGGGTATAGCAAGGTCCACCAGGGGAAATGATCTTTGATTACAGCAGGGAAGGACACATTTTTGTATAGAGCAGGAGTGGGTATATATTGAGAGAGCTGGTTTGGTAGATTTACAATGATTAGGCGAAAGCATGACCCCTTCGGACCACTGTAACCTTACTGGATGTTCAGTGGAGATGCTTGCCTTTAGTGTTACAACTCTTTATCTTAGCAAACATCAAAATGTGAGCAGAAAAAAAAAAGAAAGAGGGAGAGAAAATAAGCTATTGATTTTCTCATGTTGTCTTAACCCAGAGCCTAATTAAAGGTCAGTATATGTATCCATCTCAAAGACCGATTTTTGGATAGGCACCATGGTTTCCTGACACCGGCGCCGAAAGAAACTCGTTGATATTCTACAGATACTGTGAAAAAGAAAATATTTCAGCACGGCAAACATTCTCTTAGGAAAATCAGACCCAAAGAAGATAAACTCCAAAATAATTTGGTGGCTTTTCAATAGCCCAGATAAAAGTGGGGATATCTTGACTGGGTCAGTGGATTGGATATAGGGTAGAAAGGGAGACTTTCTGAGTGTTCTACTATGGATTGTCATTAATCCCAGAACCTTAAAAAATGTCTATGTGTCAGGGGACTAACATCTAGTTCTGTCTTCAGTTCATCCTGAACTGTAGCAGTAAATGCATATGTTATCTTCAACTTTTCCACACTACATTGTGGTAAAACTCACATGAAATCATCTGAATTATGAGTTGCATAGAATAACTGAAAAGAGAAGGAAAACAGTATGGTTCCCTGATTCACTTGCAATGGTGCAATCTACCCAATTCCTCCTTCCCTCTTGTCCACAGCTCCATCTTCTTCCCTGTATTCAGGTGTATAAATACTGTCCATGGAGCCCATGCCTTATAGTGTCTCATGAAAGAGCCTTGGAGAACTGCTTTGCAATAACAAGTAAGTAAAGCCTGGCTCACCTCTGGCTTGTGTGCTTCATACATAAGCCCACTTTCTGATCAGAGCATAATAAGAATTGACAAGGTAATGGGGAGGGAGTGATTATAAATGGGCCCAAAGTTTCATTTGGGGATGATGGAAATCTTCTAAAATTAGACTTTGGTGATGAATGCACAATACTGTAAATATGTTAAAATTCATTACATTGTACACTTAAAAGGATGCATTTTATGTTTCATATAAAATACCTCAATAAGTTGGCTTTTAAGAAAAGAACTGGCAAGAACTAATTTTTGGAAAAATTTACATAATGCTAAAAATGTGGATGAAAACAGGAAAGTAGAATTCATATCTGGGAGCTATATATACAACAGCAGCTCTCAAATTTTTTGGTTTGTGAACTATGCTGGTAGGAGAAAAAGCCCTATGCCCACCCTACCCCTCCAACTCCAGTCAATTTTTCTAATTTACTACTGTAAAGAAAACTGCACCGAAACCCCTCCCTAGAAAGGGTGGCAACTGTGGCACTACGGTAACAGCTGCCTGATTCTTTCACATGAGGCTTAATTTAAAACTGTGAGTAATAAAGTATTTCTGCAATTAGTCCCCTTTATTTCTTTTTTCTCTTCTGCCTCTTAATCTCCCCTAGATTCTAATAAATCTTGCCTGTACTTTTGGAGTGGTCTCCTGTCAAAAGGGAAGATCAGTAAATATTCTAGTCTACTGATGTATAGTACAGTACACAAAGTGCTTTATATTTTCCAAATAGCCTCTGTTCAACTATATTTTTTTTAAGTTTCTACTCAAGATTAAAGGTCTCTCTCCATCTTCCTTTGTATCACTGAACCTAGTAATTGCTCTGACCAAGAAGGTAAATAACAAACACAACATTCACTTTGCCTTGGATAAAAAAATAGTCTCTAACCTCTAAACAAGATTGTTAAAAAAAATCACTCTGAAAGGAAAGAGCTGGCAGATGGATACAGACGTGTTAGGACAAAGCTGGCCTTGCAAGGGGGGTCCAGTCAAGTGTTGTGACCTGCACTGAATTAGGCTAGTTGGGTTCCAGTTGGGGGGGAATAGATTATCTCACCATTTCACATTCATTTTCAGAATTAATGTATTGTCCAGCTCTAGTGATAATAATGATTTTATCTGCTCTATATATTTAAGAAATTTGAATGGCTCTTAAAGTTTCAATAAGTATACCTCAAGGTCTTTTGTATAATCCAGTATAATTTTATACTGGAATGATTTATGCTTGCATTATATGCAGGAATACTTTGTGGCTTTGAATTCAGAATCCCTCATCTGTCCTTCACCCTTATACACTTGGACCTTATTATCTAAGGTTCTTAGGAAGCCCCCAAAACATTCCTCCTTCATATCCTGTCAAACCATTCTTGGTAAAATGATGTATGCACATTTCATCTCCCTTAACCTTCAGATATGTGTCTTTTTCTAGCTACTTCTTTCATGTGGAATACTTTATTTTTCTGCATTAATTTATGTTCCTTCCCATCTTCAAGACCCAGCCCCAGTTCTTCTGTAAGAAGTCGTTTCTGATTGCTTCACTTGCCTTTCATATAGGAATACAAATTCTATTGTTAGCATCATATCCCAGAGATTTTATTAGTTGGCCAAAGTCAACTTAAAGGGATTTCTCCTTGAGGGCAAAATTATGTCATTTTTTTCATAACCCCACAAAGGCTTAAGACATTTGTTAATGAGCTTTAAGGTCAAAAAGGAATTTCTCCACCTTATTGATAAACATGCTATATTTGGTTAACTGCTAAGTTATTCCAATTTTTTAAATATCAACTTTGTTATAACTGTGTTGGGCCTGTGATCTTTACTGGAGAGGCATAAAATGGACCTCTTCTGAGCAAGGATATTAAAAGAGTTGATGGATCAAGTGGTCTAAATTGGTATAGTAAATCCCAAAAGATGAGAATAAGAGTAACAAAGTTTTATAAAATTTGGAAAATAAGTAAGCTTGGCAAAAGGATTTTTATTTCATCAGGCTTAAAGAGCATAAGCATCTTGTTCAGAAACCACTGAGATTCTCTTATTTCCCATGTTCTCAAAACGAGCAAAGAAGGGAGAAAAAAGCTCAGAGTTAAGTTCTCATTTAGATTGTACTGTGTTCTGGCCTGCCTTCATTCCATCCATTCTTCTATTTTTACTGTCATGAACATTCATCAAGTACTATACCTACTGCAATGCAAGGGAACACTTATTTTACCGCCCCTAAATTGGCCTCTATACATTTCCTTAAGAAGAAAGGCAGGGTAGACTAGGAAAAAGCAGCAGATTGTGACTAGGCCCATTGCATAATTTTCATTTTATACACACATCTGTTCAAGCATTAATTTCCATGTATCTATCGACAACTAAACTCTTACTTAAGAATCAGGTTTTCATAGACATAACATAATTTTTAGACAACCAAAGAAGTAACATATGGCTTGAATTTTTCTTCTATCACTGCTACTTCCTATTATTATAATGGTGAAAACACCAAGTACAAGTAAAGTTCATTCGCATTTATTTTAATTAGCCATTAAATATTTTCCTTCATCAGTTTAACATATTTTTAGCTTTACATTTCAGATTTTAAATCTGGAGGTAAAATCTTACTGTAGGGTATGAGAGTTTCTTATCTGCAATTCATCAAGAATTAGCCAGTGATTAAATCCTAATATTCTCCTTTCCATTTCCTGAGATGCTACCACATCTTTCCAGCTTTCCTGGGAAAAAAAAGTCTAAGCCAACAGTCACAGTTTCTTCTAGGACTACAATTACAGAGACAGTCATACCAGTCAGAGAATCTAAAAAGTGATCTTTTCCTGATCCCAGCTTCTCTTTTCAAAAGTCTTTTAGAACGAGCCAGATCACTAAGGGCTGAGAGGGTTATGTACCTGTGAAACTTACAGTTAAGATCATTTTCCTTCTGTAAGTGTGCTATCATCCTCTCTTATCAATAATACTAACCTAACAACCTCCCAACTTTCTTAAATTACAATTGAGCTTTTTTTTTTTTTTTTAACTGCAGCAAAGGTGAGCATGCTAGATCTGGAGAAAGACTTCAGTTAGTGAGTAACACTTAGGCACCAAAGAGTTGTCTTCCATCTTCACTACAGTGCCTGACCTTCCCACCATCAGAGTTATTCTTTTATGTTAGGGTGGTGTCTTAAGGAAGTCCCAATTTAAGTAAAAGTATATTGCCTACGAAGAATAAAACCACTGGCAGTTACTAAAACATCTGCACAGCTTATCTAGCAGTGGCAATGAAAAACTTGAGAAAAGCATGCAAGGAGGGCAACAGCTACATTTGATGAAGGAGAGGAAAGTTTTTACTGTGCAGAAAAAGTAGATTTATACTGAAATTCCCTGTGAGAGTCTCTTGGTAATATGAGGACACAGATGCCAAGACAAGTATAAGAAAGGAGGGAGATTTATGTAAATAGGAGGGAGAAGGGAGCCAAAGATAGCCCTCAAAACTTAGCTTGGAGCCAGCTTTGGTCTACAACAGGAAATAGCTACTTGAAAGTGAAAAATGATTTAATTGTAATGTGTGCATGCACATGTCCACAAGTGATGGATGCGTGATTGTTTACATTTTGAAAAATGTTCTGCACTGAAAACTGTACCGCATAAAAGTACTAATAATTGACACAAAGATTTTAAAGTAAAACAATCTTTGTAACCAGGTTAGGAAACAAGGAGGCTTATACATTATTAATACCATTTCACCTATTCTAGCAGCCTAAGGGAACCGCTAGAACAATTTACAGAAAACAAGATAAGTGTGCCTTAACACCTATATGGCTGTTTGTGGCTCTGTTGCATGTCAACAGCTCCAATTTTGTATTGGGACATTCAATACCATAAAAGTCGCCGATCTCGCTTGATCTTCAGTAGCTAAAAAGAAATGTTCAGTTGTATTCTGTGTAACAAGAACATGTCTTACCATTCTTTGACACTGTTAACAGTAGTGCATAACTTATGTTCTGGTCAAGAAGAATTTAAGTCATTTATCAGAAATAACTAAGTAGAATTACATTTCTAGAAGTAATTTAGATTCTGCCAAGTGGACTAAAGAATAACATGGATGGACCTGGAGGGCATTATGCTAAGTGAAATAAGTCAGACAGAAAAACAAATATTGTATGATTTCTCTTATACGTGGAATCTAAAAAAAACAGAAACAGACTGATACAGGAAACAAACTGTTGGGTACTAGATCAGGGAGAGACTGGTGGGCAGGTGAAATAGGTGAAGGGGATTAAGGGGTACAGACTTTCAGTTATGAAATAAGTAAGTCACAGGGATGTAACGTAGAGCATAGGGAACATAGTCAATAATACTGTAATAACTCTGTATGGTGACAGATGGTAACTAGATTTGTCATGGGGATCATTTCATGATGCATAAAAATATTGAATCACTATGATGTACGCCTGAAACTAATGGGATATTGTATGTCAATTATAGTTCAATAAAAATAAAAAAACTTTGTATCAAGTAAAGCCATTTTCCAACTGGATAAGTTAGAACAAAAATTGGGCAGAGGAAATTAAAAGCCAACGATCAGGGAGTTTAACATAAGAGGGCACAAAGTTTACTGTAACTAAGTTTAAATCTCCAGGCTCAGGTGATTTCATCCACTCAAGACAGAAGGGAGTGAAATTATGAAATTTAAATTAATTGAAATATATTTTAAGTCCAGTACTCAGGTACATAAAACTACTTTATGTGATATGGTAATGCTATGGACTGAATTGTGTCTCTCCACCCAAATTGTGTATCCCCTACTATGGTGGTATTTGGAGATGGAGCCTTTGGGAGATAATCTGGTTTATATGAGATCATAAGGCTGGGGCCCTCATGATGGGATTAGAACCCATATAAGAAGAGACAGTAATGACCTTGCTTTCTCCCTCTCCTTGCTATCGGAGGACAGAGTGAGAAGGCTGCCATCTGTCAGCCAGGAGGAGAGTCTCACCATACAGTGACCATGCTGGCACCTTGATCTTGGATTTCTGACTTCCACAACTGTGATCAAATAAATTTCTGGTGTTTCAGCCACTCAATATATCATATTTTGTTATGGCAGGTTGAGCTTACTATGACAGGGAAACCTGATTAACAGCCAGTTAAAAGTGAGAACCTAGTACTTTCAGTTTACTAGAAGACTGACTGACATATTAAAATATGGTATGGCCAACAAGTAAATGCTAAATTAGACTGCAGAAGTGAAAGTGCTGCTTCCACTAAAAAAATGAACAACTGGTGATAATGTACCTTTATTCTAGTGAGCCCTTTTCATCATTGTTATACTTAATTTAGGGCACTGCATTTTAAGGGGGATGTTACAAAGCAATACCCAAAAGAGAATGGCCAATATGATGAAACAGGTAAAAAATAAAGGAGGACATGATGGAGACTGGGCATTAGGTCCACCATGTTGCACAAAGCCAGGGGGACAACATTCACACTGTAGTATGAGCAACTATACATAGCAGCCCTGGTAGAAACAGAGAAGTGGTTTGTAGTACTTTTTATTTTTTTCCCTAAATAAAATGATTGTGTAACTTTAGGGAAGAGAGGGTGATAGGACGTACAGTCTCTAAGGCCCCATCTAATCTCAGTTTTATGGTCCTATAAATGTGCTCATGTTTTTTAAAGAAAAGTTTCATAAAAAAGCATGTGGTAGTGAGCTTTTTAATTAAACTGGATTAACTCCCTGTCGAGGATACTGTAGACAACTTTCTCGCAGTGGGTTAGAGCTTGGACTGTAAGCCTCTAAAGTCTCTTCTCATGTAAGACTGTGATTCTGAGTTCAACACTCCATTTAAGAAGACATTAAAGTAAGTGAAAATTTTCTGAGAAAGAAAATTGCCATCAAATTAGAATGGTGTGCCCAATATATAATTAATTGTTGTTAAAGTCTTGGTACCCAACACAATGGAAGGAAAAAATGAGCTTTCTGATGAAATAATCATCATGATTTTTATAGCACTGTGTTTCAGAGTCTGTGCAGTACTACTAGGACATGTGTCTAGGTACAGGATACTGAGGAGGAGAAAAGGAGCTGAAAATAGCATAACTGAGTATCTATCACAGTACTGGGGTTCAAATGGCTGCTATTTCACTGTCTGCAAATCACCAAATAGAGCTGTTACAGCTCTGAACAATAGGGTGTAATAAAAAGAACATGGGTCTGGGGTGTATGATTTGGGCTCAAATCTCAGATTTTGTAGTGATTAGTGGTGTGATTTTAGGAAATTTAATCACCACAATAATCTCCACCATGACTATGATTTTAAAAAACAGCAATAATCAATGGTATTAATTGAGCATTGTTAGGTTCCAGGTTGCAATCCATTATTTGAAGGTAGGTATAATGGCCCACATTTTACATGAGCTCACACATTGTTAGACCACCAGTAAATTTTGGAGCTTATTTGACTCTATTGCCTATACTTTAAGGTTCTGTTATAAAACCCTGATTCCTGAGCCTTATTTTTCCCAGAGGTATAATGAGGAAAGTCCTTTGAAATGTTAGAAGTTAGAAATAACTTAAAGCATCTAACATACACTAACAGTTCTATAGATCATGGCTTTTATTATCATCATCTCTTTCCCCAACACTACCCTTCGAGACACATATCAGAGAATCAGGCAGTGAGATTTTTCACTCCCCATTCAAGATGTATCGCTTGGTTGTTTCCAAATGTGCAACCTTTAGGAATGAAGAATTTACCCAAAATGTAATGTACTAGTGAGTAAGAACAATGATTAATAAGATACTAAAGTAATAAAATATTTTGTCTATCACACTTTCTCACACTGACAAGGAATATTTGTGTGTGTACTAGTTCAGGAAAGGGTACACAAAAAAGACACTGATGGTACTAGAGTTAAATAAAATGATGTTTCTCAAGGACAACTGGATTTATATATCAAAAGCCTTAAAATTGTCCTTAACTTTAACCCAGTAATATTTCTTCTAAAAAGGTATCCTCAGAAACTAATCATTTGTGGACAAAAATTCATGTACGTGTGTGGGGAACTGCCTTTGAATCTCAGCCTTGCCACGAGGGTGGCCGCTGAGAACTACCTTTGAATTAAATCTAAGCCACGCCAAAGATGGCTGCTGAGAACTCAGCCACGCCAAAGATGGCCGCTGAAAGCCCCCTGGGTTCAGCTGCGCATGCGCACAACTCTGTGCATGATTGGAAAATTGAAAGTCGCCTTATTAGCATAGGTGTAACCAATCAGGAGAGACTTCACCCTATATATCCCATGCCCTGAGCCCCAATAAACGAGTTCTTTCTTCGAGTGAACTTCCTGTCACGTCTGATTGTCTCCGGCGAACGGCCAGCGGCGAGTGGTCAGCGGCCAGCGGTGGAGGCTGCAGGAATGGGCGGACAATCGGCGCTTACCTCCCTTACTTTGCCTGTTGGGGTAAGCCTCTCTCCCTCCCTTCCTCCCCTCCACTGGCTCAGAGGGTCGCAGGAAGAGCTTGTAACACAAAGAGACCTAGTCCTGACCGAGAGCAGGACCGGTGGGAGAGAGGCTAGAAACTCCAACATACGTGAACTTCATTGCAACATTAATTATAATGCTGATAAATTGACCACAACCTAAATGTCCAACAGTAAGAGTATAGCAAAGTAAAGTTTGGTCATGAAACATTATGCAGTTGTCAAAAACATGTTTGCCTAGGCCATGAGGAAATCTTTATGGTACAGTCTTTTTAATTTTTTTTATTTTTATTAAGGTATTAATGATATACATTCTTATGAAGGTTTCACATGAAAAAACAATGTGGTTACTACATTTACCCATATTATCAAGTCCCCACCCATACCCCAGTGTCATTACTGTCCTTCAGTGTGGATAAGATGCTACAGATTCAGTATTTGCCTTCTCTGTGCTACACTGTTTTCCCAATGACCCCCCATACCATGCATACTAAACATAATACCACTCAATCTCCTTCACCCTCCCACACCCCTCCCCTTTGGTAACCACTAGTTCCTCCTTGGAGTCTCCGAGTCTGCTGCTATTTTGTTCCTTCAATTTTGCTTCATCGTTTTACTCCACAAATGAGGGATATCATTTGGCACTTGTCTTTCTCTACCTGGCTTATTTCACTGAGCATATCCTCCAGCTCCATCCATGTTGTTGCAAATGGTAGAATTTGTTTCTTTCTTATGGCTGAATGGTACTCCATTGTGTATATGTACCACCTCTTCTTCATCCATGCATCTACTGATGGACACTTAGGTTGCTTCCATATATTGGCTATTGTAAAAAGTGCTGCGATAAACATAGGGGTACATATGTCTTTTTGAATCTGAGAAGTTGTATCCTTTGGGTAAATTCCAAGGAGTGGGATTACAGGGCCAAATGGTGTTTCTATTTTTAGTTCTTTGAGGGACCTCCATATTGCTTTCCACAGTGGTTGAACTAATTTACATTCCCACCAGCAGTGTAGGAGGGTTCCCCTTTCTCCACATCTTCACCAGCATTTGTTGTTCTTAGTCTTTTGGATGCTGGCCATCCTTACTGGTGTGAGGTGATATCTCATTGTGGTTTTAATTTGTATTTCCCTGATGATTAGTGATGTGGAGCATCTTTTCATGTGTCTGTTGTCCATCTGAATTTCTTCTTGGGAGAACTGTCTTTTCATATCCTCTGCCCATTTTTTAAGTGGGTTATTTGCTTTCTGGGTGTTGAGGCGTGTTAAGTTCTTTATATATTTTGGATGTTAACCTCTTGTCGGATATGTCATTTAAAAATATATTCTCCCATACTGTAGGATGCCTTTTTGTTCTGTTGATGGTGTCCTTTGCCATACAGAAACTTTTTAGTTTGATGTACTCCCATGAGTTCATTTTTGCTTTTGTTTCCCTTGCTCGAGGAGATGCATTGAGGAAGAAGTTGCTCATGCTTATACTCAGGAGATTTTTGCCTATGTTGTCTTCTAAGAGTTTTATGGTTACATGACTTACATTCAGGTCTTTGATCCATTTCGAGTTTACTTCTGTGTATGGGGTTAAACAATAATCCAGTTTCATTCTCTTGCATGTAGCTGCCAAGTTTTGCCAACACCAGCTGTTGAAGAGGCTGTCATTTCCCAATTGTATGTCCATGGCTCCTTTATCATATATTAATTAACCATAAATGGTTGGGTTTATATCAGGGCTCTCTAGTTTGTTCCATTGGTCTATGGGTCTGTTCTTCTGCCAGTACCAAATTGTCTTGATCACTGTGGCTTTGTAGTAAAGCTTGAAGTTGAGGAGCATAATCCCCCCAGCTTTATTATCCCTTCTCAGGATTTCTTTGGCTATTCAGGGTCTTTTGTGGTTCCATATGAATTTTAGAATGATTTTCTCTAGTTCTCTGAAGAATGCTGTTGGTATTTTCTTTTGTTTTTTTCTTTATGTTAGAACTGTTTATTTCCCCTTCCTTTTAGTAAATTTTTTTTAATTTTATCTTTTTATTTACAATTTATTTTGATATCATTAACCTACAATTACATGTGCAATATTATGGTGATTAAACTACCCCCTTCATCAGGTCCCCCCCACCAACCCCATTACAGTCACTGTCCATCAGTGTAGTGAGATGAGAATCACTACTTGTCTTCTCTGAGCCGTACAGTCCTCCCTGTGCCCCCCCACCCTATGTCTGCTAATCGTAATGCCCCTTTTACCCTCTTATCCCTCCCTTCCTGCCCTTCTTCCCCAGTCCCTTTCCCTTTGGTAATTATTAGTCCGTTCTTGGGTTCTGTGAGTCTGCTGCTGTTTTGTTCCTTCAGTTTTTTTCTTTGTTCTTATACACCATATGTGAGTGAAATCATTTGATACTTGTCTTTTTCGGCTTGGCTTATTTCACTGAGCATAATACCCTCTAGCTCCATCCATGTTGTTGCAAATGGTAGGATTTGTTTTCTTCTTATGGCTGAATAATATTCCATTGTGTATATGTACCACATTTTCTTTATCCATTCATCTACTGATGGACACTTAGGTTGCTTCCATTTCTTGGCTATTGTAAATAGTGCTGCAATAAACATAGGGGTGCATCTGTCTTTTTGAAACTGGGCTGCTACATTCTTAGGGTAAATTCCTAGGAGTAGGTTCCTGGGTCGAATGTTATTTCTATTTTGAGTTTTTTGAGGAACCTCCATACTGCTTTCCACAATGGTTGAACTAATTTGCATTCCCACCAGCAGTGTAGGAGGGTTCCCTTTTCTCCACATCCTCGCCAACATTTGTTGTTGTTTGTGTTTTGGATGTTGGCCATCCTCACTGGTGTGAGGTGATATCTCATTGTGGTTTTAATCTGCATTTCTCTGATGACGAGCGATGTGGAGCATCTTTTCATGTGCCTGTAGGCCATCTGAATTTCTTCTTTGGAGAAGTGTCTATTCATGTCCTCTGCCCATTTCTTAATTGTATTATTTGCTTTTTGTTTTTAAGGTGCGTGAGTTCTTTATATATTTTGGATATCAACCCCTTATCAGATGCATCCTTTATGAATATATTTTCCCATACTGTAGGGTGTCTTTTTGTTCTACTGATGGTGTCCTTTGCTGTACAGAAGCTTTTCAGCTTGATATAGTCCCACTTGTTCATTTTTGCTTTCGTTTCCCTTGCCCGGAGGGATATGTTCATGAAGAAGTCGCTCATGTTTATGTCCAAGAGATTTTTGCCTATGTTTTTTTCTAAGAGTTTTATGGTTTCTTGACTTACATTCAGGTCTTTGATCCACCTTGAGTTTACCTTTGTGTATGGGGCTAGATAGTAGTCCAGTTTCATTCTCTTACATGTAGATATCCAGTTTTTCCAACACCAGCTGCTGAAGAGGCTGTCATTTACACATTGTATATCCAAGGCTCCTTTATCAAACATTAATTGGATGTAAATGTTTGGGTTAATGTTTGGAATTTCTATTCTGTTCCACTGCTCTGTGGGTCTGCTTTTGTGCCAGTACCAAATTGTCTTGATTACTGTGGCTTTGTATTAGGGTTTGAAGTGAGGGAGCATAATTTGCCCTGTTTGATTCCTCCTTCTCAGAATTGCTTTGGCTATTCGGGGTCTTTTCTGGTTCCATATGAATTTTTGAGTTATTTGTTCCAGTTCATTGAAGAAAGCTGTTGGTAGTTTGATAGGGATTGTGTTGAATCTGTAGATTGCTTTAGGTAGTATAGCCATTTTGACAATATTTCTTCTTCCTAGCCAAGAGCATGGGATGCATTTCCATTTGTTAGTGTCCTCTTTAAGGTCTGCTAGGAGTGGCTGGTATTTTTCAGAGTACAGGTCTTTCACTTCCTTCGTTAGGTTTATTCCTAGGTATTTTATTTTTTGATGCAATTGTGAATGGAATTGTTTTTCTGATTTCTCTTTCTGTTAGTTCATCATTAGTGTATAGGAAAGCAACAGATTTCTGTGTGTTAATTTTGTATCCTGCAACTTTGCTGAATTCAGATATTAGTTCCAGTAGTTTTGGAGTGGAGTCTTTAGGGTTTTTTATGTACAGTATCATGTCATCTGCAAATAGTGACAATTTGACTTCTTCTTTACCAATCTTGATGCCTTTTATATCTTTGTTTTGTTTGATTGCCATGGCTAAGACGTCCAGTACTATGTTGAATAATAGTGGAGAGAGTGGGCATCCCTGTCGTGTTCCCGATCTTAGATGAAAAGCTTTCAGCTTCTCGCTGTTAAGTATGATGTTACCTGTTGGTTTGTCATATATAGCCTTTATGATGTTGAGGTATATGCCATCTATCCCCATTTTGTTGAGAGTTTTAATCATGAATGGATGCTGAATTTTGTCAAATGCTTTTTCAGCATCTATGGAGATGATCATGTGGTTTTTGTTTTTCTTTTTGTTGATGTGCTGGATGATGTTGTTGGATTTTCGAATGTTGTACCATCCTTGCATCCCTGGGATGAATCCCACTTGATCATGGTGTATGATCCTCTTGATGTATTTTTGAATTCGTTTTGCTAATATTTTGTTGAGTAATTTTGCATCTACGTTCATCAGGGATATTGGTCTGTAATTTTCTTTTTTGGTGAGGTCTTTGCCCGGTTTTGGTATTAGAGTGATGCTGGCTTCATAGAAAGAGTTTGGAAGTATTCCCTCCTCTTCTATTTTTTGGAAAACTTTAAGGAGAGTGGGTGTTATTTCTTCTCTATATGTCTGGTAGAATTCAGAGGTGAATCCATCAGGTCCTGGGTTTTTGTTCTTGGGTAGTTTTTTGATTACCGATTCAATTTCGTTGCTGGTGATTGGTCTGTTTAGTTTTTCTATTTCTTGCTTGGTCAGTCTTGGAATGTTGTATTTTTCTAAGAAGTTGTCCATTTCTTCTAGGTTTTGCAGCTTGTTAGCATACAGATGCTCATAATATTCTCTTATAATTCTTTGTATTTCTATTGTGTGTGTCATTATTTTTCCTTTCTCATTTCTGATTCTGTTTATGTGTGTAGATTCTCTTTTTCTCTTAATGAGTCTGGCTAGGGGTTTATCTATTTTGTTTATTTTTTCAAAGAACCAGCTCTTGGTTTCATTGATTTTTTTCGATTGTTTTATTCTTCACAATTTTATTTATTTTTCTCTGATCTTTATTATGTCCCTCGTTCTGGTGACTTTGGGACTCTTTTGTTCTTCTTTTTCCAATTTCAATAATTGTGCCTTTGGACTGCTCATTTGTTAATGCTCTTCCTTCTTTAAATAGGCCTGGATTGCAATATACTTTCCTATTAGAACTGTCTTTGCTGCGTCCCACAGAAGTTGTGACTTTGTGTTGTTATTGTCATTAGTCTCCATATATTCTTTGATTTATGTTTTGATTTGGACATTAACTCATTGATTAATTAGGAGAATGTTGTTAAGTCTCCATGTATTTGTGAGCCTTTTTGATTTCTTTCTAAAATTTATTTCTTGTTTTATACCTTTGTGATCTGAGAAGTTGGTTGGTAGGATTTCAATACTTTTGAAATTACTGAGGTTCTTTTTGTGGTCTACTATGTGGTCTATTCTGGAGAATGTTCCATGTGCACTTGAGAAGAATGTGTATCCTGCTGCTTTTGGGTGCAGAGTTCTGTAGACATCTGTTAGGTCCATCTGTTCTAGTGTGTTGTTCAGTGCCTCTGTGTCTTTACTTATTCTCTGTCTGGTTGATCTATCCTTTGGAGTGAGTGGTGTGTTGAAGTCTCCTAAAATGAATGCATTGTTGTCTATTTCCTCCTTCAATTCTGTTAGTATTTGTTTCACATATGTTGGCGCTCCTGTGTTGGGAGCATATATGTTTATAATGGTTATATCTTCTTGTTGGACTGACCCCTTTATCATTATGTAATGTCCTTCTTTATCTCTTGCTACTTTCTCCGTTTTGACGTCTATTTTGTCTGATACAAGTACTGCAACACCTCCTTTTTTCTCTTTGTTGTTTGCATGAAATATCTTTTTCAATCCCTTCACTTTTAGTCTGTGTATATGTTTGGGTTTGTGGTGAGTCTCATGTAAGGAGCATATAGATGGGTCTTGCTTTTTTATCCACTCTGTTACTCTGTGTCTTTTGATTGGTGCATTCAGTCTGTTTACATTTAGGGTGATTATTGATAGATATGTACTTATTGCCATTGCTGACTTTAGATTCGTGGTTACCAAAGGTTCAAGGGTTGCTTCTTACTATCTAAGAATCCAACTTAATTTCCTTGTTAAGTTATTGCAAATGCCATCTGATGTTTCTTTATTTCTCCCTTCCTATTCTTCCTCCTCCATTCTTTATATACTGGGTATTTTGTTCTTTGCCTTTAGTTAGTGTTTGGATGGTCTGCTTTCTTTGCTATGATTTTATTTTCTCTGGTGATATCTTTTTAGCCTTAGCGGTGCTTCCCTCTAGAGCAGTCCATTTAAGATATCCTGTAGTGGTGGTTTATGAGAGGCAAACTCTTTCAACTTTCCTTTGTCTGGAAATTGCTTAATCCCTTCATCATATTTAAATGATAATCGCGCTGGATACAATATTCTTGGTTCGAGGTCCTTCTGTTTCGTTACATTAAATATATAATGCCATTCTCTTATGGCCTGTAAGGTTTCTGTTGAGAAGTCTGATGATACTCTGATGGGCTTTCCTTTGTAGGTGATCTTTTTTCTCTCTCTAGCTGCCTTTAATACTCTGTCTTTATCTTTGACTTTTGCCATCTTAATTATGTGTCTTGGTTTTGTCTTCCTTGGGTCCCTTCTGTTGGGAGTTCTGTGGGCTTCCGTGGACTGCAAGACTATTTCCTTCTCCAGTGTGGGAAAGTTTTCAGCAATTATTTCTTCAAAGACACTTTCTATCCCTTTTTCTCTCTCTTCTTTCTCTGGTACTCCTATAATGCGAATATTGTTCCATTTGGATTGGTCACACAGTTCTCTCAATATTCTTTCATTCTTAGAGATCCTTTTTTCTCTCAGTACCTCAGCTTCTTTGTATTCCTCTTCTCTAGTTTCTATTTCATTTATCGTCTCCCCACCGTATCCAATCTGCTTTTAATTCCGTCCATTGTGTTCTTCAAGGATTGGATCTCCGACTGCAATTCATTCCTGAGTTCTTGAATATCTTTCCGTACCTCCATGAGCATGTTCATGATTTTTATTTTGAACTCCCTTTCAGGGAGAGTCATAAGGTCCATATCATTTAAATCTTTCTCAGGATTTTAATTCATAATTTTACTCTGGACCAGGTTCCTTTGGCATTTCATATTTGTGTATGTGCCGAAGCTCTACTCTCTGGAGCTGCTCAGCCCCTGAAGCAATGTCAGGGATTGTAGGGGAGTGGTATTGGTGCCTTGGGGGAGGAAAGGGCTGTTTCCTGGTTCCTGGCTGCTATGCCTGTCTCTACTGTCTGAACCAGTGGGCTGAGCACACAGGTATAAGCCTCTGTGTTTTGCCTTTTTAGTTGCTGTAGACAGATCCTCCCTCTGGCTGGCCCAAGACCAGGGAAGGGCTTCCAGGTTTCCAAGCCCGGTGGGGCTGGCCAGGCAAAAGGTGCACTAGTCTGCCTGTCACAGAAGGGGTTCCTAGAGCCGTGCAGGCAGCCAGGGAGCTGGCACATCTGAAGATCAGAAAACTCCCAATCTGCTGGGCAGAGTACACCTGGACAATCCTGTCCACCTGTCCTTTCTCCCGAGCAGCAAGCTCCATGCAGTCCTTGCCCCTTCAGCAGGCCTCCTGCCATGGTCCTCCCTGCCAGGAAGTCTCTCAGATTGCGTGCACCTCCCCCATCCCAGAGCAGCTGGGTATGGATCCCTGATCTCACAAGCAGCCGGAATCTTAATCTCTCCAGGAACTCCGCCTGTCTTAGATTTCCAAGCTCCTAATTACAAGAGCATCATGCAAGCACCATGAAATGTAGGTTTGTGCTCCCAGAGTAGATCTCCAGAGTTAGGTATTCAGCAGTCCCAGTTCTCCACTCCCTCTCTGCTCTGTTCCTGTTCCTCCTACCGGTGTGCTGGGGTGGGGGAAGGGCTTGGATCCCGCAGGACCACAGCTTTAGTACATTACCATTTTCTGTGAGGGCTGCTCTTGTCTAGAGGTGTATGCAGTTTGTTGCCGTCCTCTTTCCCGTTGCTCTTTCAAGAGTAGTTGTAGTAGCTTTATTTTCATATTATATGTGGTTTTAGGAGGAAGCCTCTGTCTCATCTCTCATGCCGCCATCTTTAATCCTCTGTCACTATTGGTATTTTGAAAGGAATTGATTTGAATCTCCAGATTGCTTTAGGCAGGATGGCAAATTTGACAATATTAATTCTTCCTATCCATGAACATGGGATGTGTTTCCATTTATTGGTATCTTCTTTAATTTCTCTCATAAGTGTCATAGTTTTCAGAGTATAAGTGTTTTACTTCCTTGGTTTATTCCTTGGTATTTTATTCTTTTTGATGCAACTGTGAATGGAATTGTTTTCCTGATTTCTCTCTCTGCTAGTTAATTGTTAGTGTATAGGAATGCCACAGATTTCTGCATATTAATTTTGTATCCCGCAAACTTGCTGAATTCTGATATTAGATCTAGTAGTTTTGCAGTGGATTCTTTAGGGTTTTTTATGTACAATATCATGTCATATGCAAACAGGGACAGTTTAACTTCTTCCTTGCCAATCTGGATGCCTTTTATTTCTTTGTGTTGTCTGATTGCCATGGTTCAGACCTCCAGTACAATGTTGAATAGAAGTGGGGAGAATGGGCATCCTTGTTTTGTTCCTGATCTTAAAGGAAAAGCCTTCAGCTTCTCACTGTTAAGTATAATGCTGGCTGTGGGTTTGTCACATATGGCCTTTATTATGTTGAGGTACTTGTCCTCTATACCCATTTTGTTGAGAGTTTTTATCATGTTTGGATGTTGAATTTTATCGAATGCTTTTTCAGCATCTATGGAGATGATGATGTGAATTTTGTCCTTCTTTTTCTTGATGTGGTGGATGATGTTGATGGATTTTTGAATGCTGTACCATCCTTGCATCCGTGGAATAAATCCTACTTGATCATGATGGATGATCTTTTTGATGTATTTTTGAATTCAGTTTGCTAATATTTTGTTGAGTATTTTTGCAACTATATTCATCAGGGATATTGGTCTGTAATTTTTTTTTTGTGGTGTCTGCCTGGTTTTGGAATGAGGGATGATGGCCTCATAGATTGGGTTTGGAAGTATTCCCTCTTCTTCAACTCTTTGGAAAACATTAAGGAGGATGGGTTTAGGTGTTCACCAAATATTTGATAAAATTCACTTGTGAAGCCATCTGGTCCAGGCGTTTTGTTCTTAGGTAGGCTTTTGATTACTAGTTCAATTTTGTTGTTAGTAATTGGTCTGTTCAGATTTTCTGTTTCTTTCCGGCTCAGTCTTGGAAACTTGTATTTTTCTTGAAAGTTGTCCATTTCATCTAGGTTATCCAGTTTATTAGCATATAATTTTTCATAGTATACTCTAATAATTCTTTGTATTTCTGTTGTGTCCATTGTGATTTTTCCTTTCTCATTTATGATTCTGTGTATGTGAGTAGATTCTCTTTTTTTCTTGATAAGTCTTGCTAGGGGTTTATCTATTTTGTTTACTTTCTCAAATAACCAGCTTTTGCTTTCATTGATCCTTCCTATTGTTTATTCTTCTTGATTTTATTTATTTCTGCTCTAATCTTTTTTTTTACAATTTATTTTATTTTAGTATCATTAACCTACAATTACATAAGCAATATTGTGATGATTAAACTTCCCCCTTCATCAGGAACCCCCCACCAACCCTATTACAGTCACTGCCGATCAGTGCAGTGAGATGAGAATCACTACTTGTCTTCTCTGAGCTGTACAGTCCCCCCGGTGCCACTCCACCCTATGTCTGCCAATCGTAATGCCCCTTTTACCCTCTTATCCCTCCCTTCCCACCCATCTCCGCAGTCCCTTTCCCTTTGGTAACTGTTAGTCCATTCTTGGGTTCTGTGAGTCTGCTGCTGTTTTGTTCCTTCATTTTTTTTTCTTTGTTCTTATACTCCACATATGAGTGAGATCATTTGGTACTTGTCTTTTTCGGCTTGTCTTATTACACTGAGCATAATACCCTCAAGCTCCATCCATGTTGTTGCAAATGGTAGGATATGTTTTTTT
>JAQQAC010016209.1:76940245-76952996 GCA_029783875.1 Phataginus tricuspis
ACTTCTGTTAGTATTTGTTTCACATATGCTGATGCTCCTGTGTTGGGTGCATATATATTTATAATGGTTATATCTTCTTGTTGGACTGACCCCTTTATCATTATGTAATGTCCGTCTTTATCTCTTGCTACTTTCTTCGTTTTGAAGTCTATTTTATCTGATACAAGTACTGCAACACCTGCTTTTTTCTCTTTGTTGTTTGCTTGAAATATTTTTTTCCTTCCCTTCACTTTTAGTCTGTGTATATCTTTGGGTTTGAGGTGAGTCTCTTGTATGCAGCATATAGATGGGTCTTGCTTTTTTATCCACTCTGTTACTCTGTGTCTTTTGATTGGTGCATTCAGTCCATTTACATTTAGGGTGATTATTAATAGATATGTACTTATTGCCATTGCAGGCTTTAGATTCGTGGTTACCAAAGGTTCAAGGGTTGCTTCTTTACTATCTGAGAATCTAACTTAACTTTCTTGTTAAGTTATTGTGAACGCCGTCTGATGTTTCTTTATCTCTCCCTTCCTATTCTTCCTCCTCCTTTCTTTATATATTAGGTGTTTTATTCTTTGCCTTTAGTTGGTATTTGGATGGTCTGCTTTCTTTGCTATGCTTTTATTTTCTCTGGTGACATCTTTTTAGCCTTAGGGGTGTTTCCCTCTAGAGCAGTCCATTTAAGATATCCTGTAGTGGTGATTTATGGGAGGCAAACTCTCTCAACTTTCTTTTGTCTTGAAATTATTTAATCCCTCCGTCATATTTAAATGATAATCGTGCTGGATACAATATTCTTGGTTCGAGGCCCTTCTGTTTCATTACGTTAAATATATCATGCCATTCTCTTCTGGCCTGTAAGGTTTATGTTGAGAAGTCTGATGACAGTCTGATGGGTTTTCCTTTGTAGGTGATCTTTTTTCTCTCTCTAGCTGCCTTTAATACTCTGTCCTTGTCTTTGTTCTTTGCCATCTTGATTATTATGTGTCTTGGTGTTGTCTTCTTTGGGTCCCTTGTGTTGGGAGATCTGTGGGCTTCCGTGGACTGTGAGATTATTTCCTTCCCCAGCGTGGGGAAGTTTTCAGCAATTATTTCTTCAAAGACACTTTCTATCCCTTTTTCTCTCTCTTCTTCCCCTGGTACTCCTATAATGCGAATATTGCTCCGTTTCGATTGGTCACACAGTTCTCTTAATATTCTTTCATTCTTAGAGATCCTTTTATCTCTCTCTGCCTCAGCTTCTTTGTATTCCTGTTCCCTGTCTTGTAATTCCTTGATCGTGTCTTCAACCTGGTTCAATCTGCTGTTGAGCCCGTCGATGGCTTGTCTCATTTCTGCATTGTCTTTCCTCACTTCCCTCACTTCCTCCCTCAGCTCTTGCACATTTTTCTGTAGATTCGTCAGCATGGCTATGACTTTTATTCTGAATTCTTTTTCTGGAAGACTGTGCATGTCCATTTCTTCAGCTTCTTTCTCTGGGGTGGTGTTTGTCTGAAGCTTTGTCTGTATCATATTCTTCTGTCTTCTCATAACTATAGAATTGGTTGTTGGTAGCAAGGAGAGATAAGAAAGGAGAAAAAGGAAAAAAAAGAAATTTGTACTAATAATAAAAAAGTAAAAGGAGAGAGAGAGAAAGGAAAAGAAAAGAAAGAAAAAGAAAAAGCAGCAACACATAAAAGAAAACAGCAACAACAACAACAACAAAAAAAACAAAACACCAAAACACCCACCGGGGGTGGTTTTTGTGTGAATGCTGTAGGTGGCGCTATAGCTCCACTATTCCAGAGCCGTGGCCACGTTGCTCCACATGGCCCTTTAATGCTGTGGCCAGGGTGAGAATGAATGGAGGCTGTTGAAAGAGAGGGAGAGAAAAAAAAGGAAAAGAAAGGGGAGAAAAAACAATAACAAAACAAAACAAAACAAAAAGCCACTGAGAGTGGGTTCCGCGCGAGTGCTGTAGGTGGCGCTGTTGCTCCACTATTCCAGCGCCACTCTATAGTTCTGGCTGGGTTTGGAACAATGGGAAGCTGTTGATCTCCGTGGGGGTCTCAATGGCAGGCACCCTTTCCCAGTCGCCAGCCAAGGTTTCCAAATCTCCCCAGGACTCCCAGCGTTCTGGGCTCAGTTTGCGGGGCTATCCGGCCCCTCTACTGAGCTCCTGTCTCTTTAAGACTGCTGAGGTAGAGGGCGCGCTTTTCTTCCCTTTTTTCTCCTTTCTTTTTCCTTCCCGGAGCCTACCGCGGGCAACTTGTACGTTCCGGGCTGGGACCCTGTGCCCTCTGTCTCTCCTATCTCCGCTACACTGCCGGCTGTGTGTCGGCGCTCCCGGCGCAGACTTCCACTACCTCCCGCCTCTGAATCCTCTCCTCCCGCTGGAGCGCTGGGGGAGAGGAGCGCTCGGTCCGCCGGGTCGCGGCTCCGTACCTTACCCTCCTTGCCGGGACTCCCGCCGGAGTGCTGGGGTGGAGGGGCGCTCTGGTTTCGCTGGATCGCGTTTCCGTCCCACCTCGCTGGGTGCCGAGTCCTCTGTCCGGAGTGTCTGGACGCCGGAGCTCTGCGGGGGGGGGGGAGTGCTTGGTCCCACCGGGTTGCTGCTCCGTATCCCGTCTGCCTCACTGGCTGCCAAGTTCTCACAGGTGTAGCTGTACGCTGTGCACTTTCCTGTGTATTCTGGTCTCTCTTTTAGGGATAGTTGTATTTGCTGTATTTTTGTGAATAAATATAATGTTGGGAGGAATTTTTCTGCTGGTCCGTTCATGTCGCCATATTCCCGGAAGTCTGCTCTAATCTTTATTATGTCCCTCCTTCTACTGACTTTGGGTCTCATTTGTTCTTCTTTTTCTAGTTTCGTTAATTGTGAGTTTAGACTGCTCATATGGGATTGTTCTTCTTTCCTGACGTAGGCCTGTATTGCAATATACTTTCCTCTTAGCATGGCCTTCGCTGTATCCCACAGATTTTGTGGTGTTGAATTATTGTTGTCTTTTGTCTCTATATATTGCTTGATCTCTGTTTTTATTTGGTCATTGATACTTTGGTTACTTAGGAGCATGTTGTGAAGCCTTCATATGTTTGTGGGATTTTTCATTTTCTTTGCACAATATATTTCTAGTTTCATACCTTTGTGGTCTAAGAAACTGGTTGGTACAATTTCAATCTTTTTGGATTTTCCGAGGCTCTTTTTGTGGCCTAGTATATGATCTATTCTTGAAAATGTTCCATGTGCACTTTAGAAGAATGTGTACTCTGCCTCTTCTGGGTGTAGAGTTCTGTAGATGTCTGTTAGGTCCATCTGTTCTAATGTGTGGTTCAGTGACTCTCTTTACTTATTTTCTATCTGGTTGATCTGTCCTTCAGAGTGAGTGGTGTGTTGAAGTCTCCTAGAATGAATGCATTGTATTCTATTTCCCCTTTTAATTCTGTTAGTATTTGTTTCAGATATGTAGGTGCTCCTGTGTTGGGCACATAGATATTTATAGTGGTTATATCTTCTTGTTGTGTTGACCCTTTTTATCAATATGTAATGTCCTTCTTTGTCTCTTGTGACTTTCTTTGTTTTGAAGTCTATTTTGTCTGATACAAGTACTGCAACTCCTGCTTTTTCCTCCCCATTAATTGCATGAAATTTTTTTTTCCATCCCTTCACTTTTAGTCTGTGTATGTCTTTGGGTTTAAAGTGCGTCTCTTGAAGGCAGCACATAGATAGTTCTTGTTCTTTTATCCATTCAGTGACTTTTTGTATTTTGATTGGTGCATTCAGTCCATTTACATTTAGGGTGATTATGGATAGGTATGTTCTTATTTCCATTGCAGGCTTTAGATTCGTGGTTACCCAAGGTTCAAGGTTAACTTTTTATGGTATAGTCTTAAATGAAAACTCCAGCATACAAACCTACATAGACTATAATCCCAATTTTTGTTAAACTTTTGTATGTTCCCAGACACATACACACAACACATGCACACACACACAAAACCTATGCATAGAAAAAAATACTGGAAGAAAATAAATCATGGTATTAGTAATGGTTATCTCAAAATGAAGGGAGTATTTTTTAAAAGATATTCTTACCTGCCATTTTTTTGTTGTTGTTTATTTTTAAAATAAGTCAACTTGCAGTTACCCATTACATAAGGAAAATCATGACTGGGGGCCTAATGTCTCATACTAATGGTTGAAATATATGGGAAATCATTTGAATATTGCTAACCTACCCTTAATATGTGTGATGTCAGAATACTGAACCTCATCATGGTCTTCCAATATATCAAATGGCTTTCATTTCCAAAGGGAGATGGTAATGACTGGGAAGAGAAAAATTTCCTGCCTCACTTTTTCAAGAGGTCACCTGATCTTATGTCTTGCCTTCCAGTAATATCTAAACATCACTGTGGACAGTGGTACTTGTCTTCTTGAATACCTCTATCAATAAAACTTACACATTAGCAAACATTTAAAGGCAAAACAGCCAGAACAATCACAGTTAATTTTTAATCTAATTTTCTACTAAATGTGTGAGTATGTGTGTGTGTGTGTGTGTGTGTGTGTGTGTAAAAAGAGAAAGACAACTCAGCATTCCCATATTTGATCAACTTTTATGACAGGAAAGGAAATACGATACAAACAAAACTCAAGTAGAGCAAAAAGAAACATTTTTTTATTTTAATGTCAACCAGTGAGGTTAAGAGTCAGAGATAGGACACTGAACTAGATACACCCAATCATCTTGATGTCAAACCCGGATATTTCAGGTATGTAGAGTTCTGTCTTAGCCAGCTATCTGTTGAAGAGATATTTACTATTTTCATTATTCCTTTGGTATTTCTCAAGCTCTCTTTCTGACAATATGAACTGTTTTGAAATTCTGTTTCTAGCAACCTCAATTTCATTATTCTAAATCTAGAAATAATTTATCATTGGTTTAATAGTAGACAATTTTAAATAGCAATGTCTAATTTCACTGTGCAGCATGTGATAACCAGTATGATCAGCTAATACATTTTGAATTGACTGGTTCACTGATTAGCATTTATGAGCTATTATAAGCACTGGTATGTTTATGTAGGTTATTGTACTTAAGTGCAATGGTATTAGAGTTTGTTTCCCATTTAACAAATTTCTGCAAGAACCTGTAGCTTTCCAGAGATATGCCAATTTCATTTTTTCCTTCTGTGATTAGAGACTATGCAAAATGCATACACACACTTTAGATATTAAAATCCTTGGCATTTATAGAAATGAAACAAGATAAATCCGTCCTAAACGTCAGCAGATTTTCTCTTCCTGGATGCCTAGTAAGGGTCTTTCATCCAGTCTCTGCTCCCAATACTCAAATTGTTCAGAACAGCAATAGAAGCCTTGAATAGAAGTTCTAAATCCCAAGCCTTTACAGATACACATGTTGAAAAGGAGCTCTGACAATTGAAATTTCATATGCATTTTATTGTTTGATATAAAACTAATGGAGATTTCAGAATTAATTTGACCTCAAAATCCAAGTCTACATAACTTGAAATACTAACCATTACTGGTATGTATGTAGACATCTGAATTTGATAATTTGAAGCAAATAAAAATTTCCCCTTTAACTCTCTGTGTTGTTGAACTAACTTGGTGAACTGGAAAATATTTCCAACAAATGTGATGGGAAATATGAATTGTATTAGATACTTCTATTTATCCTGAAAATTTATGCAGACTCAATCTGAGGGCATGAGAATAGATCCTACAGAATTTTTAATAGGGAATCTTTATTTTTAGAAGCTTTATTAGGAGAAAAGGGGAGGGAAATTTGTCCAGTGCTTTCATGAAGGAAAAGTATCGGGACTCTGGTCAAAATCACAGCTATTGAGATCTGGGTCTCAGAAGCCAGCAGGGCTCAGAAACACAAATCCAACGTCGATAATTATAGACATTCCAACAACCCTATCTCCTCTCAAAGCCCTGCAATAGCTCACTCTGCCATGAGGAACATAAGGTTTTTCCATTACTGAGCTATGGACTGTTCATGGAAAATAGGGCATACATAAAGAAATTAGACATATTTTTACAGACTATTAATAATCTATAATTGAGAAGAGTTTTTCTTTCTTGTCTGAAGGAAGAAGAGAAAAGAAGGAGAAATCACTGATGAGGGAAGACCTAACTTCTCTCTCTTAAAAGACCACAATGTGCTACACATGGGATGTAGCAGTAAAAAGTACAATGAACTAGGAGTCAGATTTTAGCCTAGGTTTTGTTGTTTATAAGCTGTGAGATCATTGGCAAGTCACTTGAACTCCCCTACACCTTTGTATTTCTAAAACATAGGCTTTGACCTAGATCTGGGGTCCCAAATTCAAATGCCTGAACGGGCCAGGCAGGCAATGTAAATCAGATCATGTAAATGTATCTAGTGTAAGAAAAGCAATAGTCTGAGGAAGAAGGTTATAGCAATTGATGCCTTGCATTAAAGGATCACGGCAACAATAGGGAGTGGTAGGAAGTGAGGTAAACTGGAGAGCCTGAGCTTGATTTAAAGAGAGTAGTCACCACTGGGAACATTTCCCCAAAAGATCATTACTTGGAGACAATACAGATCCCATTTTGCCATGCCTTCTAATTTGTAGGCAAACTCTCCCCCACCTTTTCTAATGTTAGGACAACACACACCTTGGACTGGATCTGTCCTGCAGAGAGCTGGTTCAGATAATCTGCAAAACTCTACTGCGACATTAATAAAATCTATTTAGGATTATTTTAAAATTCTGGCCTTTGCTTCTGCCAATGCCATTTCTCTAATATCTGCTCCTTAGCTATACCCAGCCTTTCCTACTCACTTGCAGTCACATTCCCACTTCTTGCAATCACTGTCTTTGATACCACCATGACATTCTCTACTTCTTCAACCAACCCTCATCCACCAACATTTAGGAAGATCCAGCCCTGCCGACCATTCATGATCTTCTGGCCATGGCCCTCTCACTCCTGTAACCTAACCATACCTCTCCATCAAACCCTACGCTCTTTTGTTAGGTTTTTAAACACAGTCAATCTGTGCCTTGGCTATGTTCCATATTCATCTCTGATAGTATGTGATTTTAGAGAGAGCAACTTACTCTTATGTAGGAACATTTCCAGACAAGTGAAAATGGAATGGTTAGGTATCTTAGTCCATTTAGGCTGCTGTAACAAAAATACCACAAACAACAGAAGTTCCTTTCTCTCACTGTTCTGGAGGCTAGAAGTGCAAGATTAGGGAGCCAGCATAGTCACTTCTGCAGACTGCAGGGTGAGGGCCCTTGTGCAGATTGCAGATTTCTCACTGTAGCCCCACATGGCAGGAAGGGAGAGCTGGCTCTCAGAGGTCTGCTTTTAAAGGGCTTGAACCGCCTTCATGAGGGCTCCACCCTCATGACCTAAGCACCTCCCAAAGGCCCTACCTCCTCCTAATACTATCACACTGGGCATTAGGATTTCAACATATCAGTTTTGGAGGGACAAACATTCAGACCAAGGCAGTAGGCTTATATTACTGGCATCTTCGGATAACAGTTTTACTTTCTGTTTCATCTGAATATGTACTCTTCTAATAAGCAGATCAGCAACAAACACAGTCTGGTTGCAGAAGGTGTTCTTCAGAGTTTTTCACAACAGCAAAGCCTAATTCTTTGGGGATAATTAACATTTTAAATGAGGCATTGTTACATCACCCCTGACAATTTCACAATATCACATTTGCCAGCAAGGCTGACTTCTTCTTAAAACATATTAGTTAAGCCACTGTTTTACCAATAAAATGTTAACCACTGAAATACCAGGACCACTCCTTTAAATTCTATAAATGGAAGGAGCATTTCTCTTTATTGTTGTTATACACAGACGTAACTTGATGAAATCTGGCTTTGAAATTGAACTCCAATTTGGAAAAGACATTATTGCAAAGAGGTGGAAAGCACAGCCTTGGTGCCAAATATGAATTCCTTTTACCTTGAGCAAGTCATCTAATTTTTCTGAGCCTTGGTGTCCTCTTCTGAAAAATGAATGTGGTAATTATAATATCTATGTCATAAGACTGATGTGAGAATCAAAGGTGATTATGCTTTTTTCACACCGTTCTCATATAGGAAGCATTGTATTAAAGCTCAAAGATATAATCTGATGTCAGCCCAGCCTAACTGAAAGGAGGCTATATTAGGAAAAATACAGTCCTAATAGATTATATTAGGGGAAAAAATGTGTATAGAGGGATGAGACCCAGTAAATCATAGGGAAGAAGAAGTAGCTATAGGCAGGATTTTCACTTCCAAGTTACTAGAGAGATTCCTCTTCCTTAGAAGCAAAGCCCTCCAGGCTCACTACCTTGCTCTCTGTTCTGTGAAAGCTCCAAACCCCTCCCCACCACACGCCCCTTTACCTGCTAATCCTTCCACCTGCAACTCAGTCCTGACTCTGTCCCCCTATCACCTTAGCTGATGATTTTCTACCTTTCCTTCAAATCTCATCTTTCATGAACTTGCCCGAAGGGTGTCTTCCCTGGCTTCCCAGTCATAGGCCCTTCTATTACATTTTCTCATAGCACTCATCAATTTTTTCTTCACTGAAGTTATCAATATCGTTATATATATTTTATGAGGTTAAAAAGCATCTGTCTCTCCCTTTAAATTGTAAACTCCACGGTGGCAGGGACTGCGTCTATAGTCCCAGCACCTGGTAGAGTGCCTGACACAATTCTCTTATTCAGTTTTCATGGAGTGAATGAAAGTATGCCAATGTGAGACTTAATTTAAAAATATCCCTAGAAGAGGTAATTAACTTGATTTAAGTTCCCATGAAGATCTAAATAATTGTTATTTATTCCCTACTGAAAGCACATTAGGATGGGTGGGGAGAGAACAAAGGACAGGGGGTGGCTGAGTGGAGGAAAGGGTGAAGACAGGGGAAGCAGAAGCTAAACAGAACACAAGTGTGGTCTCTGACCCACCAGCCCAGGGCCACCAGCCTGCTCTCACTGACTGAGCCTCTAAGATAGGCTGCCATCTCACAGGGAGTCGTCCTTTCATTTGTAAATCTATTTCAGGTGAGCACACAAAGCAGACAGTAAAGTCTGAGAGTTCAAGATTTTAAGATTTGTTTTCCTAAAAATGTCAGCTAAATGACTCCACTTTTCTCTTCCAAGACTTATAAACTGACAAGACTGACAAGCTTGCTGTCTTCCATCTTTGAAATGCACATATCTAGCTGGGGCAAGTGTACTGAATATGTTTATGCAGGTGACATATTATTTTTTTAAAGCTGAAATAAGCAGACATCAGCGAGTTCATATAAGCAGACTTCTCTCCCTAAACCCCATGCATACAGCGGACCTTCCTGGCACAGTGATCACCAGCTCAGTCACTCAAAGATGAGGTGTAAGGATGAGGCATACAGCATCCTCTGCCAGGATTCCTCCTTGCAAAAAACTGATTGCTTTCTCATAGAGGGGTTGGTGTTTGCAAATTTTTAAGGCCTGGCATTCTAAGTTTTATAAAAACATTCTTGTTATAGAAGTGGACTATTATTAAAAAGTGAAACTACCAAACACTGAGACAGATGGGGATGGAGATGTGTACTATGTCCCAGTCTCTTTATATATGCCATCTCATTTAATCTCCAAAACTGTCATAGAGATAGATATTATTATTCCCATTTTGAAGATAGAAAATATAAAGTGCATAGAGGCCTTCTACCAATGTCACATGGCCAGTTAGTAGTGAAGCCAGCATTCAAACCCAAGAGCTTTTCACCGTATCACACTCCTCCTTAGATGTATGCACAATGGAGCTTTACACCTATAAAAGTGGAAATAGTGTCAATCATGCCACCAGGTACTTTTCTAAAGCTTTTTTGTTCCTCTCATCTCACAGCAATATTCAATTTGGAATTTTACCAAAATTTTCTTTCCATTTTAACCCAAGTGCAAATGTAGAGGAAGAGGGAACATCAAAGCATAAGGAAAACAGAACAGAAAGATCCTTTGGGATGAGGACTATATGTTATTCATCTTAGTATATTCTCAATGCTAAGCATAAATCTTGACTTGTGATAGAGGTTCAGTAAGGTTTGAGTGAGGAAGAAAGCTGATCAAGGACTTCCTTGTTGGTTCACAAACTCTGCGGGAGTATTGTGGGTGTCATCTGAAACTGGCCCCCATACAGGGAGGGCAGGGAGAGACTGAGGAATGAGGCAGTCCACTCCAGATTGGTAGGTGGAAGGCTTAATAAACTAGGAAATTTACATACAAGGCATGTCTTGAGTGGCACAACAACAGTAGATCTCTGCACCTGCCTGCCAAAGCTTAAAAGTTTATAAAGAACCTTTAACTGGATTCATTCACATGTACTGTCCAGATGGTCTCAACACCACATCAGTATCTCAAGGCGATGTCCTTGAGGCAGACTTGGGGAGCAGGGAGGGAAAGCAGAAGCCACATTCCAAGGACAAGGGAGAGGATGAGGATCCTCTGATTGCCAGGATCCAGGTCAACTGGTGGTCACATCTTCTTGATTATGCCCCCCTCCCCCAAATTCCTTTAGTAGTGAAAACACTTAGTAGACTAAGCACTTAGCTTACTCTAAGATATGCTGACAGAGATCTCATTGCACAGCTGGAAGTATAAACCACATCCATCCAGGGACGATTGGATCATGACTCCCACACAAACTAATAATGACCCTAAAATCAGTGCCCACGTCAGAAAACTTAGGAAAGGCAAAGGCATACTTTTCTCTTTCCTAACTTCTTAGGAAGATAACACACTATTCTTTGATCCCCTAGGCAGGCATTTATTAAGTACGTATTAGCAGCAGGAACTATGCTACTCACTGGAAATACAAAGATGAATGAACCCAGAATGCTACTCGCTGAGTGCTCTCAACCTAGTGGGAAAGACAGACCCATAGGTATTATTTTTTATAGGAAATATTACAAAGTGTAATGGTAAAAATAAACAGGTTATTTCAGAAACTCAGAAGTAGAGCACCTGACCAACATGGCAGCATGAGAGAAGATTTCCGGGAGGAGCTGACACCCAAACTGAGTTTAGACTATAGGGCTTGGCTAGGAAATACAAAGATTTGGAAGCGGTCACTGTACATTTAGGAGCTGAAATGCTGAGAGTAGATGAGAATTAAAATGTAGAATTTATACAGTAGGAATAATTTTGGTACTAGGATATAACACGGGAGAGTATCAACATTCAGAAGCTGGACAGGTCAAAAGAGACCATTAAGAAGACAAAGGAGGAGCAGCCAGAGGTGGAAGAATTAAAAGAGTATACTGCCATTTGAGTGTTCATCACAGTTTTATTTGTAGTAGCCAAAAACTAAAAACAACTCAAGTGTCCAACAGCTCATGAATGGGTAAACAAACCATGGTACATCCATACAATGGAACACTACTCAGCAATAAAAAGGAATGAACTACTGATACCCCAGACAAAAAGATGAATCTCAAAAACACCATGCTAAGTGAAAGAAGCCAGACACAAAAGAGTAAATGCTTTTCCATTTATTTTATATCAAATATTTTAAAGGACGAAACTGATCTATAATGATCTATATAAGCAGATAAGAAGCTGCCTGGGGCTGGGGAGGATAATAGGATTGACTGAAAGGGGGAGAGAGGAAACTTTTGGGATGAAGGAAATGCTCAGGATCTTGATTATAGTGATACTAACAAGAGTGTGCACATTCATCACTTAGTGTAATAGTACACTTAAAATGTGGGCATTTTCCTGTAAATAACTGTATCTCAATAAAGTTTATTTTAAAAAGTCTGTAGTCTCACAGAAGCCAAGTGAGTATTATATCACAATAGAGTGGTTAAAAATATAGGTTCACAGAAGCCAAGGGATTTGATATTTCAGGATGGGGAGTTTGATCAACAGTGTTAAATGCAGGATTGATATCTAGCAAACCAGAGGAGACCAATACCCATTAGTATTTAGAAGATAACTAGTAATATAAGTAAGAGTTATTTGATGAAACATGGAAGTAATAGTTAGATTGTAGTCAATTGAAAAGTGAATGTGAAGTTAGAAAATAGAAATACTGAATGTATATTACCCCTCTGAAAAATTCAGATAGAAAAGGGAACAGTAGCTACAGAGAACAAGGAAGGGTTAGGTAATGTTTGTTTTGGACTATAAATATAGTAAAGAAATAAATTTTAGTATATAATTAAGAAAATTTAGTATATTTATGGGTTGAGAGGAAGGAGTCAGTAGAGAGGCTAGAAAATGAGAAGGTTGCAGGGGAGTTAGGGAGGGGTGAGGATAATGGTAAATGTGGAGTGATTTGCCTTGAACAGGAGACTTTCAAGACTAAAGAAAAGGATATGAAGAGGGCAGTAGATATTGATGAGTTCGTTGGTAAGAGGACTAGAATTTGAGGGAAGCCATCCTGATTCCCTCTGTCACCTGCTGAAAATGTGTGAATTAAAGTTTAAATAGGGAATTGAGAAAGTGACAATTTGGGGAATCCATGGAGGAAATTGGAAAGAGTTGACTCAGATCAAGTAAAAGGACTGAAGGACAATACTGAAAGGCCAGCTGGAGTTGGTTATTGCATATTTGCAATCATCCCAACATCCCAATATCATGAGTTAAATTTTTGGTTTAGCAAGAAAAAGAAATACATGGCATACAGATTGTAAAGAAAGAAATAAAATGTTCCCTATTTATAGATGACAAGGAATCTACACACACACACACACACACACACACACACACACACACACACACACACA
>JAQQAC010016209.1:76953006-77019361 GCA_029783875.1 Phataginus tricuspis
ACACACACACACACACACACACACACACACACACACACACACACACAAAATAAGAAAAAAGCTCTGAGAACTAAGAAGTTCAGTTAGTCCACAAGATATACCATCAACCCACACAAATCAACTGAATTACTATATACTAACACTGAACATGTGGAAACTTAACAACACCATTTATAATCACTCCAAAGAAAATGACATAATTAGATATAAATTTAATAAAATGTATCTCTAGGCAGGATCTCTAGGCTGAAAATTACAAAATGCTGATGAACGAAGATCAAAAATAAGGAGAGGCATACTATGTTCATGGATTTGGAGACTCAATATAGTAGGTTTTTAATGAAATCCCAGCAAAATCCCAGCATGTATTTTGTAGACATAGACATGATTATTCTGAAATTTATATGGAAAGGCATAGTCCCTAGAATAGCTAAAACAATCCTGAAAAAAGAAGAACCAAGTAGGATATGAAAGCCTAAAATTTATGTGAATTTTACGGCACTCAATACAGTGTGTTATTGGTGGAGGGATAGACATAGATCAACTGAACAGAATATAGAACCCAGAAATAGACTTACACAAATACGTTCAACTGATTTTTGACAAAGGGGCAAAATCAATTTAATGGAGGGGAGACAGCTTTTTCAACAAATGTTTCTAGAGTAACTGGACGTCCAGTGCACAAAAAGAACCTTGCCCTTAAACTACAATTTAAACACAAATTATGAAATTACCTCAAAATAGATCATGGACTTAAATGTAAAACATAAAACTATAAAACTTTAGGAAAAAAAGGAGAAAATTGTTAGTCTCTAGGTGTAGGCAAAGAGAGTTTAGACTTGAAATTCAAAGCACCAGTCATTAAGAGAAAAAACTGATAAAATTATCAAAGTTAAAAACTCTTGCTCTGTGAACAACCCTGTCAAGAGAATGAAAATATAATCAACAAAGTGAGAGAAATATTTGCAACCACATATCCAACAAAGGGATTTGTATCTAGAATACATAAAGAACTCTTTAAGTTCAACAAAAAGAAAACAAACAATCCAATTAGAAAATGGGCTAAAGATAAACATAGGCAGTTCACCTAAGAGGATATACAGATGGTAAATAAGCATACGAAAAGATGTTCAACATCATTAGCCCTTAAGAAAATGCAAATTAAAGCCACAATGAGATATCACTACACACCTATCACAATGGCTAAAATAAATAGTCAAAAAAACAAATGTCGACAAGGATGTGTAGAAGTTGCATCACTGACACATTATTGGTGAGAAAATAAAATGGTGCAGCTGCTCTGGGAAACAGTTTGACAAATTCTTATAAAAGCAACCAGCTTATGACTCAGCAATTGCAGTCTTGGGCATTCATCCCAGAGAAGTGAAAACCATGTCGACACAAAAACTTGTATAAAATGTTCAAGCAACTTTATTTGTAATAGCCAAAAACTGGAAACAGCTGAGATGTCCCTCAAAGAGTGAATGGTTAACAAAATGTATAGGCCTGCTACGGAATACTACTTGGCAGCACAAAGGAGCAAAGGACCAAACTTGATACACTCAAGAACTTGAATGGATCTCCAGGGAATTTGCTGAGCATAAAAAGCCAATGCCAAAAGATTACATGCTCTATGATTCCATTTATATAGTATTCTAGAACCGATAAAATTACAGAAATACTGAACAGATTATTCATTGCTAGGGGTTAGGGACAGGAAATACAGGGGATGATCGGTGTGGCTGTAAAACGCCAACATGAGGAATTCACGTGGTAACAGAACTGGTCTGTATCTTGACTGCCTGTAGTGCTGGATACACAAACCTAGGCATATGATAAATTACATCAAACATACACACATACACACAAATAAGCACAAATAAAACTGCGAAGTCTGAGTAAGATTGGTGATTTGTACCATGCCAATATCTTGGTTGTAATATTACACTATAGTTTTGCAGGACGTTACCATTGGGAGGAACTGGGTGTAGGCTACATTGGATCTCTGCTGTTTCTCACAAGTGCATGTGAGTCTCCGATTACAGAAGATTATAAGTTTAAACAACAAACATTTTAATAAACAAGAAAACAAATATTAAAAAAGCTATTTTACAAGGACATGCCATTTCATATCCAACAACCTTATTTTTGAAATGTTTAAAAGCTTGTGACATATTTGTGAAACTGTAGGTTCACCACAAATAACTCTAGGGCAACAATAATAAAAACTAAGATACATCATTTTTATGGTCAAAACCAGTCTATAACCAGTAATACTGAAGTACCTGGTACCCAAGAACAGGGAATGAGTGTGGGATGGCATTTTGGACTACTGAGACCTGACAGAGAGGAGAGTTGGGCCACTTAAAACATGATTTTCCTGTATGAAATCTTATTGTAATTACCCTTGGATATGAACACACAGAATAAGCAACAATGCATTGGGATGTTTCTAGTAAAAATCTTGTATGGTAATGTCTACTCTATGAAGAATTCCTACGAACAAACATACCATCTCTGACATCCATATTGCACTTTCTGAGACTAGTCCACAGCTTATGAAACAAAAATACTTTGAGAGTATGTGACTTTAAGACTGATCACTTGACAGAGACAAATGGTAATCTTCAGTAAATATTAGTAGGAAGAACAATCTCAAATATTGAATTCCCCCAAGTCCTGACTCTGACCTGTATGAAAATTATGCAGTCCTCCCAACCCAGTCATTCTCAGCAGCCTCATATAAGTGGCACAGATGGTCTCTCAGGTAGCTTATGCAGCACTATTGTTTTCTCCATTAATGAATTGGTCTTGGTGAAAAACACACAGCTAGATCTGTTCATGGATGGGGGCAGAAACCCTAGAGTACTTCTTTGCTTCCCTTTTATCAGGTTGGAGGACGTTTTCTGTGGTAGAAGTTGTCTGGGGAAGCTCACTGGGCTTGAAGATCTGGTTTAATTTGAATAATTTATTAATAGTTTGAAAAACCTCATTAAATTTGTGTGTGATTCTAAAGCTAGAGCTCCTACAGAGACCCAGAAGGAATAGAAGTGTACAAGGAAACATTTCAACGGATTCTGAGTCTGAATTTCCCCAGTCTCAACTTCCCTCCAATATGTACAAGCATGCTCTCTCTTCTCTCATCTTCTCACTCTGGCTTTTCATTTGTTTTTCTCTCTCTTTTTTCACACATATACACACACACTGACCACTGCCCTTACCACCATCACTACCACTAATCAGAGCTCATACTCCTGGAATCAGACTCAGATTAAATCTGAGACTCCAACTCTCTTCTGCTTCAGGCTCAGTAGTCCAAAATGCCAACCTACCCTCATCCCCTGTTGTCAGATACCAGGTACTTCAGTATACTGGTTATAGACTAGGAGTGTTTAAGCCTTGGAGCAAGACAGGCCTAGGTTGAGATCCTATCTCAGTCACTAAAACCTGAGAGCCACCCATACTCACCTACTTATACTCTTACATTCTCCTCTCATGTTCCTCTTCTTCATAATATTCCAGCAGAACCATAAACTGAGAGGTAGAAGGAACCTTAGAAATCCTATCCTCTCAGTATATAGAAGAGGAAACTAAAGAAGAGATATGGGTGGCTTGTCCATGGGCACTTGGTTAGTGCCACAGCCAGGACTAGAATCCAGGCAGCAAGTTATAAAGGATAGGGATAATAAAGGAAAAAAATACTCAGGGCTTTTCTCTTGAGGCTTAACTCTAAAGTCTGCTTGTAGGCCCACAGTGAATTGCCTCTGTTCCATTATTTGCTTCACCCCCAAGACCCATGGTGGTTAACTGGGATCAGTACGCACTACTGGGAACTGAGTGTATAGGTGGTGGTACCAGAGGTTTGGAAGAGTTGATGCTGTCTTTTAAACCCGTTGGTCCTCAAACCTATCTATATTTGACATTTTTAATTAGAATCTGACCTTTCTGATCTCAGACTAATATGTGAGGTTGAATTTCCTTAACTGGTTCCTTCCAGCCTGAGAGCCCATGAAAACTTGAGAGCTCTCAATTTAAAATGAAGCCTCTAGGCCAAATTATCGCCATATGTGCCTTCCTCTGCAATTCCTTCCAGTTAAACCACCCAGCCCCAGTGAGACTTTGAATCCAAATCCAAGCGTGCTAGCTGGTGCTTTATGATTTTCTTGTCCTAATCAACATATGCAGTCATTTTGCTTTTCCTCAGACGACTTGATGCAATCGGTGACAGATTTCTTCAGCACGGTTTTTTCTTTCTCCTGTTCTCCTTCGCAAAAGCTAGATATGCAGTCTGAATGTAAGCAAATGGATTAACTGAAAAGTTCAGTCTGAGTGCAAACTTTGGTACTTTACCCATCTCTGCTTTTTCAGCAAAGCAAGCTGCTAGAAGGTCCCTTTTTAGACTGTTCTCCAGCAGGCACACTACTCAGTAAGGTAGGTAACAAAACAGTTATCCCAATGAGTGCTTACTATGTGCCTGACACTGTGCTAAACCTGGATTAACTCAATTTTAATGAAGCAGTTTCTGTTGCTAAAACCTTTGTGTAAATGAGCACACTGAGACTCAAAGAGGTTAAGTAATTTGCTCAAGGTCACATAACTAGAGTGGAAGTACCAGCATTTGAACCCAGGTTTGCTGAGGTCTAAAATAATCTTTTAAGCAGTGTGTTCCACTGCCTTGGAGTCTTGTTAGCCTCCTGTAAATGGTGACAGCAGCAACGAAATGGAGTAAATGGAGGCTTACCACTTAAAGCAGTAAAAGCTCTTCGCTCTATGTGCAATTCACCACTGAAGAGTAGGCCCAAGGGAAACTCTGGCTCAATACATGTTGAGGAATCATAATGAAAACTGGTTTTAATTTTAGAAAAGCTATAAATAAAAATGAAGCACATTTAAGTTTTAAAAAATCTTTAAAATGGTCATTATTGCCCTATGTTCTTAATACTGACAATGAATAGTTAGATCAAAGTTATATAAACATGAGAGAGAGATTTTTTCCACACATATTTCTTACTTGCTGAAGCAGTCACTTATATATATATATATATAAGGCAGGAGCTCAAAGCATACTAGAGTAAAAGAAAACTATAAATACTAAAATGCAAAACTATTATGGCAAGAGTACAAACTTGTCTCAACGAAATGCTTGCCTTTAAAACTTATACCAACTGAATTTTCTTATTAAGGGTTTATTTTAAGAAGAGTACAATTCCATTCAGTATGAATACAATTCTTACAGTAACAGCCCGTCTTTCACAGTTAATTGCTGCTTGTCTCCTTGGATATAATCATTTGCATAATTGTGATTCTTTTCAATAATAAAAAAGGATTATATAATCTTGGAGAAGCAAATATCATAAAATTTAAATTTACATAAAATTAAAGGAATAAATGTTCCATGGTAACAGAACTATTAACATCTACCAAAAGAACAAAGTCTTTAATATTATAGCCTATGTATTAATAGAAAATCACTTTAGATTACACTACTCTTCAAATGTCATTCAAAATAAAAATTTTAGCTCCCATTTTGAAATCACAGTATCGAAAGGAAGATCAGTAGTACCAGCCATAATATAATCTTTCTAATAAATGAAGGCAAAGGGGTGGGAAGCAGATGTATTCATGCAGTTTTGCCTCCGTGAAGAACAAAGGCAGAATAGAAGCCATAGTCTACTCAGATGAAAGCTGGGTTATGTTAATCCATGAGCTCTTTATTCATCTGTGGTGTTCTATTTGTCATCCACACTAGTGGCACTCAAAACAGATACCCAACAGCCAAATACCACGTTGGCCCTGCTCTCTCCCATTGTGGAGGCTGACTCAGATGCTTCTCCAAACCGTGTGGCAACTACTAAACTCCTAAGGAAATGGGGATGCAGCCAGTAATCCGGCCTTGCCCCTGACAAAACACAGCTCTAAGTCGCCACCCACTGTGCTCCTCCCTCCGCTGCCACAGAAGAGTAGGCAGGCGTTCTTCTCTCAGCACTAACCATCCAACTCTCACTCAAACCCCCACCTGCGGGGAAGGATTCTCCTGTACAGAATCACTTGCTTTAAAATCACAGAATCTGGCTAACTTATACAAATTTAGGTAAAGAATAAGGGGAAGATGTGTCTCTTAAAAAATCTCTTTGTAGTATTTTACAAGCTCTTTCCTCTCCAAAATCCAGAGGTGGACTGGGCTGACTAAACCGTCCCAGCAGAATGAGATGGGTCTTAAGAGAGTACTGGACAGTGAGGTGCCTGAAGGCAGGGGACTGGGCTGATTTTGCTAGAGCTTCGCAAGGTAAGCTCTATAGAAATATGAAGATACCTAGAATAAATAAATACATGAAAAATTATACCCAAACCCTCCACATTTTTAAAGCATGCAAACATTAAAAGATTAGAATTATGTATCTTAACATGTGAATACTTACAGCAGAGTGGTTCAGAATACAGGCTTTGAAGTGAGAAAGATTTGAATGACTTACTGGTATGTCATTTAGATTAATTAACTCAGGCAAGCCACAAAAGCCCTTGACCCTTAGTTTTCCATGTCAGTGGGAATAACATTATAGAGATGTTGTGAGTATTAAATAATATATGTGAAAGTCTTGGCATGGTTCCTGATGTAAGGAAAGCACTCAGTAACTGCTGGCATTATTATCATTATTACTATTGTTATAGTGTCAACATCTGATTTAGTTCACAAACACCAAAGTCATGATATTCCTTTTAAAAACTGTACTGATAAAAATCACCATTATTTTTTCATTTTATAAAAAATGTCATTCACTGAAGCTCAGTGAGTACAATTTACATTTATTTGTACAGATATATCCATTCATCTCTGTGATGGACAGAAGAAGTGTACATAGATTGACATCATTTCACTTCTACTGTTCACTGTTCATCCTCCATATTCCCATGGGGTTGGTCACATATGCTTTGGAAGACTAAGAGAATGCATTTATATAACATAACTTTCGAGGGGAAATGGATTGCTTATGAAATATAAACACCTAAAGGATTCAGCCGAGAAGCACTTACATAAGTTTCATTGATTTGAAAAGAAAATTGACCTCAAAGCCTGTACAGGCCACAGAAAGTGTTACATTTCTAGCAAGAAGAAATTCTCTGGCTTCTCTACACCTATACTTTACACCCAGACCATAACCTGTGTGAATGGTTCTCAAAGCTACTGATTGACTATAGCCTTGATCTGTTATTTTTAATGTATGCATCACTAGGTAAAATCTCTAAACTTTAGAGATATTAGGAGGAATGTTTATTCCTCAATACTTTGATTTCCTTGAGGAGAGATTAGACCTCTAGGCTTCTTGCTCCACCCCTTAACTCCACTCCACTAAGATGCAGTGAGTTACCTGGTGGGTGGGTTTTGCAGCCATTGGTCAAAAATTATATTAGTGGGCCAAAATCTAAGTCTGTAAGCATTCGCCTTCCCTCTTCACACCAGACCAGTGTCAGGTAGCAATTCTAGGTAAGTGATATCCTCTGCAGAATCAAATTTACCCTCAGGTGGACAGTTCCAAAATGGGGGTAAGGGGCACTAAGCCACTGCCTCAAATATAACTTAGTAATAAATGTGGTGCTTTCATCACTATCTTTTGGCCACTGTTTAATGTCCAATTGGATCTGAATGTGAGTGAATTATAAATATGTATTTTTTTAGCTAGACATCTGGAACCTTATTTCTGAAGACGAGATCCAGGCTGATTGCTCCTCTGTAAGTCTAGGGTAGGACAGAGTACACAAGACTCATGTAGGTCTCTAAGCAGCCTACATGTTAAAGAGCATGGGGTTTAGAGTAAGACAGCCCTGACTCTGAGTCCAGCTCTCCAACTTTCTATACCCTTGAGACAAGTTAATTAATGTCTCTGGGCTTCAGTTCACTCATTTATAGAAATGAGGACAATAATAACTTAAAGTTTTCACAAAATGAAATGTGATTGCAAATGCCTGATACATGGTAAACTCTCAATAAAGGCTGCTTTCACAGGAACATCATTTTTTGTTGCCATCAAAATCAGTATTTTAGAGAAAACTCTCTGCAGATTTTCATGCTCCCCTCCACGACAAAGACACACACCTGAACCCAGTTAGCTCAGCACTGAAGAGGAGTAGAAACTAGTGCCTAGAGCAAATACGATGCCCTTACTTCAGAAAGGTTTCTGTGCTTTGAGGTACAGGAAAGTAAAGCTATTATGGCCCTGCATGATTTCAGAGGCCCTCGCCTCCATGTGAATAATTTCTTTAGAGATAAAAATTTTAAAAAGGAGACTGATAAAAAGGATGTTATCTGTGCCTTTCCAAGGACAATCCTGTCTGACTCTAGTTGCTACTCTCTTAAATCCTATATTGCCCCTTTCTGGTATCTTCCCAGAAGGAACAACTACTGATTTTTAAAAAATATGTCACAGGAAAGATTTTTCTGAATTCAAAACATGCTAAGACCTTATCACCAAAAACTGGCTGTCTAAAAGCCTCAGGCTACTCTAATAGCACATATCTTCAAAGTTATCCAAACAAAATAATACCAGATTTAAGATCTAAGGAGTAGCCTTTAAATAGCTACCAACAAATGGACAAAGGAAAGAAGTATTGGAGACACAAATATTTTGCCTAGTATATTACGATTGGTCAATTCACTACACAATGTGAAGAGAGTATTCTCTTGACTGGTGATTTATATAAAATATCAGCCTAAGACATTTCATCAAGAAAAGAAAAACAGCAAAGCACAATATTAGAGAAGAAAGGAAGAAAAGAGAAAAGATGGGTATAGTGGCAGTGATTTGAAGCAGTTAGAGGTGGGAGTAGCAAATGGCAGCATATATCAGGAAAAAGATAGCCAACAATGAAGAGACAAAAGACAAACCTGCTTGGCAATGTAGTGAGGAGTAAGACAATGATTGAGAATCCCTTACACATCATTAATATTACCTTAGATATGAGAAGTAGGCAAATGTATATAAGGCTTTACCACAGCACCTTGGAAGACCTGACATCTCTATGGGCACAACATGAGCTATATTAGAATAAGAGAAAAACATCAGCAAATACCATATGCACAAGCAACACAGCAGAAATCGGTGCAGCATGGAAATTACCAAACAATCTCCTTTCACTGAAGGGCAAGGAACAGAATTATAAAACAGTTATAAGGGGAAAGGAAAAGCAACCAAGTGCTAAACTAACAAAAAAGGATTATTGATCTGAATATTTATAAGAAGAGTTAACATTTATTATTTCCTAGGCATCATACACACTCTTAACTGCTTTACTGCAATAAAGCATTTTATGCAGCAATCCTGCAAGTGAAGTACTATTATACCCATTTTACAGATGAAGACTGAATCATAGAAAAGTAACTCAGACTTAGCTCTGACTCCAGAGTTCACAATCTTAAATGCTGTATTGTCTCTTCTCAGTGTCTTCCCCAAAAGAGCGGTATTTGATTTTTAAAATATATTTTGAATCATTAAAACGCTGGATATTCAAATTAGAAAACCCAGACCATAACTTGTGTGAATGGTTCTTAAAGGCCTCTTATCTTTATCTCAGTGCACATTGAGAAGGTGAAAGATTTTTATTAGGCAATATATTTGACCTAATTGTGTGACTTTTCAGAAGGATGACTTTGACATTTCAAAGTGAGATGGAGCATTAGAAGGCTACACATTAGTTGGTATTAAAAAAAGGCAGCAATTTATGATGCTGCAAAAGAATGTAATTTTTTTCCAGGAAAAAAAAAGCCTTTGAAAATTACCTGAATACATTATGCATTTGCAATGCTGATAAAACTGAATGGTTTTGGCAATAGTTGCTAACTCTGATGTTCCTAAGTGTCTGTCAAAGCATTTCCACACACATCCACAACCCCCTGTACAGACGTACACACCAACACACAGACACACATGTTCATGCACTCACACACAGTAGAATTTTTAAGCACAGTAAGTGTAGACTCCTAATTCTTATAAGTACTGGTCTGAATCAGGGCCTGGCTACAAGTGAACTGAGTCAGAAAACACAAAGACCTGCTGGAGATATGGAGAAGCCCTAGCAAAAATAATTTATAATACGGTCCTAAGGGATTAGGAATGCTATTAAAAACAGGCAGCAGTCAAAGATTCAAGGAAGCACGACTTCAACTTCAGACAAGTCTATCAGAAAATGATGGGGGTTAAGACTCAGAAACTACTTAAGAAAAGAGACTCTGAAGAGCAAACCTGAATGTTGTTCATTAGGATCTCACTTTTAGAGGAGTGGAACTTAAATTTAAAACCAGGCAAGGTTTTTACAGTGGCATAGAAATTTTGAAACTACATCTACATATTCCAAACTTGAGCAAATGATTAAATATTTTGAGGATGACTGGAGCTAAGTTTCTCACTGTGGGGGAGGTTACAAATACAGAAAGGGAGGATACTAAGTTATACCCTGTTTTGCTGAATTGGAATTGAAAGTACATGTATGAACTCATGTGAACTCATATGAGAGAGAGAGAAAGAGAAATATATACCCACACAAAGTTATATTTCCTAGCTCCGTATGCTGAAATAACCTAAAAGAAATAGCACACCAATAACAGTAAGCACATCTCAAGTCCAAATCTTGGTTTCTAAATATTATTCTCCAATAAAAGGAACCAGGGCTCTTTGGAGAAGTGGCTGATTCCAGCGCTGGGACAGGGAAGGTACAAGATGCTAAAGAAGTACTTAAGGAACAAGAAGATAGAGAAGTACTTAAGGAACGATGGGGACATGTCAAAAAGGACACCAGAGACAGCTCAAAGGGACAATATGAGCAATCAAATAATAATCATGATGGATTATACTCCACTGAATAAGAATCTGTGATTATATCCCACTGAAGAAAATAAGAATCCATTGTTTATATATGATTTATATAATCAAATAAGTCAGGGGTTAAGGGATGTTCTTTCTTACAGTAGAATAACTAATATGTGTAGATATATAAGAGTTAAAAATCATCAAAGTATGCTAAAACCAATAGGTGAAAGTTTGATGAGAAACAGAATACATACATCTAGCCTTAAAGAACCTCCATACAGAATACTTACTAATTACAAAATTATAGTAAAGAAAGCTAGCAGATACCACCTTAATCAGTTCAGCAGAGCTAACATCACCAATGTTGGGAGGAGCTACTATCATAAGCCTCCTGATACAACAGGCCCTGAGAAGGACACAGTATCTCTTGTGAGACAGTCATGTCAAAAGTTCTTAACCTGAATCTAAACATAAGGAAACATCATTGAAGGATATTCTACAAAACAGTAACTGGTCTATATACTTCAGAAAGGTCACAGTCAAGAAGCACAAAGAAGGATAGAGGGACTGTTCAGAATTAAAGGAGACTCAAGAGATATGACTACTAAATTCAATAAGTGATCGAAGATTGGATTCTGGAGTAAGAAAAAGAGCTATACAAGATGTTCTAGAGACTAGTGGTTACCAAAGGGGGGGGAGGGAGGGAGAAGGGGATTGTGGATATCATGATTGGTGTACATGGTGTGTGTGTGGTCACAGGGAAGACAGTGTAGCTCAGAGAAGACAAATAGGGACTGTGTGGCATCTTACTACACTGATGGACTGTGACTGCATTGGGGTTTGGGGGGAACTCGATAATAAGGGTGAATGAAGTAACCACATTGTTTTTCTTGTGAAACCTTCATAAGAGTGTATATCAATAATACCTTAAAAAATTCTTTAAAAAAAAGATGTTATTGGGGCAACTGATGAAATTTGAATATTGACTATGGATTAGGTAATAGTATATCAACATTAAATTTCTTGATTTTGATCACAATTGTGGTCATGTAGGAAAGTTCCCTTGTTCCTAGGAAATGCACACTGAAGTATTAGGGGAAAGTTGGAATGGTGTCTGCAACTTTCTCTCTCTTAAAGAAGACACATATATATATAACGAGAGGGAGAGAAGCAAAATATAAACAATTGGATAAAGGATATATGAGAGTTGATTGTTCTATCCCTGCAACTTTAAAAAAAATTTACAACAAAATCAACATTTAAAACAAACAATAAAACTTCAGGCAAGATTCTTGGGATTCCATCCTGGGGCTTGAATGCTTTTGTACATTCGGTATATGAAGGCACTGAATCTATAATCTAAAGAAGGGCGCAGGCATGCCGTGGAAAATAAAGGAACCAAGTTTTATTACCTGAGTATATGTAAAACAAAGACTGATCTGCAAAGAAAAAGGCGAGAACTCAGCTGACAAAAGTCAAAGGAGAACCAACGGCACAGCTAACACAGTGCTGGGCAGGTAAGTTACTAGTGTGAGCCTATACTAGTCCTCCTGCTTAGAGGCAGGTTTAGTCTAAGATTCTGAACATACATATATAAGTTACGTGGCCCTGCAACACTAAGAAGGCTGCATGGACTGGAAACCAAGTATATTATTACACTTAGATTTGCGGGAAGTTTCATGCAGCTGCAGAGGGTAACAGCTTGATTCAGCTGGAACCAGCAGCAATATAGATCTTTACAGCTTAATGCTGTAAGCTCCCAAGAAAGAAAATTTGGAAAATGTAATCATCCTAGAATTTCCAAAATCATCACACTTTGCCTCTCACTAACAGAGCATAAGCCAATGCATGGATAGAAAGAAACATTTTCTTTTTTGTGTCCCATTATCTTCTGTGTCCTTAAGAACCAGAAGATAAAAAAAGAGCTACCTTTATACTCTTGGTTCTCAATTCTAGCTGCACTTTGAAATCACCTGGAGAGGTTTTAAAACTACCAATGCTGTGTCTATCCTGGAAAGGTTCTATTTCATTGGTCTGGGGCGGGGCCCAAACACCAATATTTTTTAAATCTCTTCAGACGATTCTAATGTGCCGCCTGGGTTGAAAACTACTAGTCTCGACATTGTTTCTGAAAATGTTGTTGCTGGATCACCTGTATTAGAATTTTCTGGAGTATTTATTAAAATACAAAATACTGGACCCCACCCCACACTTCCTAAATCAGGATTTTGGTGGTGTGTCATTCTTTAGTAAGTTCCTAAAGCAATCGTTTTGCTAAGTTTGAAAAACCACTGCTCTGGATTTTTGAAGAGCTCACTTTTAAAAAGCAAGGTTAGTTCTCCAGGGAATGTATTCTTTAACCACCACTCTGTTCCCAGAATATTACCTCACTGATTCTATAAAACTAGGTGCTTTTCAGAATATGATATATGATGATAGATGACATTTCTTGGGAAAATTGATGCATTAGGCAGGAATGATGCAAGGCTTTCATTCTGGTTTTAACATAGACTATAGATATTCTAATATATCTTTGCTTGGGATTCCATTAGAAGTCAAATATTATGGAAGGCTTGAAGAACACTGAGGTGTGGTGTTTCATCAGCAGGACTGCTGTCATCTGAAAATGATGATGAACAATTTGTTACCTTTGAGATACACCCGGCAGCAGAGCTCAATTTCAAATATTCTTGAAATGGTGATGGCTAATTTCCTTATATACTGGTAGCAAGTAATGCAAATTAGAGAATTACACATGAGCTGCTGAAGATAAGTCCGTGATCTGTTCTGTGAAGGATGAAGAAATATGACAGTGTTCTGAATCTTGTAGTCAAGAAGAAAAGAATATGATGATTTTCTGGAGAATAAGACAACCACTTGGTTTTAGCATTCAATCTACCAATTAACTGTGCATAAACCTAGCTGTGTCATATTGCTCAAGATGTTCACTCACGGTACCTTTACGCAGAGAGGTAAGAGATTAAAATGGAAGCTCACATCAGGGTCTTTTTTCCAGAAGGGACATCCCGAAGTATTGCTGAGGTCATTACACCATCAAAACTGTAACAAACCTACATTTGCAGGTCTGAAATTATGAATCTGAGCCATTAATAGAAGATTAGATCACAGCGTAATACGCTTAATAAGGTAGGAAAAACACATACTGCAATTTTGGAAACTTTTACAAAATTACATCAGTTAAATAAAGCTCTGGTACTCAGAGTTCAGCTCTGTTACATATGGAATTCTTAGTTATACAAAATGTCTTGGCCTCCTTAGTTCTTTGGGTATAAATTTCATAAACTGTGTGAAGAGAACATACTAGGATTAGAAGCCCTCAGTATCGCCAAGTAATTGCATTCCCCTTGATTCATTTGGCTACATTAATGTGCCCTAAGAAACCAACTAGATTAACTCTTATTTATGTAATGAAGAGTTAAGCAAAGCACAAAGACATTAACATTCTATTCTCTCTGAGTATTCCAGTTCCATGTAACTCCATCTGGGAATTGTCACAAGGAAAAATGAACTAGTTTGCAATCATCATCTTTAGATTTCTATTATCACAAATAGATTTTTCTTTGATTTAATGCTATGCCACGATTACAAGTTTCACCCTATAAACTGGGAGGTGAGCCTGGACTTATTCTGTGAAATTCAAATGCACTTTATAATAATCCAAACACATTTTCATTTACCATGGTTAAATTTTTCAAAATATTATTCTATGATACTGAACCTCAGTCTCTCATTACAATAAATACATTTTTCACAAAGCTAGGTAGATGATTAATCTTCTAACATTCACTATCTATGTTTTCAAACAGAGATCTTAAGTAAAACCACGTAAATGAAGTTGGCTACATGTGTAAATTTCTATGGGTATTTAGTAATAGATAAAAAATATAGATTCAAACATTAATGTAATAGAAAACTAGTGAGCAGCTAGAAAAGAGCAGCAGCAAGGCAGAATGAGGATGGTTTATCTACAGCTTTTCTCACACTATTTCAACTAAATATTGGTTATTTCATAGAACCAAGCATAGGTATAGGCATGGGGAAGACAGTAAAAATATTCTTAAAAATCCATTATGTTCAAAATATTTGGAACATTTTCAAGAGAGACAAAGTCCAGCACTTTTATGAAGTGTTTCTATTAATAATTTAGGCAGGGAAACAGTTCATAATCATTACCAGATAATACCTATCTGGTTTAATCAGTAATCATCCAGTTTGTTTGCTCCCTCTCCAAATCAGAAGGTAGCATTGTTTTTCATTCATTTAGCAAGTAGTTTGTAAGCACCTACTATGTGACTGGCACTGGGAATATTGTTGTAAGCAAGGCTGGGAAAGAGCAGTTAGGAATCATCTGAGAAACATAACATGGATGTTCGAAGGCTCGTTCAAGTTAGAGAAACATGGCTGCCATGGTCAGCTGGTCCATGAGAGTATTAAGAAAGTAAACGAACACAGCCAAAACAAGGACAGTATTAGACAGTTTCTAGAGTTAAACAGTAGGTCATGGGAGGTTGGTTAAAAAAAAGGGCACTAGTTCTTCCTAGCTTTCTGTGCTCTGTGATGTGAGTCACATACATTTTGCCTATGTGTTACCTTTTTAAAAAAATATTTTTTTGGTAAGAACAATTAATGTTTGATCTATTCCCAAATTTTTAAGTGTACAAAACACATTATTAACTATAGGCACAACATTGTTCTGATGTCCAGAACATATTCATCTTGTATAACTGATACTTTAAGCTTGTTGAACAGCAAAACGGAGAGCTGCTGCATTGTTTACCTCTTAATGAGATGCTGTTAACTGGTTTTATATGTAAAGTGTTGACCTCCTCAGTTTTATACTTAAGAGCCATAGGCACTGTCTAGAACTAGCTACTTGAATGTACAAGCTAAGCATTCACTAACTACAAACTTCTGCTAAGTCAGCCCTATTTCAGCGACATCAGCATCACATAAGACCATTTTATTGTATCTGGGGGCAAGGGCCACTGAGAAAGCTAAGATGCTAGCTTGGAATCCTGACAGAACAAGGGTTTAATCAGCATATGAAATCAGACATGGGGATTTAGACAGAAAGTGCTGGCCTGGCAATAACTGTTGATGATGAACAAAGGTATCCAGAAACATAATTTTCCTAAGAAACCTTAAGTATACACTGTAGTTATAAAATATACCGTGATTATCATTTGAACCTTGAGGTTCTCTGCGCTGCTTAAAGAGGGTAATGTGAAGACAGAGACAGAGATTGGAGTGATGCAGCCACAAGCCAAGTACAGCTGACAGCCACCAGAAGTAGGCAGAGGCAAGAAATGTATTCTCTAGAACCTGAAGAGGGAACGTAGCCCTGCCCACACCTTGATTTCAGCCCAGTGATACCGACTTTGGACTTCTGGACTCCACAACTGTGAGAGAATAAATTTCCACTGTCTTAAACCACCAAGTTTGGGTAATCTGTTGCAGCAGTTACAGAAAACTTTATACAAATACATGACAAATGGTTGGTCTGGGTGCTAAGTCACTACTGAGTGAGAAAAGGAGCAAAAGTTGAGTTCCTAAGGTCATAAGTCTGAAATATCACCTCCTTAAATCTTGAGTGGTGGTAAAAGAAGAAACTAGAATGCTCTGGACACTTATTAGTGTTCCTAAGGGCTATTATAAAACTTTTATAAGAGTTCAAAAACCAGAATGAGAAAATAAATCTATTCATTCCTCCCATTTCCATGGCTGTTAGATTGATATTTCTTATTTTACTTTGTTATGTTGTTTTCTTCCTGACAGAATCTTCCATGTACATAAATAATTTAAAGAAATATCTCAGTTGCAGCTATCAAAATAGCTTTTTTTCTTTGAAGATAGTTTTCCAAGAAATATGGGTTATGGCTTTTAAAAATTGATAGCACAAAGTGAAAGATAAAAGCAAAGGGTAACTTAAGTTGATTGAAGGAAACATAATGTATTTGGAGTGAACATTGGTTGAAGATGTTACCCTGGAACTCATACCAGAACACTAGCAGCCATGGAGTGAGGGGTGTTGTAACTGGGCAAAGAAACAAGGTTTGTTTGTTTGTGGTAAAATTTTAGATTATTTTATTGACAATATGACACCTCAAGCCCAACTCAAAGTTGCAGACACTTAGAAAGGCTTATATGAATTATGCACATCTCCATCCCTCTTAATTCACTGCCCCCACCACCCACCCACCCACACATATCAGCATTATACAACACACAACGAGTAGCTGGTTACCATATAATATTTTCCTTTTGGATTTTTGTTACCTTACGACATGTATTGCCCACCTAGTAGAAATGGAAAGGTTGCTAGATCAGCAGTGTTGGACATAGGTTACATATTGCAAATACCTGGAGAAATCTTAAAAACACTATGCCTAGGATCTAGCCCCAGAGATTCTAGTATGTGGTGCCATCTGGACATCAGGATTTGTAAGAAGCCCCCAGTTGATTCTCAAGTGCAGATAAGGTAGCAAACCATTTGGAACCAAGGATACAGCTTTAGTCCAGAGCTGTTCAGACGCTAATGTACATATGAATCATCTGAGGATCTTATAAAAATACAGATTCTGATTCATTAGGTGGGAAATGAGGTTCTGCATTTCTTATAAGCCCTCAAATGAAGCTACAGTGGTTATTGAGGATGATACTTTGAGGAGCAAGACCAAGATCAGTACTTCCCTATTTCTAGAAAATGATAATATATACTATGTAAAGCACACTGCCATTTCCACATAAAGCTGCTCTTAGCAAGAAACAATTGAACTCCAGGGGCTCTGACTGCTGTAGACCCTACCTGCCACTCTAAGACCCAGAGAAATGATGGCTCAGCTCATCTGTAACCCACTGTGCTGTACACCAGTGGCATACTGGTTGCCTACCATTGGCTTAGCCCCACACGTCATTACCAATATTCAATACCTATAGGTAAGACAAGCAGTAGACTTATATACAGAGGAGAAAATATAAACTATGTGTGCATTGCCAAAAGGTACACAGGTCATGAGCAGATGGCTCAACCTATAAATAAGGAAATTTAGGACATTCAAGTGCTACAGAAGCATTGCCAATGTAAACGAAAGGAAGAGGAAAAAGTCAACGAAGATTTGAAAAGTTACTGAAGTAAAACATTTGTCCCTTATGCTGGCTGCCCAGTATTGCTCAAACCAGTTCGGTTTCTCCATTTGTGAACCTACCATAGTAGAATACCCAAAGACCAGTACAAAAGGGATAAGCAGGACGGGACACAGAGAAAAAAAATTAGCATCTCTGCAGCATTGAAAGGTTCACCAGTATGGTATGCATGTCCTCTGCAGCTAGAAGGAAGATGTAAATGGAAATACTACTGGTTATGGCATGGACAACAATGAAATACCTTCCTTATTTTTTAAAGTTAATAATTTAAAATGTGTTCAACATGTTGGAGGAGGAAAACGAATCTACTATATAGTTAACTATTTTCCACTTAATTGCCTATAAATCTTATGCTTAATTTATTTTTATGAAAGGTAAAATTAAATTATTGTGCCCAGCAACAGGGTGTTTTAATTTCCATTCGAACAAAATACAGATGAAAGGTTAGGGATAGAAACTTAAATAAATAGTGACAGATTTTAGGAGTTCCTGAACATTCCCCAAATGCTATACCTGTAAAACCTCTTGCATATAAATACAGCTACATAGCAGTATTGCATCTTCTGTGCAGACCACTTTTAATGCCATGAAGTTAATCTGATCAGTGCAAGATATGTGCTCCTGGATTCCCGTGAGCCATTTTTATCAATAATTAAATCATGTAATTTTGTCTCTTTGTTTATACTCTTTGTTATCCCACAATAAGTAAAATTAGTATGTTCAGAGTGGAAAAGAATCTCAAAGAGCTTAGCTCTCATATTCTATACATGTGGAAACTGAAACCCAAAGGGCCTAACTGGTTGGCCCAAGATTATACAGCTCAGTAATTACATAACCAGGACTAGAAACAAGATCTCTTGAATCTTTGTTCAGTGCTCTGTATACCATGAATATGTGTCAACTAAGTTTAAGAAGATAATTAAAGAGATTTATGAGATTGTGAAGCAGACGTGAAATATGCCTAAGTGGTACCCTGGGACAATACCATTAGAATGTTGTAGTCTTTATCAGGCATCACCTAAAAGGCAGCTAAGCTCTAGCTATTCTAGAAAGTAGATATTTGTAGGGTTGTTTGTCAAGGATTTCAAAATCCCTAAGTGAGTCACTGTGAGTAACTTCTGGCATGAAACTATCTATCTGAGTCATCTACAAACTCGAAAAGCCCAAGAGGGTATCTGATGGGTGAACAGAAATGGATATTGACTTAGGTTTTAATGAAAAAGTTTCCCCATTCTAGCTGATGATTTATGTGATGAAATTTCTCTTTTTCTGATTTCTCTGCCTGTCAGTCCATTCCTGGAAAGGTCACTGTTGAATGGGTCAACATCATTTTGTTGACAATTTCTAATAGTATCAAATTGTACTGCTCACATCTTGTCACACAGAAGGAAAAACTTTCTCAACTACGAGGATCTTTTGTCTTCATTATTATCATTTAAAAGAACGGTTTGCAATCCTTTAGAAATTTGAGTGCAATCTGGGAATATTTGATGTGCCAACATTGCTCCCTCAAAAATATTCTATGAAATATATTCCTTTTTAAAATTTAAATTTATTTTATGGAATTTGGGAGGCTATGTTTGTTCATATACTGAAGTGTTACCAAATCATTCTTTAATATTATCTCCATTAAAACACAAATCTCTCTCCAATATTAGAATTATTTTCCCCTTTTATGAAAAGGGAGTCTGAAAATATTAAGGATTGATAGCATGGTATCTTTCAACCAAATATATCTTACTATGATATATGTTTATATTCTTTGTTATCCCACAATCAGCAAAATTAGTATGTTCAGAACTGCAAAGAATCTTGAAGAACTTAGCTTTCATATTCTATACATGTGGAAATTGAAAATGATTTCATTCACCTATGGAAATATGTGAACTTTTGACACAAGTCAAAGCTCAAGTGACAGGGATAGAATTCCAGAATCAGCATTTATTTGAATTGTCCAAGTATTTTACTTGTAGGAGATGCTATTTTTCTGATATTTTTGCAGAGAATAAAGTTAAAACTGGAATCTCTTCTTTGGGTTTTTAAAATTGAGTATAAAGACAACCACAAAATTTGTTATTCATTTACATTTTTTGTCCCATCCTCTGACATACTCTTGAGGTCTCTGAGAGCTTTCCCACCTAGGTTATGAACAAACTGAAAAATAAAACATAGGCAAGGGAGGGAGAGAACCAAAATATCACCTTTATTATTGATGGAGTGTAAGTTGAAGGATGTACCTTTAGTTTGGTTAATCAGGTGAACTTACTAATAATAAACCCTGGAATCATGCAAGTGAATTCACCCATTCATAGCAGCACTGAACCAGGACAGGCCCCCTTTTCTATAGGGGCAGAGCACACTATGTGTCCCTATAGGCAGGCCTAGTCCCAAAAAAGGAGAAAGAAGGAGCTTAGCCAAGCATGCCAGTTGTTTACCAATCACATAAGTCATTCCAAACAATGTGGGACAGAGTGATTAAAATGAGTGTCAAGTTGCCAGGAGTGTGTTTACAAAACTCTCTCCTCGTGGAATCCAGGGAAGTTGGGAAATGGCATCATCCCCTCTAACATAAACTATGCAAGATCTGACCCAAGTCTTAACAGTGCTGTCTCTCTATATACTTCACTCCATCATCACTCTCTTCTGCTCTTTTACCACTTCACCCTGATCCCATTCTATTTACCACCAGGGCAAATAGGGCTCTTTTTGCTTATTTGGCTCAAGTGGATAAGGTGATGGAAGGGATATGGAAGCTTCCAAGTCTTTAACAAAACAGTCATGGAACTGAATGGGGAAGGTTCTGGTAGTAAAATGAGATGGAAAATACAATATTTTGGTAAGGAACAGAAGCGGGTTCATCCAGAAAGAGCCAGAAGGATAAGTCAGTAAATCCTAATAGTGGCACTAACATTCTATCATTCTTGTATTTTCTACGTGCCTAAAAAATGTTCTGACATTGCTCAAGACATTGCTTGACTCACATGAGTCAAAACATGTGGCCAATAAAATCTAATATCCTTCTAGCCAAAAACAGCTTGAGCTAAAAGATATAGACTGAATACAAACAGTTCTCATATTGCCATACTCCACACATATAGATAAATGGAATATAAGAAATGAATTGTAAATACCTCCACCAGGTCCATAGTATGCTATTTTAGAGGTTTAAAATGTCATTTTTAACAACAGTCCTTACGAAGGCATTTTCAATACTACAAAAGCTCTGCACTTTAAGAAGCTAGTCTGCTGTAATAGTATGTTATTAATGCAGGTAAAATGTCCAATCTTCTACAAAAAAAAGAGACAGGGGAGAGAAAAACTAATCAGAGTGCAACTTTTCACAGCTCCATTCTCCTGTCATCAAGCAGCAACTCTTTCAATAGTCCTTAACGCTCTGTGCCAGCAGACCTCTGGGAACCACTACCTTACACGCCATGACTTCATGGTCATTTGCCATGTGATAATCCTCTCTTCCTCTGGGAAAACAGGTAGACTTGATAAACTTCTCAGTAAGAGGTCTTCATATACAGGCCACTTCATTTACAATTGATAATTTATTATTATAACCATGAAAGGAAAATGTCTGGCACTGTATTCAAAATCTTAATACCTTGTTCTCTGTTTGGAGAGTATTTCCACACTTCTACTCTGTAATATTTCCCTTAGAAACCATAGGAAGCTCCAAGTGAGAAAGAGAATACTGTTAGTACCTGATATCACTGTCAATTAACTTATGTACAAAAAGGAAAGAAGATGAACTGTACCCTAGCACTAGGTTGGGTTTAAAGAGAATCCTCTGGGTCCCCAGCCTAAAACAGGGAGAGTGGAGTATAGAGGGGGTGTCTCCAGTGTTTGTATTTCTGAAGTATTTCAAAGAGAAATTACTAGAAGAAACCTTAGAAACCAGAACAGATATTACCTGATTAATACTATTATCTTGAGTATAAAACATTAGGACTGTTTCTGAAAAACTCATTTGATTTATATGTGTCTTAGAGTTGTAAATCTAGCACTTTCTGCCATAAAAATAAAAGATTAAGTTAACGAATTTAGGGCTTGACAAAGAGAAGTGAGTCTTCTCTCAAACACTCCTTCTCCATCTTCAACATCTTACTTGCACATATCGAGTTTTAATTTTCATATATTTTGCAGAATCTTCATAACTGTGCTATGAAGTGTACAAAAAACTTATTCTTTCACCTAATTTATTACTGATGAAGATACTTCCATTTTTACCTCGAGGCTTCCTGAATAACCTGTGATTTGTGGCAGCACAGTCATAATGGGAATTACACTATAAAACCATTTGTACAGCCTGAAATTTGCTCTGTATATTTGTTCTTTTGGAATTCACTGGTCTGATCTTTCACAGAATCATTAATAAAAAATTCATTGTCCCAAAATTACATTCATTATATGATTGTGTTTATTTTTTAATATGTCATTCCACTTCATCAAGCAATCCTCCAGAAATTTAGAGACTCTTAAACAGAACTTCTAAAACCTTTAAGAATCCATGGTGAATGGATCTGTTACTTCTAAAGTATCTTGTCTTTTTTAGCAAGTTTCCATACTTTCACTGACTCATACTTACTCTCAGTCCTAAACATTGAATCTTTCAACAGTCTCTAAATTAGATTGGTTTGCCTAACGGCTACCTTATACTCCAGTAAACAAATGTGATGTAATTTTAGTTTACATAAGTCTGTCCTCATTAAATTTATGCAAAGTGTGTACATTAAGTTACTGGGTTAAAAGATGTTAGCAATGGAGTTGAGCTAGAAAGCATTAATTATATTCCAACTTAGCTTGAATTTCCAATAACTGAGGCCAGGTTGGTAGCTGCCAAAATGAGGAGAATATTTTTAGAGGGACTTCTTAAGAACAATATATTAATATATTAAATGATGTGATATTATCTGTAAAAACTATGCACGAGCTTTCTTTGGAAAACATCTTTCAGAATATTCTCCTTGTTATCTATCACTTATAATTCATCTTTCTGTTCCCAGCGATAAACATCATAACATGTTTTAACTATTATTATTGAGCACATAGACTGGGTAGTCAAAGTGTGAATTCCAACTCCTCCATCACTTTACATACTTGTGTAAGTTACTTAAAGTTGCTGAGCCTCCATTTCCTTCAACTATAATCTAATAATAATGAGAATAATACCTCAGGAAGTTATTTTGAGGGAAAGTAACAGCAAGTACAGTATCTTAGTGAGCATTTATTGAGCGTCTGTATGCCAGGTACTTAGGTTCTCAGGGAATCCTCTCAGTAATCTTCTGAGACAGGTACAGGGTGGGGGGCACTCCAAGATGGCCGTGTACAAAAACCCCTATCTCACCTTCACCCATGGACACACCAAATCTGCAGCTAGATATGGAGTAAGTCCCACTGAAAAAGAGCTGAAATCTAGGTGAACAGCTTCCTCCACAAGAGATGAAAGGGCCACATCAAGGCAGGTAGGAGAGGCAGAGACATGGTCTTACCAAAACCACACCCCCAGCGTGGAGACGCACAATTGGGAGGGATCTCACAGGCCCAGAACCTCACCCTGAGGAGTGAGGGGTTTGTGTCTCACAATGGGTACTCTAACCACTGGGATCTGTACCAGAGAGACAAGGCCCCAAAACATCTGGTTTTGAAAAACAACAGGGCTTATATCCAGGGACCCAGGGAGCTGTGGAGATCTGAATACTCCTTTCAAGGGGCTTGTGCATCGACTCACTTGTCCCAGGAACCAGAGCAAAGGAAGCAGCTTGAGAGGTGACTGGATTATATGTGAAGGTAATTCAGTTGCTAAACTTAATGCATCTACCACAGGGGTAGGTATTAGTTGGGATTTTCCTCAGGGACATAGGCACTGGAGAGTGCCACTTTTTGCACTCTCCCTCTGCCCTGATAGGGCAGGTGGGTGCATGCAGATATAACCTTGCTAAACTCAGGATATGTCCCACCCCCAGGGCTCTTCTCTAGCATCACTAAGACTGCAGTTCTGCCCTGTGCCCAGTGCTTACCCCAGGCCTCACTAAAGCCACAAGCATCCCCTGCCTCCAGCACTCTTCTCCAGAATGGCTGAATTCTCAGGTGGGCCAGTGCCAGAACAATTTCACATCCTCACTAAAGCAGGTGGGCAAATGCAGTCCACACAGGGGATGCCTCCTGATGCTCTGGTTTTGGCAGCCAGAGGGGTATGTGCTTCTAGGCCTAATGGGACTGTAACAGTCACAAAGACAGCTCTAGGCAGGATACCATACCCAGTGCACTATACAGACAGTCGACTCAAACACCCACAGTTGCCTGTGAAAGAGGCCCATTAATTGTCCTTGAGCATCAATCTGAGGGACATGCTTCAGGTTTGCCATGCATCTAAAGGCTAGAGAGGAGCTCTCAGGGAACATAGGCAGAGAGACACCACCTGTGCATCCTCTCCTGGTCTCACCATAGCTCTCTGGTACCTCCCAGAAAGGAGCTCTTACAATTGTCTGAAGTTCTGATTCTTGTATCAGTCGCCCAGGAAACACTTCCAGATCTCCTGGGCTGGAGATCAGCAGGATCTACAATTGTGGTCCCACAGAACTGTATATATTTGTATACTTTAAAAGCTGAAGCCTGGCTTCCAATTAGCCTTAATCTAGATGCTGACTGAGATCATGTGCCTTTGAAATACTGACAGGTCCTGGCACACCCTCAACAACATGGACCTATCAAGCATAAAATCAGGCTACTTGGACAATCACAAAGGTTTGAGAGACAGCCAAGAGCTGGGTCAAGGTTGAATATAAGCTTCACGTCCTCCACAGGGACACTCCATCAAAACCGGGAGAGTTAGCTGTTTTGCCTAGTACATAGAAACAAAGAGTTGAACAAAATAAGAAAGCAGAGGAATATGTTCCAAATGAAAGAACAAGACAAGAACCTCAGAAAAAGTTCTTAATGAAACAGAGGTAAGTAATTGACCTGTAAGAGTTCAAAGTAATAGCCATGAAGGAGCTCAACGAATTTGGGAGAAGAATTATTAACTATGGAGAGAACTTCAACAAAGAGATAGAAAATATAAGAAAGTGCCAAACAGAAGTCACAGAGCTGAAGAATACTATAACTGAACTGAAAAATATACTAAATCCAATAGCAGACTAGATAAAGTAGAACAGGTCAGTGACCTGGAAGACTGGGCAGTGGAAATAACCTAAATAGAGCAACAAAAGAAAAAAGAATTTTAAAAAGTGATGATATCTTAATAGACCTATGGGACAATATCAAGTGGAAAAACATTTATATTATAGAAGTCCCAGGAAGAGAAGAGAGATAGAAAGGGACAGAAAATTTGATTGAAGAAATAATGCTTGAAAACCTTCCTAACCTAGGGAAGAAAACAGCCACCCAGGTCCAGGAAGCATAGACTTCCAAATAAGACAAACCCAGAGAGACCCATACCAAGGCACAGTATAACTTAAATGTCAAAAGTTAAAGAGAGAATCTTAACAGCAATGAGAGAAAAACTACTAGTTATGTACAAGGGAACCCCCACAGAATATCAGTTGATTTTTCAGCAGAAACTTTGCAGGCCAGAAGTGAAGGGCATGATGTATTCAAAGTGCTGAAAGGAGAGAGAACTTCTAAGCAAGAATGTGCTACCTGGTGAGACTGTCATTCAGAATTAAAGGAGACAGAAAACGTTTTCCAGATAATGAAAAGCTAAAGGAGTTACCATGAAACCAGCCTTACAAGAAATGTTAAAGGGTCTTTCTTAAGCTAAAAATAAAAGGCATTAATAACAAGAAAACATGAAAGTAAAATCTCACTTATATGTGCAATCTAAAAAACAAAACAAATGAACAAATAAAACATATATACAGAGAACAGATTTGTGTTAACAGAGGGGAAGGAGGTGGAGGGTGGGTGAGAAGGATGAAGGGGGTGAATTGTATGGTGACAGATGGTAACTAGACTTATTGTGGTGATCACTTGGCAGTGTATGCAAATATTGAATTATTATACTGTACCTGAAACTAATGTAATTTTTATACCAATTTTACCTAATAAAAAAATTAAAATAAATAAAGCTAGGTTTCAATCTCCCTCATTTTACAAATGAGGAAACTGAAGTTAAAAGACCAGTTACTCAAAGCTGCAGAACAGTAAGTGGCAAGTTCAGAATTGGAATGCAACCCAGGCCTGTTTGGTCACAAAGCCCTGGCACCCCTTCTCACTATCCCACTTTGTTGCTTAGGTGGAGAGAAATGGGTTTCGGCAGGAAAGATGGAGTGGCAAAGACCAAACAAATTGAACTGAAGGAAGAGTAGATATTGATTCGTTCATTCACACATTCATTTATCAGATATTTACCAAGCCACTTCTGTGTGGCTGTGTTATACACTGAGGATACACAGCTTTTTTAAAGCCCTTAAAAAATGAAGAAGAGGAAGGAGAAATCTGTACCTGGCCTCAAACAGCTACTTACCTTAATGCATGTGGGACAGGAGTAGACAATGGGAAGCCGTTTATACAAAAGATAACTTCTTTTTTCTTTCTTGTTCCCAGGGCAGAATGTACTTCAGAAGATGGGTGCTGTAAGAGGAAGGGAACCAGCTGAAATGGTCTCCCCAATTCACCTCAATTCAAGCTTCCAAGGGAGAAATCTCTTGAGACACAGTGCCTGAAGGATTGCCTATATAAGACACTAACATTCTGCCATGCCATTCCAAAACTAGATGAAATTTAACCCTTTTAACAGTCTTCATATAAAGAAATAGTCTGAGTATATTTTTAGAAGTTTAAGAAGGTTAAACAATTATTTAAGTTGTATTAACTTTTTTTCTCATGCCAATTTTCCCAAATGCAACAGATGAAAGAGCTACTTCAAAAGCCATACCAAAAAAAACCAGCTCTCTTAAAGCCAAGAGATCACAGGACCAAAATCACAAAGTGGTTTTAAAGCTAAGGCTATCGTTCCATCAGTATTCCTCATGAATTTTTTTTTCAGCACAGGGTTTAGCTAGCTGCCTGCATTCACAGCATGAAGTATGTTTTGTTAGGATTCTTTTCAGTTAAATGGCATTACTGTTAGGCAGAAAGACAGAAATGAGAGGGATGAAAAGGAGAAAGGGCCCCCCAAAGATGACTCACCGAATTGATCAAATAGAACCAGAAAGCCAGAAATGATTCAAAGAGTTAGTCAGATGAAGCCGCAGGGTCCAAGAGTGACTCAGGAAATGTCCAGGGTCCCCCAGATAAGAAACATCAGAGGCACAGGCAGAGCACAGCCCCGTCCCCATTTCACAAATCAGAACAAGCCTAGAGAGCTGACAGCTGTCAATCAAGGACCTCTCTGCCCGGCCAAAAGCCACACAAAAGAAGCCTCAGAATGAGCATCCACGCCTGCCTGTTTTATCTTAGGCAAGCCCGCTCTGCTACTCTCTGCAGAGTGTATTAAAACTTATTTTGCTTTCTTCACTTTGGTTTCTAATCTCACTATATCTGACTTCCCTGTGACACCGAGCAGAGTCTTTTCTTCCTAACACTACGACAAGAATATGGGCAAAAAACAAATTTCAAAAATATGTAGCCCATTCCATCCTATTGATTACATATTTCTGTGAAATAATCTGACCCTAATCAACAAGCTGACTGGTCAAAGGATAATTACAAGTGAATATTATGGAGAAGGAAGAAATATGTAGAGTATAAATGGAGACAAAGCTGACTGTAGAAAAACTCATCCGAAATTATGAAGAAAAGAAAAGGTGTCCTACTGAAATTGATGACTAACACATTTTCCTGCCTGGATCTCTTAGCTTGTAAGTCATTTTGAATGTCAAAGCTGCCAAGGTCATCTTTGACATTGTGCGTGTGTGTGTGTGTGTGTGTGTGTGTGTTCATTTGATAGTTCCAGATTTTCAAAAGGCCAACATGTCCCAAATTGCTGAAATTCCATATAGAGCTCTACGTAATGTAACCCTGGGTACAAAGTGAATTCACCCAGGATAAGGGAATTTCAGTACTTACAAGCACTACTGTTAATTTCTGAAACAGAATGTACATTTCCTCATAGAATATTTCTGTGGAAAAAAAGTATTTTTGCCTTATCTAACTATAAGAAGAATAAGATTTAAATACAGAAATCACCTTTTCATTTCTGAGTATTTCCTTACCTTCCCTAACAATTTTCATTGGTGGCTAATTCATCTTCCTTAGCTTATAGTGCCACCTATTGGTAAATCAGAAATAGTGCAGATTTTAGAATAAGTATGCTGAAAGCTCACTTGTTAGGAAGTTTGATCGACAGCAGAGATGGCTCCAAGCTTTTGCTTTCAGAATTACTTATCCCCAGTAAAAAGCAATACTTAATGATTTTCATTCTTTTTTTCATCCAAAGTATTTGATTCGGGTGTTCTTGGGAGCAGTTATTTAGTGCTTTCTTGTCGTTTGATATGGAGAACCACAATAAAAATAAAAATGGATGACTTGAGCTTCTATAGTAGAGCTTGCTGGTTTAAAGGAAGAATGAGGCAAGACCTCCTTCTTCTCTGTACATGAAGAGAAAGCTTCTTTAGGGAAACTGTCTTTCCTAAGGAAATACCAGATCAGTACACATTTTTGAAGACCTATATTTGTTAAGTTTTACACATAGCCTGGGGTGAAGCTACAGGGGTGGATGGAGGAGGTACCAGGTGGCACATACAGAGAATTTATTGTAGAGCCTTTTGTAGCCCTCACCTCTGTAGGGTAACTTTTTAACTCTCCGAATGCAGGGCAAGGGACCCACTCCTGGAACCTGGGCAATTTGAATGTTATCTTTAGGGTTTGTTCCCTCTCACTAGGATTGTGAGACACGGGATTGAATATGAACAATTTAGAGAAACTACTTCCTCTCCCTCGATCAGGGTAAGAGGTTCCTTGTTAGACTTTTGCTGATTTCAAAGCATTCAATAAAACCTAAACTGCCTGCTGAGAGAGAGATCTGCATTAGGACTCTTCATATCTCTGCCAAGCATCATATTCAAATTGAGAATTAGCTGGGAAAAAGGATTAGATATAGGAGGAATTACTGAGTCCCAGAAGTCTACGAACATTCCACTTATTTTTAAACTTCATCCTCTATCACCTCATCCTTTCTCCCCACCATTAATAATTGCACTTATTATAGGATGGATTAATAATTAAGTACTATAAAAGAAGAATCTGTTAAGTTCTTTTAAAAGCTACTAATGTTACACATGTGTACAAATAGGTGTCTTGTTCTCCAGTATTGAAGTACATGATTATATTCATAGAAGAAATGCTGGATGATAAACAGTCAAAATAATTTATCTGATGTAGTTTTCAGAGGACTGAGAGCATAAGATAATTTTAATAACTCACTGCCACCATTAAAGTTATTCATTACATGGAAACTAGAAAGAACTAGCACACTGGGGAGATGTGCTTGACTTTTAGCCAAGGGAGTATATCTTGAAAGGAATTTCCTTCCATTTTAGATCTCTAAAAAAGTAAGGCAAATATCCTTGACTCATTTAGATACAGACATTCCCTGAGTGTTGATCAACCAGATGGTTTCTAAAGACCCAGTAAACAGAGACTCTGTGGATTTACTTAGGCACAGGGGAATTATTCTTTAAAGAACAGACAGCACAGGAAATGCACTGGGGCAGTTACTAAGCACCTACCCTGATATCTCTTCATAAGAAACAGAATGCCTTTTGCATTGAAACGATGCCTCTATGACAAGGAGACACAATGATCTGAGCCTATCAAAATCGAAGAGCTGAAGAAAAGAGTTGTACTTGTAGAAAATTTTATACAAAGTTCTCTCTCAGGTTCACTAAACATTTTCCCAAAGGAACTGAGTAGTATTAGGAGAAACAGAGTTTAATTCTCCATTTGTCACTAAAAAAATAGGGTTGCTTTTATTCATTTAAAAAACGTGGAAAGGGAAGAGATTCAAGATGGCGGCATGAGTGGTGAGATGGAGAACTCCTCCCAAAACCACAAGCAGTACAAAAATATAGTTAATTAATACAACTAACCTTAAAACAGCAACAAGAAAAAAGGCTGAACCAGACTGCATACAGACATCACGAACAGAGCAGAACTCACCAAAGAGGGTAAAGAACGAAAGCCTTAATCCGGCAGGACCCGAGCCCTTCCACCACCCCAGCTCACTGGCAGGAGGAAGAGATATGGAGCAGAGAGGGGGTGGAAGCTTGGGACTGTTGAACACCTAGCCCTGGAGATATGCCTTGTGAGCAGAAACCTACACTGTGTGGTGCTCTGGATGTTGGGGAGCTTGAACAGGCAGAGTGCTTGAGAGACGGACATTCTGGCAGTTTGTGGAGGACGGGATCCACATCTGGCCACTCTGTGACAGAGGAAAGGCAGGCAGTCTGAGAGGATTCCTAGCAGCGAGAGAGTTGCTAAAGGGGCGGGGTTTGCACGGAGCTTGCTCTGCACGGGAGAAGGGAGAGCTGGACAAGGTTGTCTGGGCGCCCTCTGCCCAGCTGGTTGGGAACTTTAAGGAGCTTCAGGTGCTCCAACACCTGGCTGACGACTCAGGTCCGAGGCCCCCCACTGTGACACGCAGCCTGATGCACCTTCCTTCTAGCCTGTCGGCACTGGTTTGCAAACTGGCAATCACTATGCTGGCGACAGGACAGCCAGAGGGAGGCCCTGCCTACAAAAGCTAGAGACACCAAGCACAGAGGCTTACACCTGTGTGGTTGGCCAACTGGCTCTGATGCTGGAGACAGGCACCACAGACGGGAATCACGAAACAGATCTTTCCTCCCCCCAGGCACCAGCTCCACTCCCCTATGACCCCCAACCTCACTCTAGGGACTGAGCAGCTCCAGAGACTGGAGCTTCTGCACACTAGTGGGCACCACACAGAAATATGAAACATCAAAAGAACATGGTTCAGACCAAAATCTCACAAACCCCAGAAAAATGGTCAAATGAAACTGAACTCACCAATCTTCCTGAAAGAGAGTTCAAAATAAAAATCATAAACATGATTATGGAGGTACAGAAAACTATTCAAGAACTCAGGAATGAATTTAAGATGGAGATTCAATCATTAAGAAATTCCATATTTGAAATGAAACATAAATGGAGGGATTTAAAAGCAGATTAGATGTAGAAGAAGAGATGGTAAATGGAATAGAAATTGGAGAAGACGAATACGAAGAAGCTGAGGCACAGAGAGAAAAAAGAATCTCTAAGAATGAAAGAATATTGAGAGAACTGTGTGACCTATCCAAATGGAACAATATTTGCATTATAGGGGTATCAGAAGAAGAAGAGAGAGAAAAAGGGATAGAAAGTGTCATTGAGGAGGTAATTGCTGAAAATTACCCCAATCTGAGGAAGGAGATAGTCTTTCAAGCCATAGTGGTGCACAGATCTCCCAAAACAAGGGACCCAAGAAAGACAACATCAAGACATATAATAATTAAAATGGCAAAGATCAAGGATAAAGACAGACTTTTAAAAGCAGCTAGAGAGAGAAAAAAGATCACATACAAAGGAAAACCAATCAGCCTATCATCAGATTTCTCAACAGAAACCTTACAGGCCAGAAGGGAAAGGCATGATATATTTAATGCAATGAACCACAAGGGCCTTGAACCAAGAATACTTTACCCGCAAAGGTTATCATTTAAATTTGAAGGAGGGATTAAACAATTTTCAGATAAGCAAAAGCTGAGGGAATTTACCTCCCAAACACCACCTCTACAGGGCATTTTGGAGGGACTCTTACAGATTGAAGTATTCCTAAGGCTAAATAGATGTCACCCAAGGGCTAGACAAAGAGTACAAAATATGATTAATAACATACAAAGAATGGAAGATGAAGAAAAAGGAGGAAAAAAAACCTTTAGGTTTTGTTTATAATAGCATATGAAGTGAGATAAATTAGACTGTTAGATAATAAGGGAATTACCCTTGAACCTTTGGTGATCAAGAATCTAAAGCCTACAATTGCAATAAGTACATACCTATCAATAATCACCATAAATGTAAATTGTCTGAATGCACCAATCAAAAGACATAGAGTTACTGAATGGATAAAAAAACAAGACCTTCTATATGCTGCCTACAAGAGACTCACTTCAAACCCAAAGACAAACAAAGACTGAAAGTAAAGGAATGGAAAAAGATATTTCATGCAACTAATAGTGATAAAAAAGCAGGAGTTACAGAACTTGTATCAGAGAAAATGACTTCAAAACAAAGAAAGTCACAAGAGACAAAGAAAGACATTACATAATGATAAAAGGGTCAGTACAACAAGGGGATATAACTATTATAAATATCTATGCACCCAACACAGGATCAACTACATATCTGAAACAAATACTAACAAAATTAAAGGGGGAAATAGAATCCAATGCATTCATTTTAGGAAACGTCAACACACCACTCACTCCAAAGGACGGATCAACAAGACAGAAAATAAGTAAAGACACAGAGGTACTGAACAACGTATTAGAACAGATGGACCTAACAGACATCTACAGAACATTCCATCCAAAAGCAACAGGATACACATTCTTCTCAAGTGCACATGGAACATTTTCAAGAACAGATCATATACTACGCCACAAAAAGAAACTCAGTAAATTCAAAAAGACTGAAGTTGTACCAACCAGCTTCTCATATCATAAAGGTATGAAACTAGAAATAAATTACACAAAGAAAACGAAAAAGCTCACAAACACATGGAGGCTTAATAACATGCTCCTAAATAATCAATGGATCAAAGACCAAATAAAAAGAGAGATCAAGAAATATATGGAGACAAATGACAACAATAATTCAACAACACAAAATCTGTGGGATACAGCAAAGGCCATTCTAAGAGGGAAATATATTGCAATACACGCCTACTCCAGGAAAGAAGTAACATCCCAAATAAAAAGTCTAAACTCACAATTAGTGATACGAAAAAAGGAAGAACAAATGAAGACCAAAGTCAGTAGAAGGAGGGACATAATAAAGATTAAAGCAGAAATAAATAAAATTAAGAAGAATAAAACAATAGAAAGAATCAATGAAGGCAGGAGCTGGTTCTTTGAGAAAATAAACAAAAGAGATAAACCCCTAGCCGGACTTATCAAGAAAAAAAGAGAGTCTACACACATAAACAGAACCAGAAATGGGAAAGGAAAAATCACTATGATACCACAGAAGTACAAAGAATTATGAGAGAATAGTATGAAGGAAAAAAAAAAAAACCTAAGAACAAAATACCTGGAACAGATGGTTTCACTGCTGAATTTTATCAAACATTTAGTGAAGACCTAATGCCCATCCTCATTAAAGTTTTCCAAAAAGTAGAAGAGGAGGGAATACTCCCAAACTCATTCTACGAGGCCAACATTACTCTAATACCAAAACCAGGCAAAGACACCACAAACAAAGAAAATTACAGACCAATATCCCTGATGAACATAGGTGAAAAAATACTCAAAATATTAGCAAATCGAATTCAAAAATACATCAAAAGATCATCCATCATGATCAAGTATGATTCATCCCAGGGATGCAAGGATGGTACAACATTCTAAACTTCACCAACATCATCCACCACACCAACAAAAAGGACAAAAACCACATGATCATCTCCACTGATGCTGAAAAAGCATTCGACAAAATTCAACATCCATCCATGATAAAAACTCTCAACAACATGGGTATAGAGGGCAAGTACCGCAACATAATAAAGGCCATATATGACGAACCCACAGCCAACATTATACTTTGCAGCAAGAAGCTGAAAGCTTTTTCTTTAATGTCGGGAACAAGACAAGGATGCTCACTCTCCCCACTTTTATTCAACATAGTTCTGGAGGTCCTAGTCATGGCAATCAGACAACACAAAGAAATAAAAGGCATCCAGATTGCCAAGGAAGAAATCAAACTGTCCCTGTTTACAGACGACATGATATTGTACAAAAAACCCTAAAGAATCCACTCCAAAACTACTAGATCTAATATCTGAATTCAGCAAAATTGCGGGATACAAATTTTAATTCACAGAAATCTGTTGCATTCCTATACATTAATGATAAACTAGCAGCAAGAGAAATCAGGAAAACAATTGCATTCATAATAACATCCAAACGAATAAAAAACCTAGGAATAAACCTAACCAAGGAAGTGAAAGAACTATACCCTGAAAACTACAAGACACTCTTAAGAGAAATTAAAGAGGACACTATTAAATGGAAATTCATCCCATGCTCTTGGCTAGAAAGAATTAATATTGTCAAAATGGCCATCCTGCCTAAAGCAATTTACAGATTCAATGCAATCCCTATCAAAATACCAACAGCATTCTTCAATGAACTAGAGCAAATAGTTCTAAAATTCATGTGGAACCACAAAAGACACCGAATAGCCAAAGCAATCCTGAGAAGGAAGAATAAACCAGGGGGAATTATGCTCCTTGACTTCAAGCTCTACTACAAAGCCACAGTAATCAAGACAATTTGGTACTGGCACAAGAACAGACCCATAGACCAGTATGGTCAATTAATATACAATAAAGGAGCCATGGATATACAGTGCGGAAATGACAGCCTCTTCAACAGCTGATGTTGGCAAAACTGGAAAGCTACATGTAAGAGAATGAAACTGGATTACTGTCTAACCCCATACACAAAAGTAAACTCAAAATAGATCAAAGACCTGAATGTAACCCATGAAACCATAAAACTATTAGAAAAAAATATGGGCCAAAATCTCTTGGAGATAAACATGAGCAACTTCTTCATGAACGTATCTCCCCGGGCAAGGGAAACAAAAGCAAAAATGAACAAGTGGGACTATATCAAGCTGAAAATCTTCTGTACAGCAAAGTAAACCATCAGTAGAACAAAAAGACATCCTACAGTATGGGAGAATATATTCATAAATGACGTATCCGATAAGGGGTTGAAATCCAAATTGTATAAAGAGCCCACGCAGCTCAACAAACAAAAAGCAAATAATCCAATTAAGAAATGGGCAGAGGACATGAATAGACACTTCTCCAAAAAAGAAATTCAGATGGTCAACAGGCACATGAAAAGATGCTCCACATCACTAATCATCAGAGAAATGCAAATTAAAAGCACAATGAGATATCACTTCACACCAGTTAGGATGGCCAACATCCAAAAGACAAACAACAACAAATGTTGGCGAGGATGTCGAGAAAGGGGAAACCTCCTATACTGCTGGTGGGAATGTAAATTAGTTCAATGATTGTGGAAAGCAGTATGTGGGTTCCTCAAAAAACTGAAAATAGAAATACCATTTCACCCAGGAATCCTACTCCTAGGAATTTACCCTAAGACTGCAGCAGCCCAGTTGGAAAAGACATATGCACCCCTATGTTTATCGCAGCACTGTTTACTATAGCCAAGAAATGGAAGCAACCTAAGTGTCCATCAGTAGATGAATGGATGAAGAAGAAGTGGTACATATACACAATGGAATTATTCAGCCACAAGAAGAAAACAAATCCTACCATTTGCAACAACATGAATGGACCTAGAGAGTATTATGTTCAGTGAAATAAGCCAGGCAGAGAAAGACAAGTATCTAATGATTTCACTCATCTGTGGAGTATAAGAACAAAGAAAAAACTGAAGGAACAAAACAGCAGCAGACTCACAGAATCCAAGAATGGACTAACAGGTACCAAGGGGAAAGGGACTGGGGAGGATGGGTGGGAAGGGAGGGATAAGGGGGAAAAAGGGGCATTACAATTAGCACACATAATGTAGTCAGAGGGGACTTGGGAAAGGCAGTATTTACAGAGAAGACAGGTAATGATTCTATAGTATCTTACTATGCTGATGGACAGTGACTGTAATGGGGTATGTGGGGTGGACTTGATAATAGGGCATCTAGTAACCATAATATTGTTCAAGTAATTGTCCATTAACGATACCAAAATTAAAATAAATAAAAAATAAAGTGATACAAGTGTATAACAAAAAAAACGTGGAAAGAGGAGAAACTTATTTCTCAGAGTTGAGCATGGGATTATTCACTTAGGACTCTGGGCAACAGTCCTTTGTTAAGTGAGGCAACAACAATGGTAGTGAGCATTTAATAAGCATTTGCTATGCTCCAAGTGCTGTGCTGAAAGCTTTTGATCCAATAATACAAGGAAGATAAGATTATCATCATCATTTACCATGTAATTTGCCCAAATTCACTCCTCGAAAAACTGGCAAAGCTGATACTGAAACCTAGATCCCTCTGATCACAAGTCCATATGCTATATGAGTTTGTCACATGAAGGTAAGAAGGAGGCGCTAAGGATGAACAGTTCTGGGAAGGTCTGCAAAACTTCCCAGAGGGTATTATCATCTGAGCTGGGACCTGAAGGACGAATAGGAGTTAATCAAGCAAAGTGGCAACACAAAGAATACTGCAGGCTAAAAGAAAAGTATGAGAAGGCTTAGAGTAAAGAGGAAAATAGGGCTTGTTTTAAGAACTGTGAATAATTCAACATGACTAAAGCACAATGTTTGAGAGGGGTAGTGAGGCAAAATCATGGGAAAAGATTAGAAAATCACAGAGGACATTATTTGCCAAATTAGAGAATCTGGAATTTATCACGAAGGCAGTGAGAAACTCATTTAAAGTAGACAAGTGATGTGATCAGATCGCTGTTTTATAAAACGTTCACTCTGGATCAAGAGAACAAAACAGATGGGATGGGGCAAGGCTAGAAATAAGAACAGTAAGGAGACTGCTTCAATTATCCCTGAAATAAATTATGGTGAACAGAACTAAGATAGTTGTTGAGGAGATGGAGACAGAGGAACAGATTTGGGAGATATCTGGGAAAGAGACTGACAGGACTTATACATGGAATGTGGGAGATGAAAAAGAGGGATAAGTGTGATTTTTGGCTTTCTGGCTCAGATTTGTGGTAGACAGAAAAACTGGGACTGAGAGAAAGATTTTAGAGATTATGGATTTATACATACCTGCTGTAATCCTCTCTGATGTGTTGTTATCAGCCTTTGAAAAAAATCCCATGGGTAAACTATGAATTTCCTACAGAGCTAGAATATTGGAGTATCTTTTTCATGTAATTAATATTCAGGGTACACTGTACCCATATGGTGTTTGGCATTGAGGAGGAATAACAGAAAAAAGCACAAGCTATGACATCTTCCCTCTCTAACACTTCATTGAGAATACAAAGGTACAAACCTAAAAATCTATAATCTTATGTATGGGACTTCCAGAATAGGCGAATATATAGCAAAATCAGTTAACACTATTTTAGTATAGTAGTATACTAGTCTGCATAGGCTGGTTGCAGCTGCGACTTAACCCAGTAGGAGTCTACTGCAGGTTTAGGCAACTCTCCAGAACAGATGCTCTCAACAGGATGGCTAGAATTCTAGAATGTTTCAGTCTGAAGGTGCTTCTTCTCTGGCAGAGCAAGCCAGGAAGTAGACTTCAAGGTGGTGGTCGTGTGGGCAACAGCAGAGAACTGTAATCCTCCTGTGTGCCCAGAAGTGGAATGGAATCAAATATTGTTGAACAGCTGTAATGCCTAGAATACTGCATGCCAAGCTCTAAGGTAAGTCCCATGTCAATATTAAGTTTAAATTCTGCTCCCCACCAGGTAAGTTAGGCAGCATCATCTGCCCTGTTTTACAAGTGCAGTAACATTCATAGCATGGTTAAGGAACTCACCCCAAGTCAAGTAGCTAATAAATGATAGAATTGGGGTCTGAACCTTGAGTATGATGGATCTAGAGTGCTATCCCTTATATGCTCTGCTATGATGACACATGTGACAACTGTTCTACTTATTCAAGAGTCAGAAGAGATCAATACAGGGAATTACATGTCATAACCTGGACTTGGGAATGAGCACGGTGTGTTTGGGAACAGTGAGGACAATGGTTTCCTGAAGCAGGGTGTTGGTGCTGGGAAGTAATGGAAAATAGGGTTACTGAACAACAAATCCATCTGAAAGCAACTCGGAATAGTGGCAGAGTGCACGTGGAGCACCTTCATGTCCAGCTGCCTCACACCCAAGCAGTGCTGCGGGAGCTGCACACCGCCCCTCCCTCAACCAAACGCACAGCAGTGTGCACACACATACGTGTTTTACTGTGTGGAAGCCACAAAGCCTCCATTAGAAGTTTGTTCCCTTGCTCTCAGGGCAACAGATCAGTCAATAAATATACAGTGATACAATAAATATTCCTCTGTGTGCCAGGCACTATGCTTAGCCTCTAGTGACTACGTTAGAAACATCATGCTAGTGATACCATGGTGAACAACAACAACCAAAAGCACAGTCCCTTCAATGTATAATCTAGCTATTACCCTCTATGAGTCACAATTATTTGGTCACAAGTAACAGACAATCACTATAGAAATTTAGGCAAAAGGAATTTTTTGTTTTGAAAGAGCAGGGCAACAGAAGACGAGATCTAATCTTGGAAAGAACTGGAAACAAAGGGTAGCTCTTGAGACTTGGAAGCAAACTGCAGAAACACTATGATCAAGGCTTCACCAATGTTAGGAGTGAATGAATGTCAACTGACTTTCATGTTTGTTGCCCTCTATTAAAAATTCAAATTCCAGGAACCGACCTCCTGACTTTTCTACCTTGGGCTATATGGCTGCCCTCTATTTAGGAAAGAGAGGCCTAGTTAGAGCACCACCAAACTGTATCCAGTAGCAAAGAGATGATTCCTCAAAAAGAAACTGGGTACATTTACGAAGAGTAAAGGGTTGCTGCATATCTAAAAATCAACTAATGTTTGATACAAACTTGTTAAATTATGTCCTATGAGTGACAAAATTTTTTTCCATCAATACATCCTTCACAACAAAGGAAAGTAAATTCTCAACCCCAGTTATCTGGTGGCATACCCTACAATAGCCAGCCACAGCACACAGACACACACGGGCATACAGGAGCTCCTCTAAGCTTTGAAATTCATATGAATTTTACATTCTACCTTATAAACTATATATCTTCATGTTCATTTGGTTTGAAGAGGACATTTAAACAACTATAGTGCTTTTAATAACATCTAACACTTAGTGAGCCCTTAATCTGGAGCCTAACATATACATATTTTTTCATAAAACACATAACTGCATACATCATTTTTTAAACAGAAACTGTTATCCCTATTTCACAGATGAGGTAACTGAGACTCAGAGAGACTCAGCGACTTTTGCAAAGTTAATAAATAAGTGGTTGACCCAAGATTTCAGCCCAGCCTGTGAAATCTAAAGCTTGTGCTCTTTACCATATAGCTATCTTACATATTTGTAATTTAGAAGCACTTTGTTTTTTGTTACACGTAAACAGCATTACTTCTTTGGAGCATATTAGTAATGATAACTTTATTGATCTTTCATTATTCTAAAATATCAAATAAAAAGCACTCCAACTATCACTGCACTAGAGGCATCTACTTTTACTATAATTGGTTTGGGAATCTTTTATTCATGAATTAAAAAATAACCTTTTACTCTGATGAAATGACTTAAAAACCTACTCCAATAGCGTCATACTTTCTCAATTAAAATTTAATGCCTATTTAATATACATATTTTTTTATTTACAGAATTAAAGCAACAGTCCCTTTGCTTTTAACCATCTCAAAATGCTACAACAGTATCTTCTTAAGCAGGCTGATCACAAAAATATACACCAAATTCCTGAAAATGGTAAATTCTCCTTCAGTCTTACTGCAATCCATTTCTGTAAAGATACACTTGAAAATGTCTCTTTACATTCACAAAGAAAAAAATCAGAAAAATATAAATTCTATAGAGTGTCTAGTGCTAATCTTTACTTGGCAATGAGAATCACCACAGTGGTGAAAAGTGTGGATAAAAATGACATCGTGACAGTTGAGTGTTCCAATATTTTGAATTCTGAAGGATTTATAAGAGGAAAATGTCTCTTTCACAGTCCAAATGAGTGCTTTTTACTGAAGGGGGAAAAATGAAGCTATTAAAATAGTCTCATTTCTCCAGGAAAATATTTTATGACTGTGTCTACATGATGCCAAGGTATGATTGATTTGGTGATTTCAATAAGGTTAAAGAAATTGTACAATTTATTGAAAAAATGAGTCAGAATGGTAATTTGGTTTAGTGGGGCTGCTTGGTTGCCTTTTAACCTTCAACTGGTAGAGTGTGTGTATACACATACAACCTGAGTTATTTATCTTCTCTGAATTTATCTTTCAATGTGTCACCACCATAATCCATGTCATCAAACTCACCAATCACAATGTGAAACTATGAAATCAATGTCAAGTTATTACCACCAGGATGTTTGCTTTTTGTGTAGGTTGTAGAGATGAAAACTGAAGTTGACTATAAAAGAAAAAAACAGTACCCTGTAGACAAAACAAAGCCATGGTTGGAAAGGATCTATTTCAAATCAACTATTTATCTTTTTAGCTTCTTTTCCTAATAATGATATTTTAATCTGAAACAAGTTGTTCAATCCATTCCAAACAATATTATGCATCAGGACAGGAGAGAGATTATATTTCTATTTTGGTGAAAAAACTGAAAATATTTACATCTCCCTTAATAAAACAGCTACCAAAAATATAAGCTAAAACATGACTTGTATGTATGTATTTTCATAAATAAAAAAGAGAGGACTGAAAATTGTAATTATAGAGTACTACACATATTTGATTCATTTGTTTACAGAAAGGAACATATTGATAAAGAATATGAATCAAACATCATAAATCAGTAGCTGAGTCTTGAAACACTGTGAAAGAAAAAAGAGCATCCATATGGAAGAATAAAAAAGCATAATAGAAAGTTTGGGTCAAAAGGTCAGAACCTGTCAGCAACACCTGATACAATTCAATTCACTATAATCTACTTTTATCTAAATAACATAAAAATAGAAATCACACTATCTAGGAGAGGAGGACAGCTATCCTGCACTGCAGAAAGTCCATGATATTTAGTATTAGAGATCCTTAGCCACATTTAAAAAGAAATAAGTAAGTGCAATGGTAAACAAATACATCAGCAGAAATAACATATTTTTTCAAGAAAAACCACCTACTTTATTTATACTTCCGCACACATTCTGAGATTATGTGCATGTGAAAGCTGTGTTCCTTTACTTTTTAATCAACCCAGCTTATTGACTGTAGAGCACCTTACACTATGGCTGTAGATTGATCTTGAAGGTGAGAGTATTTTCCTAAACTGACACTCATATTATGAACAACAATTGAGGCCCTGTCGTAAAGGATCTACAACTAAATGGCCTAAGGAGAGGATGAATATGAGATCAATGTTTATGAATTTCTCAGGTAAACCCAGTTGAAACAGGCTTACCTTCCTTTCTTCCCTCCTTTTTCTTTATACCAATACTTACTGATAGTCTACTCAATACAGATCATTGTGCTGGGTACTGTTAGGGATGCTTTATTGAAAGATAGTATGCTTCCTTTGGGGCACACTGGCCTATCTTTCTCTTCATTTAATTAAATGTAGAGAAATTAAAATTATAAAACCATTGTCCATAAGAAACTGTTACCAATATAGAGGTCAAATTGGATACAGTTGGCTTCTCAAATAATTCTATCTGATAAAATGTCCTGGTAATTTCATAGCACAGAGTTGTGGTACAACTAACATCAGACTTTGTCTTGAGTCTCTCCTGGTCTGCCCAGATTTCTGTCCTTTCTCTTGTACTGTGGAAAATTATTGAAGTTGACCACATTCAAATCTGGTCTTTGACCAAGCTAACGAATTGAGTACAAAAAGCTCATTTTTCTTAATATGATGGGCAAAGTAGTGGTTACTCCAGGCTAAATGGAGGATGCAAAAAGCAGAACCCTTTTTGTTTTCTCATCATCTCCTCATCCGGTGCCAAGCTAAAATGAAAGCTACAGGGCGGTTTTTACTAAATGTTAAATGGTCTGTTTATGTCTTAATCATCTACATGTCAAGTCTCAAGCACCTGTAATTTTCTCAACTATAACTTGCTAATTTAGGAAAGAGTTGTATGACATTAGTGAGTTTGCACCATTGCACTCTGGAACAATCCAGTAAAGTGGCAATTAAAAACTTAAGAGCAAGCTGTGTAGAAGAGGTCAGGATATTTGGTTCTAATAATCCAATTTCAATGGAAATATCCTAAGTTGTAGTTTCTTTATGGTTTTCAAAGAATGGTCTCACAGATTTCTTATCAATAAACACAGCATCCATTTTGAATAAAGAAAAAGTGAGAAAAAAGTGTGTCTATGATACATAATGCCAAAGGATCTGACATTCATTGAGCGCCTAATATGGACCAGGTGCTTCACAATCCTTCCTTAATGTGACTACTGAAACTCACAAGGGTCAAGTATGTGTTAGTTTGCTAGGGCTGCCTAACAGAGTACCCGACTGGGTGGCTTAACCGACAGAAAAACATTTCTCACAAGTCTGGAGGATAGAGTTCCAGATCAAGGTGTTGACAGGGTTGGTGTCTTGTGAGGCCTCTCCTTGGCTTGTAGATGGTCATCCTCTGTCTTCCCATGGTCTTCCCTCTGTACTTACCTATGCCTACATTTCCTCTTATAGGACACCAGTTAAACTGGATCAGGGCCCACCCTAGTGACCTCATTTCAACTTAACTACCTCTTTAAAGACCTGTCTCCAAATACAGTCACATTCTGAGGTACTGGGGGGTTAGTACTTCAACACAAATTTGGTAAGGAGGGATCATAATTAAGCTCATAATAGTCAAGTAATCTGCCCAAGATCACACAGTTAGTATATGTGAAATTTTGAATTTGCACCCAGGACCATTCAACTATCCAGTCTTTGCTTTCTACCCCTTGAAGAAGTCAGTGATTTAGCAATGAACACAGCCTGCATCTCTAAGACCTTCCAAGAGTCAATTGCTCCCTGTGGATAAAATGAGAGTTCTTGTAGCCAGGATTCTCACCTGGCCCTGGTTGACTAGCACACTGCACACCTGTGGGCAATACATGGCTGTTGACTCTATACAAAGAGCTGCACCCAGTGCTCTAGGAGTGACACAGTGGCATGGCTGCAAGGCTGCAGGAGAGCAGAGCAGAGGCTGGAGTAGTGGCAGCACCGAGGACAGAGGACAGCTGTGCGGCACAGCTGTGCAGGCAGACTGGCCCAGAGAATGGCTGCATGGGACGGCTGTGCAGGCTGAGAGGCCCAGATGACGGCTGAGTGGACAGAGGGGCCCAGAGGATGGCTGTGCAGGCAGATTGGCCCACAGGCAGAGACCAGCTTGCTGTATGCAGACTCGCTCTGAGTGAACAGGATTTTAGTGACTGACCTGCCACCATGGAAATAAAGTTGGGTATAACCCTTTCACCCCAAGAACGTTTTGCTGTCAATTTCTTTGGTCACATTGATCCATAGTGAATTTGCCCGGGGCTGAAACTCATTGGGAAGACAATTGGTGAAAATCAGCAGGGTTCATTGTTGACCAAGGAGAAAGACAGGCTGCCCTTATGAGAGAGGTGCTTCAGCGGGCTGCCCCTGTGAATGGGGAGATGGTGGATTGTCTCCCAATGGGTATGTGGTCTGACCGTGGCTTGCCTCCTAGAGGACTGGGTCCCAGCCCAGGACTGGAGGCAAGTGGAAGTGACACATGAGGGAGTAGGGGTGACCCTTGGGATAGTAAGTAAATCCTTTGAGAAACAGAGTGAGGCAGCGGGGACTGTGGGTTGGCTGCTTCTCACAGTATTAAAAAGGTCTACAAAAGAGACCCAAGAAATGGCAGCATGAGAACGCTATCTGCAAACTTCTGTGGATTCCCTGAAGGAAATGATATTGATGCGAGAGGCGGCATGAAAATGCTAGCTGCAAACTTCTGTGGATTCCCTGAAGAGGGAAATGGCACTGATGCGACAGGAGATGGCACAAGAATGCCAGCAGCAAGGTGCCATTGGAGAGGTAAACAATTCTTTACAGAACGAGATGGCAGCGCTGCCGGGTGTTCTGAAGGAGGAAGAGGCCATCAAGAAAAAAGATGAACTCCTGAGGGAAGCACAGGAGGAGGTGGCACAAGAACGTCAGCTGTGAAACATTGAGGTGAAGGTAAGAGAGCTTCTGAAGACTGAGCTAGCATTGTTGAGAGGCACTGTAACAGAGGAGGCACTTGGGGGAGTGGAGAGCAAGGTGCCATCAGCCCCATAAATGCAGAAGCTGGGGAAGGATGAAGGGGTGGTGCCAGAGGCACTGGCTCCTCCTGTATTAAAATCACACCCAGTGGTTGTAAAGAAAATAAAGACCCAGCAGCTGAAAGTTCCCCAAGGAGAGGAGTAGCCCCCTCCCCAGGTCGTGGAGCACTCTATGGTCCACCCTTATGGTTGAGCTGGTGGTTGTGGGACTTATGGGTGGATGGAATTGTTCTTTCCAGATCAGAGATTGGAAAGCTATATTCCCTGAAAGTGCAGCCCGCCTTGAGGTAGCGATTACAAAATGTGAGGTGACATATACAGTAGCCGAAGCAACGAGAACCCAAAAAGAAATAAGATCTGTTACTCACAGGAGGAATTTGAGGGGCCCTGTGAGGGTTACGAGGACCAAGATGTGGGTTGATTTGATATGGGCAGGAGTAGATGAAGGAAATTAGACGGGAAGCCAAATAGGATCTTACTGGAGCTATGGCAACAACTGAAACCAGTGCAGCAGTTCAAGCCATTAAGGCTAAAGAGGCAGAGGTCAGAGACAGAGCCACGAGTCCAGCCTGTGTGTCTGCAAGACTTTTTGCTGGAGAGGCTGGAGACAATGTTCAAGCTTCCTTGCACAGGGACCATTGCAGAGAACTAAGGGCACATAGATTGAGAGGAGAGAATGCTGGAGGGGTGGAGTGTGGATAAAATTAGAATTCCTATAGCCAGGATTCTCACCTGGCCCTGGTTGACTAGCTCACTGCACACCTGTGGGCAATACCTGGCTGGTGACTCTATATAAAGAGCTCCGCCCAGTGCTCTACACGTGACACAGTGGCATGTCTGCAAGGCTGCAGGAGAGCAGAGCAGAGGCTGGAGTAGTGGCAGCACCAAGGACAGAGGCCCAGAGGACAGTTGTGGAGGATGACTGTGCAGAGAGGCCCAGAGGACGGCTCTGTGGGACAGCTGTGCAGGCAGAGAGGCCCCGAGGACAGCTGCGTGGACAGAGGGGCCCAGAGGATGGCTGTGCAGACAGAGGGGCCCAGAGGATGGCAGTGCAGGCAGAGGGGCCCAGAGGCAGAGACTGGCTTGCTCCATACAGACTCACTCTGACTGAACAGGATTTTACTGACTTACCTACCATCATGGAAATAAAGTTGGGTATAAACCTTTGTCTTGCAAATGGGTTTCAGCCCTGGGCAAGTTCACTATGGATTAAAGGTGACCAAAGAAATTGACAGCAGAATGTTCTTTGGGGTGAAAGGGTTTATTACCCAGCTTGTTCTCCCGGCTGCAAGTCGAGTACTAGCTTCTCTGCCTCCACCCAGAACACTGGGCTGAGCTCTTTATATAGCACAATAATAGCTTATTGCCTAAAGGTGTGAAAGCAGTAGCATAGCAACAGGCCAGTTACATCATCAGTTGGTTTAAGTTCAGTGAGGATCCTGGCCATAGGAACCCCAACTTCCACTCCACCCCTCCAGGATTCTCGCCTTTCAATCTACATGCTTTCCATCTTCTGCAATGGTCCCTGTGCAAGAAAGCTGGAGCACTCTAACCAGATTCCACACAGCAACAGAGGCTAACAACAACTTAGAGATAATAAAAAATTAACATACAGGTAACAAAAATTATAATATCCTAAAGCCAGAGGAGGTTCCTAATAACAAAAATTATAATAATCCTCAAGCCAGAGGAGGTTCTTAATAACAAAGACTTTAGGGGCAATAAGACACGTTTTAATGCCACCAACATAGGCAAATCTTGTCCATCAGGTAGTATGCATGCAAGAGAGTGGTCCTGTGATAGGACTGTAGCAGGAAGGGGGTCCCTTCCAGGTCTAGTATACCATACTTTTACTCCTCTCCCCATGGGGGTTACTGAAGGGTCTATATATAGTGCTACTGGAGGTGCATGCACTGGTCATAATGATAAAAGAAAACTCACCGGTAAGATGCTCCTACCTTCTGGCCATTCAGGGTATACTACAGTGACCTTTGGTGGCCACTCTACTGTTATTCCAGGAATACACAGGAGGCCAGCTTCCAGGCCTTGTCCCCTAGGTGCCAGGGGAGCCAGCCATCATTGATCCATGTGTCAAAAGGCCCAAGGCCACGTCCACTCAATGGAGTCCCCGGGATTCAGTGCAGTTGCTGCTGGCAGCAAGATATTATTATGGTGGCCGAACGTTGGCTTCAGTGATTCTTCCTTGGTTTTCACTTGCAGTTGTATAGGGGAGGCTGCCATATGTGTTAACATGTCTATGGGCTCAGGGCTCCCTTTCAGGGTCTCTCATTCAAATGTCGTAGCATGGTCCACAAGTGGACTGACCATCACCGCAAACTATTGGTATCTGACTTTAGCCTGGATTTTAACAAGCCATTGTGCCTCTCTATCATGCCTGCTACAGTAGGATTGTATGGCACATGAAACTTCCACTTGATTCCCAGCAGTCGCACCCATTTTTGCAGTGTATGTCCAGTAAAATTGATGCCCTGATCACTCTCAATTACCTGCGGTCGGCCATAGGCAGATAAGAGACGCTGCAGGTCTCTTTTGGTCGTCTGCTGCTCTGCACAATGGGTAGGAAAAGCAACCAGAAGTTCAGTAGCTGTGCCTACACAGGTCATCACATACTGATATCCTTCGGCCACAGGTAGAGGCCCAATATAGTCTATCTGCAACCTGACAAGGGGTATAGGCGTCTTAACTACTGTCAGATGTTGCTGTGGATCTCAGTGTAAGTCCTTTTTGGAGCATATGACACACCCCTGCCGGGTTCTACTAAATTATTCGAAGGTCAAGGGCAAGCCCCACCAAAGGGCTACAGCTCACATTGTCTTTTGCCCCACATGCAACAATCGATGATGTAACCATTGGGCTACATCAGAGGCACACTTTCCTTCTAATCAACGTATCTAGGCCAGTTTATCTGCTTCATTTCCTGCGGATGCCAGTGGCAAATGACCTGTCACATGGTATACTGTAATTATTTTAGTCTGACCACAGGCCCATAAGTCTTGCCACAATTCTTGCCACCAAAGGGGTCTGTGACCAACCAGCCAGTTGGCATGGTACCAGGTTGGTAGCAACAGGGTGATAGACAGCCCAGCTGTCAGTGCAGACAACTACAGGGGAGGTCTCCTAGCTGATCACAAGCCACACGGCCTGCAACCCTGCCCACTGGGTGCTCTTCCCCTCACCATCTTCTATCCATATTGTCTCAGTCTTAGGATGGAAAGCTATGGCCCTCCATTTTGGGGGCTGCCCACGGCTGGAGCCATCTGTGTACCATGCATCTTCGGATATAGGGGCTCTTCCCTCCCTATAGGGACTCTCTGCTACTAATGGTTCAAAAGCAAGTTCTTCCTGCTTTTCACTAGTATATGTCACCAGCCCCAACACGCATTGGAGTTCTTCACTCAAAGGCTACTAGAAAGGGCACTATGCTGCTGTAGGTAAGCACCCCACATGGCTAGGGAGGGTGTTTGTGCCATGACACTCCTTGGCTTTAGGGTCCACTCGTAACCACCCCAAAATGGGATAGGTGGTTCCAGTGATGGGTTCTGTAGCCACCAAGGCATGATACATGGCAACCAGTTGTTTTTCTATCAGAGTATATTGTACTTCTGCCCCTTTCGAGAGTTGTGACCAGAATCCAACGGGTTGGTGAGTTCATTCAAGCCGCTGCCAGAGACCCCAGCCATAACCGTCTTCAGTCACATGTACATCCAGCTCACGGGGCCTTGGTGGGTCTATCACACTCAAGGCCTGCACAGCCTTGACTGCCCATTTTCCTGTAGTAAAGGCAGATGCCCATGTCTCATCTCAGTCCACCTGACGCCCTTTCGTACCAACCGGTATAAGGGCTTCAGAATTTGTGCCAAGTGCGGGATAAACACTCTCCAGTAGCCTAGAAGAACCAGAAACTCCTGTAGCAATGCTACAGTTGTGTGGGTAGGAAAGGCCTGGACTTTATCTATAACTGCTTCTGGTATCACTTTGGTCTTACCTGACCAGACGACACCCAAGAATTTGACAGACAAACCAGGTCCCTGAGACTTGTTGCTGTTCACAGCCCATCCTTTCTCCTGTAAATGTTGCAGAAGTCTAAGTGCTGCACCTTCTAGATCTGAAAGAGAATTGGACGTGAGCATGACATCATCAATATAATGGTACAGCTGCACTGTTGGTGGTTTCTCCCATGTAGTCAAGTCCTGGGCTACAAGTCCATGACAGATGGTGGGGCTGTGGAGGTATCCCTGTGGGAGGATGGTGAAAGTCCATTGCCATCCTTCCCATGTGAAGGCAAATTGTTCCTGACTTTTCTGCTCAATGTTAATGGAAAAGAAGGCATTAGCAAGATCTACCACATACTGTATATTCCTAGTTCATGGCTGAGAGTATCCATCAAGCCTGCAGTAGAGTGAACAGCAGCATGCACAGGGGGTATGACTTTATTCAGTTCTTGTAATCCACAGTCATACGCCAGGAGCCATCTGGCTTTTTTACTGGTCACACTGGGGAATTGAATGAACTATGGGTGGGCTTTATAATATCCACCTTTTCCAGCTCCTGGACAGTTTCTCCAAGTTCTTTATGCCCCCCACACAGTTTGTATTGTTTGGTATTGGTCACCGCCAAGGTAAAGGCAAAGCTATGAGTGGGTGCCTAGCATGTCCCCTCATAACTGCCTTCATTACACGTACTCTCAGTCTGAACTCACCTGCAGTGGTCCGCAACCATAGACCCTGCAGGATATCAATCACCAAAATATACTCAGGGATAGGAGATATATACACAGTATACTCTTTTGGGGGTAGATGCCCTATTACCAAATGGATTTGGGCTTTCTTTACTCTTATAGCCTTCCCCCCATATCCATATATGATAGTAGGGGTCCCGGGAAACTGCTCAGGGTTACCATGAATCAGTGAACATTCAACCCCTGTGTCCACCAGAGCCAGGACACATTGTATGTTCACTGGGAACCAGTGGATAGCTATTTCAACATGTGGTCTCCGGTCCCCCCTGGTCCCTCAGGGCAGATACCTTGACCTTCCCCTCAGTCAAACTGTGTTCCCCAATCACATTCCTGTGTGGGCTCAAGTGAGGTTGGCTCACTTTCCAGCGGGAAGTCTTGCAAACACACAGGCCGGACTCGTGGCTCTGTCTCTGACCTGGTCTCCTTTGGAATTAATGGCTGGAACTGCTGCTCTGGTTTCAGCTGTTGCCATAGCTCTAGAAAGATCCTATTTGACTTCCCATCTAATTTCCTTACATCTGCTCCAGCCCATATTAAATCAACCCACATCTGGATCCTTGTAACATTCATGGGGCCCTGTAAATTATTCTTGTGAGGAACAGGTCTTATTTCTTTCTGAATTCTCATTGCCTCAGCCTCTCCTAAGTCCGCTACTATATGTGTCACCTCCCTTATGGGATGCCCTAAGTGAGGGGAAAGAATGGCCACTAGAGACCCAAAGAGGGATGTAGGAGCCATTTGAAGTACAAAATTTCTCATCCCAGTAGTGAAAATCTCTTCGTCTGGGCCATAATTCTCCGAACCATAGATGGCATTTCTCATGCCTAGCTCTTGTAGCACCTGTTGGAGTTCAGCATATGTCTGCCATCTAACAGGAGAGGATGGTAGATCATCCGGATTGGGCCACACGGCTTGAAGTGCAGCCATGAGCCAATTGAGGAGGGAGTGACTCCCTGGGGTGTGATGTGAATTTTGTAATCGCTGCCTCAAGGCAGGCTGCACTGTCAGGGAAGACAGCTTTCCCATCTCTGACCCCAACAAAACAATTCCATCCATCCCTAAGTCCCACAGATGCAGGAGCCAAGCTGATATTGACTCTGAAGGCTTCTGCCTAAACCAGAAGCTGAAATCCACCAGCTCAGACTGAGCATAGGGGTGGACCATAGAGTGCTCCACGACCTGGGGAGGGGGCTGCTCCTCTCCTTGAAGAACCTTCAGCTGCTGGGTCTTTATTTTCTTTACAACCACTGGGCATGGGCGTACTTTCAATACAGGATGCGCCAGTGCCTCCGGCATCACCCCTTTGTCTTTCTCCCGCTCCTCCATTTCTGGGGCTGATGGCACCTTTCTCTCCCCTCCCCCGAGTGCCCCCTGTGCTACAACCTTTATCTTTTCTAGTGTACCTCGCAGCAATGCTACCTCAGTCTTCAGAAGGTCTCTTACATTCACCTCAATGCTTCGCAGATGATGTTCTCGTACCACTTCTGCCTGTGCTTCCCTCAGGAGTTCATTTTTTCCCTTGATGGCCTCTTCCTCCTTCAGAACACCTGGCAGCACTGCCGTCTCATCTCCAATGGCACCTTGCTGCCAGTGCTCTTGTATCAATGCCATCTCTTTCTTCAGGTAATCCACAAAAGTGTGCATCTCGCGTTCTCATGCCACCTCCTCTCACATCAATGCCATTTCTCTCCTCAGGGAATACACAAGTTTGCAGCTCACGTTCTCATGCTGCCTCTTGCATCAATGCCATTTCCATCCTCAGGAAATCCACAGAAGTTTGCAGCTTGTGTTCTCATGCCGCCATTTCCTCTGTAGACTTTTTTAATATTGTGAGAAGCAGCCAACCCGCAGTCCCTGATGCCTCAAGGGCACTCTGTTTCTCATTAGGATTTACTTACTATATCAAGGGCCACCCCTACTGCTTCAGGTGTCACCTCCACTTGCCTCCAGTCCTGGGTGGGGCCCAGCCCTCTAGGAGGCAAACCACCTCAGACCACATACCCATTGGGGGACGATCCACTGTTTCCCCATTCACAGGGGCAGCCCACTGAAGCACCCCTCCCGTGAGGGCAGCTTGTTTTTTCTCTTGGTCAACAATGAACCCTGCTGACTTTCACCAGTTGTCTTGCCAATGGGTTTCAGTCCCGGGAAACTTCACTATGGATTCAATGCGACCAAAGAAATTGACAGCAGAATGTTCTTTGGGATGAAAGGGTTTATTACCCGGCTTGTTCTCCTGGCAGTAGGCCGAACACTAGCATCTCTGCCTCCACCCAGAGCACTGGGCCAAGCTCTACATATAGCAAAATAATAGCTTATTGCCTAAAGGTGTGGAAGCAGTGGCCTAGCAACAGGCCAGTTACATCATCAGGTAGGTTAAGTTCAGTGAGGATCCTGCCCATAGGAACCCCAACTTCCCCACACCCTTTCACCCCAAGAATGTTTTGCTGTCAATTTGTTTGGTCACATTATATCCATAGTGAACTTGCTGGGGCTGAAAACCATTGGCAAGACGTCCCTCTTTCAAAATAATCTATCAAAGATGCTCTCTAATATATATGAATTTACTTCTCTGTTGTCCCACAGGAAATATATTTTACACACATTGATTTCTCCAGAATAACATGAAGTACCACGCTGGAGCACCCATCTGGTTGTGGGCTTGGAGTCAGTGTGTTCTGCCTCAAATCAAGAACTGTGGTTTCCCCTTAGTTCAAGTTAAAGGCAAGTTTCAGAAGGCAGTGTGTGAATCATGTGCACCTATCTTTCTTTCTTTGTATACTGCAAACATTCAGTCCATAAAGACACATAATGCACTATATTTTGGGAAGGATTGTGAATAAAGCAAATCCACACTTGTATATAATTTCAACAAAGCATGGTATTCTTGTTCATCTTCTTTAGACTACATTCAAAAACATCAAGCAGCAGCAAAGTAAACACTGCCAGGCTACAATGCATTACAACAAATGTTTATATTCCAAGAAATATTAATATGTTTTGTAAAACATTCCCCAATTAAGATTTTTTATCTTTCCTATAACATATTTTGTCAGTTTACTTTTAAAATATTCCTAATATCCATGAGTTAATGATAGCATCCATAAAATAACTACATGTCCAACATCAGCACTATTGCTTCTAATTACATCCCATTGTTTTATTTCTAATCATTACTATTGGGAGAATCCTGCTTGATGCCACAGTATTTTACAAGAACCTTAGTTGCACACACATCCTTGAGTTTTTGAAGGGCAGAAAGGTTAAATAGCAAAGAGGAAGGTCAAACCAGCAAAGTAGAAATCCATTTTTCATTGAATTACTTGATTTACTTATCACTTTCCTTGAGGTCTGACAGACATACTGGTGATTAGGTTAACTCCTTCCAGCAGATTTATATGCTCTGGGAAATGTTCACACGACCTACTCTTGGAGATGGATTGATGTAAGCCTTTACTGTTTAGCAATATGGTAATTCTTAAAGGTCTTAAGGAATGAAAAAGAGCAGAAATAAATATCAAGCATTACATATTCCAGGGGAGAATTAAGTTTATGGAAGCAGGTGAGGGTTTCTGGGAGTAGTGATTATGTTTCTAAAGATTTTACATGTTGCTGCAACTGCTGAATCTCATGGTCATCCAGGTTTACACCAGGTGTGTATCATCTATAGTTGACCAACCCCCACCCCCAGCCACGCCGTTCTGCAGGTTTTCCTTTTTGGCATATTAGATTTGTCTTTTTACTTTTTCTAGTCTGCAGCCAAGCTCAACATAAAGGCCAGGTGTTTCATAGTAGATAGCCAAATAAAATTTTAATGAAATTAGACTACAAAATAATAGGCATAAAGCTTTACAAATAGAACATAGTGAATAGATGTTAAGCAGAGTACAATTTCCTTAATTTACCCCATCAGTCAAAGCTGAAAAGTCCCCTGAAGAATACCTAATAAGGTATTGTACCTCTTCCTTGTCTCTTATTATCTAAGTGCCTTATTCGTTCACAATGTTACACTTAAGTTTTGTGGAAGAATAAATTATTTCAGTCTTTTTAAATAGCTCTTAAGCAGTGCTCATCTAAAACTATTTTTATTTTTTAATAAAATTCTGGGCTGTGAAATTGCTGAGAACTCCATTTGCCCCTTATCCCACAATGTTCAAAATCAAGATGTTAGTTGATATTAAAGTCTTATATTGTTTTTCCAATGGGTTTCACCCCTGGACAAGTTCACTATGGATTCAGTGTGACCAAAGAAATGACAGTAGAACGTTCTTGGGATGAAAGGGTTACACCGAACTTTATTCCTACGGTGGCAGGTCAATCACTAAAATCACATCCACTCAGAGCAAGTCTGCACGCAGCAAGCTGGTCTCTGCCTCTGGGCCCCTGTCCTCAGCGCTGCTGCCACTCCAGGATCTGCTCTGCTCTCCTGCAGCCTTGCAGCCTTGCAGCCTGTGGGGAAGTTGGCTTCCTGTGGCCAGGATTCTCACTGAACTTAAACCGCTTGATAATGTAACTGGCCTGTTGCTAGGCTACTGCTTCCACACCTTTAGGCAATAAGCTATTATTGTGCTCTGGGCGGAGGCAGAGACGCTAGTGCTCGACCTACTGCCGGGAGAACAAGCCGGGTAATAAACCCTTTCACCCCAAAGAACATTCTGCTGTTAATTTCTTTGGTCGCATTGAATCCATAGCGAATTTTCCCGGGACTGAAACCCATTGGCAAGGCAATTGGTGAAAGTCGGCAGGGTTCATAGTTGACCAAGGGAAAAGACAAGTTGCCCTCATGGGAGGGGTGCTTCAGCGGGCTGCCCCTGTGAATGGGGAAACAGTGGATCATCCCCCAATGGGTATGTTGTCTGAGGTGGCTTGCCTCCTAGAGGACTGGGCCCCACCCCAGGACTGGAGACAAGTGGAGGTGATACCTGAGGCAGTAGGGGTGGCCCCTGGTATAGTAAGTAAGTCTTTTGAGAAGCAGAGTGCCCGTGGGGCAGCGGGGACTATAGGTTGGCTGCTTCTCACAATATTAAAAAAATCTACAGACAAGAGGCACACACACTAAGGAAAAAGACCCAAGAAATGGTGGCACAAGAACGCAGGCTGCAAACTGCTGTGGATTCATTCAAGAATGAAATGGCATTGATAGGAGAGAGGGCACCACAAGGATGCCAGCAGCGAGGTGCCATTGAAGAGATAAAGGCAATGAAGGAAAAGGAGAGACCCCTGCAGAATTCACAAGAGGAAGGCAGTGTGAGAACATGAGCTGTGAGGTCCAGTAAAGGAGGTAAAAGATTCCTTACAGAATGAGACAGCAGCACTGCCAGGTGCTCTGAAGAAGGAAAAGGCCATTGAGGAAAAAGAGACACTCCTGAGGAAAGCAGAGGAGGAGGCAGCACGAGAATGCCAGCTGCAAAGCATTGAAGTGAAGGTAAGAGAGTTGGTGAAGACTGAGCTAGCATTGCTGCGAGGCAGTGTAGAAAAGGTAAACACTGTAGCAGAGGAGACACTTGGGGGAGTGGAGAGATGGGTGCCATCAGTCCTGGAAATGAAGGAGCTGGGGAAGGATGAAGGGGTAATCCTGGGGGTACTGACCCCACCTCTATTGAAGGCAGGCTCAGTGGTTGTAAAGAAAATAAACACCCAGCAGATGAGAGTTCCCCAAGGAGAGGAGCAGCCCCCTCCCCAGGTCTTGGAGCACTCTATGCTCCACACCTATACTCAGGCTGAGCTGGTGGATTTGGGCTCTTGGTTTAGGCAGAAGCCCCTGGAGTCAATATCAGCCTGGCTCCTGTGTTTGTCGGACTTAGGGGTGGATGGAATTATTCTGTCCGGATCAAAGATGGGAAAGCTGACTTCCCTGTTGGTTCAGCCCGCCTTGAGGCAGAGATTACAAAGTACATATCAGACATCAGGAAATCACTCCCTCTTCAATTGGCTTATGGCTGCACTTCAGGCTGTGTGGCCCAATCAGGGTGATCTACAATCCTACACTGCTAGATGGCAGATGTATGCTGAGCTCCAACAGGTGTTACAGGAGCTAGGCATAAGAAATGCTGTAAATAATCTAGAGAATCATGGCCCAAATGAGGAGCCTTTCACTACAGGAAAAAGAAATATTGTGCTTCAAACGACTCCCAATCCCACTTTGGGTCTCTAGTGGCCATTCTTGCCCCTCACTTAGGGCATCCCATAAGCGAGGTGACACGTACACTGGCAAACTTAGGAGAGGCTGAAGCAATGAGAACACAGAAAGAAATAAGGTCTGCTACTCGCAAGAAGAATTTACAGGGCCCCATGAAGGTTACGAGGACCCGGATGTGGGTTGATTTAATATGGGTAGGAACAGATGGAAGGAAATTAGACAAGAAGTCAAAAAGGATCTTACTGGAGCTATGGCAACAACTGAAACCAGAGCAGCAGTTCCAGTCATTAAGACCAAAGAGGCAGAGGTCAGAGACAGAGCCACAAGTTTGGCCTGTGTGTTTATAAGACTTCCTGCTGGACAGAGAGCCAACCTCACTTAAGCCCACACAGGAATATTTTTGGGTAACATGGTTTGATGGAGGGGAAGGTCAAGGTATATGCCTTGAGGGACCGGGAGAAACAGGAGGCCATATGTTGAAATAGCGTGAACATACATGTCCTGGCATTGGTAGACACAGGGACTGAATGTTCACTGATTCATGGCAACTCTGAGCGGTTTCCTGGGACCCCCCCCACCACTCACTATCATAGATGTATATGGGGGTAAGGCTATTAGAGGGAAACAAGCTCAAATACCTTAGGGAATAGGGTGTCTTCCCCCAAAAGAGTATACTGTGTATATCTCATCCATCCCTGAGTATATTTAGGGGATTGATATCCTGCAGGGTCTATGGTTGCAGACCACTGCACGTGAGTTCTGACTGGGAGTACATGTGGTGAAGGCAGTTCTGAGGGGACATGCTAGGCATCCACCCATACCTTCACCTGTGCCTTGGTGGATGACTAATACCAAACAATACAAACTACCTGGAGGGTATAAAGAATTTGGAGAAACTCTGCAGGAGTTGGAGAATGTGGGTATTATAAAGCCCATCCATAGTCCTTTCAGTTCCCCAGTGTGGCCAGTAAAATAGTCAGATGGCTCCTGACGTATGACTGTGGATTACAGAGAACTGAATAAAGTCATACCCCCTATGCATGCTGCTGTTCCCTCTATTGCAGGCCTGATGGATTCCCTCAGCCATGAACTAAGAACATACCATTATGTGGTAGATCTTACTAATGCCTTCTTTTCCATTGACATTCAGCAGAAAAGTCAGGAGCAGTTTGTCTTCACGTGGGAAGGACGGCAATGGACTTTCACCGTCCTACCACATGGATACCTCCATAGCCCCACCGTCTGTCATGGACTTGTAGCCCAGGACCTGGCAACATGTGAGAAACCGCCCACAGTGCGGCTGTACCATTATATTGATGAGGTCATGCTCACGTCTGATTCTTTTTCATATCTAGAAGGTGCAGCTCCATGACTGCAGCAATATCTACAGGAGAAAGAATGGGCTGTGAATAGTACCATGTTTCAGGGACATGGTTTGTCTGTCAAATTCTTGGGGGTAGTCTGGTCAGGTAAGAACAAAGTTATACCAGAAGCAGTCATAAATAAAGTCCAGGCATTTCCTACCCTACAACTGTAGCATTACTACAGGAATGTTTGGGTCTTCTAGGCTACTCGAGAGTGTTTATCCCACACTCAGCACAAATTCTGAAGCCCTTATACTGGTTGGTATGAAAGGGCATCAGGTGGGACTGGGATGAGACATGTGCATCTGCCTTTACTTCAGCAGAACGGTCAAGTCTGTGCAGGCCTTCAGTGTCACAGACCCATCAAGGCCCTGTGAGTTGGAGTACATGTGACTGAAGACGTTTATGGCTGGGGTCTCTGGCAGCAGCTTGAATGAACTCACCAACCTATTGGATTCTGGTCACAACTCTGGAAAGGCAGAGGTACGATACACTTTGATAGAAAAACAAATGGCTGCTGTGTATCACACCTTGCCGGCTACAGAACCCATCACTGGAATGGCCCCAGTAAACATAATAATCACCTATGCCATCTTGGGGTGGGTATGAGACTGGACCCAAAAGCCAAGGAATGGTCTGGCACAAACACCCACACTTGCGAAGTGGGGTGTTTACCTACAGCAGCATAATTCCCTCTCTAGTAGCCCCTTGAGTGAAGACATCCATCTTTTATTGGGGCTGGTGACATATACTAGTGAAAAAGCAGGAAGAATTTACTTTAGAAAAATTAGTAGCAGAGAGTCCTTCTCAGGAGGGAAGAGCCCCTATACCCAAAGATGCATGGTACACAGACAGCTCCAGCCATGGGCAGCCCCCAAAATGGAGGGCCATAGCTTTCCATCCTAAAACTGAGACAGTATGGTTGGAAGATGGTGAGGAGAAGAGCAGCCAATGGGCAAAGTTGTAGGCCGTGAAGCTTGTGATCAGCCAGGAGCCCTCCCCTGTAGTTGTCTGCACTGACAGCTGGGCTGTTTATTGGGGCTTGACCCTGTGGCTACCAATCTGGTACCATGCCAACTGGCTGGTTGGTCACTGACCCCTTTGGTGGCAAGAATTGTGGCAAGACTTATGGGCCTGTGGTCAGACTAAAATAACTACAGTATACCATGTGACAGGTCATTTGCCACTGGCATCCCCAGGAAATGATGAAGCAGGTAAATTGGCCCAGATATGTTGGTTAGAAGGAAAGCCTGCCTCTGATGTTGCCCAATGGTTACATCAGTGTTTGTTGCATGCGGGGCAAAAGACAATGTGGGCTGTAGCCCGTTGATGGTGCTTGCCTTTGATCTTTGAGAAAGTTAGTAGAGCCCGGGAGGAGTGTGTCATATGCCCCAAAATGGACTTACCCTGAGTTCCACAGCAACATGGGGCAATAGCTTAGGGGCCTATACCCCTCATCAGGTGGCAGATAGACTATATTGGGCCTCTACCTGTGTCAGAAGGATATTGGCATGCATGACTTGTGTGGACACAGCTACTGGACTTCTGGTTGCTTTTCCTACTCATTGTGCAGAGCAGCAGACGACCAAAAGAAGCCTGGAGAATCTCTTTGCCACGTATGCCCGGCCATAGGTAATTGAGAGTGATCAGGGCACCCATTTTCCTGGACAGGCACTTCAAGAATGGGTGCAACATCTGGGAATCAAATGGAAGTTTCAGGTGCCGTACAATCCTACTTCAGTGCAGGCATAATAGAGAGGTACAATGGCTTGTTAAAATCAGGACTAAAGTCAGACACCAATAGTCTGCAGGGATCGTCAGTCTGCCTATGGACCGTGCTAAAGTGTATGAATGAGAGACCCCGAAAGGAAGCCCTGAGCCCCATAGACATGTTAACACATATAGCTGCCTCCCCTATACAACTGCAAGTACAGACCAAGGAAGAATCACTGAAGCTGAGATTTGGCCACCAGAATAATATCTTGCTGCCAGCACCAAGTGCACTGAACCCCAGAGACTCCATTGAGTGGACGTGGCCTTGGACTTTTCAACACATGGACCAATGGTGGCTGGCCCTCCTGGCACCTTTGGGACAAGGCCTGGAAGCTGGCCTCCTGTTTATTCCTGGAATAACAGCTGAGTGACCCCCAAAGTTCACAGTAGTGTATCCTGAACAGCCAGAAGGTAAGAGCATCGTACTGGGGAGTTTTGTTTATCATTATGGCCAGTGCATGCACCTCCAGTAGCACTACATATAGACCCTTCAGTAACCCCTGTGGGGAAAGGAGTAAAAGTATGGTATACTACACCTGGAAGGCACCCCCTTCCTGCTACAGTCCTATCACAGGACCACACTCTCTTGCATGCATCCTACCTGATGGACAAGATTTGCCTATGTTGGTGGCATTAAAATATGTGTCTTATTGCCCCTAAAGTCTTTGTTATTAAGAACCTCCTCTGGCTTGAGGATTATTATAATTTTTGTTACCTGTATGTTAATTTTTTATTATCTCTAAGTAGTTATCCTCTGTTGCTGTTGTGGAATCTGGTTACAGTGCTCCAGCTTTCTTGCCCAGGGACCACTGCAGAATATTGAGAGCATGTAGATTATAAGGTGAGAATCCTGGAGGGGTGCATGTAGGGAAGTTTGGGTTCCTGTGACCAGAATCCTCACTGAATTTAAACCACTTGATGATGTAACTGGCCTGTTACTAGGCTACTGCTTCCACACATGTAGGCAATAAGTTATTATTGCACTATACAGAGAGCTCAGCCCAGTGTTCTGGGTGGAGGCAGAGATGCTAGTGCTTGACGTACCACTGAAAGAACAAGCCGGGTAATAAACCCTTTCCCCCCAAGAACATTCTACCATCATTTCTTTGGTTACGCTGAATCCATAGTGAACTTTCCATTGGCAAGACACAGCTGTGCCATGGTGTCTCCCAGAGTACTGGATAGAGCTCTTTATTTAGAGTCAATAGCAACATATTGCCCACACGTGTGTAGTGAGCTGGCCATCCAGGGCCAGGTGAGAATCCTGGCCACAGGTACCGTCACTTTATCCCATATACCCTGACACCTTCCCTCTTGTCCCCATGCCCAATCCCTCCATCAAAGTGATCATTTTATTTTAAAAATTATTATTTCTCTTTATGTAGTCCATTTATTTTCTGACACCACAAATCCAAAATACCCTTTTAGGGGTCACATTCAGAAAGTGAGCCCTGAAAAGGTCCTATTTATTTTATAGGTCTCCTCCTATCTCACAGTAAAAATAAACGTGTGTATGTACATGTATGTTGATAGGGGTTGCTACCTGGATAAAATATCTAGTTTTCTCAGGTGTGTTCTGTGGATAAAGTGAAGGTTCCTGTGGCCAGGATTCTCACCTGGCCCTGGTTGGCTAGCTCACTACACACGTGTGGGCAATACATTGTTATTGACTCTATATAAAGAGCTCTGCCCAGTGCTCTGTGTGAAATGGTGGCATGGATGCAAGGCTGCAGGAGAGCAGAGACGAGACTGGAGCGGTTATCAGTGTCAAGGACAGAGACTGAGATGTCTGTGGGAGCAGTGAGGCCCAGAGGCAGAGGCTGCCTTGCTGCATGTAGACTCACTCTGAGTGGATGGGATTCTAGTGATTGACCTGAAACCATGGGAATAAAGTTGGGTATAAACCCTTTCACCCCAAGAATGTTCCACTGTTATTTCTTTGGTCTTATTGAATCCATAGTGAACTTGTCGGGCTGAAACCCATTGGCAAGACACCCTCAGATTACATATCTTGTTTTATGAACTCACTCTAATATTTAGTAATTCACTGTCAGAAAATATTTCACATCTTAATTTCCCATTCTGGTGTTGAAGTTAATTTCCTTGAAATCACTTATTTCCCCAGTAAAATATGAGAACTGGCTACTGTTATTCATGTTAAAACAGCTTTGGAGCTTATAGGTCAGATGTTAAAATGTCCCTTAACTCTCTCTTCTCTCCAGAAATAATCCAAAGACCTTTAAATTTCCCATTTTGAAACTTCAGGTATATACTGATACTATAAACCAAATATATATTTGGACATTGCCAGCCTTCACTAATAGTACCTTTGTGTTTTAGTCCTCCTTATTAACAGGGCTAGGAGGATGGTACTTCAAAAAATATATTAAAAAAAGCAAAGATCCATGTGTTTCAAGAAAGAAAAGTTTATTACGCACTGCCTATGTGTGAGCAGCAAGCTGTGTGACTTGATGAAAGGCAGTTACTTACCTCCTCTTTCCAATTTCTCTTCTATAAAAAGGGGGAAAGAGAGGGTATACCAGGAGACTTTAAATATTCATTTAAGCCCTAAAATACATGTATCTCTACTTCTTGACTCATAAATAATGTGAAATTGAATTTTAATTTCATTCAATTAATTTGAATCCCATACTTTTTTCACTCTGGTTATGAAAATTATGGAATGCATAATTGAAAAATATGGTCTTTATCAGAATATATGCCATGATGCTTTTGTAAATGTCTCTAAAAAGTTGTCACTCATATCACAGTGGATAGATTATGACAGAATTAGAAAATGTTTCAGTGTTACTATAGCCTATAGCATTAATCACATAAATTAAAACAACAGAGACTACTTCACAGTCATCAAAGTATTAGGTGTGCAAAATTTCTGAGGTTTAAATCATGTTTCCAATTGAACACAATGGGTAGATGCCTTACCTCTAACAAGGCATAATTTAGGGCACCAAGCCTCTAATCAACCTAATACCCAGCTCTCTGTCCCTCAATTATTTACTGACAATTCATTAAGCCCCTCCTGTGCAATAATTTTCTCTGCCACATGTTCAGAAAAAATTATTTTCTAGCAGTGTAATTATATGACCATGGTAAATGCCAAGTGTTTCCCGAAATTCACCAAGATGAACTCTGACATGTGGCCTACTTGAGGTAGCTTTAAAATAATGAGGGCTTCTTTTAGTCCATTTGCAAGAGATTTAGGACTTCACATTTCCATTAAAATTTTGGTGATACCTATGGACTTGGCACATCAGGTCACTCATGACACTGACATTTCAGAAATGGATCTGATAGCACTGTATTGAGAATAACGAGAACTTCTTCTGGACTATCGTGCAAAATCCAAGCATCCAGTGCCTTAGTCTCTGTGTTACTGATTTTATCTGAAGGATTCAGCAGTTTTCCCTATAACTGGGTTGTGTCCTTACCAACTGAAGAGTTTAACTGCCTCCACAGGGCTCAAAACAATTACTGAGGGTTTTTCAATGTAGGCAGACATTGGAAGAAAAATTACCCAGTGATTTGGGGCTTAACGAAGATAGGCAACAGGCAGGTGCTCTGTGGGACAGCTGTCACCCACAGGAGAATGCCCCTGTAAGCTTACCTAACAACTAGGGGCTATCACAGGATTTTCCCAACTTCCCAATCACTAAATGGAGCATACAAACAGATATATTTAGAGGTGAGATTCTGGCTGATTCCTTTTCAAATAATCCAAATCATAAAATGGTCAAAGAGACAATTGTTTTCTAAGCATGCTTAGATCATCTGAACCTCTAGTCATTTAGATTGTGAAACAAAGTATACACACAATAATTTATTCAACTGAATATGTTAGGAGGTACTATGAAAACTGCAGGGAGACAACAATGAATAAATAAGGCACACTATTCTTTCTCCACAAGTTGCTCAGAATCTAGTACAGGGACAGACATAAATAGATGAAACACAGTGTGTACTAGTAGAGGTGGGCACAAGATCTGATGGCACTACTTAGGCAGGCATCCAACCCAGCCTGGAGATAGTTGATAAAGATTTTCTGAGAATGGATACCTGAGATAATGCCTGAAAGATCAGTAGCTTGCCAATCTGTTGAGTGAGGGAGTAGTGCATTCTAAACAGAGAAAAGAGCAACTGCAGAGCTCAGAGATTGCATAAACAATGGGTTGAAGGTGACACACACAAGACCACATAGCAGGATAAGTTACGTTTTAAGAAACAAATCATAGAAACTAGCTTGCTTTCTTCTTATCTGCCATTTTCCCTGAGGATCAAATGAAGAACAATGCTACTTAACTGAGGAGTCTGCATAATTAAGGGTTTGATGCAATGACAGTGAATTTAGTTGGGGGGGGGTGAATCTAACTACAGTACATGAAATAAGGTCTAAGTTTTTGCTTTTAAGAACTTGCAACTGACTGAGGTGTCAGGTTGGACACCAGTGGGTCCAGTTCAGCTTTATTTTGTTTTGTTTTGTTCTAGTGTTACTGCCATCATGTGCGCTTGTCAGCAGTTTGAATTCACCACAGAGATAGTTCAAGTGTATTGATCAGCCAGGCTGCTTTAACACAATCTCTCCCCCCATTCCTCTCCTTATCTCTCTTTTCCCTCACTGACATCCCTGTTTTTTCCAAAAAAAGTGATAAAAGCAGCTTAACAGTTCACAAAGATGCATGCCACACAGTAAGATAAATAAATTGAAAAAAAGTGAGAAAATTAGGCAAAGGAGAAATAAAAGCAATAAAGTAGGAGAGTTAAGTGTACCAACTTAGCCAGAAAAACCCTTCATGAAGTCCTACAATGGAAAAGGTGGGCCACAGTTTTGGCTCTAAGCTATCTAGCACGTAGCATGAAGAAGGTTACCCAATTCCATCATTCACAGTATCAACTGCACAAGAACAAACCCTTGTTCAGTAAAAGTACCACTTGTCCTATCCTTGATTTCTCCTGTGGAAACAACTGCACACTAAGTTTATCAAACAAAGCATATCAGAACCACAGACAAATTACAAATGATCTGAAATATACACTGGATTCGTGACCACCTCAAACTCTCTTTCAAAGTGTTCTAAGTGGGTGATCCTCTCTTTACATGTTGTAGGCCCAGCCACACTTTATTTAGTTTCATGAATTTGGTGAATTTCTGTAAGGCTTTTAAAAAAGGAGAATCAATTATCATGATTTCATAATACTATTCCTTTAGCAATATGTGCTTTCAGTGCCTTAGACTACCTCCTCCAAGATGACCTCTCTCTCTCCTATCGCCTAGCAACTATCAGCCTAACTACAACTGTAACTCAAGATTTACTATGTGTGATTATGTTGTAAGAGGAAAGGATACAATATTCCATGTGAAACTTGTGCATTACCCAGTAATATTCCTAGAGGATGGAAAGAATTTAAGCTGAGGAATAAGATGGATGGTGGCTGAGCAATTTTGTTGTTGGTTTCAACCATAGTAAATGGCATCTCATCAGTATCAGGTACCAAAGCTGTGAATTCCCAAGAAAAGTGAAGAGAAGTAGCTGGATTGCAGAGAACGAAGTTCCATCTATATAGCACAAAAGCACTTCTTCAGTTCAGCAATTACAATAAGCTACACTATCTCCACTGAAGACATAGTGATTCATGAAGTCAAATTTATTACCTAAAAGGTGTTCTTTTTCCTTTTTTAAGGATTGTATTTAATGGAACTATATTGATTCAAAGGTGAAAGGATATCTACCAGCCTACTCCCAAAACCCTATAGGGCAAACTGCAGGAAAAAATCTAACTGTCACAAATAGAAATCCTATATTAAAATAAGTGCATTTCAGGACTTGCAAGATAGTGGAGAGAGGTGAGATGGAGAGCTCCTCCCAAAACTGTACAAAAATATAGTTAATTAATACAAATAACCATAAAACAGCAACAAGAAGGAAGGCTGAACCAGACTGTAAACAGCCCTCAAGAAGAGAGCACACTTTACGAAACAGGGTAACGAAGGAAAGCCTTAATCTGGCGGAATCCAAGCCCTTTCGCCTACCCCAGCTCACCGACGGGAGGAAGAGAAACAGAGTGGGGGAGGGGCTGGAAGCCTGGGACTGCTGAACACCTAGCCCTGGAGATCTGCTTTGTGAGCAGAATCCTCTAGTGTGTGGTGCTCTGGACTTGGGGAGCTTGGACGGGTGGAGTGCTTGAGAAACTGACATTCTAGCTGTTTGTGGAGGAGGGGATCCACACCTAGCTGCTCTGTATCAGAAGAAAGGCAGGCAGTCTGAGAGGCTTCCTAGCAGCCAGAGGGCTGCTGAAGGGGTGGGGTTTGCACGGAGCTTGCTGCATGGGAGCAGGGAAAGCTCTACAAGCTTGTCTGAGTGCACTCTGTCCAGCCAGTTGGGAACTTTGGGGAGCTTCAGGTGCTCCATCCCCCTGGCTGCCTACTCAGTTCTGAGGCCCCCACTGTGACACACAGCCTGCCGAGACTTCCTACTTGCTTGAGGGCACCTGCTCGCAAACTGGCAGTCACTGCACAGGCATCAGGCCAGTCAGAGGGAGGCCCTGCCTACAACAGCTAGAGATGCAAAACACAGAGGTTTACACAGTGTTTGCTTGGCCCAGTGGCTCTGACACTGGAGACAGGCACCACAGACAGGAATCAGGAAACAGATCTTTCCTTCCCCCAGGCACCAGCTCCATTCCCCTATGACCCCCAACCTCACTCTAGGGGCTGAGCAGCTACAGAGACTGGAGATTCTGCACACTAGTGGGCAGCACACAAAAATATGAAACGACAAAAGAACACGGTTCAGAGAAAAATCTCACAAAACCCCAAAAGAGGGCCAAATGAAACTGAACTCAACAATCTTCCTGAAAGAGGGTTCAAAATAAAAATTATAAACATGCTTATGGAGGTAAAAAAATATTCAAGAACTCAGAAATGAATTTAAGTTGGAGATTCAATCATTAAGAAATTTCATATCTGAAATGAAATATACAATGGAGGGATTTAAAAGCAGATTAGATGTACTAGAAGAGACAGTAAATGGAATAGAAATTAGAGAAGAGGAATACAAAGAAGCTGAGGCACAGAAAGAAAAAAGGATATTGAGAAAAAGGGATAAGAATGAAAGAATATTGAGAGAACTGTGTGACCAATCCAAACACAACAATATTCACATTATAAGGGTACCAGAAGAAGAAGAGAGAGAAAAAGGGATAGAAAGTGTCATTGAGGAGGTAATTGCTGAAAACACCCCCAATCTGGGGAAGGAGATAGTCTCTCAAGCCATGGAGGTGCACAGATCTCCCAACACAAGGGACCCAAGAAAGACAACATCAAGACATATAATAATTAAAATGGCAAAGATCAAGGATAAAGACAGACTTTTAAAAGCAGCTAGAGAGAGAAAAAAATATCACATACAAGGGAAAACCCATCAGGCTATTATCAGACTTCTCAACAGAAACCTTACATGCCAGAAGGGAGTGGCATGATATATTTAATGCAATGAAGCAGAAGGGCCTTGAACCAAGAATATTGTACCCGGCAATGTATCATTTAAATTTGAAGGAGGGATTAAACAATTTACAGATAAGCAAAAGCTGAGAGGATTTACCGCCCAAAAACTACCTCTACAGGGCATTTTGGAGGGATTCCTACAGATGGAAGTATTCTAAGGCTAAAAAGATGTCACACAAGGGAAGACAAAGACTATGGAATAAGATTCATAACATACAAAGAATGGAGGAGGAAGAAAAATGAGGAAAAAGAGAAAAAAGAACCTTTAGGTTGTGTTTGTAACAGTATATGAAGTAAGTTAAATTAGATTGTTAGATTGTATGGGAATTGCCCATGAACCTTTGGTAACCATGAATCTAAAGTCTGCAATGGTAAAAAGTACATACCTACTGATAATCACCCTAAATGTAAATGGTCTGAATGCACCAACCAAAAGACATAGAGTACTAAATGGATAAAAAAACAAGACCCATCTATATGCTGTCTACAACAGACTCACTTCAAACCCAAAGACATACACAGACTGAAAGTGAAGGAATGGAAAAAGATATTTCATGCAACTAATAGTGAGGAAAAAATCAGGAATTGCAGTACTTGTAACAGACAAAATAGACTTCAAAACAAAGAAAGTCACAAGAGATAA
>JAQQAC010016209.1:77024361-77055443 GCA_029783875.1 Phataginus tricuspis
GTAGATATATGTTAGGTCCAGCTGTTCTAGTGGTTGTTCAGTGCCTCTGTGTCTTTACTTATCCTCTGCCTGGCTGATCTATCCTTTGGAGTGAGTGGCGTGTTAATGTCTCCTAAAATAATTGCATTGCTGTCTATTTCCTCCTTCACTTCTGTTAGTATTTGTTTCACATATGCTGATGCTCCTGTGTTGGGTGCATATATATTTATAATGGTTATATCTTCTTGTTGGACTGACCCCTTTATCATTATGTAATGTCCGTCTTTATCTCTTGCTACTTTCTTCGTTTTGAAGTCTATTTTATCTGATACAAGTACTGCAACACCTGCTTTTCTCTCTTTGTTGTTTGCTTGAAATATTTTTTTCCATCCCTTCACTTTTAGTCTGTGTATATCTTTGGGTTTGAGGTGAGTCTCTTGTAAGCAGCATATAGATGGGTCTTGCTTTTTTATCCAGTCTGTTACTCTGTGTCTTTTGATTGGTGCATTCAGTCCGTTTACATTTAGGGTGATTATTGATAGATATGTACTTATTGCCATTGCTGGCTTTAGATTCGTGGTTACCAAAGGTTCAAGGGTTGCTTCTTTACTATCTGAGAATCTAACTTAACTTTCTTGTTAAGTTATTGTGAACGCCGTCTGATGTTCCTTTATCTTTCCCTTCCTATTCTTCCTCCTCCTTTCTTTATATATTAGGTGTTTTATTCTTTGCCTTTAGTTAGTATTTGGATGGTCTGCTTTCTTTGCTATGATTTTATTTTCTCTGGTGACATCTTTTTAGCCTTAGGGGTGTTTCCCTCTAGAGCAGTCCATTTAAGATATCCCTTAGTGGTGGTTTATGGGAGGCAAACTCTCTCAACTTTCTTTTGTCTTGAAATTGTTTAATCCCTCCATCATATTTAAATGATAATCGCGCTGGATACAGTATTCTTGGTTCGAGGCCCTTCTGTTTCATTACGTTAAATATATCATGCCATTCTCTTCTGGCCTGTAAGGTTTCTGTTGAGAAGTCTGATGACAGTCTGATGGGTTTTCCTTTGTAGGTGATCCTTTTTCTCTCTCTAGCTGCCTTTAATACTCTGTCTTTATCTTTGATCTTTGCCATCTTGATTATTATGTGTCTTGGTGTTGTCTTCCTTGGGTCCCTTGTGTTGGGAGATCTGTGGGCTTCCATGGACTGTGAGACTATTTCCTTCCCCAGTGTGGGTAAGTTTTCAGCAATTATTTCTTCAAAGACACTTTCTATCCCTTTTTCTCTCTCTTCTACCTCTGGTACTCCTATTATGTGAATATTGTTCCGTTTGGATTGGTCACAGAGTTCTCTTAATATTCTTTCATTCTTAGAGATCCTTTTATCTCTCTCTGCCTCAGCTTCTTTGTATTCCTGTTCCCTGTCTTGCAATTCCTTGATCGTGTCTTGAACCTGATTCAATCTGCTGTTGAGCCCGTCAATGGCTTGTCTCATTTCTGCATTGTCTTTCCTCACTTCCCTCACTTCCTCCCTCAGCTCCTGCACATTTTTCTGTAGATCACAGCATGGCTATGACTTTTATTCTGAATTCTTTTTCTGGAAGACTATGCATGTCGATTCCTTCAGATTCTTTCTCTGGGGTCGTGTTTGTCTGAAGCTTTGTCTGTATCATATTCTTCTGTCTTCTCATGACTATAGAATTAGTTGTTGGTAGGTGTCACGTATGTCCGCTGGGCTCTTTATGACTTACCCACCTTGCCGGGACTCCCGCCAGAGTGCTGGTGTGGAGGAGCGCTCTGGTCTCGCTGGGTCGTGGCTCCGTCCCACCTCGCCAGGTGCCGAGTCCTCTCTCCGGAGTGTGTGACCGCCGGAGCTCTGGGGGGGAGAAGCACTCGGTCCCGTATCCCGTCTGCCTCACCGGCTGACAAGTTCTCTCAGGTGTACCTGTATGCTGTGCACTTTCCTGTGTATTCTGGTCTCTCTTTTAGGGATAGTTGTATTTGCTGTATTTTCTTGAATAAATATAATGTTGGGAGGAATTTTTCTGCCAGTCTGTTCACGTCGCCATCTACTCACTGCTGAATTTTATCAAACATTTAGTGAAGAAATAATGCCCATCCTCATTAATGTTTTCCAAAAAGTAGAAGAAGAGGGAATACTCCCAAACTCTTTCTACGAGGCCAACATCACTCTAGCACCAAAACCAGGCAAAGACGCCACAAAAATAGAAAATTACAGCCCAATATCCCTGATGAACATAGATGCAAAAATATTCAACAAAATATTAGCAAACCAAATTCAAAAATACATCAAAAAGATCATCCATCATGATCAAATGGGATTTATCCCTGTGATGCAAGGAGGGTACAACATTCAAAAATCCATCAACATCGTCCGCTATATCAACAAAAGAAGGACAAAAACCACATGATCATCTCCATACATGCTGAAAAAGCATTTGACAAAATTCAACATCCATTCGTGATAAAAACTCTCAACAAAATGGGTATAGAGGGCAAGTACCTCAACATAATAAAGGTCATATATGATGAACCCACAGCCAACATTATACTTAACAGCGAGAAGCTGAAAGCTTTTCCTTTAATACCGGGAACAAGACAAGGATGTCCACACTCCACACTTTTATTCAACATAGTTCTGTAGGTCCTAGCAATGGCAATCAGACAACACAAAGAAATAAAAGGCATCCAGACTGGTAAGGAAGAACTCAAACTGTCCCTGTTTGCAAATGACATGATATTGTACAAAAAAAACCCTAAAGAGTCCACTCCAAAACTACTAGATCTAATATCTGAATTCAGCAAAGTTGCGGGATACAAATTTAATACACAGAAATCTGTTGCATTCCTATGTACTTATTATGAACTAGCAGCAAGAGAAATCAGGAAAACAATTCCATTCATAATGACATCCAAATGAATAAAATACCTGGGAATAAACCTAACCAAGGAAGTGAAAGACCTATACCCTGAAAACTATAAGACACTGTTAAGAGAAATTAAAGAGGTCACTAGTAAATGGAAATTCATCCCATGCTCTTGCCTAGGAAGAATTAATATTGTCAAAATGGCCATCCTGCCTAAAGCAATCTACAGATTCAATGCAATCTCTATCAAAATACCTACAGCATTCCTCAATGAACTAGAGCAAATAGTTCTACAATTCATATGGAACCACAAAAGACCCCGAATAGCCAAAGCAAGCCTGAGAAGGAAGTATAAAACAGGAGGAATTACACTCCCTGACTTCAAGCTGTACTACAAAGCCACAGTAATCAAGACAATTTGGTACTGACACAAGAACAGACCCACAGACCAGTGGAACAGAATAGAGACTCCAGATATAAACCCAAGCATATGTGGTCAATTAATATATGATAAAGGAGCCATGGATATACAATGGGGAAATGACAGCCTCTTCAACAGCTGGTGTTGGAAAAACTGGACAGCTACATGAAAGAGAATGAAACTGGATTACTGTCTAACCCCATACACAAAAGTAAACTCAAAATGGATCAAAGACCTGAATGTAAGTCATGATACCATAAAACTCTTAGAAAAAAATAGAGGCAAAAATCTCTTGGACATAAACATGAGCAACTTCTTCATGAACATATCTCCCCGGACAAGGGAAAGGGCAAGGGAAACGAAAGCAAAAATGAACTGGTGGGACAATATCAAACTAAAAAGCTTCTGCACAGGAAAGGATATCATCAATAGAACAAAAAGACATCCTACAGTATGGGAGAATATATTCACAAATGACATCCAATAAGGGGTTGACACCTCAACAAACAAAAAGCAAATAAGCCAATTAAAAAATAGGCAGAGGATCTGAATAGACAGTTCTCCAAAGAAGAAATTCAGATGGCCACAGGCACATGAAAAGATGCTCCACACCACTAATCATCAGAGAAATGCAAATTAAAGCCACAATGAGATATCACCTGACACCAGTAAGGATGGTCAACATCCAAAAGACAAACAACAACAAATGTTGGCCAGGATGTGGAGAAAGAGGAACCCTCCTATAGTGCTTGTAGGAATGTAACTTAGTACAACCAATTTGGAAAGCAGTATGGAGGTTCCTCGAAGAACTCAAAATAGAAATGCCATCTGACCCAGGAGTTCCACTCCTAGGAATTTACCCTAAAAATGCAGCAGCCCAGTTTGAAAAAGACATATGTACCCCTATGTTTACTGCAGCACTATTTACAATAGCCAAGAAATGGAAGCAACCTAAGTGTCCATCAGTAGATGAATGGATAAAGAAGAGGTGGTACATATACACAATGGAATATTATTCAGCCATAAGAAGAAAACAAATCCTACCATTTGCAACAACATGGATGGAGCTAGAGCGTATTATGCTCAGTGAAATAAGCCAGGCGGAGAAAGACAAGTATCAAATGATTTCACTCATCTTTGGAGTAAAAGGACAAAGAAAAATCTGAAGGAACAAAACAGCAGCAGACTCACAGAACCCTAGAATGGACTAACAGTTACCAAAGGGAAAGGGACTGGGGAAGAGGGGTGGGAAGGGAGGGATAAGGGGGGAAAAGGGCTATTACAATTAGCACACATAATGTAGCAGGGGTGGTGGTGGGTGGGGGGATACGGGGAAGCCAGTATAACACAGAGGAGACAAGTAGTGATTCTATAACATCCTACTATGCTGATGGACAGTGACTGCAATGAGGTATGTGGGGGGGACTTGATAATAGGGGGAGTCTAGTAACCATAATGTTGCTCATGTAATTGTATATTAATAATAGCAAAATTAAAGTAAAAAATAAAAAAATTATAAAAAGATAAGTGCATTTCACTTGTCAACTTTGTTCTGTGGTTCCTGTGAAGGGAATGGCCATATGGCCAGGGAGTCTTCAATCCTAGATAGTCTTTACTTGTGAAAATGGCATAACTGAGCTAATTAAGATGGGCAAAATTTGAATCATAAAACAGGGACAGACATTTGTGCCCTGAGCTTTAAAACCTGTGTGGCTCTATGTGTGGAGGAATACACACATTGTGGGCTGGAGTAACCCCAAAATTCCTTGCACGAATGGTAAATTTGTTTCATTTGGAGGGGATCTCAAGGAATCTTTTTCACTCATATAAATTTCATGACTCTATAGCATTGTTGCAATTTTCTGAAAATTCTTTATTATGTTTTTAATATCAAAAACAAATTCTGAATATCCTGTTGAACTATTACAATTTTGTGTCTAAAAAAACATTAAAGTTCATAATTTAAATGTGACTTTCCTATACAAAATGGAGAAAGTATAATGAGTAAAGACAAGCACCAATCAAGCCCAAACTCATCATTCTCACACAGATTCTCCTAATAGTTGTTCAAGGTGATGGAGATATTTCCTACTGCAAATTTATTAGGAAAACACCTCTGGAAAGGACCATTAATTATACATTGGGATTACATCTCAATAACATTTTTCCTTCCATGAGTTGTTCTGAGTTCTGTAACCTCCCTGGTAGCAAGTTACCATGCTTAGGGAAGCAACCCTTTTAGAGAACGAACTAGTGTATGATTTAAGATGACTTTCATCCCTGTGGCATTCTCTGGATTCAGGCACTATTAGGGGGTTCTCTAAACTGGCCTCTGCCTTAAGTGCCTGGACACCTCGGGGGAGCTAGCAAAATGTACCTGGCTGATTACTTCTGCCTATGTTGATTTTGAATAATAAGAATTTCAAATATTGCTCTTAAACTTGAATTTCTAGCTCTGATATGAATTGCAGACACATTCTGTTGTTGTTTTTTTAACAGATGAATAAATTTCCTGCTGTGACTCATAACCTTTTGACTTATGTTAACAACATTGAGGCTGGCTGGCATTAGGTAAACCTGGATGCCTGTCTTGTTTCAGTATCAGTTTGAAAGCAATCAGGATGTCTAGGGAAAAAAAGTACGGAGCAGATGGGCTATTCAGAAACCTTATGATCTTTCCTCTTACAAGGGTTCCCCTTGAGGCAAAGGATAAAAAGTAATCCAGAGAAAGCAAGAGTCATAGTGAAACAAAACGTCCTATTTCCAGTTTGGAAGACGGCTATCTCTGTGAAACTGATGCATGGCCAACAAGGTCTCATCAGGTACCAAGCTTGGTGATGAATCTGGTAACGTGAATATCCATTCCAAATCTAACAATTAAATCTAATTTGCTTTCCCAGGTTGACATAGCTCTTCTGCCCCTGAAGATAATCCCTGCTGTGACAGAGCAGGATTTAGGCCTCCATGCAGGAAAGGGCTTCCTTAGCCTAATAACTTATCTAGTAGTTCCTTACATTCCTTTTAGTTTGGAATTCACCACCTTCTTAGCCAATTTCCAAGTGCAGTCTGAGGTCCAGCTGCTTCTGAAGGACTGATGTCTTCTACTTCATAGAACCCCTTCCCACGCACAGTTGGGCGATTTCCTTTAGAGGCCACTAGGAGGCAGCTCATGCATGACAAAGTCCTTGCTGAACAGTAGACCAGCTACCAAATTGCTCAGGTATCTTAAAGAATTACTCTTCTACGGAATTTCTCACGGCTCTCTACACCCACACTAGGGCAGCAAGTCGTTAAGTATTATGCATATGACACTACTCTGAATTGTCTTTTTTGTGTCCAAGATAGGGCTCAGCATTCTTTTCAAGCACTTCCTGAAGTGATGTTGGAATAGGTCAGTATAGATTAAATACTCACTCCTAGCAATGTCTCAACTCACATAACCAGAAGTCTAAGAACCCTGCAGTACCTTTGCACAACTTCTCCCACGACCTTAAGGGCTGAAGAGCATATCTGGTATAAAGTTTGTTGGCATCAGACATTGAGTGTGCAAGTGTATGTGCAAGACTGCATAAGTGGGGTAAGAAAATGACACTATCACCACCTACCCATAAAAGCCAAAACATGGAGTTCGTCCTTAGCACCCCCTCAACCCATAGCCACATCTTATCACTAATTCCCATTTTCCCTTCCAAATAGATCTTAATGCTGGACACTTCTATCTCAGCCTCCAGCACCCTAGCCCAAAGAACCATTATCAGACTCCAACACAGCTTCAGCCCTTTTTCTTCCTGTGTTCACACTGTCCACCATAATCTATCCCTCCATACTGCAACAGGAGTGATAGTTTAGAAACTATTGAATGCTTTAATGACTGCAAGATGTTCTTAGGATGAGGACCAAATTCTTATCCTGGCTTATGAAAGCCTTTGCACAAGACCCTGCCTGGCTCTCCAGCCTAACCTCACAGTTCTCTGTGCTCCAGCTACATAGGGTTTCTGTCAGCACTCACCCTTTCCAAGCTCCCTCATGCCGCAGGGCTTTTGCACATGCCCTTCCTTCTGCTAAATTGAACTTCTGCACCCCTCCCCTGCTTCACCTGCTTAATTTCTACTCAACATTCAAATTTCTTCTGAACTGTCAGTTTTTGGGGGGATCTGCTTGACTCTCCACCCCTTGAAGAAAAGATCATGTCCATTGGTATAAATTATAGCTCCCTGTGTTTTTCCTTGTTATTGGCTCAATTTTTAATTATACATTTGTATACTTTTTTAGATTGACATTTGTCTACCTCACTAGAATATAAGTTCAAGACTTGAGCTATGTTTTAGTCACTGTTTTATGCCCAAAGACACATAATAAGTACTTAATTGGTATAGGTTAAATGGATGAACAGATGAACAAATGAATGAACAAATTATACTTCCTAAAAAAGGCCCACAGGTGCTGTGTTCATCTCTACCGAGTTAAGAATAACATAATGCTTTTGGACAGATGAGAGGCATAAACACTTCCAAGAAGTTCACCAGGAAGAATGGAACTTTAAAACATACAAAAGGAAAGTAAGTGTTGTTGTTATTCTTATTATTTATTATTATTATTACAAATGAAAGTATGGACGGAGGTAGGAAATGGGTTTATCCTGTTTAGGGGACAATAAGGGAGCAGGCATAATGTTGTTAATTTGGAGAAGCACAAGGCTGCTAATGTGGAGGAGTGAAACACAAAGGAAGGTGTGTTCACATTCTAGACCTTTAAAGGCTCATAAAGGGAATATATAGCCACATGCCATGTATAAGCAAGTAGGAAACCCAAACAACTCAACTGTGGATTGTACTGGAAATAGAGAACAGATGGGGCTACTTGGTTTGAATTTGGCTGGTTTAAAATGTGGTCACTTACTCATGATAGCCAAATACTGGAAATAACCCAGGTGTTCAACCACAGGTAATAGTAAAAATAAACTGTAGTATATGTATATAATGGAATACTACTTGGTAATAAAAATGAACAGATAATTGATGGCAAAAATGTATTTGACAAAATTCAACACACTTTCATGAAAAATACTCAACAAACTAGTAATCTAAGGAAAGTACCTCAACAACCTCAAAATAAAGACCGTATGTGAATAGACCACAGTTAACATCATACTCAATGGTGAAAGACTTCAAAGCTTTCTTCTAGGATCAGGAACAAGAAAAGGATGCCTGTTTTTACCACTTCTGTCCTATATAGTACTGTAAATACTAACCAGAGCAAAAAAGCAAGAAAGGGAAATAAAAGGCATCCAAACTGGGAAGAAAGATGTAAAATCATATGTGTTTACAGATGACATGATCTTTTACATAGAAAGTATTGTCTTATTTTAGCACAATTAAAAAAAATTTTCTTGAAACATTAAGCAACTTGAATCTCAAAAAACATGATTCTATCTCAAAAAGTCACTCAAAAACTGAGTGAAAGAAGGCTTGCATAAAAAAATACATACTATATACTTTCATTTATGAAGTTCTAAAAGAGGTTAAACTAATCTATTTAAAAAAATCAGAAAAATATCTGGCATTGGGAAGTGGAGGGCTAGGGTTATGGGAAGGGATCGACTGGACAGTATCTAAAGGAACTTTATGGGATAATGGTAATATTCTAAATCTTGATAGGGGTTGGGTTACACATGTTACATTTTGTCTAAAGTCCTCAAGCATTATACTTAAGGTGCGTGCATTTAAATATGCAAATTTTATCTCTTACACTAAAATATAAATATTAAAAGTTAATGATTTGTATTCTGAAAATTAAGGCGCACTACCTGCAATTTATTTTGAAATGCATTCAAAATAAGATAGATTGGTAGATGGATAGGGGTTGAAATATGTGATAATGCAAATACAGCAATATATTAATTGAGGACTATAGATGGCTGGTATATAAATGCTTACTGCAGAATTCTTAGAATTTTTTTCTCTCTGTTTGAAGACTTTCTAAACAAAATAGTGGAAAAAATATGGTCATTTCAGTCAAGTTCTACTGTACCCTGAGGGCGCACAGATGGGCCACTACTATGCCTTAAACAGACTTCTGCCACAGTACTTCTTAAATGTTATGGCTTTTGCTGTTTTATCTTGCTAAATTCTACACTTTACTGGAAGTCCATTGAGGATTGAAGCTATGTCTTATACTCTGTATTCTTGATGTCTAGCACACTAGCACACGGTTGATATTCTAAATATATATTGAATAAATAACTCCTATGATAAATGATTAGTAAATGACTATATATTTATTCCATTGACAAACATTCCATTGGTTCCTTTAACTGTCATTCACTGTATGATTGCTTGCCAAGAACTTTGTTATATTTATATATTTTATCTCCATTGCCTCACTTAAATTTAAAAACAAACTACGGTTTACATCTTATTAATTAAATTCTACAAGCAAAGCAACTGGGACTCTGGGAAGTTAAATAATTCACTCAAGATCAGTAAATGGTAGAGCTGGGATTCAGTTCCTATCTGACTCCAAAATCTGTGTTCTGAATCACTTTAGACTACAAACTATAGCTGAGCAGTAATTCATGTTTTCTGCTTCTTACATGTAATATATTGTGGTAGGCACTGTGGGGAAGTCAAGAGAAAAAAAGGTCCATGGACATGGAGGAAGACACAAATGTGTGGCAAATAAATGTGTATTTAGACAAGTTCTCTTACCACACATAATGCACATAATATTGTTCTTCAAAGCTTCAGGGAAGTGTATAGGGGTGACTGAATTATGTCCTCTCCCACTACACACACACACAAACACCACACATAAACACACACGTGCTTCCCAAATAACTACTTTCATCAGCCATGAAAAAAAAAGCAGCCTTCTCCCCTCTAACTGTGAGTGCATTCTTTTGTAAATGATTGCTTTGCCTCAGGAGAGAGATTAATTGGTTTTCCATGGTCAAATACCTTCTTAGAGAAAAATCTGTCAAGAGAGGAGGATAGGAAAAGCAAAACCCTGTGTGTGCATCTTTTTTTAAGTAGTACTGAGTATTCTGAATGAAAAATTCTGCATGCATATGTGACAAACTTTTTCAGCTTATCCATCACAAAAAGGAATTTCAAAACTGGAATCTGGGCTGCTACCATTTTGGGGTATCTACAAGAACAGTTTCTCTAATTATAATAAACTTTATGTTATAAACAAATTATAATAGCTAGAATTTATTGAGCATTTACTATAGGCTAGGCCCTATTTTACAGGTTTAACATGTTTTAACAACGTAACTGTCAGAACATCTTATGAGGAAGGTACTATTACTATTAATCCCATTGTACAAATGAGTATGTGTGGTGTCAGAAAGGTTAAGGGACCTGCCCAGGATCACAGAGGAGGGAAGTAGAGCCTATACTCCACCTGGTTCTACCTGATTTTAGAGCTCATGTATTGTCTGATTTACTCTCATCCCACAAGAGGAAGGAAAGCAGAGAGTCATCCCAATACAACATTCAGCAATAGCAAGCAAACTTCAACCAGGATAAACAGTTTCCTAGATTCCCCCAACCTCTCTCCCCTATTGTCCCTTACACCCCCCAGTATACCCCACCTTCTGCTAGGTTAAGGACAAAGCAAGAAGACTGCCTGATGTCTGCAAGCCAGGAAGTGAGCTCTCACCAGAACTCAACCGTGCTGGCGCCCTGATCTCAGACTCCCCAGTCACCTGAACTCTGTGAAATAAATGTTGTTTGAGCCGCCCAGTCTATGGCATTTTATTATAGCAGCCCAACCAAAGACAACTGTACTCCATTAAAATGTATTTATTCAGTCATTCTCCATTACAGGAGTTTACTTCAATAGGAAATATTTTATCCACCAATGATATGCACTATAAAAAGCTACAAAGGTCAAAAGGTACAAACTTCTAGTTATAAGATAATTAAATACTAGGGATGTAAGGTCCAGCACAATAACCATAACTAACACTGCTGTATGATACATAGGAAAGTTGTTAAAAGTAAATCCTATGAGTTCTTACTGTAAGGAGGAATTTTCCTTATTTTCTCTTTCTTTCCCTTTTCTTTTTATTGTATCTATATTGAACGATGGCTGTCAGCAGAACCTACTGTGGTAATCATTTCACAATATTTGTAAATCAAGCCATCATTCTGTACACCTTAAAATTATACAATGATATATGTCAATTATTTTTCAATAAAACTGGGAAGGAATGACAACTTGCCATGTTACTCTTCTCAAAAAAAAAATGCTGGAAAACCAGAAACAGTGAACAACACCAACTGCATCTTTGTTATATGTTCAGAATGTATAAGCCTCTTACTCTTAGTGCTTGTTTTCAGTTAAAAAATGAATATATCTATACCCAAAACAATCTTGAAAAAGAATTGGAGGATTCACACTTCACAATTTTGAAACCCCCTGCAAAACTGCATAATCAAGACATTGTTTTGCTGGCAAAGGGTAAACATACAGACCAATGTAACAGAATTGAGTCCAGAAATAAACCTATGCATCCATGATCAATTGATTTTTCAGTGAGGGTGCCAAGACCATTCAATGGAGGGATGAATAGTTTTTTTAACAAATGGTGCTCAGACAACTGGTTATCTCATACAAAAGAATGGCATTAGAACCCTACTTCATACCCTACAAAAAATTAACTTAAAATGTATCATAAACCTATATGTACAAGGTAAAACTATACAATTCCTAGAAGGAATCAAAGGAGTAAGTCTTCATGACTTTGGGTTATGCAATGGTTTTAGTATACAACACCAAAAAGTTTAAGTGACAAAAGAAAAATTAGATGAATTGTACTTCATCAAAACTAAAACTTATTGTACTTCAAAAGACATCATCAAGAATATGAAAAGACAAAAAATGGTAGACAATATTTGCAAATCAAATATCTAATAAGGGACTTTTATCCAAAACATAAAGAATTCTTACTACTTAACAATAAAAAAGACAATGCATGCTAAAAAATGAAAAAGTATCTGAACAGGCATGCCTCCAAAAAAGACATAAAAATGGCCAATAAATGTATGAAAAGATGTTCAACAACATTAGTCATCAGGAAAATTCAAATCAAAACTATATTGAGATACCACCTCATGACCTCTAGAATGGCTAGAACCAAGAAGACAATAAGTGTTACGACAAAGATATGGAGAAATGGATCATTCATATGTTGCTGGTGAGAATGTGAAATGGTGCAGTAGCTTTAAAAATATGTTTGGTGCTTACTGAAAATGTTTAACATAGAGCTACCATATGACACAGCAATCCCACTCCTAGGTATATTTCCAAGAGGAATGAAAACATATGTACAAAAACTTATATAAAAATGTTCATCACAGCATTAATAATGACCAAAATGTGGTAATACTCCAAATGTATTTCAATTGATAAATGGATGAATAAAATGTGACTGACATATCCACACAAAGGAATATTATTCATCAGTAAAAAGGAAATGAAGTACTGATACATGGTCCAACATGGATTAACCTTGAAAACATGCTAACTGAAAGAAGTTAGTGACAAAGAACCACATATAATATTTATACAAAATGTCCAGAATAGCTAACTCCAGAGGATGGGGGTTGGTGAGTGATGGCTTAGGAGTATAGAGTTTATCTGGGGGTAGTGAAAATGTTCCAGGAATAAACTATGGTGATAGTTGCATAATTCTGTGAATATACTAAAAAACCACTGAACTGTACTTTTGAAGTAGGTGAATTTAATGGTATATGAAATATATCTCAAAGATGTGGGGAAAAATGAATAAAATTGAAAATACCTTAAAGTTTTCTTTACTTCTCATTTTTGTTGGTCACTTAATCTTTAAATAAATTAGACATAAGCTCAATTTTTAAAAAATCTTATATTGCCTGTCACATTTAATTGGCTTACCTTATCACAACAAAGCATAGTATAAGTGAGTACGAAGTGACATGCTAATTTTTAGGGAAAAGAAAAACTGTGGTTTTTCCAAACATGATAATACTTTATTCATTGTACAAAATTAAATGGGATACATCTTCAAATGAAGGAAGTATATTTCAATTTATATTGAATATAGTTGACTGAAAATGAAAAATTCCTGGAAGTAATATTACAAAGGCTGCATTTGTAATACCCTTTGAAAACTATAGCCTTTGAAAACCTTAAAAATTTTCTTTTAGGAAGAGTAAGTTATATCTAGCCATGTACACCACAACCTAATTAAGATAGCCTTAATGGTAGAAGTCCTCCTTCTCTTCCTCCTTCACTTCTTCCTCTTCCCACTGCACTTGTGGAGAGCTTCCTATGTTCTTTAAAGACATCTCATCACCTCCTTCTGCAACTGCCCATGAGGTCAGTACTAATCATTATCATCATTTTACTGCTGAGGTACAATTCACCTCATTGCCTAAGTTCACAACTAATAAGTGATGACATATATAATCAATCCGAGGCTAACCGACTTCAAAATGAGTATTTTTATTCCCTGCCTTTCCTATATGGTGAAGCAATGCATTTTGGCAACTACTTAATTAAAAAGGTGTGCACTGGTTATTTTAGCTGTAGAAAAAGAATCTGATAAAATCCATTCAAATTTAGTAACTTATGCAGATCCAAGAGCCTTCTTGCTCTCTCCTGTACTTAGCACTTTTGCTTCCCTTTTACTAATTTTGACTAATTTTTTCACATGCATGGAGAATCTCTCCTTCCCTCACCCAGCAAACCACATTCTTTTGTTTTTCCATTTTGTAGTTCAACCTTCTCCAAAGAGATTTTGTCAAACAGATCATCTCATTCTGCCAGCACTACTCTAAGCCCACATATTTACCCAGATTTTGAATTTAGTAAATAGTCTAGTCTAGTGGTTAGGAAGCTGGGCTCCAGAGCTCAGCCACCTGGACGTGAATCTTCATTGTCATGATCAGTGACTTTGAAGCCTCTGAATGTGTTACTAAAACTTTATCCGTGGGGTCTCTCATCTGTGAAACAGCTTAACAGTAGCAGTTACATCATTGGTTTGGATGTTGTGGTGACCAAAAGAGGTATTCACGTAAAGCATGCAACCCAGTGCTGGCATATTGCTCAGGGTTCGTTAAAGTTTCGCTATTATTAGCTTCTTCAAAAGAGGTTCTTTGTCCACCTATATTCTGGATCTTTCCATCCCCTTGGGCTTCTGTCCTTCAACCTTCCAGGAACTGTTCAGCCCCATGTAAATGTAGCAGCAACTGAAGGAGAATGAAGGATCAGTTTTTCCTGGTGTTGAAGAAAGGACACTAGAGACATTCACTGACGCTTGACGAAGAGGACGCTGACCATCCCCACAGAGATTTCCATTAAGCAAATGTGTTATCCTGCAGCTACTGCTTTCAAGACAAAGAGTGGTAGACTCTTCAATAAGTACAGGGCATTAACTAGATAATAAAGAAAACAATAGGGAGATTCCCTACTCAAATTTTCTCCTGACCCTTAAAATTTTCCTGTGGTTGAGGTAATTGAACTTCTCTTGATTCCAGAGTAAAATATATTTTAAAGTACCATGTCCCCTCCCACACCTGGGAAACATTATCTAGTGTAGACTGATGAACCTTACTGCACTTTTGATAGATTCCCTAGTCAGCAGAAGTAATGTTAATGAAACCTGAAGAGTCAACATTAATTAGAGTTAATGAAAATTTAAAACTCTCTTCTAATTACTATGTGTGCCTGACATTTTGCCCTCACTGAAATATACAAGAAAACTCATTAATGAGTTTAATGCTGCACTTTTCTTTTACTACATTCTTGAAATGGACTTAGCAAAGATTGCCAACAAGTCTAAATCAAAGATTCTCTTGAGAGCAGTTTTCAACATGGCATCCCTACATGGGTTGCAAACATTGCCACCTGAGTAATGCCCATTGAAGACTGGGGACACATGGTATGGTAGGACAGCTATGGCCTACACAGTCACCCTGTCTATGTACTAGAGAGAAGTCCCTACCTATCTCATACACAATTATTATCATCCTTTCTTTCATTCCCATTTATAATCTGCAAGACAGATACTGGACATATACAAAAGTGTACTTTTTAAAAAACTAATTTGTCTAAAGAAATTCAGTATTTTGCTGAGTGAAGAAGAGTAAAAGGATTTTCTCTAGTTTTTTTATATCTTAAGTATAGGATATGGATGCCAGTATTATTTCTGTCACGGTTAAGACAATTCCACTTTAACCCCACAGAAGATACTGAGCAAGGTATCCACCAGTAGGGTTAATGATTCCATGAGCACATGTTTCTATTATAAAAAGAGCTATGAGTATATTCAGTTAAGAACCTCAAGAACAATTCCTTAAATATAATCTAAGCACTGATTCCCTTTGGGCCAGCCCTCACTGTACATATATTCTGCTTATAAAAGTATACTTTAGCAACCAAGAAACAACTATTTTACCTCCTTTATCTTGTTTTTATCATCTTATCTATTCTCCTCTTTGTGTATATCTGAAATTCATTGGAATTCTCATCCCCAATTGTTTTTTCTGACCTTTTGTTTTTGGTGTTGTTCATTTACATTTATCCCTAATTTCTCCTAAGCACATTTATATTGTTATAATCTAATCCTACTGCTCATCCTTAATGGTTTCAAATAAAAACATTTCCAGACTTAGGTAAAAAGAAACTTTTCAAAAGACTACTGCAATAGGGAGAATGTGCCAACCTTAGGATTTGCAAGTGTCTCAAAATCAAACAGAAAAAGGCTTCTCAGTGACAGGCAAAGGCAATCAGGACTAACAGGAACTTTTGGGAGGAAATTAGTCAAAGGAGTCAGAGTGAACGGATAGCATGTTTCAGTGGTCTGACAGGAAATGTTTCCCACTCAAGTTAGATCATTTCAGTTCTATGGATGTGCTGTGTATTAGTCAGATTCTCCAAAGAAACAAAATCAATGGGATGTGCATTTATAGGCACATTTATTTTAACAAATGGCCTCATGTGATAGTAGAGGCTTTGGTAAGCCTAAAATTTTCAAGGTAGGCCAGGCAGGATGGAGACCCAGGGAAGAGTTGCAGTTTGAGTCCAAAGGCAATCTTCTGGCAGAATTCCTTCTTGCCTGGGGGAGGTTAGCCCTTGTTCTATTAAGGCTTCAACATATTGGATGAGGCCCACCCACATTATGAAAAATAATCTGCTTCACTCAGTCTACAAATTTAAATGTTAATCTAATCCCGAATATACCTTCCCAGAAACATCCAGAGTACTGTTTAATCAAATATCTGGGTATCATTGTCCACCCAAGTTGACACAAAATCAAGCTTCACATTCTGTTAAGGGGTATGTTCTGTATTTTAGAGTTTCCTCAAATTTGGGGGAAACCAAAGTCCAGAAGACCAAGAAGAGGAAAGGAGCCAGATTAAAATTTCAGTCAAGATAAAGCAGAGGGTAAGATTCTAAACACAACTATGAGCACTTGGAAGCTGGTGTTCCTTCAAACTTCAGTTTCCTCAATACACCTGTCAGATTCAATACAAACTAAGTCCTTGAAAAGACCATATGCTTACTATCAGAATTAACACTTTTAGCTTTGTCTCCTGACATAGTAAATGAGCCAAGAGCATTGAAAGCCTTCACTGAGAAACAATATTGAAAGGAAGGTATTCAGTAGGTTAAGTAAAGAAATTTAAATATAAAGTAGATGCTTCAAAAATTCAATCAATAACAGGCTCAAAGAGTTTTGAAAATCCAATAAACTAGTAGGGACATCAGACAATATATTTCATTAAGGATCAGGAGTGCTTATACACTCAATAGTCTGTGTGTTCCCTATGGGCTGGAACTGTGCAAAGCAATGGCAATTCTTATAAGGTTGAACAAAATGGAGACTCTTCCCTGATACCGTAGAGGTTACAGTAATAGTAGGGAAAGAGACATGAGTGTGCTACACAACTCCATGTCACTTGAGTGCTACAAAATATTAAATTGCTTACTTTCACATATGTGTGTGTAAACATATGTCTCAAGATATACATATAGTATGTATATAAAATATATGCAATGAAGTGTTTTACATTTCAAGTCAGTCAAGGTATCAATATAAACTATAGCTTTGAGTTATAAAACTGTTCTCAAGACTAGAAGGGAAACAAAAATACTCTTTCTTTTAATTACATGATCTTTGATATCTTTCACATACAATACTCCCTTTGGAGGTTCCGGGAAGATGGCAGCGTGAGCAGGGCAGCAGAAATCTCCTCCCAAAACCATATATATTTATGAAAATACAACAAATACAACTATTCCTAAAAGAGAGACCAGAAGATACAGGACGAGACCCAGCCTGCAGCTACAACTGAGAGGACTCGGCACCCCGTGAAGCGGGTAAGATACAGAGGCGCCACCCAGTGGGACCCAAGCCCTCCCCAACCCCAGGGCACCGGTGGGAGGAGAGGATTCAGAGTGGGGAGGGAATGGAAGCACAGGCCTGCCAAACAACCAGCCCTGGTGATCTGCGCCAGGGGCACTTACACACTTCATGTGGCATATTGGAGACTGGAGAGACAGAGGTGCAGGATGCAAGATGGTAGGCCCACTCAGCTGGCTCCCCGGGACAAAAAGAAAGTGCGTGCATTTTTTAGGGATCTTAAAGAGACAGGGGCCCAACAAAGGAGTAGGATCATCCTAGCACACTCAGCCCAGCAGGCTGGGAGTTCTGGGGAATTTTGGACTCCTTGGACTGCGGCTGGGAAAAGCAGTCACACCAAGACTTCCCACAGAAAACATTAGCCTCCCATTCATTCCCTCCCCGGCCAGAGTCACAAAGGGCCTGTTGGAGTGGCATGGCCTGGAGGAGCGGCCGCGGCTGTGGAATAGTGGAGCAGCAGCACCACCTGCAGCATCCTCACAGAAACCACATCTGGCGGATGTTTTTTGTTGTTCTTTTTCTTTTTTTCTCTTTTTTCCCTTTCTTCTTTTTTCTTTTTCTGACACTTCTATCGCCATTAGAGGTATATGGTATAAACAAAGCTTACCCAGACAACCCCAGAGAGGGAGCCTGATGGGATGGACATGCAGAATCTTCCTGAAAAAGAATTCAGAATAAAAGTCATAACCATACTGATGGATCTACAGAGAAATATGCAAGAGCTAAAGGAGGAAGTGAGGGAAGTGAGGAAAGACAATGCAGAGATAAGAAAAGCGATTGACGGGCTAAGCAGTGGACTGGACGAGATGCAAGAGAATATTAATGGAATAGAAATCAGAGAACAGGAATACAGAGAAACTGAGGCAGAGAGAGATAAAAGGATCGTGAGGAATGAAAGAATTTTAAGAGATCTGTGTCACCAATCCAAATGTAACAATATTCGCATTATAGGAGTACCAGAGGAAGAAGAGAGAGAAAAAGGGATAGAAAGTGTCTTTGAAGAAATAATTGCTGAAAACTTCCCCATGCTGGGGAAGGAAATAGTCTCATAGTCCACGGACGCCCACAGATCTCCCAACACAAGGGATCCAAGGAAGACAACACCAAGACACATAATAATTAAAATGGCAAAGATCAAAGACAAGGACAGAGTATTAAAGGCACCTAGAGACAGAAAAAAGATCACCTACAAAGGAAAACCTATCAGACAATAATCAGACTTCTCAACAGACACCTAACAGGTCACAAGAGAATGGCATGATATATTTAACATAATGAATCAGAAGGGCCTCGAACCAAGAATATTGTATCCAGCACGATTATCATTTAAATTTGAGGGAGGGATTAAACAATTTCCAGACAAGCGAAAGCTGAGGGAATTTGCCTCCCATAAACCACCTCTTCAGGATATCTTAAAGGGACTGCCCTAGATGGAAGCACTCCTAAAGCTAAAAAGAGGTCACCAGAGAAAATAAAATCACAGCAAAGAAAGCAGAACATCCAAATACTAACTAAATGCAAAGAATAAAACACCTAGTATATAAAAAATGGAGGAGGAAGAATAAGAAGGGAGAGAAATAAAGAATCATCAGACTGGTTTACAATAACTGAACAATAAAGTTAAGTTAGAATGTTAGATAGTAGAGAAGCTACCATTGAACCTTTGGTAACCACGAATCTAAAGCCGGCAATGGCAATAAGTACATATCTATCGATAATCACCCTAAATGTAAATGGACTGAAAGCACCAATCAAAAGGCACAGAGTTACTGAATGGATTAAAAAGCAAGACCCATCTATATGCTGCTTACAGGAGACTCATCTCAAACCCAAAGATATACACAGACTAAAGGTGAAGGGATGGAAAAGATATTTCATGCAAATGAGAAAAAAACAGGTGTTACAGTACTTGAATCAGACAAAATAGGCTTCAAAATGAGGAAAGTAGCAAGACATAAACAAGGACATTACATAATGATAAAGGGGTCAGTCAAACAAGAGGATATAACCATTTAAAATATATATGCACCCAACACAGAAGCAACGGCATATGTGAAACAAGTACTAACAGAATTAAAGGAGGAAATAGAAAGCAATGCATTCATTTTAGGAGACTTCAACACACCACTGACTCCAATGGACAGATCAACCAGACAGAAAATAAGTAAAGACACAGAGGCACTGAACAACACAGTAGAACAGATGGAACTAACAGACATCTACAGAACTCTACACCCAAAAGCAACAGGATACACATTCTCTTCAAGTGCACATGGAACATTTTCCAGAATAGACCACATACTAGGCCACAAAAAGAACCTCAGTAAATTAAAAAATACTGAAATTCTACCAAAAACTTCTCCGATCACAAAGGTATAAAACTAGAAATAAATTTTAGAAAGAAAACAAAGAGGCTCACAAATACACTGAGACTTAACAACATTCTCCTAAATAATCAATGGGTCAATGACCAAATCAAAACAGAAATCAGAGAATATATGGAGACTAATGACAACAAGAACACAAAGCCGCAACTTCTGTGGGACGCAGCAAAGGCAGTTCTAGGAGGAAAGTATATTGCAAACCAGGCCTATTTATAAAGAAGGAAGAACAATCCCAAATTAATAGTCTAAGGACACAATTACTGAAATTAGAAAAAGAACAAATCAGGCCCAAAGTCCCAGAAGGAGGGACATAATAAAGATCAGAGAAGAAGTAAATAAAATTGAGAAGAATAAAACAATAGAAAAAAAATCAATGAAACCAAGAGCTGGTTCTTTGAAAAAATAAACAAAATACATAAACCCCTAGCCAGACTCATTAAGAGAAAAAGAGAATCTGCACACATAAACAGAATCATAAATGAGAAAGGAAAAATAATGATGGACCCCACAGAAATACAAAGAATTATAAGAGAATATTATGAGAATCTATATGCTAACAAGCTGGAAAACCTAAAAGAAATCGACAACTTCTTAGAAAAATACAACCTTCCAAGACTGACCAAGCAAGAAACAGAAAAACTAAGTAGACCAATCACCAGCAACGAAATTGAATCAGTAATCAAAAACTACCCAAGAACAAAACCCCCGGGTCAGATGGATTCACCTCTGAATTCTACCAGACATATAGAGAAGAAATAACACCCATTCTCCTCAAAGTTTTCCAAAAAATAGAAGAGGAGGGAGTATTTCCAAACTCATTCTATGAAGCCAGCATCACTCTAATACCAAAACCTGGCAAAGACCTCACCAAAAAAGAAAATTACAGACCAATATCCCTGGTGAACGTAGATGCAAAAATATTCAACAAAATATTAGCAAACTGAATTCAAAAATACATCAAGAGGATCATACATCATGATCAAGTGGGATTCATCCCAGGGATGCAAGGAGGGTACAACATTCGAAAATCCATCAACATCATCCACCACATCAACAAAAAGAAGAACAAAAACCACATGATCATCTCCATAGATGCTGAAAAAGCATTTGGCAAAATTCACCATCCATTCATGATTAAAACTCTAAACAAAATGGTTATAGAGGGCAAGTACCTCAACACCATAAAGGCTAAATATGACAAACCCACACCTAACATCATACTTTACAGCGAGAAGCTGAAAGATTTTCTTTTAAGATCGGGAACAAGACAGGGATGACCACTCTCTCCACTGTTTTTCAACATAGTACTGAAGGTCCTAGCCATGGCAATCAGGCAAACAAAGAGATACAAGTCATCCAGATTGGTAAAGAAGAAGTCAAATTGTCGCTATTTGCACATGACATGATATTGTACATAAAAAACCCTAAAGACAAAACTATTAGAGCTAATATATGAATTAAGCAAAGTTGCAGGATACAAAATTAACACACAGAAATCTGTTACTTTCCTATACACTAAGGATGAGCTAACAGAAAGAGAAATCAGGAATACACTTCCATTCACAACTGCATCAAAAAGAATAAAATACCTAGGAATAAACCTAATGAAGGAAGTGAAAGACCTATACCCTGAAAACTACAAGACACTCCTAAGAGAAATTAAAGAGGACACTAACAAATGGAAATTCATCCAATGCTCTTGGCTAGGAAGAATAAATATTGTCAAAATGGCTATACTACCTAAAGCAATCTACAGATTCAATGCAATCCCTATCAAAATACCAACAGCTTTCTTCAATGAACTGGAACAAAAAATTCTAAAATTCATATGGAGCCACAAAAGACCCCGAATAGCCAAAGCAATCCTGAGAAGGAGGAATAAAACAGGCGGACTTAAGCTCCCTGACTTCAAGCTCTAATACAAAGCCACAGTAATCAAGACAATTTGGTATTGGCACAAAAACAGACCCACAGACTAGTGGAACAGAATAGAAAATCCAAACATTAACCCAAACATATACAGTCAATTAATATTTGGTAAAGGAGCCTTGGATATACAATGGGGAGATGACAGCCTCTTCAACAGCTGGTGTTGGCAAAACTGGATAGCTACATATAAGAGAATGAAACTGGACTACTGTCTAACCCCATACACAAAAGTAAACTCGAAATGGATCAAAGACCTGAATGTAAGTCATGAAACCATAAAACTCTTAGAAAAAAACATAGGCAAAAATCTCTTGGTCGTAAACATGAACGACTTCTTCATGAACATATCTCCCTGGGCAAGGGAAATAAAAGAAAAAATGAACAAGTGGGACTATATCAAGCTGAAAACCTTCTGTACAGCAAAGGACACCATCAGTAGAACAAAAAGACATCCTACAGTATGGGAGAATATATTCATAAATGACGTATCCGATAACGGGTTGACATCCAAAATATATAAAGAACTCACGCACCTCAATGAACAAAAAGCAAATAATCCAATTAAGAAATGGGCAGAGGATATGAATAAACACTTCTCCAAAGAAGAAATTCAGGTGGCCAACAGGCACATGAAAAGATGCTCCACATCGCTAATCATCAGAGAAATGCAGATTGAAACCACAATGAGATATCACCTCACACCAGTGAGTATGGCCAACATCCAAAACACAAACAACAACAAATGTTGGCGAGGATATCGAGAAAAGGGAACCCTCCTACACTGCTGGTGGGAATGCAAATTAGTTCAACCATTGTGGAAAGCAATATGGAGGTTCCCCAAAAACTCAAAATAGAAATACCATTTGACCCAGGAATGCCATTCCTAGGAATTTACCCTAAGAATGCAGCAGTAACCCAGTTTCAAAAAGACAGATGGATCCCTTTGTTTATCGTAGCACTATTTACAATAGCCAAGAAATGGAAGCAACCTAAGTATCCATCAGTAGATGAATGGATAAAGAAGAGGTGGTACATATACTCAATGGAATATTATTCAGCCATAAGAAAAAAACAAATCCTACCATTTGCAACAACATGGATGGAACTAGAGGGTGTTATGGTCAGTGAAATAAGCCAAGCTGAAAAAGACAAGTATCAAATGATTTCACTCATATGTGGAGTATAAGAACAAAGAAAAAAACTGAAGGAATAAAACAGCAGCAAACTCACAGAACCCAAGAATGGACTAATGGTTACCAAAGGGAAAGGAACGGAGGAGGATGGGTGGGAAGGGAGGGACAAGGGGGAAAAGGGGCATTATGATTAGCAGACGTAATGTTGGGGGGGGCGCGGGGAGGGCTCTACAACTCAGAGAAGACAAGTAGTGATTCTATAGCATCTCACTACGCTGATGTACAGTGACTGTAATGGGATTGGTTGGGGGGACCTGATGAACGGGGTAGTTTAATAACCATAATATTGCACATGTAATTGTAGATTAATAATACCAAAATAAAGTATATATATAAAAAAAGAATATTCCCTTTGCCTAGAATATTTTTTCCCCGACATAGGTTCACCTGGCAAAATCCTACTCAGCTTTCAAGACACAATTCAAATGTGACAGTCTCTCAGATTTCCTTTATCTTTGCTCAGGTAGTTAAATGTTCCATAATCTGCGTTTCCATAGCCCTTTGCATACACAGAGGGTTTTATCTCTTTTCAGGTTAGGCTTAATTTATTTGTTTACTCATATGTCTCTCCCACCAAACTATGAGCTCCTTGAGAACAGCTACCTTGTCTTTTTGAGCTTTGCAAATTAGAGCCCAGCACAGTGTCTGCAGATATATACGAAGTATACTGAGTGAATAAATGAATTAGCATGTCCTGTAATTGAACAGTATGTTGCTCGGATGTTTCCAATGTTTATCAGTCAGAACCACCTGGGTTATATTGTGAACATGGGTTTAAGACAGCAAAGATTTATTTATACCTCCTACTACATGACCCATCATAGATCCACAGGGAGGTTCTTTTCATCATAATCACTCAGAGTTTACAGAGCAGCCACTATCTTGAATTTTGCTCATCACTATTGCAGAAGGAAAAGAATGTTTAAAGGTTCTCACACGGAAATTAAATGTTGGGATCAGAAGGGAGGCTTGTTATATCCACTAACAATCCATTGGCAAAACTGGTCTTCAGGCCACATCCAATCACAAAGGAGCCAAGAAAATGCAATCCCACAATTTGCCTGCATGAAAAGTGCCAGTAAGCAGCACTAATGACCGCCTCATTTGACAACCAACAATAAATACGTTTATTGAATTCAGAAAGCCATTTTTGTATCACTAGAAAAATATGTTTAAAAGTCATAAGAGAAATTGCAGGGAGGGAATTAATCCTGGGACACTATATTTAACCTAAAGCCCTGTCTTTTCTAGAGCACTTTAAAGTAATATTTTAATACTCTCTAATTATCACTATTATCTGCTTAAAAATCTTATGCCTTGTATTCAGTTCATGTCAATTTTTCTGGCCATGAAGATTGCTAGAATTTTCAGCTACAGTGAAAAGATTGCAAAAATATTGTTGTGGGAGTATCACAAGGGAAGGTCAACACACAAATATTATAATTTGACACTGTTCTAACAAGTAGCTAACCTCTCCGCCTTTCATTTTAATTGCTCTAAATTGATTGTTGAGGGCCGGATTTTCACAGAGCTGTGCGAGAGTCTGACCTACTTAAACAGGCTTCACATATAAAACTGTTAACCAAGGTAAAGAAAGGTTAGTAGATAAGATCATAGGAATCAAGTCCTAGAGAGTACAATTTCTACATCTTACCCCAGTGAGTGGTATCCTATCCAAAAATGTAGGAAGGAGAGGGAAAATACCTTCCAAAGATAATTTTACAAATATGCTATCAGCACCGAACAGTGTGACACAGTGGGAAGAACCCTACTGTTGGATACAGAAGACTTAGTTTCAGCCTCTCTGATTGTCAGCTGTATGATTTTGAAACCTTCTCAAACCTTTCAAAGCCTCAGTTTTCTCTGCTGTGAAAGGGGGATATTAATACTTGTTTTACCTCATTCCTAGGACTCTTTAAAAACTCATTTGAGCCAATATATATGAAGGATCTTTTAAACTGTAATATGTGTCATATTATTCTTATTAGTTACATAAGAGTATCCCCCCAAAAAACACTTAAGATACAAGGTATTCTATTCCATACTCTTGTAAATATTTTAAGAAAAAAAGGGACATTAGTTTATACCTTATTTAAAAATCAGACACCAAAGAATAAAACTATTTTGTATGATATTGTAGTGGTAGATACATGACACTGTGCATTTGTCAAAATCCACAGAAATTCACGATACAAAGAATGACCCTTAATGTATGCAAATTTTTAAAATATCACTTAGGAAGTCAGTGGATCCCAAGACAAAATGCAGAATGTTGACAAAACAATCTTACTGTATTACCAAGTGCATGAGCTAACTTCACTGAAGGAGATAGAGGGAAAGGTGCTGACCTCAGTAACTTTGAAAATGAGTGGAGAATACAAGACTAAAGACAAAAGACATAACACTTTACTCTGGTTGATTGTTTCCCTCGGGAGTATATCTTAACAATTCAGAAATCACTCCACATGTATACTAGGCTTGCACAAACGAATAAATGGTGGATGATGGATGCAAGTCAGGTTTCTCACTGTTGGGGTGGGAGCTTACAGATAAACCAAAAGGAAAGGTAGAACGAATCATGATACTGGAATAGAATTAGAGGCAACAGAATGAACTCACGTTTAGATTAATATAGATACGGATTAGTAAACTAGAAATAAATATCAATACATGTGTATACATGGGTTGATATAAACAGATATATTTCCAAGCTTTGTCCACTGAGAAGACCTGGAAGCAATGAAAGCTCAGTAACAATAATATCTAGGGTCCAGATCTTGATTTCTAATGCCATTATCCAGTAAAAGGAATGAGGCTCCTTGAAAAAATGGGTGATGATAGGACTAGGGAAGGAAACATACTGGAGTTTACAGGGCCTTATAGCACCACAAAGAAAGGAAGTGCACAAAAAGTAAAATAATAGGAGTATGTCATATCAACATAGGAGCTAACTGAAAGAACTCTCAATGACAAAACTAGGAAAATGTGAGCAAAAGTGAATAAAAGTACGGTAGCTCAATGTATAAAATTAATATCCATACAGACATACTCATCTAAATAAATGATTAAATAAATAAATGATTGGGGTAGACAAACCTCCCATGCAGGATTCCAAATCATTTATGTAGACAGTTTGCCATAAAGATGGATGAAGATAACCCCCCACTGCATAAATGTGAGCAGCACAACCTATGGTCACAGAAGCAGCACTACTCAACGATAGCCAAAAGGTGGAAGCAACCCAAATATTTATTGACCAATATATGGACAAACAAAATGTGGTATATACACACACTAGAACATTATTCAGTCTTAAAAAAGAGGAACTCCTGCCATTTGTGGCACAGTCATTATGATACATGAAATAAACCAGGCACAAAAGGACAAATAATGTATGATTCACTTATCTGAGATTTCAAGTACAGTCAAATTCACAGAAACAGAAAGTAGAATGCTGACTGCCAGGGGTTCAGGTTAGAGGAAAATTAGTTCTTGCTGTTTAATTGGTTAGAGATTCAGTTTTACAAGATGAAACAGTTATGGAGATCAGGTGAACAAAGATGTGCAAATATTTAACACTACCGAACACTTAAAATGATTAAGATGGCAAATGTATGTTTGTGTATTTTATCAGAATTTTTTAAAAATGCAGGCTGCACAGAATGACTTCATTCCATAAGCACAATATGAAAAGTGGGGAGGAGAAAGAATAACTTTGAAGTGGACAAACCTGACAAACACTACCTGAGCTAGGTGGTCAAGGTCAATGTCATCACTGATACAAGTCACGTTGATTTATGTACATTGAGATGATGTAATAAAAATGGTACTTCTGTGGTCTTCCTCCCAAAAGCCTACAAGCCCAGGCTAATTTTAAGAAAAACATAAGATAATCCCAAACTGAAGATATTCTACACAATGTTTTACCAATATTCCTCAAAACTATCAAGGTCATCAAAAAAAGCAAGTCTGAGAAATTAGCAGTGTAGAGAAGACCAAAGTGACATGATGACTAAATGTAATGTGGAATCCTGGGTGGGATCCTGAAACAGGAAAAGGACACTAGTAAAAAATCTAAGAAAATTCAAATAAAGTAAGGACTTCAGGTAAGATGTTAACCATAGAGGGAACTAATACAGGATATATAGGGATCCTTCAAACATTTTAAATGTTTATTATTTCTTTAAAACAGGCAATACAGGTTCAAGGCTTCCCACCCTGTAAGACATACATTGTCAATGGTATTTATCACTGAAAGAAAACTATGTCTTGATATATTTACTAATCTCAGTATTAGCAACTGAATTCAATAAAATTTAGGAGAGAACAGGCAACCATGTTCAGAGACTTAAGGGATACTGAAACAATACCAGTTTACTAATTCCTGTCTTTTTCCATTACCAAATCTGTGCTCGGCCATAAGAATACAAACTTGTTTCTGAGTATACTCTATTTTAGAAATTATTTGGAATGGGGGATTTGTGCTAGTAACTAATGTGTATCTAGCATATACGGCCAGGTTACTTCAATAAATTGTATTCTTTTCGTGTGCCCCATGGGCCTGTGAGGTAAGAGCTCCTGCCATTGCCATTACAGAGATGAAGACAACGAAGCTCAGAAGGGTTTAAGGGCCACGGCAGTCTGAAAAATGGTCTCCCCAAAGATGTCAGGTTCTAATTCCTGGAATTTTTAAATGTTACTTATATGGAAACACGGTTTTGGGGCTCTAAATTCAATCACAAATGTCCTTATAAGAGGGACGCAGAGACAGATGTAAAACAGAGGAGAAGACAATGTGATCATGGAGGCAGAGATCTGTGTGATGTAGCCAAAAGCCAAAGAATGGTGGCAGTCATCAGAAGCTAAAAGACAAGGAACAGATTCTCAGTCTCCAAAAAGGTACACAGCTCTGCCAACGCCTTAATTTCAGTCCAGTGATGCTGATTTCAGAGCTCCAGCATCCACAACTGTCGAGAATAAACTGCTGTTAAGTCACTAAATTTGTGGCAATTTGTTATAGCACCCAATGGAAACTAATACAAGGACCTTGGGCCAAATTTAAGCAGTAAGTGGTAGAGCTGCTGTCTCAACAAGACTCTCCATCTCCAAAGCCTACGTGTCTAACCACTATTATACTCCCTCCTATGCTATCTTAAAAGCCACTTGGCTACGTAGAAAATTTAGGGTCCATGTGACAGTTTTCCTAATCTTAGAGACCTTCTGATACTCAGATTACCTAATAAATAGATACTATTTTATTTTCAAAGTGCAAAGAGAAAGGCCTTTTTGAGAGAGATCTATTTCCACACACTTCTAGTGCTTCCAGATTTCTGTATTGCAGTACTGAATGTTCAGTGATTAGGCACAAGAGAGCAGTTTTCTTTTTGTGCCTGTAGGTGTATGAAGCATATTAAGTGAAATGTCAACTGGTCTCCTACTAGACAGTTACAGTTGGAATTTTATTTATAAAAACATATTTTCTCCCAGGAAAATACAAGTAAATATTAAGTGCTTTTTTCATTTCAAAAAATAGTTAATTGAATATAAATATTGCTGGCTGACTCTCTTGAGCTTATATGAAAAGAGACATTAACAAATGCCCTGGCAGTTTCTTTGTAACTGTTATGGGTAAAATACTAAAATCTTGTTATTTTAAACATTTGCATTGTTAATCATTACTACTTTATTATTACATAGTACTTAACAAATCAAAGACTTTTTACATGCATTATCTTATTTAGCTTCTCAACAACCCTTTTAAGTAAGCAGTAAACACTAATACATTTATTTTTGCCCACTTTCCAGATACATCTATTTACATTTTATGAGACTAAGCAAGTTTACTTAGTATTTACTGACACTAATCAAATTTAAGTAATCTGCCCAGGGCACATGGTTAATACAAAATTGGGATTAAATTCAGGTCTGCTGAATCCTAAACCAGTTCTCTTTCAATTACCATGAAAACAACAGGCTAACACAACAAAACACTGACTACCCAAAACCCAGCTAATTGTAATCCTTACTAATAATGTTTTCATTTTATTCTGTATTGTTTTTAGGAAGAAGAAGCATGCTGAAAACCAACATATGAAAGATACAAAACAAAGTAAAATACTTCCCATAGTATATGCCAGGATCTAAACAGTGTATGTTCAGATCAATCTCTCAAAACATTTTATTTACAGGTACAGTCATGTCAAATGTACAGGTACAAATGATATATGCTGAGAATAATGGCTTAAGGCCCTGCAAGATCCTTAATCATGGAAGAAAGAATCAATTACCTTCATTATATTACCATTACTGAGGCAGAAAAATGGACTCACACAACTAAAATATGTTTGAAATGTTTTCAACAGCAAGAAATGGAACAAAATCATTTTAAGTACTCATATGGACAACAACTGTGTTAACCAGACTACATATCTCCTAGCATTTTAGTATATTGCAGTTTAATTATAATACTTTTCACATAATATCCTAAGGTCATCAGAATGTCATTGGTACAGAAGGGTGAATGACTGCTAATTTCTTTAAAGGCCCTATTACCAAATACAGTCACCTTCAGGGAACTGTGGGGTAGGATGTAAACATGAATTTTTGGAGGGTTAAAATTCTACACATAACAGCTCCTAAACTTTTGAACAAAATAAAGTAAAAAACTGTAAAATATATTTGAATATACTTGGTTTATTATGAACTAAGGTTTTGCTATTTTCTTTCATATGGTAATGTAAATTAGCATCACTGACTAAAAACTTTGTTCCAACTAGTACTGCACCTCCATTTATGCTATGCCTACTATAGCCTTTTAATCTGAAATAAATTTAGACTTATAGAAACATTACAAAAATAGTCTACAGTATTCCCATATACCCTTTACTCAGCTTCCTCCATTGTTCACATCTGACGTAATCATAGTATAATTAGTGAAACCAGAAAATTAACACTGGTTCAACACTATCAACTAAACCACAGACTTTATTCAGATTTCACCAATTTTTCCACTAATGTCTTTTCTTCTGTTTAAAAATCTAACTCAGGATCTCACATGCATTTAGTTGTCATGGCTCCTTAGTCTCTTCTAACCTGGCACAGTTCCTCAATTTGTCTTCTCTTTCATGACCTTGACTCTTCTTAAGGGTACTAACCAGTTATTTTGAAGAAAGCTCATTTAAGATTTGTCTTATGTCTGATATTTCATTATGACTCAATTCAGATTGTGCATTTTGTTCAGGAATACAAAGTGAGTCCATGCCCCTTCAGTGGCCCTTACCAGTAGGTACAAGAGGCCAGTATGTCTCATCACTGGTACTATTAACTTTGATCTCTTGGTTAAGGGCTTACTGTTTGCCAGGCATTGGAATACGCACACAGTACTGCTTATTTCATTCTCATAACAAGAATATACATCACATACTATCATTCCTCGTATTTAAAGAAACTGAGTCTTCTGGGGGTTGAGGAACTTGCCCAAATACATACTTTGTAAATCAAAGGGAGGCAGAATTCGAATCTAGGCAGTCTAGCTCTTGAGCCTCCACTCTTAATCCTTACATATACTGCCTTCCTACACTAAAAAAAAATGTGTTTACCATTCTTATCACTCGGTCCTTACTGTTCTTTCTCATCAGTTCAACACCATGTAGATCACTGGCAGTCAATCATAAGGTATGGTATCTACAAATCATCCCCTCTAATCGCAGAGAGACCTTAACAGGTTGAAGTCAGGTTTTGAGGATATTTCAAAATAGATTTTGAGTTGAACCCAAACATTTGTGAAAAGCATCCTGCATTCCTTAATCCTTGTATTCAACCATTAACTTAGAGGGAATACACACACACACACACACACACACACACACACACACACACACACACA
>JAQQAC010016209.1:77055453-77131242 GCA_029783875.1 Phataginus tricuspis
ACACACACACACACACACACACACACACACACACACACACACACACACACACTTAATTCCAAAGGTGGAATGGAGAAAAGAAGTCATACTAAGTTAATAGAGGCACTGTAATATAACATTGAAGCATGTAAAATTTGGCATCAGGCTGATTAAATTTAAATCCTGGTTTTATCACTTACTAGGTATGTGATCTTGGTTGAATTAATTAATCTCACTTTTTAGCTTCATTTATTCATGTGTAAAATGGAATTCTCTTATTAAGTAACATTCCATAAATGTTAGCTTTACTGTTATTTTCATTATTATTAAAAACAAGTAAAATTAAATGGAAGTGTAAGGAAAACAACAGTAGGGAAATGAGAAAAAGCCAGCTAGAGTCCATGTAAAAAAGACCATACACTGACAGAAGTGGGCCAGAAATTTGGCTCTGAGCTCTCTACTGTCTAGTCTTTGCCAGAGTAAAGAGGCAAACAATTATCAGAGTCAACAACTTCATAATACTGAGTCAAAACAACTGTGCTCAGGACAGACACAACATTTTCTGACAACTAAAATTCTGAGAACTCGAGAGGTATTTCCTCAGTGGATCCACATGAAGGGAAACCTGTTTGACCCAGAAGTCTGTTATCCCCCATTGCACCCCATGACAAGTAAAACAGTGAGTCTTTCATAACTTTTTCTTAAATTGCTTAAATATTTGCCAGTCAACAAAGCAAGCACTAAATAAACTTTCTGATTGAATAAATGTCTTTCCTTACAAGCTAATTTCATAAAACAAAGCAATATTCAGTACCAGCAGTTAGGTAAGGGACCCAAATAAGGTGATTCAAGAATACAGCTCTCTTATGGTATAGCTTTATTCAAGGACAAAATCTGACTGTTCAATGGTCATAAAGTTGCCAGCAGGAGAGCTAAATTCAACTTGCATATATGTTTGCTTTCGTCCACAGAGTGCCTTTATCTTCTTTCTCTTTAATTTGAATGTAGTAAAACAGTCCATGGAGTCTCTAGTTCCTTATACTCCCTGCCACTCTCTATTGTCTTATTGACTTGAACTTCCTAGACTTAAAGGTATTTGAGGTCTCATCCTTAATAGAAGAACTTCCTAGCCCTCAAGAAATCCTGCATGAATTTCCATTCTCGTAGTCAGGATTTTAATAACAATTGAGCAGTACAGCACTCATGATTACACTCTCTGGAATAATCTGGAGTATAGAAATCTGTATTAGTAAATAAAGGTAATAATAATAATACTTGTAAGTGCTTCCTATGAGGCAGTCACTGTGCTATGTTTTACATGGATGACCTCAGAAGGTAGTTATTATTACCACCAATTGGAAATTTAAGTAACATGCCAAATTCCTCAGTTCGTCTAGTTGTTAAGTTGTAGAGTGAGGATTTGGTCAGATATTCTTACTTCAGAACCCATGAAAGCTCCTAACCACCACGTGGCAATCAGAATGTAAACATGACATTCTTTTCATGTTAAGGACCCTAACCCGGATCTACACCTGAATAAATGGCTGACTGACTACCTCTGCAACTGGGTTGGGGAAGAGGTCCTTGTGAACCATAACAGCCTTCTTATTTTTTTTTTTGAGTTATGGATATTCTCCAAAGCAAAGACAAAAGGGCAATCAAAACAGCAGAGTTTTATACCACATGTATGGATGCAAAGCTTTTGGCTTGGACATTTTACCCAAAGAAATGTTTTAATTATCCAACAGAGACAGACAATAAAACAAGTAAACGCTCATTAGACAATGTGAAACAGAGATTACCCTTCAGTACAAGTTTCCTATGATTATTGTAACAAATTAACATAAACTTAGTGCCTTAAAATAGCACACATGTATTATCTTATTAATAATACAACAAGTTCATGGAACAAAGAATTCTAAAATTCATATGGAACCACAAAAGACCCCGAATAGCCAAACAATCCTGAGAAAGAGGAATCAAACAGGGGCAATTACGCTCCCTGACTTCAAGCTCTACTACAAAGCCACAGTAATCAAGACAATTTGGTACTGGCACAAAAACAGATCCACAGACCAGTGGAACAGAATAGAAAATCCAAACATTAACCCAAACACCGACAGTCAATTAATATTTGATAAAGGAGCCCTGGATATACAATGGGGAGAGGACAGCCTCTTCAGCAGCTGGTGTTGGAAAAACTGGACAGCTACATGTAAGAGAATGAAATTGGACTACTGTCTAACCCCATACACAAAGGTAAACCCAAAGACCTGAATGTAAGTCATGAAACCATAAAACTCTTAGAAAAAAACATAGGCAAAAATCTCTTGGACATAAACATGAACATATCCCCCCGGGCAAGGGAAACAAAAGCAAAAATGAACAAATGGGACTATGTCAAGTTGAAAAGCTTCTGTACAGCAAAGGACACTATCAGTAGAACAAAAAGACATCCTACAATATGGGAAAATATATTCATAAATGATGTATCTGATAAGGGGTTGACATCCAAAATATACAAAGAACTCACGCACCTTAACAAACAAAAAGCAAATAACCCAATTAAGAAATGGTCACAGGACATGAATAGACACTTCTCTAAAGAAGGAATTCAGATGGCCAACAGGCACATGAAAAGATGCTCCACATCGCTAATCATCAGAGAAATGCAGATTAAAACCACAATGAGATATCACCTCACACCAGTGAGGATGGCCAACATCCAAAACACAAACAACAACAAATGTTGGCGAGGATGTGGAGAGAGGGGAACCCTCCTACATTGCTGGTGTGAATGCAAATTAGTTCAACCATTGTGGAAAGCAGTATGGAGGTTCCTCAAAAAACTCAAAATAGAAATACCATTTGACCCAGGAATCCCACTCCTAGGAATTTACCCCAAGAATGCAGCAGCCCAGTTTCAAAAGGACAGATGCACCCCTATGTTTAATGCAGCATTATTTACAATAGCCAAGAAATGGAAGCAACCTAAGTGCCCATCAGTAGATGAATGGATTAAGAAGATGTGGTACATATACACAATGGAATATTACTCAGCCATAAGAAAAAAACAAATCCTAACCATTTGCAACAACATGGATGGAGTTGGAGGGTATTATGCTAAATGAAATAAGCCAGGCCGAAAAAGACAAGTACCAAATGATCTCACTCATATGTGGAATATAAGAACAAAGAACAACAACAACAATAACAAAAAAGAAAAAAAAAAGCTGAAGGAACAAAACAGCAGCAGACTCACAGAACCCAAGAATGGACTAACAGTTACCAAAGGGAAAGGGACTGGGGAAGAAGGGCGGGAAGGGAGGGATAAGAGGGTAAAAGGGGCATTACGATTGGCAGAGATAGGGTGGGGGGGGCACGGGGGGGACTGTACAGCTCAGAGAAGACAAGTAGTGATTCTCATCTCACTACACTGATGGACAGTGACTGTGGTGGGGTTGGTGGGGGGGACCGGATGAAGGGGGTAGTTTAATCATCACAATATTGCTCATGTAATTGTAGGTTAATGATATTAAAATAAAATAAATTGTAAAAAAAAAATAATAATAATAATACAACAAGTTCAAAGGATAGAAACCAGACCTGGGTTGCAGTTAAGATATTGGCAGGGCTACATTCCCTTTAGAGGCTCCAGGAAAGAACCTGTTTCCCTGCCTTTTCCAGTTGCTAGAGACCACCTTTAGTCCTTGGCTCATGGCCACTTACAGCATCATCAAATCCAGCAATGTCATTCTCCTCTATTTCCATCATCACTTCTCCATCTATGATTCTTCTGCCTCAATATTCCACCTTTCAACCCTAATAATTGGGTTTAGGGCCCACCCATACACCCAAGTAATCAAGGATAATCTCCCTACCTCAAGATCCTTGGCCTAATTGTATCTGCAGCTTCTTCTGCCATGTAAGGTAACAAATTCACAGATTCTGGGGGATTATGATGTGAACATCTTTGGAGGACCATTATTCTGCCTTCTCCATAGTCTAAGCAATTAACAACTATACAAAACAGTATAAACTGAGAGGAAAATGATGGGATTTAATGAATATCAAGAGGCTTGTGATTTTTGAGAGGCAAAACAAGGTATGTATCAATTTTAGAATTCGTTCTTTAAAATATGCATGTTAAATTGCAGTGAATTTCCTGAGCTGATTCAAATTTAGTCTGAATAAAAGTTTTAAAAGTCTAAGACTCAACTATTATTACCAGATAAATGGCATTCTAAGTACATTAACAAAACTTTGCAATAAAAAACTGAAAGTGATGGATAATTTGTTAACATTTTTATTTATTAAAGGAATATGAAGTAAAGACTATTCAAGCCAAACTCTAAAACTCTTCAACACAATTGTCGAATAATTCCTATGTTTAAAGCACCAATGAATATGACCATGCTGTGAGAAATCACAAAATAAAAAATAAAAGACACTATGAGTAGGAGCCAGAAGGAAAAAAAAAAATAGCCAAATTATATCTGCAAAGGATTTCAAAATTAAAAATGTAAATTAAGTGGTGACTAAAGAAGCTTAAATAAATTAATGAAAAGGATGAAAAGAATGAATGAGGACCAAGAAACTACCAAAATTAAATGAGCATATTGAAACAGAACCAAATTTAACTTTTAAAATGAAAAAATAAATCAAAGAAGAATTTCCAGCAATAGCAGTCCACGAAATTCAGTTTAACCCTCTTGCTGAAATATGCATATTAAATATGCTGGGAAATGATATTTTAAAATCCACTTTAAAATGTTAACAGCTAAAGAGATAATATAAAGACTTCCAGTTCTAGACAAAATGATGTAAACGCATTATCCCTGCTCATCCCTTCTAAGTACAACTGAAAAATAGACATAATCCAATGATCACAAAAGGTGGAAAGACAAAGGGAGACTGGCTAGGATCTCAGGACTTGAGGAAAAACACAGCAGTGAGTTCCTGAGGTTTTCTTTTTATCTTCCATATATCCTGGACTGGCTGTTGTAGAGTTAAATAATCCTAATCCCCATAAACTATGAATTTACAGCCGCAACCCAGAACACCAGCATAATCAGACAAAAATAAATCCCAAAAAAAGCCTGCTCTCTCTAGCCGAAGGACTGGGAAAGAGACAGCAAAGGACAGAAACCTGCCCTGCCTCAGACAAAAAGTTTGGATGATTCTCTCCACCATGCTTCCTTTCAGATGGCATTTGAGGAAATATAGGGGAAAGTCTGGACTCTTATGCCCCAAGTAGTAGCCGACAGCTCAGGAAAGTGCATTCCTCCCACGACCAGCAGTGTGGTGGAAACAAAGCAGGGGTCTACATTCCTGGCCCCTTCCTTGTTGGTGGCACATAATCCAGGGTGGCACTTTCTAACCTCAACAACAGTGACAGTGGCAAGGCTTCAAGAGGCAAGGGCAGGCTTTTATTCTCCCTGGCCAATAGTGCTGGGTGATCTGGGGAGGCACCTATCTGCCTGCTGGATGAAACCGGGAATCTAGTGTCATGACCTCCACTGGGTGATAGCAGGAAGCTAGGGAGGGCACTTTCCTCTCCCACAGGAGCTGGATCTGCAGAGACAGAGTGGGGAATCTGGTTTATAACCCCTCACAAGGCAGCAGCAGGGAGCCCAGGGAGGCACTTTCCTGCCCTGCTGGCAACATCAGCAATGGCTGACTAAGGGTGTCTGGACTCCCATTTCCCAGCCATCAGTAGGATGTGACTGAGGGCCTAGCTCCACTCCCATGAACGAAATGAAATCTTAACACATTATAACAACAGAGCAATGTAGAATCTGGACTTTTATCTACTGTCCAGACATATAAAATGGTGTCCATCTCCCTGACAAATAGTAAAGAAAGGCTATCAGAGAAAAAGAAGTTGGAGAAAGGGTCCTTTATACCTTCACAGGAAGTCCTGGGAGTGCCCCTGACTCACACTTGAAGTTAACGAGTCTCAATACACCTGAAGGTTTGAGATCTGAAGTACAATGTAGAAATCACCCTAGTTTTCAGAATGGCCTCCAAGTAGCACACAAACTAAGCAGACCAGAATAGGGCTGTAAGGGCCTGGATACTAAATTGCCATTGGAATCACAGCCCCAACAACATAGACCAGGACTTGTACACTAAAATTAAACAGGGTGAATCCTGGTAAAATAGAAGATGCAAGTAGAATCTTTAGTCTAATCTAATAACACTTAAAATGTCCAGGACACAGTAGAAAATCACTTATCATTCCCCCCACCAAAAAGAAAAAAAAAAGGAAAATCGCAACCTGAATAAACAATGAGCAGAGGCCAACATGGTTCAGATTTTGGAAGTATCTAACTGATGTTTTAAAGCAAAAATCATAAAAATGCTTCAATGAGCAATTTTAAATATTTGAATAAATGAGGAAACAATATCTTGGCAAAGAAACAGGAGATATAAAATAGAGCCAAATAGAATTTATAGAACTGAAAAATACATTAACAAGAACTCACTGCATGAACTCAAGAGCAGACTGGAAATGACAAAGAGAATAAGTAAACTCGAAGATGAAACAAGAGAATTTACCCAATATGAACAACAGAAAAAAGATGAATGAAAAATACAAATGAACAGAGCCTTAGAGTCCTGTGGGATAATAACAAAAGATCCAATGTTTCTATCATAAGAGTTCCAGAACAAGAGGAGAAAGTGAATGGAGCTTGAAGACTATTCAAAAAAAACGCTGGCTGAAAACTTCCCAAATCTGATGAAATACTGTGATGGTTAACTTTATGTGCCAACTTTACTGGATCTATGGGGTGCCCAGATATTTAGCTAAACATTCTTTCTGGGTGTATCCGTGAGGGTGATTCCAGAGGAGATTAGCCTTTAAATTGGTAGACTGAGTAAAGCAGATTGTCCTCCCCAGTATAAGTAGGCATCATCCAATCTGTTGAGGCCTGAATAGAATAAAAAAGTGGAAGAAGGGAGAATTTGCCTCTCTGAGTGCTTGAGCTGTGATGTAAGTCTTCTGCCCTCACATGCTGAATTACACCATTGTCTCCACAGGTTATCAAAATAAACCACAGCAACAGCTTTCCAGGCTCTCCAATTTGCAGACAGCAGATCAGGGGATACATACTCCCTCCTATTGGTTCTTCTCTGGAGAACTCTAACATAGATTTTAGAACTGAGACTGGTTCTAGAGGAACAGAACATGCTAAAAAATGAATTTTCTAAATTGGTTTCAGGGTTTCTGGAATTGGCTCTCTACTTGATGAAAGATGCTCTTGACTCTATTTAAAGTAGTAACAAGAGCACTAATAGTCCATGATGTTATCTGGTAATAGAGATACACAAAAATACCTGCATTGGATGGTCCTAATAAAACACTTACAAGAAGCAAGGAGTGAGTGACTGCAATGTGTGATACTTCAGAACATTTTCAGAGAACTAATGCATATAATGAGGTAGGCTGGTTGCCCCTACTGTCACTGGACAAAGTGGTACAAGAAAATGATGAGCTCAGGGACATAGATTACCACCTCAATTGCCATAAAAATAATCTGAAAGCTTCTAAATGTGCTCTGAACAAGACACTTAGCTCCTATAGCCACAGAGATAAGACTACTGAAAATCAAATGCAGACTCTCATCCTGTAACTGGCTGAATGACAATTCAAGATGAACTCCTACCTACACAGACTGTCTAGTTTTAAAGTGAGGGCAATGACTGGGAAAGAATGGGATCCTGCAAATTGAGATGGGGATGCGTGAGGAGACCTTGATGAAGCTACTGACACTGAGCCCCTCAATTCTGATAAGTCTTCCTTGCCAGTGGAAGAGGCCTATCCATGCCCAGGAGAGGCAGCCTGTCCATCCATAGTGATGGAGGCTTCTCCACTCCCAGTGGTAGTGGCCTCTCCACCCCCATCTGAGAGGATAAATCCTGCATTGCCCGAGAAAACTCTCAGGGACTCTCCTGAGGCAGCCACCTCACAAGACAATGCTGTTCTCATCAGGAACCACCCTCATTCCCTTTCTCTGTTTCTAAGCCTCTAGACTCAAGTCCCAGCAGGACCCTAAAGGTGAATGAAGTACAAAATGTGACCCATGGAGAGGTATGCTACACTGAAAAGGAACTATTTGAGTTTCCTAATTTATAGAGACAGAAATTAGGGAACATGTATGGGAAAGGCTACTAAGGGTGTGGGATAATGGTGGAAGGAACATAAAGTTGGATCAAGCCAAATTTATTGATAGAGACTCACTAAGAAGAGATTCTGCATTTAATGTTGCAGCTCAGGGAGTGAGACAGGCTCTAGCAGTCTGTTTAGTTGGTTGAAACATGAACCAAAAGTTTGACCACTGAGTAAACTGGACATGCTAGGCCTACACTGTTGTTATAATGCAAAGGAAGAGAGTCAAAGGCTTATGGAGACTGGACTATTAAGAGTGGATTTCTCATTTAGGACTAACTCACCCACACTGGGAGGGTCCAGAAGACATACCTTTCACCAATACTGTGCAAAACTTCAGAGGGAAGCAACAGCATCCTTGAAGAGCTCTGTATGTCCTTCGTAGGCCAGATCTCACAGTGAGAAAAGCAGTCACTGAACTGGGAAACCTAAATGCAATGGAAATAACTGGATTCTGGGGTATTGTGGTCCAAACGGCAGCATTCAACTGCCAAAGGCAAGGTAGGCATGATTACCATAATGGACATCCGAGTCAGAGTAGCAATCAGAAGAATCTGACTCATGCAGACCTATGATGTTGGCTATTTGATCATGGTGTTCCTGGAATGAAATAGATAGGAAGCCCACTAAATTCTTATTTGATCTGCATAAGCAGAGTTCTAGGTCAAGAGAATAAATGTCTAGCCTGAATCATTAAAACAGAGAAGCCTAGTCCCTTAATCAATTTCCAGAGTTGAGGTAATTTACAAACCTAGAATCCCTTAAATAAGGGAGAGGCTGAGTAAACTTGAGGAAGGATCCTGGTACACTACAGAAAATGTATGTTATTAATCTTTTTTCCCAACCTTTCCCATAGGGACCTATGGCCTTTTATCAGAGCAACTGCACTTTCAGGACAAAGAAATAATCACACCTTTTGGGACTACTGGATACTGACTGTGAACTGACACTAATTTCAGGAGACTCAAAATGTCACTGTGAGCCCTATAGGTGGAACTGCAGTCGAGGCCCTCAGGATTTTGGAGCCAAACCCTGCAATCCACTGCAGATTACTACTCCCCTTTTGAGAAAGAACTGTTGGCCTGCTTACAGCAACCTACTAGATACCGAATGTTTAACTATGGGCCACCAAGTTACCATGCAACTTGAGCTGACCATCATGAACTGGGTGTTATCTGACCAGTGAAGCCATAAAGTTGGTATGCATAGCAGCACTCCATCATCAAGTGGATGTGGAATATGAGACCAGGCCTGAAAAGGCCCTGAAAGCAAAAGTAAGTTTCATGAAGATGTTACCCAAATGCTCATTCCTGTTATATTATCTTCTCCTTCCCAGCCTATAATTATGTTCCCTATAATCAGTTTATGGAGGAAGAGAAATATCAGGCCTTATTTACAAAATTTTCTGCAAGATATGTAGATACCACCCAGAATTGGGCAGCTGTAGCACTACAGCCCCTTTCTGGGACATCCCTGAAGGATAGTAGTGGTGAAGGAGAATCCTCCCAGTGGGCAGAACTTGGAGCAGTGCACACCTGTTCATCCACTTTGCTTGGAAGAGGAAATGGCCATTTAATTATATACCAGCTCATGGTATGTGAACAAATACTCAAGAGGAAAAAAACCAGCCAATTGAATATATTCATGAGGGAGGCCTAGCTTTTAGACTTAGTATACAAAGACTTTAAATAGGCTATTATAAATCTTCAAGGAATTAAGAAACCATGTTTAAAGAATTAAAGGAAAGTATGACGAGATTTTCCCTCGTTAGGGGATATTAATAAAGATTAGAAATTATAAAAAGAATCAAATAGAAATTTAGGAGTTGAAAAACACTATTACTAAAAAAAATTCACTGGAGAAGTTCAACAAAAGAGCTAAGCCTGCAGAAAAAGAACCAATGATCCTGATGATAGATTAATAGAGGTCATCCATTCTGATGAACAAAAAGAAAAGAAAAGAATGGAGAAAAATAAACAGAGCATTAGAGACCCATGGGACATCATCTTTAAGCATTAACATATGCATAATGGAAATCATAGGAGAAAAGACAGAAGGCGCAGATAAAGTGTTTGAAGGAATAATGGAGGAAAACTTACAAAGTCTCATGATAATCATTAATCTGAAATTCCAAGATGCCCAATAAATTCAAATTAGGATAAACTGAAAGAGATGCACACCAAAATATGCTCTACTCAAACTGATAAAAGTCAAAGACAAGGAGAAAATCCTGAATGCAGCAAAGGAAAAATGACTTAGAAAATACAGGTGTTTCTCAATAAGATTAACAGCTGACTTCTCATGAATATCAGAATAACACCAAATAACAGAGGATAGTGAGGTGACAGCTTCAAAGTATATTGAAAGAAATGACTGTCAGACAAAAATTCAATCAACCCTAGTAAATCTCCTCTCCTTCAAAAATGAAGGTGAAATTAAGATATTTACAGATAAATAAAAACTGAGAGAATGTACTGATAGTGGATCAGATTACAGAAAACACTAATGGAATCCTTCAGGCCGATATGCAAGGACACAGGATAGTAAATCAAATGAAGAAATAAGAAGTTGTAAAAGTACCTATACAGGTGTTAGGAAAGATAGTATATGTATTTTGGTTTCTAATTTCTTCTTGTATCTATTTTAGAAGAAAACATAAGACAATAATTAAACGATTGGCTTATAAAACAGTCATTATTTACATAACAATATCAGCACAAAGAATGAGGGAGGGGATGGAGTTTATTGCAACAAAATTTTTATATACTATTGAAATTAAGTTAATATTAAGCTGAATGTGATAGTTTTTAATTAAGATGCTAATTATATTCACCAATGTAACCAACAGGAAAATAATGTTTAAAATGGGACATGAAAGAACAAACAAAAGAATTAAGGAGGTCCACTAAAAATATCTAATTAGTGCAAAAAAAAGCAGGAATTAAGAACTAGAGGAACAATGTAAGACATGCATAAAACAAATTAAAAATGGCAGATGTAAAACCTACCTAATCAGGAATTATATTAAGTATAAATGGATTGAACATCCTTATCTAAAGTCAGAAATTTAAGGAATGGGATAAAAACAAACAAAAAACACTACCCAACCATGTGGTGTCTACATGAGACATACTTTGGATTCAAAGACAGAAAAAGTTCAAAAGTAAAAAGATGGAAAAATGTATATACCAAGCAGCAGAAACAAAAAGAGAGCTGTAGTGGATATATTAATATCATACAAAATAGAATTTAAGAAAAAAAAACTGTTAGTAGAGACAAAGAAATACACTTTTATAATGACAAGAAGGTCAATCCACCAGGAAGATATAACTATAAATATATATGCACACAATAGATCAAAATACATGAGAAAAATTGGAAAAATTAGTAGGAGGAAAAAAACTATTCCAAATAATGTTTTGAGATTTTAAAACCCTGCTCTAATAGGTAGAACTAAGCAAAAGGTTAACAGTGGAACAGGGAATTAAAAAAAATATATAAACCAACTAGACCTAAAAGGTATAGAAGAACACTCCATCAACAGTAGAATATGTTTCTTAAGTGCACATGGAACATTCCAGAGGCTAGACTATACGTTAGCTATAAACTAAGCCTCAATAAAATTATAAGAATTCAAATAATACAACTATACAAAGTATATTCTTTGACCACAAAGGAAGCAAATCATATGTAAACTAGTGCAGCCACTATGGAAAACAATATGAAGATTCCTCAAAAAATTAAAAATAAAAATAACATATGACCAAGTAATTCCACTTCTGGACACTTACCTGAAGAACACAAAAACACTAATTCAAACAGATATGCACCCCTATGTTTACGGCAGCCTTATTTACAACAGCCAAGATATGGAAACAATCTATGTATCCATAGACAGACAAATTGGTAAAGATATGGTATATATACATAATGCAATATTACTCAGCCATAGAAAGGAATGAAACCTTGCCATTGGCAACAACTAGGATAGATGTACAGGATACTATGTAAGTTAAATAAGTCAGACAGAGAAAGACAAATACCATATCATTTTACTTATATGTAGACTCTAAAAAAAAAAATGAACAAACAAACAGAAATAGATGCATAAATAGAACAAACTGGTAGCTGCCATATGGGTGGGGGTTAGGAAATGGGCAAAATAAGTAAAGGGGATAAAAATGTACAAACTTCCAAATATAAAGTAAGTAAGTCAGGGGGGTGAAAATTACAGAATAAGGATATAGTCAGTAACACTGTAATAATTTGGTATATGGACAGATGATAAATATATATATCATGGTGAGCATTTCGTAATGTGTGTAACTGTCAAATCACTAAGTTGTACACTTGAAACTAATATAATATGGTATGTCAAGTATACTTCAATAAATAATTACCAGAAAATGGAAGAGAATTTAAGAAATGTGGAAATTAAATAACACATTACTAAACAGCCAATGGATCAAAGAAGAAATTGCAAAGAGAATTAGAAAATTTTTGTGACAAATGAAAATAAAAGCACAACATACCAAAACTTGTAAGATGCAGCTAAAGCAGTGCTTAAAGGGAAATTTACAGCTGTAAATGCCGGTATTAAGAAAGATCTTAAAACAATAGCTTAACATTCTGCCTTAAAACACCGAAGAATGAAGGACAAACTAAACCTAAAGCAAGAAGATGGAAGAGAATAAAGATTAGAGTGGAAATAAATGAAATAGGGAATAGAAAATCAATAGAGAAAGTCAATGAAACAAAAAACTGGTTCCTTGAAAAGATCTACAAAATTGACAAACTCTTTTCTAGGTGATCAAGAAAAAAAAGAGAAAAGAGTCAAATTATAAAAACAGAAATAAAAGTGGGGACATTACTACTAACCAGACAGAAATAAAAAGGATTATAAAGGAATTATATAAACAATTTTATACAAATTAGATAACTTAAATGAAATGGAAAAACTCATCTAAAAACACAAGCTTCAAAAACTAATTCAAGAACAGAAAATCTAAATAGACCTATAACAAATGAAGAGATTGAACCCATAATCAAAAAAGTCCCTACAAAGAGTCCAGCCCCTGATGGCATCGCCATTGAATTCTACCAAATATTCCAAGAATAATTAATACCAATTATTCATAAACACTTCCAAAATAAAAGAGAAAAGAATGAGAAGAATTTCTAAGATTTTTTGAGACCAATATTACCCTGATACCAAAAGAAGATAAGCACATCACAAGAAAACTACAGATCAATATCTCTTATGAATATGGACATAAAATTAGTTAACAACATATGAACTATCCCAATCCAGCAACATTTAAAAAGAATTACACACCTTGACCAAATAGGGTTTATCCCAGGGACACAAGGTTGGTTTAATGTAATACATTGTATTAACAGCATTTTTAAAAATCACGTGATCATTGCAATAAACACAAAAAAGCATGACAATATCCAACATTATTTTATGATAAAAATGCTTAACAAACTATGAATAGAAAGGAACTTTCTCAACCTGATAAAGAGTCATCTAAAACCCACAACCAGTTACCGCTCTGAGATATTGATTTCATTTCCTTTGAATATCTAGAAGTAAGGCTGCTGGATCATATAGTTCTATTTTTAATTTTTTGAGGACACACCATACTTTTATTTATAATAGATCTACCAACAGTGTACAAAGACTCTTTTCCTCACATCCTCACCAACACTTTTTACCTTTGACTTTTTGATACTAGACATCCTAACAGTTGTAGGTGATACCTGTGGTTTTGATTTGCATTTCCCAAATGGTTAGTGATGCTGAACACTGAATTTTCATCTACCTGTTGGCCATTTGTATGTCTCTGGAAAAATGTCTACTCAGGTCCTTTACCTATTTTTATTTGGGTTATTTGTGGTTTTTGCTGTTGAGTTCCTAATATATTTAGGATACTAAGACCTTATCAGATATTTGGTTTGCAAATATTTTCTCCCATTACAATGGTTGCCTTTTCACTCTGTAGATTGTTTCCTTTGCTGTGCAGAAGCTTTTTAGTTTGATGCTATTCCATTTATATATTTTCACTTTGTTTCCTATGTTTTTGGTGTCATGCCCAAAAATCACTGCCCAAGCCACTGTAAAGAACCTTTTTCCCTATGTTTTCTTCTAGTAGTTTTATGGTTAGAGGTCTTTACTACATTTTGAGTTGATTCTTTTTATATATAGTGAGTTACGAATTGAGGCATTGTTCATAATAGCCAAGACCTGGAAACAAATTAAGTATCTGTCAATGTATGAATGGATAAAGAAAAGGTGATATATATACACATACAATTATGTAGCCTTAAAAAAGAGGTAAATTCTGCTATTTGCCAACAAAATGGATAAACATGGAGGTTATAATGTCAGGTGAAGTAAATCAGACACAGAAAGACAAACACTTCATGATCTCAGTTATACGTAGAATCTTAAAAAGTCAAACTCATAAAAGCAGAGTAAGACTATAGAATGGTTGCTTCCAGGGGCTGAAGATGGGGGAAATGAGGATATGTTAGTCAAAAGGTACAAGATTTCAGTTATATAGGATGAGTAAGTTCTGGGGATCTAATATAGAACATGGTGACTATAGTTAATAATATCGTACTATAGACAAAACCTGCTAAGAGAGTTGATCCTAAGTGCTCTCACTTAAAAAAAAATTAGGTAATATGTGAGGTGATAGATGTGTTAGTTTAATTGTGGTAATTATTTTCCAATGTATATATATATATATCAAAACATCATCAAGTGCATACTTTAAGTATGTAGAATTTTTATTTATTAATTACACCTCAATAAAACTGAAAAAAAATACACAAAAAAGAAGAGCCTTTTGGGCAGGCCACTTAGGAGATTATTGCCTCAAGAAGAGAATTGATTTTTTCTCCTAAATTTAAAAGATTTTGGAATGTTAAAAATAAATAAATCTCAATTTTCCTCATTGAGAAAATGGAGATAGAAAAAGAAATGGGGATAGAATTGAGGCCATAGGGTTGTTGTAAGGATGAAATAAGTAATACATATCAAAGTAAAGCACTTAGAAAATAGTCTGGTACACAGAAGGGATTTAGCAAGAATTATCTGAAGCTATTATTATCATAATTATTATCTATAAGAGATCATTCCTTCAATATACATTGAACTTTTTCTTTGGCTTATAGGGTTATAGTGGTGATTTTTTGAATTGCAGCATATTAAGATTAAGAATTATATTTTTGAGGTATACAATCTGGTGATTTGATGTATGTATACATTGAGGAATAATTACCATATCCAAACTAATTAACAAAATAGAACTATGTTAGGATTCAGCAATCACACTTCTGGGTATATACCCAAAGGAAATGAAACCACTCTCTTGAAGAGATACCTGCATTCCCATGTTCACTGCAGCATTACTCACAATAACCAAGACTTGGGAACAATTTAAGTGTCCATCCACAGACGACTGGATAAAGATGTATAGATATTTACAAAGGAGTATTACTTAGCCTTAAAAAAGAAGGAAATCCTGCTATTTCCAACAACATGGATGAACCTGGAGGACATTATGCTAAGTGAAGTGAGCCAGATACAGAAGACAAATACTACATGACTTTATTTATATGGGGAATCTAAAAATGTTGAAAATGTACAGGTGATTTCTGTTTCCTGGGATTTTTTTTCTTCCTAAAGAGAGCAAGTATTACTTATATAATTTCCAATCTAAAGAAATCACACAGTTCAGCCTACAACCACTTCCTCTAACCAGTCAAATAAAAGATGCAGTCTTACATGGTCCCTAATTAATTACCCAGAAATGGCAAATAATGGAATAACTCCAACTGGTTACTAAGACCTATTGATTTTATCTCCTGGATGTCTCTTTAATGCATCCATTTCTGTCCTTCAGAAATGCCATCACCGTAATCCAAGTCACTATCTTCTCTCACCTGAGTTATCGAAAAAGCTTCCTAATTGGTCTTTTTTGAAAATGGCTGAATATTAAGAACTACCATTTATGCAGCAATTAATATGTGCCAGAAGTTTTACTAAGAGCTTTGCATCAGTTCCTATAACCTCCATCACAACCCTGTGAGGTAAATGCTATAATCATCTGCACTTGACTGATGGGGAATTTGAGGATTTGAAGGAGATTTAGTTATTTTCTCTATGTAAATCATGAAGCAGAAATTGCCTGAGGCCAAAGCACATGGTCTTATGACCTACAGTAAAATCCCATTTCCCTTCACTTGTCCCCAACCCCTACTCTGAAATCCACACTGAAATTAAAGCGATATTTCTAAACCACAAACCTGGCCTTCTTAAAACTGCTCAAATCCTTCCAGTAGTATACTGTTAACTTCAGGGTAAAATCCAAAGTCCTTATATGACATACAGGCCTAATATAACCTGGTGCCCTCCATCCATTTCAAGCCTCCTGAAGTGCCTTTTCTTGTCTCATACACTCAGGGCTCCTTTTGCAGAACACCTTGGGCTCCCTGAATGTGCCTATGCCTTCCTGACTCGCACATTTGCTTATGTTGTTCTTACTGTTGCTTGTAATTCACTCCCCTAGTCTGCTCACCTGAAACACTTTTACTTCAAAACTCAGGTCAAGATTCAACTCCTTTCTTGATTACACAGGTAAAGGTATATACTTCATTATCCATAATACTTTAGTCAACCCTGTTATCACACATGCTTTATTGCAGTTAAGTTTTGTTTACCTGTTAGTCACCTCCCCTAGACTAGGAGACCTTCAGGGCAGAGATTATTATTCTACTAAAATTTGTATCTGCAGTATACTGTATGATGCCTGAAGCAGGAGGTTAAATATAAGAGTTTAATTGGAAATTAACAAAACAATTGTTTGTTTAGGCATACCTAATTACTTCTATTTTCACTTTTCTTGAATATAGTCCCATGCTAAAAAATATGCACTGTTATTATACCTTCATAAACACAGGCACTCTCAAAAATCATTACTGTCTAACATAACTGACATTCACATGGACATCTGTAGATATATAGTCAAGTTGAAAATCTATATACAACTTTAAGCATAACAAACTTTCTAACAGTGATGTCACCCTTCCTATTCCTTTATTTAGGTGTGTGTAAATATGATAGGAGCCTGTATGATGGACTCCATCCTTCTCCACCTACTGATATTCCGATCATCAACTCCCCTTGAGTGTGGTCTGGACCTAGTGACTTGCTTCTCAGGAACAAACTGATGGGATCTATCACTCTGACAAGATTAGTTTATATACAAATACATGACTTCCATTTTAAGTTCAATCACAATCTGTGTGTGTGTGCATGCGCAAATGTTTGTGTGCTTATGTGTGTGTGTATACACACATGTTTGTGTGCTTATGTGTGTGTGTATACACATGCACACACACATATATATATGAGAACTATGCTGTGAGCAGCCCTATGAAACTGATATCTCCGGCCAACATCCAGTGAGGCCCTGAGGCAGTCTAAGAGCCAGATGACTGAGCTTGGAAGTACATCATCTCCCACTGAAGCGCTGAGGTAACTGCAGCCTCAACTGACACCAGGATTACAGCCTTGTGACCCTGGGCCAGAATCACTGAACTAAGCTGCACCCAAATTCCTGATCTAGAAAAGCTGGTAAATAAAAATGTTTATTGTCTTCAGCCTAAGTTTTGGGGTAACTTGTTATTCAGTAGTATAACTAATCAGCAGGTATGAATCCCCAAGACCACCTCTCCCAATCTGTTGGGGGAGAGAAGATTGAAAGAGAGAAGAAATGGAGTAGAGTAGGCATAAGGTAGGTAGGGAAACTTAGAAGTACCATGTGAGCCCCTTTGCCTTTGACTTTTGAAGAATAATTTATTTTGTGACAGTTTCTAAATTCTACCAGTTAGAAAGCCATTCACTTCCTCTCTTAAAATATGAAGGTCCTGTGAAAGAACTCTCAGTCACTTAACCTCTTGCAATTGAGCAATCTGATTAAATATTGAAATCAGCTCCAAAATGTGGTTTGGCAATGAGTAGGGATGGAGAGAGGAAGAAAGAATTTTGAAACATAAGATTTGGTTTGGAGACTGCCACAATTGAAAACTTTGGGCAACATGAAGGGGATCAAGGTAAATGGGAGATAAAGGGAGAGAGTAGTACCAGGTGATGGAAGAAACTGCCTTTTCACTATACCCATGCACCAAAGAAAATTGTTGACATGTCTCATTTTCCAATTTCTCTGGAGTAAGTTTTCCACTGATTATGAACAACATAAGGAAGAGAGCTGGTTTATGCATGTATGACATTGGCTTCTAAAAAAGACAGTTTTTTAAATTAGTTAAAGGAAAGTTAAGGGCTCTTATTCCACACCTGAAGAATTCCTAGAAGTGGCTAGGACACCTCCCATGACAGTTATTTCCCCTTGTGTTAGTGAAAATCTGAAACATCACAGGACTTACGATCTGACTCCTATGGTGAAAAAATGAGATGGGATCAACTTTTGCTCTTTTTAAAATCATATATCCAAAGTTATTTTTGACACCATTTTAAGATATATACATAGTTTTTTGAAGCCATGAAACGACATTTTGGTGAGAAAATGAGCATCTTTATTTTTTTCAAAAGGGGGCACAATCTTGTCCCACATATTTATGAGTGGAAATGTTAAATAAAACTTACATTTTGATTCCCAACAGACAACAAAAACTATGAAATTATTTCTCTTAAAATTCTTTCAAAGAAATAATGAAATAACTTTCATCAGGAAGAATGCACTCACCTCTTGAAGGGCTAAATATTTTGAAGCTGATTGTCTGAGGTATTGACATGGGACAAACACAGTTCTGTGATGGATATATTCTTATTGACCTTGTGATTTGACTGTCACTAAGCCCCCAAATGTAAATCTGCTCCTCCTCACTCTTTTTTCTATACAGATAGAAACTAATTTGTCAGCATGCCAGCTTTAACTAGCCGAGATGAAGCTAAGCTAATTTAATAGGAATTGTTCAATAGCTTCGACCGACCTGACACTGTCAGTTAAAGTGGCTCTATGCCCCACTGTCTTTCATTATTCCCAATTCTTTCTTCAGAATGGTTGAACACCAAGTCAAATAATATGCTTATTAGTCAATAGGCCTGACTTTTTTCTCAAGGACATTCTTTTGGTGCCAGAAACTGTCAAGTGGAAAAACATGTACTGTGAAGGTGAGAGGACACTAATTAAATATACATAGTTCTAGCCAAAGAAGCATGAGGCACAGCTTGCTGAATGAAAACTCCACTGCCTGCTTGACTGAGGTCACAGCTGTTGACTTATGTAAGTTCTTAAGTTGCAGTTTCCCTTTGATATGATTTAACAACCCTGTATATATATGAGGCACAGGCCATCTTCACAGAATGGTACACAGTTCCAAGTGCAAATATGCTGGATCAATTAGGCATGCTGCATCCTTAAATCTCTGAACTTCTCTACATCTTTAGATACTGTTTATGTACTGTTTTCAAAGTATTAAGTTATTCTGATTTGTGCAAGGCATGTAATATGAGCAACCAAGAAACTTGGGTTGGTAAACCAGAAAAAAAAAAGTTGTCCTTTGGTCACATACTTTAATGACTCCAATACTTTTGGAGTCAAAACAAACTTCTTTTGGAACCCTGAATAGTATTTCAACCAAGGGAATGTCTGTGCCTCAATTTCCTGACTTTTAACATGCTAATAGTGATTACTTTCCTTACCTCTCAGAGTTATGAGGAGGAATAAAAGAGAAAATATATGTAAAGCTTTTAGCACAAGGCCTGGCACTTGTATGTGCTCCAAAAGCTATAGCTAGTAGTAAAGATTTGAATTTAAGAAACAGCACTTTGAAATAGGACATTCTAGATTGTCCTTCCATTTTTTAATTAAATCCACCTTTCACCTCTACCCTAAACACTCCACTTTTGATATAACTGACCTAAGGATTCTTGGTTTGATAATCTTTAACCATCACAAGATCAGTGGCTTTGTTCAACATAAAGTGTCTCCTATTTGACCATTTGAGTAGCGGCAATCTGATTTCAGAATTGCACTGTGTTATAGGGGTATGGCTTATACATGAAAATGAGATATGTAACCCCTTCTATGCTAGATGTTTCCATTACATTTATATGCTGATTCTCCAGTAAAAAAAAATACCTTTATTATAAACTCTGTATTTAAGAAACAATAAAAAATATTAAACATAAAATAGTTGTGTGCTCTGAAGGGCAAGCAAAACCAAACCAGCACTGTATTGACTATCCTTGTCCATTTTCAATTTGGGGTAAATTGGGACAAACTTAGGCAAAATTAACCCAATACTTCCTACTCCTCTTTTCTGAACTCCCAGATGTACAGTGGATATTTCCTAGACATTTGCATAGCATTTAATATATCCAAATATGAACCTATGAACCTCTTTATTTGTTAACTTGGGATATACTGCCATGATATTTATACACGTGATTTCTGCTAAAGACATTCTGGATAAAGAAAGATGTCACAGGGATGCGAAGCGTTCACTAAAAGAGGTAGTACATACTGTTTCCCATAAAGGATTATTCTGGTTTGCTTTTGACAAACAGTGAACATTTACTCTCTTCCATGATTTTAAATTAGTCTTTGCTTTTTCCCCAAAGCATGAACAGTTTTATTATTTACTAAGCATGTGGACTTTGTATACTCTGAATTTTTAACAATGAATATATTACTTTAAATAAAGGGAAATATTTTATAATAAGCCACTTAAAGATAAGAACTGTTAACATCTTTGTAACATATATTCCAGAATTTTTTGGATCTATTTACAGGTAAAAATACTTTCACATATATTTTAAAACAATGAGATCATTCCATAATTAAATATATTTTAACTTTTTTTCAAATTAACAAGATGTTGGACACCACTTCATGACAGTATACAAATAACTAGAACATCATTTTGGCCCTTAAAAAGGCATATTATCTTCAGGACTATTATTTCTAAATATTCTCCTCTAAGCTTTTTAATATGTTTTCTATTTCCTGTATTTTAGATAGTTCACATTTTTAATTTTAGACACTTTAATGTTTTGGCTAGGGCTAAACTTTTAAAAATCAAAAACCCAAAATATACAGAATCCTACACTAATTCTAATATCTATGAACAAAAATAAATAGCTGTCTCTCATGTGTTAAAAAGATCTAAGGTTTATTAATCTTACTAAGTACCAAATACCATACCAAAGGTTTTTCATATCTGAATTAATTTAATCCACACAACAATCATGTAAGGTAAGTTCTATCTCCATTCAACAGAAGAGAAATCAGACAGTTTAAATAACTTGCTAGAAGTCTGATGGTTAGGAAGAGGTAGAGTCATACTCATGCCAATATAGTTTAAATTCAGAGGCTATATGCATAATCATTCTTCTTCATGCAAGAGATAACCTAGACAACACTATAAAAATGATATTTGACCTGTGATACAAGATGATAAGGGGTATTGTGAAGGCTACTACAGTGAGATTTCCAGGCAGACTGTGTAATGTGCAAGAAAATATAATATAATAATGTATTAGATTTCAGTTTTCTGAAGGATGAATAATACCAATTCATTTCTTATTTGCCTTCCCAGTAATGCACAATATTTGCTCAGGTATGCTCAAGTCACAATTTCTTTAATCTGTTTGTTTTTCAAAAACTAATGATAATTTCCAACTTCCTGTAATAACTGCCAAAAAGGTATATCTTAGGTATCTTGCTTGCCATATAGCAAGCTGAAGAAATAAGAAAAAAAGGGGGCTTATGTATTCTGTGTTAATAGTATTGTAAGTAAAAAGGATCCCATGCACATTGTGCATTGAAATTCAAGTGCCTTGACATATTTGTCCTCAAAAGACTGCAGTATATATATATTATTAATCATCCACTTTCAATTTCATTGAGTTCACCATTTTACTGCAGCTGAAGTAAAATGCCCTGCTGCTTCTCATACTTTATAGCTAAAGGATGGAGAAACAAAGGAAGGAAGAATTTATTAAGATTTCGAGAAAGTGTACTAATCGTGAGTTGTAATCCTTGCACTCATTCTTTTAACCCCAGTATAAACAGAACCATTTTTTTTTCTAGATGAAGTCTGATAGCCTCTATCTATTACCAGAGTTTAGTAGATGTCAGATAGAGCATGTCACTGTGATCTATGAACATCAAAAATAGGATTCAGATATAGAAATGTTAGTGAGAACAAATCCTAGCAAGATCAACCTTCAGAAAGATATGAAGTATAAAAATTATAAATGAGAAATGAAACAAGATCACAGTTAAAGAAGATATTGGAAAGCTACTGGATTTACCAAAAATTTTATGTCATTAAACATTAAAAGCTAGATGATGTGGATAATTTTGTAGAAATATATAAATAACCAAACTGATTCAAAAGGAAATAAAAAGTGTAAAGATTATATATGCATATATATATGTAATGACTATAATAGAAACTAAAGGAGTAAATTTAAATTTTTTCACAAATCAAACACCAGACCCAGAGAGTTTTACAAGCAAAATCTACCAAACTTCAAGGAATAGATCTTTGCTATATTATGCAAACTCTTCCACAGACTGGAACAACCAGAAATATTATACAACTTAGTAGCTATAACAAATCCAAAAAAGGAGAGTAACAGAAAAGACAATTATGGGTGATTTTAAAAGTGACTACAGATGCTATAATCCTAAACAAAAAGCTAACTAAATCCCATAAAGAATGCAAAAGAAAATATGCCATGAATAAAATTTCAATGTAGAAAAAGTATCTGATACTAATCAACAACCATTTATGACTGACAAACAAGAAAAAGACTTTTAATATACTAGAAGTAAAAAAAGCTTTCTTAAATTTATTAAAAATACTACAAGACCCAACAACAATATCATATGAATGGAAAAAATTAAAAGTCTTTCCTTTAAAATTGTGCAAAGACATAGATGCCAATATTACCAATCAATTCAATACTGCACCATAGGACCTACCAGTCTAATAAAAACAATAATAATAAGGAGGAAAAAAGATGGTGGCAAAGAAGTGAGGCAGAAATATTTTCCCAAAACCACATTTAATATGAAAATACAGCAAATACAACTAATCCAACAACAGTGACCAGAAATAAGACTGTACCAGCCAGCATACATCTGGGAAGAGAACATTTCATGGAAAAGTATAAAGTAACAAAGCAGCAACCTCCACTGGAGGTTGGACACAAGCACTCCCTCCACTCCAGCATGCCAGCGGGAGGAAGAGAATCAAAATGAAGAGGGAGTAGAAGCCCAGGACTGCTAAATATCCAGACCAGGATATCTGCTCCAGGAGCACAGACCCACACTGCATGGTGCTCTGGAGATTAGAGGGGTTGAGAAGCAAAGTCAGAGACTGAGATCCCAGCTTCCTGTGGAGAGCAGGTTCCCACAACCAGCTGCTCTGGGACAAAAGAAAGGCAGGTGCTTTGAAATACTTCCCAACAGTGAGAGGAGTGCTAAAGAGGCAAGGATTACACAGAACTTGCTGCTCAGGAGAAGGAATAGGTGGACAAAACTGTCCCGGCACACTCAGCCAAGCAGGTGTATTTTCTGGAGCTTCAGGAGTTCCAACCCTCTGGCTGGCACACAGCCCTGAGGCCCCACGTTATGATAAGTATCCTGCTGCTCCTTCCTAATAGAAATTAGAGAACAAGAATAAAAAGAAGCTGAGGCACAGAGAGAAAAAAGAATCTCTAGGGATGAAAGAATATTAAGAGAAAAGTGTGAACAATCCAAATGGAACAATATTCACATTATGGGGGTACTAGAAGAACAGAGAGAAAAAGGGTTGGAAAGTGTCTTTCAAGAAATAATTGCTGAAAACTTCCCCAATCTGGGGAAGGAAACCGTCTCTCAGAACGTGGAAGCCCACAGATCTCCCAACACAAGGGACTCAAGGAGGATAATGCCAAGACACATAATAATTAAAATGGAAAAAAATCAAGGACAATGACAGAGTATTAAAAGCAGCCAGAGACAGAAAAAGATCACCTAAAAAGGAAAACTCATCAGACTATCATCAGACTTCTCAGCAGAAACCTTTCAGGCCAGAAGGGAGTGGCAATATATATTCAATGCAATGAAACAAAAGGGCCTCAAACCAAGAACACTCTATCCAGCAAGATTATCATTTAAATTTGAAGGAGGGATTAAAGAATTTCCAGATAAGCAAAAGTTGAGGGAATATATCTCCCAAAAACCATCTCTACAGTGTATTTTAACAGGACTGCTCTAGATGGAAGTGTGACTAAGGCTAAATAGCTCTCACCAGAGAAAATAAAACCACAGCAAAGGAAGTAGACCAATTAATTACTAATCAAATGCAAAATTAAATCACCTAACCAAAAAAAGTCAGTCAAGGGATTCACAAGGAGTACAGAATATGACACAAAACATAAAGAATGGAGGAGGAAGAAGAAGGGAGGAAAAAAAGAGAATCTTCAGACTGTGCTTATAATAGCGTAATAAGCAAGATAAGTTAAATTGTTGATAGTAAAGAAGCTGCCCTTGAAACTTTGGTACCCAGGAATCCAAAGCGTGCAATGGTAATAAGTACATATTTATCAATAATCACCCTAAATGGAAATGGAATGAATGCACCAATCAAAAGACACAGAGTTACAGAATGGATAAAAAAGCAAGACCCATCTATTTGCTGCCTACCAGAGACTCACTTCAAACCTAAAGACATACACAGACTAAAAGTGAAGAGATAGAAAAAGATAATTCATGCAAACAACAGGGAGAAAAAAACAGGAGATACAACACTTATATCAGATAAAAAAAGACCTCAAAACGAATAAAGTAACAAGAGACAAAGAAGGACATATAATGATAAAGGGGTCAGTCCAACAAGACAGTATAACCATTATAAATATCTATGCACCCAACACAGGAGCACTGACATATGTAAAACAAATACTAACAGAATTAAAGGAGGAAATAGAATGCAATGCATTCATTTTAGGAGACTTCAAAACACCACTCCTCTAAAGGACAGATCAACCAGACAGAAAATAAGTAAGGACACAGAGGCACTGAACAACACATTAAAACAGACGAACCTAACAGACTCTATAGAATATTCCACCCAAAAGCAGCAGGATACACATTCTTCTCAAGTTCACATGGAACATTTTCAAGAATAGATCATACACTAGGCCAAAAAAAGAGCCTCAATAAATTCAAAAATATTGAAATTTTACCAACCAGCTTCTCAGATGACAAGGGTATGAAACTAAAAATAAATTACACAAAGAAAATGAAAAAGCCTACAAACACATGGAGGCTTAACAACGTGTTCCTAAATAACCAATGGATCAATGACCAAATTAAAACAAAGATCAAGCAATATATGGAGACAAATTAAAACAACAGGTCAATGCCCCACCTTCTGTGGTATGCAGTGAAGGCAGTTCTTAGACACAAATGTATAGTAATTCAGGTGTATCTAAAGAAGGAAGAACAATCGCAAATGAACAGTCTAAATTCACAATTAATAAAACTGGAAAAAGAACAAATGAGGCCCAAAGTCACCAGAATGAGGGACATAATAAAGATCAGAGAAGAAATAAATAACATTAAGAAAAATAAAACAACAAAAATAATTAATGAAACCAAGAGCTGGTTCTTACAGAAAATAAACAAAATTGATAAAACCCTAGCCAGACTTATGAAGAAAAAAACACTCTACACACATAAACAGAATCAGAATTGAGAAAGGAAAAATCACTATGGACGCCACAGAAATACAAAGAATTATTAGAGAATACTATGAAAAACTATATGCTAACAAAATGGATAGTCTGAAAGAAATGGGCAACTTTTTAGAAAATTACAATTTCCAAGACTGACCAAGGAAGAAACAGAAAATCTGAACAGAACAATAATCAGCAAAGAAATTGAATCAGTAATCATGAAACTACCCAAGAAAAAAACGTCCAGAGCAGATGGCTGTACTGAATTTTATCAGCCACTTAGGGAAGACCTAATACCCATCACCCTTAAAGTCTTCCAAAAAGTGGAAGAGGACAGAAAACTTCCAAACTTATTCTATGAAGACAGTATCACTCTAATACCAAAACCAAGCAAAGACACCACAAAAAAAAGAAAATTACAGACCAATAATCCTGATGAGCATAGGTGAAAAAATACTCAACAAAATATAAGCAAACCAAATTAAAAAATACATCAATAAGATCATCAATCATGATCAAGTGGGATTTATTCCAGGGATGCAAGGAACATAAAACTTTCGAAAATCCATCAACATCATCCACCACATCAACAAAAAGAAGGACAACAATCACATGATCATCTCCATAGATGCTGAAAAAGCATTCGACAAAATTTAACATCCATTCATGATAAAAACTCTCAACAAAATGGGTGTAGAGGGCAAGTACCTCAACATAATAAAGGCCATATATGACAAACCCACAGCCAACATTATACTTAACAGCGATAAACTGAAAGCTTTTCCTTTAAGATCGGGAACACGACAAGGATGCCCACTCTCCCCACTTTTATTCAACATAGTACTGGAGGTCCTAGCCATGGCAATCAGAAAACACAAAGAAATAAAAGGCATCCAGATTGGTAAGAAAGAACTCAAACTGTCACTGTTTGCAGATGACATGATACTGCACAAAAGAAAAAAAACCCTAAAGAATCCACTCCAAATCTACTAGAAAATCTGAGTTCTACATAGTTGCAGGATACAAAATTAATACACTGAAATCTGTTGCATTATTTATACAAAGAACTAGCAGAAAGAGAAATCAGGAAAACAATTCCATTCACAATTGCATCAAAAAGAATGGAATACGTAGGAATAAACCTAACCAAGGAAGTGAAAGGCTTATAGCCTGAAAACTATAAACACTCTTGAGAGAAATTAAAGAAGACACTAATAAATGGAAATACATCCCATATTGATGGGTAGAAACAATTGATATTGTCAAAATGGCCATCGTGCCTAAACAATCTACAGAGTCAATGCAATCAAAATAATCAAATACCCTATCAAAATACCAGAAGTTTTCTTCATCGAGCTAGAACAAATACTTCTAAAATCCATAGGGAACCACAAAAGAACTCGAATAGCCAAAACAATCCTTAGAAGGAAGAATAGAGCAGGTGGTATTATGCTTCCCAACTTCAAACTCTACTACAAAGCCACAGTAATCAACACAATTTGGGACTGGCACAAAAAGAGAGCCACAGATCAAAGGTATAGCATAGGCAGTCCAGATATGAACCCACATATGTTTGGCCAATTAATATATGATAAAGGAGCCATAGATATACAATGAAGAAATGACAGCCTCTTCAACAACTGGTGTTGGCAAAATTGGGCAGCTACATGTAAGAGAATGAAACTGGATTATTGTCTAACCCCATACACAAAAGGAAACACTAAATGGTTCAAAGACCTGAATGTAAGTCATGAAACCATAAAACTCTCAGAAGAAAACATAGGCAAAACTCTATTGAATATAAACATTAGCAACTTTTTCATGAACATATCTCCTCAGACAAGGGAAACAAAATCAAAAATGAACAAATGGGACCACATCAAGCTAAAAAGCTTCTGTACAGCAAAGGACACCATCAACAGAACAAAAAGGCATCCTACAGTATGGGAGAATATATTCATAAATGACATATCCAAAGAGCTCACATGCTTCAACAATCAAAAAGCAAATAAACTGATTAAAAACTGGGCAGAGGATCTGAACAGAAAATTCTCCAAAGAAGAAATTCAGATGGCTGACAGGCACATGAAAAGATGCTCTACACATATGCAGGGAAATGCAAATTAAAACCACAATGAGATATCATCTCACACCAGTTAGGATGGCCGACATCCAAAAGACAAGCATCTACAAATGCTGGATGTGAAGAAAGGGGAACCCTCCTACACTGTTGGTGGGAATGTAAATTACTTCAACTATTGTAGAAAGCAATATGGAGGTTCTTCAAAAAACTAAAAATAGAAATACCATTTAACCCAGGAATTCCACTCCTAGGAATTTACCCTAAGAAAACAGGATCACAGATTCAAAAAGACACATGAACTCCTATGTTTATTTTATTTATTTATTTTTAATTTTTTATTAAGGTATTATTGATATACACTCTTATGAAGGTTTCACATGAAAAAATAATGTGGTTACTACATTTACGCATATTATCAAGTCTCCACCCATACCCCAATAGAGTCACTGAGCATCACTGTAGTAAGATGCCACAGATTCACTATTTGCCTTCTCTGTGCTACACTGTTTTCCCCAGAAACCCTATGTTTATCGCAGCGCTATTTACAACAGCCAAGTTACGGAAGTAACCTAAGTGTCCATCAGTAGATGAATGGATAAAGGAGAGGTGGTACATATACACAATGGAATATTTTTAGCCATAAGAAGAAAAAATCCTACCATTTGCAACAACATGGATGGAGCTAGAGGGTATTATGCTCAGTGAAATAAGCCAGGCAGAGAAAGACAAGTACCAAATGATTTCACTCATCTGTGGAGTATAAGAACAAAGCAAAAAGTGAAGGAACAAAACAGCAGCAGACTCCCAGAACCCAAGAATGGACTAGCGGTTGCCAAAGGGAAAAGCGTTGAGGAAGGTGGGTGGGAAAGGAAGGAGAAGGGGATTAAGGGGTATTATGATTAGCAAACATAAGGGTGGCACGGGGAAGGCAGTATAGCACAGAGATGACAAATATGGACTCTATAGCAACTTACTATGCTGATGGACTGTGACTATAATGGGTTATGTGTTGGGGACTTGGTAATAGGGGAGATTAGAGTAATCCCAATGTTGCTCATGTGAAACCTTTGTAAGATGTTATATCAGTGATATCTTAATAAAAAATAAAGTAATAAAATAATAATAAAGGCATGAGTGTTTGGAAGGAAGAAAATAAAATGTCCACTATCTATAGATAATTTTCTATGTGTATAAGGCAAAAGAACATACCAACTACTAGAACTAACAGAAAAGATTTGAAAATTGACTGGACCTATAAGTCAATTTGAAACTACAGACCAAAATAACTCATGAACATACATGCAAAAATTCTCAACAAAATATTAATAAATTGAATCATTCAATATATAAAAATGATAATACACATGACTAAGTGGGATTTATCCAAGGAACTGAACACTAATTTTACATTAAAAATCAAACAATGTAATTCTCTGAATCAACAGATTAAAGAGGAAAAAGACATATCACCTCAATATATTCAGAAAATGATTTGTCCACATTCTATGCCCATTCATGATAAAATAAGAATAAATAAATAAACTCCTGAATATAAACATGGGCAACTTTTTCCTGAACGCATCTCCTTGGGCAAGGGGAACAAAAGCAAAAATGAACAAATGGGACTACATCAAGCTAAAAAATTTCCGTACAGCAAAGGACACCATCAGCAGAACAAAAAGTCATCCTACAGTATGGGAGAATATATTTGTAAATGACATATCCAACAAGGGGTTAACATCCAAAATATATAAAGAACTCACACACCTCAACAACCAAAAAGCAAATAACCCGATTAAAAAATGGGCAGAGGATAACAATAGACAATTTTCAAAAGAAGAAATTAAGATGGCCAACAGGCACAAGAAAAGATGATCCATATAGCTAATTATCAGGGAAATGCAAATAAAAACCACAATGAGGTATCACCTCATACCAGTTAGGATGGCCAGCATCAAAAAAACTAAGAACAACAAATGCTGGTGAGGATGCAGAGAAAGGGCTCCAGCACTGCTGGTGGGAATGTAAGCTAGTTCACCCATTGTGGAAAGCAATATGGAGGTTCCTCAAAAAACTAAAAATACAAATACCATTTGACCCAGGAATCCCACTCCTGGGAATTTACCCAAAGAATACAAGTCCTAAGATTCAAAAAGACATATGCACCCCTATGTTTATTGCAGTACTATTTACAATAGCCAAGATATGGAAGCAACGTAAGTGTCCATCAGTAGATGAATGGATAAAGAAGATGTGGTACATATACACAATGGAATACTATTCAGCCATAAGAAAGAAACAAATCCTACCATTTGCAACAATATGGATGGAGCTAGAGGGTATTATGCTCAGTGAAATAAGTCAGGCAGAGAAAGACAAGTGCCAAATGATTTCCCTCATTTGTGGAGTATAACAATGAAGCAAAACTGAAGGAACAAAACAGCAGCAGACTCACAGACTCCAAGAAGGGACTAGCAGTTACCAAAGGGGAGGGGTGGGGAAGGGCAGGTGGGGAGGGAGGGACAAGGGGATTGAGGTGTATTATGATTAGTACACATGGTATGTGTGGGGTCACGGGAAAGTCAGTGTAGCTCAGAGAAGACAAATAGGGACTCTGTGGCATCTTACTACACTGATGGACAGTGACTGCAATGGGGTATGTGCGAGACTCAGTAATATGGGTGAATGTAGTGACCACATTGTTTTCATGTGGAACCTTCATAAGAGTGTATATCAATAATACCTTAATTAAAAAATTGTATTAAAAAAAGAATAAATAAATAAAAATTTTAAACTCTGCAAACTCGGAATACAAGGGAATAGTCACAGCATGTTAAAGAGCATCTTTAAAGTACTAGAACTAACTTCATACTTAATAGTGAAAGACTCTGCACTACTGATGAACATAACAGCTGAATCTCAAATGAATTTTGTTAAGTAAAAAAAAAAAAGAAAGATGACACAAAAGGCTACTACATGGATCCATTTATATCAGATTTTCAAAAATGTTAAACTCTAATACAGACAACAGTTCAGTGGCTGCCTAGGGCTGGGGTTGGAACCAGGGGTTGACTGTAAAGGAATATAAGTGAATTTTGGAAAGTGATTGAACTCTCATATTTTGATATGGTGGTGTTGGCATTTTACCCTGTGTAAGTTATGCCTCAATAAAACTGACTAAAAAGAAATGAATTTAAAATTTAAAAAAAGAAATGTCAACTCTGCATTTGTCTATGTGCAACAAATATTTAGAAAACAATGTTTTAAAAAAACAAAACATAATAGCAATAAACTATAAATTTCATGCAAATAAATCTCATGAAAGATATACTTATCTTGTATTAAAAAGCATTTTATATATATTACTGAAAAACGAAGTAAATGGTGAAATATGTGCTCATCAATTGGAAGATAATATTGAACAATACTGAAGATACTCCTCTTATCCCCAAATTGATTATAATCAGATTTAAATGAAACTCCATTCAAAACTTCGACAGGGTTTCCCTATGGAACATGACAAGCTTATTCTAGAATTTAAAGAGAATAGCAAGAATAAGGATAAGAATAATACCAAACCAGCTATCAGTCATAATTATGATGCTATAGTAATCAGGACACTGATACTGTCATTGGAATCTACAAAGTTTCCAATGTCATATGAGAGAAGCAGACCCATGCATATGTATAATGCTGATCTGTGACAAAGGTGGCACAGATCAGTGGGCAAGGAAGAACCATTTGATAAAGGGACGTGGAAAAGACTTGTCTTTACAAAAAAAGATGGAATTGTATCCTGGCCTAATTCCATATATAAAAATAAATTCTAAATTTAACTGTCAAAAGCAAAACTTTAATACCTTTAGCAAATAATATAAGTAAATATCTTTAACCTCAAGGATCTCTTATACATCGTTGGTGGAAGTGTAGATTAGTATACATGAGAAAAAAGACCAGCACAGTCTTCAAAGTTGAACATTCACATACGAAATAAGCCAGAAATTCTCTCTCTCACATATACATATGAGATATTTATATACATAATGTTTTTGTTTTATATTCTGTATATAAAATTCAGGAGGATTTCATGAGCAGTAGTATTGTAGGAGGTTGATTTTATTTACTATTAATTTTAAAAATAAAATGTAATTAAAATATTTCCTTCAAAAACTGGAACAGTTGAGGAAGGGATCAAGATGGCAGTGTGGGATGATCCTGAACTCACCTCCTCCCATGGATACGAAACTTCACAGCTACATATGGAATAATTTTCCTCTGAAAAGGACCTGAGAACTAGATGAACACTTCCTCCACAACAAAAGATAAAGCAACACATTGAGATGAGTAAGAGAGACAGACACTTGGTCTCACCTGAGACAGCACACTAGGCACAGTGACCCTCAACAGGGAAAGGATCCAAAAAGTATGAAACTTTACCTCAAGGAGTAAAGGGACTGGGCAACCTCAACTATTGGGTCTGCATCAGAAAGATGAGCCCCCAAAATGCCTAATTTTGAAAATCAATAGGAATTAATTCTAAGGGAATCATAGAATTGAAGGGAATGGAGTACCCACTCTTAAAGGCCTCATGCACACATCTACTTGCCCTGAGATGAAGTGAAAAAGAAACAGTCTGAAAAGCAGCTAGACCATAAGTGAGACCCACACACTAATACTACAGCACATGCCAGAAAGGCAGGGACCTGTAGTGACTTCCTCAGGGGATGGTTACACTGGCGGGCATCATTTTGTAATCTCATTCTACGTTTCTGATGATGGAACTGATGGGTACCATTTTTGGTGTCCTCCCTCTAGTTGGTGGACATGTTCCATACCCTTCCCTTCCCATGCAATAGCCATAACACAGCCCAGCCAGAGGAGTGGAACACACCCTGCCTTCCATTAGCTGTAGCAGTGCCACAAACAGGCAGGGGAGGGACTCCAGCCCCACCCACACTGTGTAGTAGTCATGCCAAAATCAGGCCAGTCAAGCGCACTGCGCCCCACACTCCCCACACTGGAGTTGTGCCACAAATGGGCCAGATGAGTGCTTTATACCTGCCAATCCTGCAGAATAGCCATACTACAATCAGACTAGGTGAGCACCCCAGCCCTCCCACCCCAAAGAGCAGCCCCACCACAGCCATGTCCAGAGAGTACACCATGCCTTGCCCTCCCTGCACAACAGCTATACCACATCCAGGCTGCAGAAACACACTGTGCCCTGCCCACCCTGTAGCTGTGGCCCCACCACAGCCAATGGGTACATGTAATCCATAGGAGAGATACCCCTTGAGCTCTAGAGGCCAGGGAACATTATGCTTCTAGACCCCACAGATTATCTCCTACATAGGACTACTCCTTCAGGATTGGGAGAGGTAGCTATTTGATTAATATGTATAGACAACACAGAGGTAAAATAAGGAGACAGAGGAATATGTTCCAAACAAAAGAACAAGATAAATCCCAGAAAAAGACTTTAATTAAAAGGAGACAAGCAACCTACTTGATAGAGTTCAAAGTATTGGTCATAAAGATGCACACCAAACAAGGAAGAGGAATGGATGAAAACAGTGAGAATTTCAACAAAGAGAAAAAATATATAACAAAGTACCAAAGAAAAGTTATAATTGAAATGAAAAATACACTAGAGGGGTTTAACCACAGAATGGATGAAGTAGAAGCACAAATCAGTGGGCTGGAAAATGAGGCAGTGGATCTCATCCAGACAGAGCAGCAAAATGAAAAAACAATTTGACAAAGTGAGGATACCTTATGGGATCTCTGGGAACATATCAAGCAGAAAAAACCAGAATAATTATTTGAAGAAATAATAGCTGAAAACATTCCTAAGCTGGAAAAGGAAATAGATTTCCAAGCACAGGAAGCCTAGAAAGTTCCAATTAAGATGAACCCAAAAAGAACCACAATAAGACATATTATAATTAAAATGGTAAAAGTTTAGGATAAAGAGAGAATCTTAAAAGTAACTACAGAAAAACAGTTTATTTTGTACAACAGAAAGTCCATAAACTCTGCTATCAGCAGATTTTTCAGCAAAAACTTTATAGGCCAGAAGGGAGTGACATGATATACTCAAAGTTCTAAAAGGAAAAAATTTCCAACCAAGAATTCTTTATCACTGTTATCATTTTTAACCAAGACTATCATTCAGAATTAAAGGAGAGATTAAGAATTTTCGAAATAAGCAAAACCTAAAGTTCATCACCACTAAATCAGACTTACAAGTAATATTAAAGGATATTCCTCAACCTAAAAAGACACTAATTAATAATAAGAAAACACCTGAAAGTAATAATCTTAGTGGAAAAGGTAAATATATACTAGGGGTCTGGGTCAATCACTTAAAGCAAGTACAGAGGTCAAAAGCCAAAATTAGTAAAATTAAAATGATAATTATGGAATGTATAAAATAAGTGCAAAATGTTTCAAAAATATAAAATGTGGAGAGGGGCAAGAGTTGAAATGTAAACTTTTAGAATGTACTCAAATTTAAGTTGCTATCAATGTAAAAGAAACTGTTACAAAATAAGATGCTTGTGCGAACCTCACTGTAATCCCAAAGAAAAAATCTGGAGTAAATACACAAAAGAAAATGACAAATAAATAGAAACATGACACTAAAGAAAGCTAAGAAACCACGAGGGAAGAGAGAAGATGAAGAAAGGAACAGAGAGGGATTTCTGAAACAGAAAACAGTTAACAAAATGACAATAAGTAGACAATTATCAGTAATCACTTTAAATGTTAATGGGCTAAATTCACCAATCAAAAAACAGAGTCACTGAATAGATTAAAAAAAGACCCATCTATATGCTGCCTGCAAGAGACTCACTTCAGAAGTTAAGACATATACAATTGAATGTGAAGGGATGGAAAAAGTGTTCAATGGAAATGGAAAGAAAGCTGGTGTAGCTATACTCATACCAGACAAAATAGACCTTAAAACAAAGACTGTAATAAAAGAAAAAGGAGGGCAGTACATAATGATAAAGGGGTCAAACCAGCCAGAAAATACATTTATAACCAAATATATGAACCCAACATAGAAGCACCAAAATATATCAAACAAATATTAACAGACCTAAAAGGAGAAATTGACAGTAATACAATAATACTAGGGGATTTTAACACCCCACTCAGCAATGAGTAGATCATCCAGACTGAAAATCAGTAAGGAAATATTGGCCTTAAATGATGTTAGACCACATGAACTTAGAGAGATATAGAACATTCTTTCCAAAAGCAGAATATATATTCTTCTCAAGGGCACGTGGAACATTCACCAGGATAGACCACATGCTGGGTCACAAAACAAGTCTTAATAAATTCAGGAAGACTGAAATCATATCAAGCATCTTCTCTGATAACACTATAAAACTAGAAATCAATTATATAAGAAGAAAACTGGGAAAACCTAAAAACAGGGAGACAAAACAACATAATACTGAACAACTAATGGGTCACTGAAGTAAGAAATAAAAGATACCTTGAGAAAAAGGAAAACAGAAGTATGACATACCAAAATCTATGGGATGCAGCAAAAGTGGTACTAAGAGAGAAGTTCATAGCAATAAAGACATACCTCAAAAAAAAATCTCAGTCTAACTTGACACTTAAAGGAACTAGGATAAGAAAAACAATAAAAGCCCCAAATTTCCTTCTACAGAAGGAAATAATAAAAAACAGACAAAATATGTGAAATAGAGACTTAAAAGACAACAGAAAATATCAATGAAACTAAGGCTGATTCCTTGAAAAAATTAACAAAATTTACAAACCCTTAGCTAGACTAACCAAGAAAAAAAGAGAGAAGACTCAAAAAAATAAAGTAAAAAACGAAAGAGAAGTTACAACTGATATCACAGAAATACAAAGGATCACTAGAATGCTATGACAATTATACACCAACAAATTGGACAACCTAGAAGAAATGGATATATTTCTAGAAACATAGAGTCTTCCAAGGCTGGGTCAGGAAGAAATAGAAAACCTGAATAGACTGATTACTAGCAAGGAGTTAAATCAATAATTAAAAACCTCCCAAAAAACAAAAGCCCAAAATTAGGTCTACACTGGTGAAATCTTCCAGACATTCAGAAAAGATTTAATACCTATTGTTCTCTAACTCTTCCAAAAACAGGAAGAGGAGGGACTGGTTCCAAACACATGTTACAAGGCCCACATTACCCTGACACCAAAAACAGGCAAGGACACAACTAAAGAAAATTACAGGCCAGTATGCCTGATTATCATAGATTCAAAAATACTCAATAAAATATTACCAAACCAAATTAAACAATATATTACAAGGAGCATACATCACAATCAAATGGGATTTATTCCAGCGGTACAAGGGAAGTACAACATCCACATTAACAAAAAGAAGGATAAAATTAATGATCAGTACAAGATGCAAAAAAAGCATGTGATAAAATTCAACATTTGTTTATGATAAAAACTCTCAAAAAAGTAGGTACAGAGGAAATGCACCTCAACATAATAAAAGCCTCATATGACAAATCCACAGCTATCATCATATTCAGTGCATTTCCTCTAAGATCAGGAACAAAACAAGGTTGCTTGTTCTCACTACTTTTATTGAACAAAGTATTAGAAGTCCAAGGCAAGGCAATTAAACAAGAAAAAGAAAAGTGCCCAATCAAAAAGAAGTAGAACTGTCATTATTTTCAGATGACATGATAATATACACAGAAAACCCTAAAAATACCACAAAAAGTTGTTAGAATAAATGAATTCAGCAAAGTCATAGCATACACAATTAATACAAAGAAATCTATGGTATTTCTATACACTAATAATGAACCATCAGAAAGATTAAGAAAACAATCCCATTTACAAGTGCATCAAAAAGAATAAAATACCTGGGAATAAATTTAACCAAGGAGGTGATAACTGTAAAATACTGATGAAAGAAGCTGAAAAAGACAAATAAATGGAAAGTGCTCATGGAGTGGAAGAATATTGTAATAAAAGAAAAAGAAGGGCAGTACATAATGATAAAGGGTCAATCCAGCAAGAAGATACTTTTATAACCAAATATATGGTTACTACTAAAGCAATCTTCATATTCAATACAATCCCTAGCTAAATTCCAGTGGCATATTTCCCAGAACTAGAATAACTCTAAAATTTGTATGGAACCACAAATGATCCAAGATAGCCTAAGCAATGTTGAGAGAAAAGAATAAAGCTGGCAGTATCATGCTCCCTGATCTCAAACTGTACTACAAAGCTATAGTAATCAAAACAGTATGGTACCAGCACATTAAACAGATTAATGGAAAAGAGTTGAGAGCCCAGAAATAAAACCACACATATGTGGCTAATTAATTTATGGCAAAGGTGCCAAGACCATGCAGTGGAAAAAGGAGAGTCTCTTCAATAAATGGTGTTGGGAAAACTGGTCAACCACATGCAAAAGAATGAAGCCAGGCCACTATGATATACCATACATAAAAATAAACTCAAAATGGATTAAAGACTTGAATGTAACACCTAAAACTGTAAAATTCCTTATAGGAAACATAGGCAGAAAAGCTTCCTGACACTAGTCTTAGCAATATGTTTGTGGATCTAACTTCAAAGACAAGGGAAATAAAAGCAAAAATAAACAAATGGGACTACATCAAACTATAGAGTTCCTGTACAACAAAAGGAAACCACCATGAAAAAAAAAGAGGCAACCTACTAAATAGGAAAAGATATACACAAATCATATATCCAGTAATGGGTTAATATCTAAAATATATAAGGAACTCACACAGCTCGACAACAAAAAAGCAACTTGATTAAAAAATGGCAGAGGATGTGAATAGACAGTTTTCCAAAGACATACAGTTGGCAAAAAGGCACATGAAAAGAAATTCAACATCACTAATTATTAAGGAAATGCAAATCAAACCACAATGATATCACTTCACACCTGTTAGAATGACTATTATCAAAAGAGAAGAAATAGGAAGTGTTAAAAGGATGTGGAGAAAAGGGAACCTTCTCACACTGTTGGTGGGATTTTAAAGTTGTGCAGCCACTGTGGAAAACAGTATAGAGATATATCAAAAAGTTAAGAATGAAACTACCATATGATACAGCTATTCCACTATTTGGTATTAATCCAAAGAATATGAAAATTCTAATTCAAAAAAATATGCACCCCCAAGTTCATTGGAGCATATATAGAGATATGGAAACAACCTAAATGTCCACTGATGGATAAATGGATAAATAAAATGTCATGTGGGGGGGTATACAGACAATGGAATACTACTCAGCCATAAAAAGGGATGAAATCTTGCCATTTGCGACAATATGTATTTACCTTAAGGGTATTATACTAAACTAAATAAATCTGAAAGAGAAAGAAAAATAAATACTGCATGATTTCACTAATATGTAGAACAACTGAAGAAAAAAAGAACAGTGGACAACTCCAAGTCAATATGGAGTAAGCTTATGTGGCAGTTAGTGGAGATCAGGTAAGCATGTTTATGATGCCCACATGACCCAAATTCTCAATTGGTTTATCACAGAGCTTGACATAACTTAACAATGATTGTTTTGGTAGTGGTTTTGATTACTATTTTATTTGAAATATTTTTCATCCTTAGTTATATATATTTTTAAATGTGTACCCACAGTGGACCATTAATTACATAAAGCATAAGAATCAGTGGTGTTGAAATAAAGTGCTAAGGAGCATAAAATCCTTATTATAATAAAGATACATATGTAAATTTGCTTTGAGATTTTTCCCTATCAGACTCAAACGTTGCAATGATACAATCAAAACTCTCATTCAGTTCAAGATACCTTGATTTCAAAAACTGTTAAAAAGAGAAAATGATGACTGAACACTATTTTGATTTTCATTTACTGGGACTTATAATAATTCACACATGTAATTTATTATGTGTAAAGAACTTCCTGCAAAAAATAACAGCCTCAATTCCAAGTTTGAATGTATGAGAACTTGGGAACACTTAAGATATCTGTGCCTTACATTTCAAAGATGTGCATAATACTACTATCTACTTCATAGGGCTGTTGTAAGGGTTAAATGAGTTGTCACATGTAAAGTACTTGGAAAAGTGCTTGGGAATAAGTTATGTATTAATGTTACCTATATATTAGTGTTAGTTGTCACTCTTATTATCTCATTGTTTTGGTATATGAAAGGAAAATTTTAAAAAGTAAGCCAGTTAGATTTGTAATAGGAATATATAAAAATTCCATTTATCATTTAAAAAAATAAGTTCACATGTTCTTCTTCTTACATAATACATTTAAGTAAATTAGAGAATATGCATGGTTTGTTAAATGGAAACATTGAAATTTGTCTTTGTGTATTTAATATTATTAATTGTTTTAAAACATACAAATCTTTAATTGTAGATTAAAATAGAACACTTTAATTTAAAATCATTTTTCTATCATATATCATACAAATAATGACAAAATTATATTTTTAATCCCTAAGCAGGTCCAAAAAATTATATATTAATAATTCACCATTTAGCAAATATGGGGTACCTATAATGCTAGGCATTATAAGTGTGGGAGAGATGGCTATGCAAGTATATTGAAAGTTCCTTTTATAGAGCTATATTCAAGTATGGATGAAGAATACATGATGGTTAAGTGTGAGGATGAAAAATAAGGCAGGCTAAGGGGGTAAACTAGAGAATGACATATAGGATGGTCAGGGAAACATTCCATGTTGAGGTGACATTTGAGTAGAGATATGAATAAAGTGAGGAGATTGAGCATGTGACTATCTGGGGGTATAATGTTCTAAGCAGAGGGAATGATTAGTACAAAGGATCAAAGGAAGGAACACAGTTCATGTATTAAGGAACAGGAAGGTGGCTACAATGATTTTAGACCAAAAAGGTTAGGAAATACTCTATTTGAGTTACCTAACAAATATGAATGTTTAATTCAAAAGAACAGGATAATGGAGACTTTGATATCCAGAACAGGCACTGTTTCTTATATGCTCCTTCATGGAATGCCTCTGTCCCCTACTAGCTATAATTTTCTCAGAGGTAGAAATCATGTCTCACTAATTCTCCTTAGTACTTGTCAGATACCAAACACTTCACATATATTCGATTGATTGAATCATATAAATAGCATATATGATTGTTTCCTCTGGCTTTTCAACTTCTACAGAATAGCTGATACTACGTTCAAAGATCATGAACTAGAATTTTGCACATGGACATCAACATTAGTACCTTAGGGTCACTGATATAGATGAATAGGATGATTTGGATCACACAAAAAAATAAGAGTCCACAATCTAGGGTCACGATAACAGGGCATTTGTGACACACAACATAAATATGATATTTGTACTATTGTGACTATCTTGAAAGAAAGCTATTTTTTGTCTAATTTGCACATGTTATCGGATAATAAGATTAATCTACAGATGTGTTATGAGTTTAAAGAAATGGAAATTCAGGTGAGCCTACAGAAATGAAGTTATCTTTTTATTCCATTGATGGGGAGGAGTGTTTAACTTTTGGAACCAGTGAGATTTGCCTGAAATTTAGAATGTGTTTCAGATCATAAGAAGGTATATCCCCTAATAGAAATATTTAAATGGACATTTTGTAAATGTCAGATTCATGTCAGTTTGGTTAGCAATAGTTAATTCCCCAGAACCTCGTCACCTCTGGAAAAAATTATAAACTTAAGTCTCTACAACTACAAAGCTCCAGACAACTGTTTGAAGGAGACAACAATGAGGTTTTTAAACTTCTGTATAATGCATTAACAGAAATGGAAGCTGGAAAGGGGGAACAGATAAGTGAGACAAAGTGAAGGAGGAAGAAAAAGACAAAGAGAGGGCCAACAATATGATGAAAGGTCAGTATGTAAACTGACCCAAATGGCCAAGGGACTTTTTTTTAAATATGGAAATATTCTATTTGAAATGACATATTTAGTGTAGTGTAACTCCTCTCCATAATAGTCCTGAATCCTTATACATCCACAACACAGAGTCAGACCACGTCAGTGTCATTTGGGGAGACACAGAATGGAGACTGAGAACTAAGCATAAATTGGAAACCAGAGTCAGAGTTGACTGGTAGAAATATAAGCCTCCAGGAATTTACATAAATCTTGGCAAGAGTATTATCTTTCCAAAACATGAGCAAAGGAGATTTCAGTTTATCTTATCCAGGCTTAATGTGCAGAGTGATTCCAGCTGGAATGTGGATTACAAATATCCAAAAGAGCAGATTTAAGTGCAACAAATATTTATTGAAGGGAAGTCCCTGTGCTGGGACCTTCAAGTTACAAAAATGACCCTATGCTGAGGGAACGTAAAATGCTGTGGTTGTATATATTATTTTTCTTTCCAGTATGGCAGTATGGGATGATGTGATTTGGGAGAGATGGCACTGAGAGGCTGCATGAGGCCTTAAGAAGAAAATGTGCATGAAATCTGAGAGGCAAAATCAGTGGCAGCCAGCGTAGGTGTGAAAACCAAACTTCATTTTAATATAAATTATCCAAGTATAAATGTCTCAGTTACTTAGCACCTTAATCCTAGTATTTACCACTTAGTTTTAAATACAAGTTACAATGAACCTTCCCTTATGTTTGCCTAATAATCTAGCCTCTCTACACAGAACAGGGTATGATTGCATATATTTTAAAAGAACTACAGGAAATTCAATTATCTGGAATAGTAAATAAACAGAGTGTTGTGGCTTATCAAATAAACCAAAGAAAATAAATTACTAGATTTAGGAACATTTAGCACATGAGGCAAGATATTCCCATGTAAGATTCAAAATGCAAGTTCATCTGTTTTAATGACCCAAGTCTTTAAAGTGCCAGAAAATGTTTTTTCAAAAAGAACAAATCCCTGACAGCATTGGAAAACAGGAGAAGGGGTTGTAAGGTACTAGAAACAGAACTTTCCATAAAATTAAGAGCATATGGCATGATATAATATTTACTGAAAAATAGCAGAACAATAACATCAACAGCTTAAAACATGATCAGGAAACAGCATTTTGAAGGCATAACAAACTCAAAATTTAGTAAGAATACTATTGGATTAAAGATTGCGGCGTGAGAGGTGAGACAGAGGCTTCCTCCTAAAACCACAGATAATATGAAAACATAACTAATATAACTACTCTTGAAAGAGCAACAGGAAAGAGGACTGAAACAAACAGCATACACCTGGAGACAAGAGCAGACCTCATGGAAAAGGGTAACATACTAAAGCTGTGGTCCTGTGGGATCCAAGCTCTTTCCCCACCCCAGCTCACCGGCAGGAGGAAGAGGAACGGAACAGGGGGGATTTGGAGATCTGGGACTGCTGAATACCTAACTCTGGAGATCTGCTCTGGGAGCATAAACCTACATTTCATGGTGCTTGCATGATACTCTTATAATTAGGGGGTTGGAAAGATAAGACAGGCAGAATTCCTTGAGACACTAAGATTCCAGCTGCTTGTGGAAAGCAGGGATCCATATCCAGCTGCTCTGGGACAAAAGAAAGGCGGGCAGTCTGCGAGACTTCCTAACAAAGAAGCGCTTAGCAAGAGGGCTGCTAAAGGGGCAAGGATTGCACAGAGCTTACTGCTCAGGAGAAAGGACAGGTAGACAAAATTGTCCAGATGCACTCTGCCCAGGAGATTGGGAGCTTTAACGATCTTCAGGTGCTCCAGCTCCCTGGCTGCCTACACAGCTCCAAGAACCCCTTCTGTGACAGGCAGACTAGTATACCTTTCTCCTGGCCAAACCCACTGGGCTTGCAAACCAGGAAACCCTACCCTGGTCTTAGGCCAGCCAGAGGGAAGATCTGTTTACAGCAACTAAAAACGCAAAGCACAGAGGCTTATACCTGTGTGCTCAGCTCACTGGTTCAGGCAATGTAGACAGGCATAGCAGGCAGGAAGTAGGAAACAGCTCTTTCCTCCCCCAAGGCACCAATACCACTCCCCTGCAATCCCCGACATTGCTTCAGGGGCTGAGCAACTCCAGAGAGTTAAGCTTCTGGGCACTAGAGGGCACCATGCACAGCTATGAAACACCAAAGGAACCTGGACCAGAGTAAAATTATTAATACAACTCCTGAGAAATACTTAAATGATACTGACCTCAGGACCTTCCCTGAAAGGGAGTTCAACATAAAAATCATTAACATGCTCATGGAGGTATGGAAAGATATTCAAGAACTCAGGAATGAATTACAGTTGGAGATCCAATCATTGAAGAGCACAATGGATGGTATTAAAAGCAGATTGTATTCGGTGGAGTAGATGATAAGTTAAATAGAAACTAGAGAACAGGAATACAAAGAAGCTGAGGCACAGAGAGAAAAAAGGATCTCTAAGAATGAAAGAATATTGAGAGAACTGTGTAAACAATCCAAACGGAATAATATTCACATTATAGGGGTACCAGAAGAAGAAGAGAGAGAAAAAGGGATAGAAAGTGTCTTTGAGGAGGCGATTGCTGAAAAGTTACGGAGTATGGGGAAGGAGATAGTCTCTCAGGCCATGGAGGTGTGCAGATCTCCCAACACAAGGGATCCAAGAAGACAACACCAAGACATATAGTAATTAAAATGGCAAAGATCAAGGATAAGGACAGACTATTAAAAGCAGCCAGAGAGAGAAATAAGATCACATAAAAAGGAAAGCCCATCAGGCTATCTTCAGACTTCTCAGAAGAAACCTTACAGGCCAAAAGGGAGTGGCATGATATATTTAATGCAATGAAGCAGAAGGACCTTGAACCAAGATTACTTTATCTGGCAAGATTACCATTTAAATTTGAAGGAGGGATTAATCAATTCCCAAATAAGCAAAAGCTGAGAGAATTTACCTCCCACAAACCATCTCTACAGTGTATTTTGGAGGGGCTGCTATAGATGGAAGTGTTCCGATGGTTTAATAGCTGCCACCAGAATTAACAAAACCACAGTGAAGAATGTAGAACAGCTAATTACTAAGAAAATGCAAAATTAAATTAACTATCCCCAAAGTCAATCAAAGGATAGACAAACAGTACAAAATATGATACCTAATATACAAAGAATGGAGGAGGAAGAAAAAGGAGGAGGAAAAAGAAACAAAAAAAGAACCTTTAGATTGTGTTTGTAATAGCATATTGAGTTAAGTTAGACTCTTAGATAGTAAGGAAATTAACCTTGAACCTTTGATAACCACGAATCTGAAGCCTGCAATGCCAATAAGTACATACCTATCCGTAATCACCCTAAATGTAAATGGAATGAATGCACAAGTCAAAAGTCATAGAGTCACTAAATGGATAAAAAAACAAGACCCATCTATATGCTGCCTTCTAGAGACTCACTTTAAACCCAAAGACATACACAGACTAAAAGTGAAGGGAGGGAGAAAGATATTTCATGCAACTAATTGGGAGAAAAAAGCAGGAGTTGCAGTACTTATATAAGACAAAATGGACTTCCAAACAAACAAAGTCACAAGAGACAAAGAAGGACATTAGATAGTGATAAAAGGGTCAATCCAACAAGAAGATATAAATATCTATGTGCCCAACACAGGAGCTCCTACATATGTGAAACAAATACTAACAGAATTAAAGGGGGAAATGGAATGCAATGCATTCATTCAAGGAGACTTCAACACACCACTCACTCTGAAGGACAGATAAACCAGACAAAAAATAAGTGAGGAGACAGTGGCACTGAACAACACATTAGAACAGATGGACCTTACAGACATCTACAGAACTCTACACCCAAAAGCCGCAGAATACACATTCTTCTCAAGTGCACATGGAACATTTACAAGAATAGATCATATACTAGGCCACAAAAAGAGCCTCAGTAAATTTAAAAAGATTGAAATTGTGCCAACCAGAATCTCAGACCACAAAGAAATGAAACTAGAAATGAATTATACTAAGAAAATGAAAAATCGACAAAAACATGGAGGCTTAATAACATGCTCCTAAATAATCAATGGATCAATAACCAAATAAAAACAGAGATCAAGCAATATATGGAGACAAATGATAACAATAATTGAACACCGCAAAATCTGTGGGACACAGTGAAGGCCGAGCTATGACGAAAGTATATTGCAATACAGGCCTACCTCTGGAAAGAAGAACATTCCCATATGAGCACTCTAAACTCACAATTAATGAAACTTGAAAAAGAAGAACAAATGAGACCTAAAGTCAGTAGAAGGAGGGACATAATAAAGATTAGAGCATAAATAAATAAAATCGAGAAGAATAAAACAATAGAATCAACAAAAGTAAGAGCTGGTTCTTCGAGAAAATAAACAAATAGATAAACTCCTAGTCTGACTTATCAGGAAAAAAAGAGAGTCTACTCACATAAACAGAATCAGAAATGAGAAAAGAAAAATCACTATGGACAGCACAGAAATAATATGAACTATTAGAGAATACTATGAAAAATTTATGCTAACAAACTGGATAACCTAGAAGAAATGGACTACTTTCCAGAAAAATACAACCTTCCAAGGCTGTCCCAGCAAGAAACAGAAAATCTCAACAGACCAATTACCAGCAATGAAATTGAACTGATAACCAAAAACCTACCTAAGAACAAAATGCCTGTACCAGACAGCTTCACCGCTGAATTTTATCAAACATTTAGTGAAGACCTAATACCATCCTCCTTAAAGTTTTTCCAAAGAGTAGAAGAAGAGGGAATACTTCCAAACTCATTCTATGAGGCCAGCATCACATTAATACCCAAACCAGGCAAAAACACAACAAATAAACAAAATTACAGATCAATATCCCTGATGATCATAGATGCAAAAACACTCAACAAAATATTAGCAAACCAAATTCAAAAACACATCAAAAGGATCATCCATCATGATCAAGTAGGATTTATTCCAGGGATGCAAGGATAGTTCAACATTCAAAATCCATCAACATCATCCACCACATCAACAAAAAGGACAAAAACCACATGATCATTTCCATAGATGCAGAAAAAATTTGACAAAATTCAACATCCATTCATGATAAAAACTCTCAACAAAATGGGTATAGAGGGCATGTACCTCAACATAATAAGGCCATATATGACGAACCCACAGCCAACATCATACTTAACAGCGAGAAGCTGAAAGCTTTTCCTTTAAGATCGGGAACAAGACAAGGATGCCCACTCTCCCCACTTCTATTCAACATAGTACTGGAGGTCCTAGGCATGGCAATCAGACTACACAAAGAAATAAAATGTTGGGAGCCGCTCCCCGCCATCACAAGATGGCGCCCATTTCCGGCTGCTGGTTTGGTAAACACCCGCGCTGCGCATGCACGAGGCGTAGCGCTGGCACCGTCATCTGGCCTGATCCTAGGACGCCCTATAGAGAAGGGCCACGCCACAAGCGGAGCGTAGGACCTATATAAGGGGTCGCCTCCCTCACTTCGGGGTCCTCCTCCCTACCTTACAGTCAGCTTGTGATCTCGCTCTCAAGATGCATTAAAGCTGTTGCTGCAGAAGAATCCTATTTGTCCTGTGCTTATTTCTGCTGGCGGAAAACTGTGCGGGACAACTGGTGCCGAAACCCGGGAAGAAGCCGTAACATCGCCAGCACCTGGAGGACCCCTCGTTGAGGTGGATTCAGAACTGCAGTGGTGAGTTCGGAGAGGTATGCCTGTGTCTGTGATTTTTGGTCTCTTGTTTGCCTGTGTAATCTGTATTATTAAAGTAGGTCAGAGAACCTTGAGGAACTGTCTGCAAGATGACAATTGCCAGGCAACGGTTAGGTCAGGACAAGTAGTGTTTGAGACCATACAGGACAGCATGTCAGAAACCGAGCGCAGTGACAGACTGGGCGCCCGAAAGAAAACAAAACCCCCTAAAAGAAAAGAGAAAAAGGACCCTCCGGCAAAGGAGGAGTGCTCTGTCAATAAAGATAAGATGACAAAGGACCCTACGGGAAGGGAGGATCCCCGTCCCGCTAGTGTTCCTAAAGGAAGTAATGAGAACAGGCTCTACCCCACGCTTGTTGATTCATCCTCAGATAGTGAGGGCCTTGAGGGCCTTTCCGATTTTGAGGCACTGGACCTAGAAGATGAAGCAGACTTAGAGAGAGAGGCCGCCCAATATGAGGCGGATAGATATCATCCTGATGAGCCCTATAGGCTCGTCGCCTCGACTAGTGGCTTGGCGCCCTCTGCGCCACCGCCTCCTTATGCGCCGATCGCCGGCAAGATCGGCTCCCTTTTCCGAATTCCGGAGAAGGTGAGAAGACAGCTGTCGGCCGCCTTCCCCGTTTTTGAGGCAGAAGGAGGTGGCCGGGTTCACGCACCTGTTGATTTTAACCAATTAAAAGAGCTTGCTGAGTCCGTTCGCAAGTATGGCCCTAATGCTAATTTCACCTTGGTCCAGTTGGACCGTCTGGCGGTTCACGCCCTTACTCCGGCTGACTGGCAAACGGTAGCTCAAGCTGCTCTCCCGAGTATGGGCCAATACATGGAATGGAAAGCCTTGTGGCACGAAGCGGCACAAAATCAGGCCAGGATTAATGCAGCTGCCTTGACCCCAGAACAAAGAGAGTGGACCGCTGACCTCCTTACGGGGCAGGGCGCCCACGCAGCCAATCAAAGCAATTACCACTGGGGAACCTACCCTCAAATTGCAGCTGCCGCTATCAAAGCCTGGAAGGCTCTGTCTAAAAAAGGAGAGGCTAATACACAGCTCTCAAAAATTATCCAAAGTCCTCAGGAATCCTTCTCAGACTTCGTGGCGCGTATGACAGAAGCGGCCACTAGGATTTTTGGTGACATTGCCTCAGTAGAGCCTTTCATACAACAGCTAATTTTTGAACAAGCCACCCAGGAATGCCGCAATGCCATTGCGCCACGTAAGAATAAAGGGCTGCAAGATTGGCTGAGAGTATGTCGTGAGCTGGGTGGTCCCCTCACTAATGCAGGGCTGGCGGCGGCAATCCTGCAATCTCAGAGGCAGCAGCCCCGAGAGACTAGGCTTTGCTTTAAATGCGGAAAACCTGGGCACTTAAAAAGACAATGCCCGGCAACTGAACAAAGTCGCCAGCCAGCCACCCTCTGTTCTCGCTGTGGTAAGGGTTATCATAAAGCCGCCTTCTGTAGATCAGTCAGAGATATTAAAGGTATGCTGCTCCCCCCGCTCATTGCTCAAGACTCAAAAAACGCCCAGAAGGGCCCACGGACCCAGGGCCCGCAGAAATATGGGACCAATTGGATAAGTCAAGGGGAGGGGCAAGAACAGCAGGAGGCAGATCGACCATCTCCCAACACATGGACCTCCGCGCCTCCACCAACTTCTTATTGATCCCCCATATGGGTATCCAACCTATTCCGGTAGACCCGGTAGAGTTGCCTTCTAGCGCAGTTGGCCTTCTGTTGGGAAGAGCCTCTTTGGCCTTACGTGGCCTTCTTGTTCTTCCGGGAATTGTTGACACAGACCACTCCCCTGCCTTGCAGGTATTAGCATCCAGCCCGCAGGGCGTTTTTTCCATCTCAAAGGGGGACCGTATCGCTCAGCTATTACTCCTCCCTGGAACTTCCCCTAAGCAAGATGAAGGCTCTAAGCCAATGGGTTCCTCAGGGCCAGACTCTGCCTATTTAATGTTATCTTTAGCTGAACGCCCTAAATTAACCTTACAAGTACAAGGCAAGTCTTTTGAGGGAATCTTAGACACTGGGGCTGATAAAAGCATCATCTCAACTCATTGGTGGCCTCATATATGGCCCGTCACGCAGTCGGCCCATTCCTTACAAGGTTTAGGGTATCAGGCTAGCCCTAATGTTAGTTCAGCAACCCTCCGTTGGGAAGGTCCAGAAGGTAAACGAGGAATGTTTACACCCTACGTCCTTCCGCTCCCTGTGAATCTTTGGGGAAGAGATGTTCTTCAAGCCATGGGATTTGCCCTCTCCACAGAGGCACAATGTGGCGTCTATTCGCCACAAGCTCACAACATAATGGTTAAAATGGGACATAAACCGGGTCAAGGACTAGGAAAATTTCAACCGGGTCGAGTGGAGCCCCTCTCCCCCCGAGGACAGCAAGATAGGAAGGGTGTGGGTTTTTCCTAGTGGCCGCTGAGGGCTTTATGCCCATACCTTGGAGTACGGGGGATCCAGTTTGGGTCCCTCAGTGGCCTCTGCCCCTGGAAAAACTCAATGCATTACAGGACTTAGTGAAGGAACAGATATGCTTGGGTCATTTAGAACCCTCAACCTCGCCATGGAACACCCCTATTTTTGTTATTAAAAAGAGGTCTAGAAAATGGCGTCTCTTACACGATCTTAGAGCAGTAAATGCTCAAATGCAGCTTTTAGGCTCCATACAGCGTGGCCTCCCTGTTTTATCGGCATTGCCACGTGGCTGGCCCCTGTTGATTGTTGATATCAAAGATTGCTTCTTTTCAATCCCTCTGTGTCCCCATGACCGCCCTCGGTTTGCTTTTACAATTCCCTCACTGAATCATGCCGGTCCGGACCGCCGATATCAATGGCGGGTCCTGCCCCAAGGAATGTCTAACAGTCCTACCATCTGTCAGTTGTTTGTGCAATTGGCCCTAGAGCCGTTATATGCTAGTTTTCCCGATGTCACCATCCTTCACTATATGGATGATATTTTGCTTACTGCAAAAGATGCTGAGATCCTCCAACGTGCTTATCCGTCTTTGGTTTCCATCCTTCAATCTAAAGGATTGCACTTATCTGTAGAGAAGGTTCAGTTCTCATATCTTGGAGAATTTTTGGGGACTGTGATCTATCCTGATTGTATTCGCCCTCAAAAGCTGACCATTAGGCTTGATTCCTTAAAAACTCTTAATGATTTTCAAAAATTACTAGGAGATATAAATTGGATTCGCCCCTTTTTGAAGATTCCCACCTCAACCCTGAAGCCCCTGTTTACATTATTAGAGGGAAGTCCAGATTTAGCATCCCCTCGTGTTCTTACTCCCGCCGCTAGGACGGCGTTAGCCCAAGTGGAGGCCGCACTTCAGAATGCACAGCTCAAGCGCATTGATCCCCTTACAGTCTTTTCTTTGTGTATTCTTAAGACCGTGGGGTTACCTACTGCTGTCCTCTGGCAAGATGGCCCCCTGTTATGGATACATCTTAATGCTACCCCAGCCAAGATCATTGAATGGTATCCCAGAGCAGTAGCACTGCTAGCAGTACAAGGTATAAAACAGGCTATTTCCTGCTTTGGCCGTGAGCCATTCTCACTATTGGTTCCTTATACAGCTCATCAAGTTCAGGTCCTTTCTGCCTCATCTGATGATTGGGCAATTTTAGTTTCAACCTTTTTAGGCAAGATAGATAATCATTATCCTAAACATCCCATTTTAACTTTTGCCATGCAACACCCTTTGATATTCCCTTTAGTTACTTTCCCTGTGCCCATCCCGGGGGCCCTTACTGTATTTACCGATGGGTCTTCAACAGGCAGAGGAGCTTATGTAGTAAATGGCAAAGTAACTACCCATCATTTTGATACTTCTTCCCCCCAGGTAGTTGAATGTTGTATCGTTCTTGAAGTATTAAAAAGCTTTCCCCAGCCTCTTAATGTAGTCTCTGACTCTGTTTATGTTGTTAATGCAGTCAAAATTTTAGAGGTGGCTGGCATTATAAAGTCCTCCAGCCCTCTCGCCAAAATCTTTCAAAATATCCAGGACGCCTTAATAGCCCGAGCCGCTCCTGTGTTTATTACTCATGTGCACGCACATTCGGGTCTACCTGGCCTGATCTCCCAAGGCAATGATCTCGCGGACAGTGCCACTCGCCTTGCGGCAGCAGCTCTGAGTTCCCCTCTTGAAGCAGCACAAAGTTTCCATAGATCGTTTCACGTGACTGCAGAGACGCTGCGCCACAAGTTTAAAATCTCAAGAAAAGAAGCTAGAGAAGTTGTAAAGAGCTGTCACAATTGCTGTGAGTTCCTACCCTCACCTCATGTAGGGATAAATCCCAGAGGATTGCGTCCTTTATATCTATGGCAGATGGATGTGACACATATACCCTCTCTAGGTCGCTTGCAATATGTACATGTATCTATAGATACTTATTCTGGAGTCTTGTTCGCCTCTCCCTTGTCCGGGGAGAAGGCCGCCCACGTTATTCAACATTGCTTGGAGGCCTGGAGCGCTTGGGGATGCCCCAGAGCCCTTAAAACTGATAATGGCCCTGCCTATACATCCTCTAAGTTTGCGCAATTTTGTGCTAAGATGGGTGTCTCCCACTCTACCGGAGTGCCATATAATCCTCAAGGCCAAGGCATTGTGGAGCGTGCCCACCGCTCTATTAAGGCTTATCTACAAAAACAAAAGGAGGGCCTTCAGTCTGTGCTGCCCACGAACCCTCGTGGAGCAGTTGCTATGGCCATTTTCACCTTGAATTATCTTAATGTGGACCCCCAAGGCCTAGCGGCAGCAGATCGCCATTGCCGTGACCCACAGCCCATAAATGATTTTGTGAAATGGAAAGATGTTCTTACTAATGAATGGAAAGGACCGGATCTAGTGATTATTAGATCCAGGGGCGCTGTTTGTGTTTTTCCTCAGGAGGAGAATTCCCCTTTTTGGATCCCTGCTAGATTGACCAGAACAGTTCCTGCCGAAGAAGAACCTATCGCCCAAGAAGAACCTGATGAGCAGAATGGCGATCCATCAACACCTGAGGCGCCCGTCGAGAGCCCACCTGCAGAGAGCACTCCCTCTACTTCTGATATGCTGGACCCATAGTGTTTGGAGTGGGCAGCGCTGGGCCATTATGAATACCTTTCCTATCCCTATGCCAGTCATGCATGATGCACAAGTCTTTCCCCGATTTTTTTCTACCAATCGTTCATTGGGATTGGCTTTTTTACCCGAAGATGTTCAGATTTCGCCTGTTTTAACCAATAATTTTTTTACCCTGCAAGGCAGTCTTTGTTTTCTACTTATATCACATCAAAATAAGTCAGGCGACTGCATTCGGTTATATAACCAATCTGCAGCCTGGCAGAAAGCTCCTTATTTTCATAACTCCAAAATTGCATCTAACGCTACAGTCTTGGTTGGATGGTGGCCCGCGGCCATTGTTGGGGATGTGGGTCCTCCTCAACCAAAGTTGTCCCCCTTTTGTACTGGCTCTGATCCAGACACGCTGATGCTGCTCTGGACAGGATGTCAGTCTAGGGACGCTAAGAAAGTCCAAGATTGTTTTTCCTTTTCCCCTGCTATTTCTACTGTTTATAGTGCCACTTTTTCTGGTTATAATTTTACCAATCAACCCATTGATGGAATTTCTGCCAGCCCTTTTTGATCAATGGCTGTTATGTGGGACAAGTGGTAGTTGCACAGATTTGTCCCCGATGGTCATGATTGGGGGAGGGCGTGTAGAGAAGGGACATTTAACATATGATTTTACTGGTACCATGAGAAAGTCTTCTGGTGGTTTTTTCTGGACCACCTCAGATATTTCTTACAAGTCATTCAGGGGGAAGGTCTTGTCCTTTCGTCCTGTTTCTGTCTGTGTTTGGTCCCCTTTCATCTGGCTTGTTAGTAATGATTCTTTTATATGGACCTCAGTGCTCAGTTGCTCCCCTCATACCTGCTTTTATACTCTTTGCTGGGATGCCTCAGCTTATCCTTTTGCTATGGTGACTCGATTGCCTAGGTTTGTTCCAGTGCCTGTAGAAGCAGCGAATATCTTGAGCCATTTTAGAGTCAGGAGAGACTTTGGTATCTAAATATTTGCTACAGAATTGGACAGCAGAATTTGAAGAGACCTTGAGGAAACTCCGGGTTGCCATTATTGAAGTGAATTCTACTCGTCTAGATCTTTCCCTTACGGAAGGAATGTCCTCCTGGATTTCTTCAGTTGTTTCTTACTTTAAGGAATGGGTGGGGGTAGGCCTTTTCGGTGCCCTTATGTGCTTTGGTGTGGTCCTACTCTTGTGGGCTGTCTGCAAACTCAGGTCACAGCGCCAGCAAGACAAGGTCGTCATTGCGCAGGCACTGGCAGCGCTAGATCAAGGAGGTTCAGCAGCAGTTTGGATAGCCATGATGGAGGACAATCGCCCCAGAACGCAGGCTCCTCTTTTTCCTTTCTAGCTGTATTCCCAGCCTTTGCACACAGAGGGGCCTTTAAGCCCCATTGCACCTGGTTAAGGTGGGAACTGTCCTGACTAGGGAGCAATTGAAAAAACACATAGGGCTCAAGTTCCCATTGCACATGTGTCGTTGCCAATTGCTGCCCTCCCCCTATGGGTCGTGAGGGCTCAGGATCCCATTGCACCACGACTGGTGGGAGAGCTCAGGCCTGGCCCCTGGGAATCGGGGCATGCGATGGCGTGCCCCAGAATCCCCTGTGGATTTCAGCCTGACCCTTTTTCCTTGATCTTTCTCCTTTTGATGCCTGCTGTTCTTAGTTTAATTATAAGGGGCAGTTGTTGGGAGCCACTCCCCGCCATCACAAGATGGCGCCCATTTCCGGCTGCTGGTTTGGTAAACATCCGCGCTGCGCATGCGCGAGGCGTAGCGCTGGCACCGTCATCTGGCCTGATCCTAGGACGCCCTATAGAGAAGGGCCACGCCACAAGCGGAGCGTAGGACCTATATAAGGGTCGCCTCCCTCACTTCGGGGTCCTCCTCCCTACCTTACAGTCAGCTTGTGATCTCGCTCTCAAGATGCATTAAAGCTGTTGCTGCAGAAGAATCCTATTTGTCCTGTGCTTATTTCTGCTGGCGGAAAACTGCGCGGGACAACAAAAGGCTTGCACATTGGTAGGGAAGAAGTTAGACTGTCCCTCTTTGCAGATGACATGATATTGTACATCAAAAACCCTAAAGAATCTACTCCAAAACTACTAGATCTAATATCTTAATTCAGCAAAGTTGTGGGATACAAAATTTATGTGCAGAAATCTATGGCATTCCTATACACTAACAATGACCTAGCAGAGAGAGAAATCAGGAAAACAATTCCATTCAAAGTTGCATCAAAAAGAATAAAATACTTAGGAGTAAAACTAAACAAGGAAGTGAAAGACCTATACTCTGAAAACTACAAGACACTCATGAGAGAAATTAAAGAAGATATCAATAAATGGAAACACATCCCATGCTCATGGATAGGAAGAATTAATATTGTCAAATGGCCATCCTGCCTAAAGCAATCTACAGATTCAACGCAATTCCTATCAAAATACCACCAGCATTTTTCAATAACTAGAGAAAATCATTCTAAAATTCGTATGGAACCAAAATAGACCCCGAATATCCAAAGCAATCCTGAGAAGGAAGAATAAAGCTGGGGGGATTATGCTCCCCAAATTCAAGCTTTACTTCAAAGCCACAGTACTCAAGACAATTTGGCACTGGCACAAGAACAGACCCATACACCATTGGAATAGACTAGAGAGCCCTGATATAAACCCAACCATATATGGTCAATTAATATATGATAAAGGAGCCATGGACATACAATGGGGAAATAACAGCCTCTTCAATAGCTGGTGTTGTCAAAACTGGACAATTACATGCAAGAGAATGAAACTGGATTATTGTTTATCCCCATACACAAAAGTAAACTCGAAATGGATCAAGGACCTGAATGTAAGTCAAGAAACCATGAAACTCTTAGAAGACAACATAGGCAAAAATCTCCTGAATATAAGCATGAGTGACTTCTTCCTGAACCCATCTCCTCAAGCAAGGAAAACAAAAGCAAAAGTGAACTCATGGGACTACATCAAACTAAAAAGTTTCTGTACGGCAAAGGACACCATCAACAGAACAAAAAGGCATCCTACAGTATGGGAGAATGTATTTGTAAATGACATATCCAACAAGGGGTTAACATCCAAAATATATAAAGAACTTACATGCCTCTACACCCAGAAAGCAAATAACCCAATTAAAAAATGGGCAGAGGATATGAAGAGACAGTTCTCCAAAGAAGAAATTCAGATGGCCAACAGACACATGGGAAGATGCTCCACATCACTAATCATCAGGGAAATGCAAATTTAAACCACAATGAGATATCACCTCACACCAGTAAGGATGGCCACCATCCAAAAGACTAAGAACAACAAATGCTGGTGAGGATGCGGAGAAAGGGGAACCCTCCTACACCGCTGGTGGAAATGTAAGCTAGTTCAACCATTGTGGAAAGCAATATGGAGGTTCTTCAAAAATCTAAAAATACAAACACATTTGACCTGGGAATCTCACTCCTTGGAATTTACCCAAAGAATACAACTTCTCACATTCAAAAAGAGATATGCACCCCTATGTTTATTGCAGCACTTTTTACAATAGCCAGGATATGGAAGCAATCTAAGTGTCCATCAGTAGATGAATGGATAAAGAAGATGTGGTACATATACACAATGGAATACTACTCAGCCATAAGAAGGAAACAAATCCTGTCATTTGCAACAACATGGATGGAGCTGGAGGATATTATGCTCAGTGAAATAAGCCAGGCAGAAAAAGACAAGTGCTAAATGATTTCCCTCATTTGTGGAGTATGAAAACGAAGCAAAACTGAAGGAACAAAATAGTAGTAGTCTCAGAGACTCCAAGAAGGAACTAGTGGTTATCAAAGGGGAGGGGTGTGGGAGGGGTGTGGGAGGGTGGGTGGGGAGTGTGGAAGAAGAGGATTGTGGGGTATTATGTTTAGTTCACATGGTGTGGGGAATCACGGGGAAAACTGAGTAGCACAGAGAAGGCAAACAGTGAATCTGTGTCATCTTAATACATTGATGGACAGTGACTGAATTGGGGTATGAGTGGGGACTTGATAATATGGGTAAATGTAGTAACCACATTGTTTTTTCATGTGAAACCTTCATAAGAGTGGATATCAATAATACCTTAATTTAAAAAAAATTTTTAATTTAGTAAGAATACAAAAAGTGCAGGAAAGTATGCTAGGAAAATTAGAGACAATGTGGCAGATATGGAGAAGGCTTAAAGGGTAATAAAATTATATATAATTTAACTATATATAATTTTATGCCAACTAATTTCAAATTTTAAATTAAATCAATTGTTTCCTAAGGAAATTTAAATTAAGTCATTCACAAATAGGTAGGCAACCTGAATATAGTAATAACTATAGCAGAAGTGCTCAAAATATGAACAACCTACCTGTCAAAACTACCATGCCTAGTTACCTCACCTTTTTTACTTCATTTTCTATTTCAACAAAAAATAGTTACAAGAAAAAAGCAGTGTTTAAAAGACAAAGCAATCATCAGAACCAGACTAAGATAAGACCCAGTTTCTGAGATTATCAGGAAATTTAAAATAACTATTAATACATTAAGAGCTCTGGTGGAAAAATGCAGACAACATTAAGGAACTGGCAGGCCATATAAACAGAGAGATACAGACTCTAAGAAAGAGTGAAAAGTAAATGCTAGAAATCAAAATGTCTGTAATAGAAATAAAGAATGCCTTTAATAGGATCATCAGTAGTCTGGTCATGACTATGGAATTAATCAGTTGGAGTACAGATCTATCAACAGAAGCTTTTCCAACTGATATGCAAAGGGGAAAAATAAATGAAAAAAAAATACACAGAATAGAATACCCAAGCCTGTGAGACAACTAAAAGATTTAACATACATATAACTGGAATCCAAGAAGAAGAAAAGAGAATAGGGCATAAGATACTTGAATAATGGCTGAGATCTACAGAAAAGTAATGGCAGATAACACACTGCAGAATAATGAAATTCAGAAAACACCAAGCACAATAAACACCAAAAAATCTAGGCATATCGTAGTCAAAATACAGAAAAACAAACACGAGTCCTGAAAGAAGCTGTGGGGTTTGCATTAGGGGAACCAAGGTAAAATTATAGTGGAATTCTTGTCTGAAATCATGCAGGCAAGAAGGGAGTGAAATAGAGTACTTAAACTGTTGGAAGAAAAGACAAGTGGCAATCTGGGCAAAATTATTTTCAACATACATCTCATAGTTAAACTAAAGCTTAATATCCTCAAAAATGAATCACAAATTACTACAAATTAATGAGAAAAAAACAGCTCATCAGAAAAAGAAATGAACAAACTACATGGACAAGCATTCTAAGAAGAAATACAACTGGCAAACTAAACCTAAGAAAATATGCTCAAAGGAAGTGCAAACTACAACAAAAAAGTATCCTATCTTTTCTCTGCATCTGATTTGCAGAAATATAACATCTACAGTTGGCCAAGTTGTGCCTAGCAATTCCACTCTTAAGTTTTTATCTTATTTAGAAATATTTGCTCTGGTATCCAAAGAGGCATTTTACAAAAGTGCTCACTGCAGCAATGACTATAGGAAAAAAACAAGCAAACAGCAGCAACAACAAAACATAACTGTCTTTCAATTAAGTAAATTGTGACACACTGATAGTATGAATAGGCAGTAGTTAGAAAAAAGCAAGGTAGAACTGTTTGTTTGTATAACGTGGAAAAAAACTGTTAAACGAAAAAACTAACTTGCAGAACACTATGTATAAAATATTCCATTTGTGAGGGACATACACATACATACAGATACTTGTATGTGTATATATATGTATGTATGTACGTGTGTTACAAAAAAAGGGAGGGAGCATGAACAGGTAGGTAGACAGTTGTATAAATTTGATTTGCACATGTTTATGTAATTATGTAGGGAATCATTTGGAAGGATACACACCAAACTTAACAATGGCTACAACCTAGAATAATAAGGCATTTGGGAAAAGGGGTCAGGTATAGTTGGGCAGGCAGTAGGGAAAGACTTTCAAATATTACTCTGTAGACTTCTGAATATTTTACAGTGATGATAAGTTAATATAATACTTGTATAACAAAATTTTAAGTTAAAATAATAAAATGGACATGACTTGTCTTACAATTTGGAATGGAATCAAAGTGCAACAAATGCCATGGGGCATTAATAGTGTAAAATGGCTGTCAATAAAAGTGTTTTAGATGTGATTTAAAATTAAGTCTGGATGATCAGTCATGTCTTCTCCCATAAAAATGAAAGCAACAAGACTACATTTTTAAAACTGAGCTCTCCTTTCCTGTCATGATTCTCTAAATTTGACAGTCATCTCCTTTCAGCCATCACCACCATTAATGACCAAAACAGTACTCCTGTCAGTGAAACCAATTAATCTTAGCTCACATGACTTTCCTTAACAGATTCTTCCTGCATTTGGAACTAATATGCAGTGCTTTGTCTATAACCAACCAATCTTTCAACGTGAAATCATCCTCTTATTAGTTTCTTGACTCAGCATTAAACAGTTTAATAACAGATTAAGTCACATAAGATTAACTTTACTACCCTAACTTTTAGGTGGACCATAAATTTACTTAAGCAAATCTCAAAAGTAAATAAGTTTCTCTTCCTTTTTAATTTGTCTGTTCCTAATATCTGCCAGGACCTGAATGAGTTGCTGCTAGAGATAGAAATATGAGCAACATGCAGTCCCTAAATATTCTCTTGGGTGAGGTGTACAAGGCTCCTTTTAAAAAAGTAAAACATGATTATTGTCTTATTTTTTTGAAACACGTACAAAGCATTACAAAATTAAATCACTCTATATTACACTATACACATATAATCTCCTATAACATTCTGATGTATTGCCTGGTCTTCTTTATACAGTTACAATATTATCAACATAGCTCTGCATATAGCTTTTTTGTTGTTCAACATTATAAGCAACTCCGTTATTATAATACTTAACAATCATAATTTTATAAATGCATGGTAGTCCACTAAAATACTGCAAGCAGCTGGCAACAGAGGAAAGTTTTCTGGGAATGCTAACATTTCAGCTGAATCAAATTGGAGTGTATTGATGGGGTGGGACAGGTAGAAGGACTCTAGGAAAGGTAAAAGCATCTGAAAAGTATTCCAGAGCTGCTAGAGGCAAGAAAAACAGCACCTTCTCTAAAATCAAAAGTATTTCAGAACTACTGGAGCACAGAGGTCAGGAGGGAGTGACAGAAAATACCACCACAGAGATGGACAAGCACTGAATCATTGAAGGAAAAAGGTAGTGCATACTATGCAACCATGTGCTAAACACTAGGCACAATTTTATACCTGCTGCGAAGGCCTTTACATTCTCTGCTAAAGTCTGAAATTTACCACTGAGACAATGGGAGCCATGGGGATGGAGTTGCCTATGAAAGATTTTAATAAGCTAGGAAGTTACATGACTAACTTGGTAATTTAGAAAAATTGCACAAGAATTATGTTTATGAAGACATTTTAAAATATAATGTTAAGAGAAATAAGCAAGACAGTACTGTAACAAGTTGGAGTCTTTTATTCCCAAGACATGGGTGGTGTGCTGGGAGAACTACTCATTTGTAGAAAAATAGAAAAACAATGCAAGAGGGAGTGCTCTGTGGAGAGTATTTGGGCAAAGGGCCATTTGTGGGCTGTTTGGTACCCAAGAGGAAGAATGGAAGGGAAAGCAGTGAGAAGAAAGAGCTCTAAAGATAACTTTCAGAAGTCCTGCTGTGGATTGGACTCTAACACTCTTAATGGCATTCCTTGAAGAAAACCTACAAATATCTACTTTTAGAGTTGGACTAAAGTTCATTTGAATGTAACCGTGCAGTAGAACTTCAAGGCAAAAGCAATCCAGCCAGCTTCATGCTGATTAAAATAGTATGCAAACAGTATGATTAAAAACTATGTAAAAACATACAGTGACAAAAAAATATTTTTTAAATAAAAAGAAAACGAAACAATGGTTATCTTTGGCTGATGGGAGTATTTTAATTTTTCTCCTTTATATATATCTGCATTTTCCCGTTTTTTATAATGAACAAATATTTTTGAAACATGAATATATATTCACTTTGATGAAGGGTCTAGACTTGGGAGTCATTAGCATTTAAGTTACAGATTAAGCAAGGTGTATGGATGAGCTAATAACAATCTTGAGAAAATATTAATATTTAGGAACCACGGTGGATAGAAAACAAACCACAGAAAAATTCTGCTAATAAGCAGCCAGAGAGGTAGGAGGAGTAGTGATTCTTTTCATCTAAACCAAGGGAAGACAAGAATTTCAAGAAAAGAAGGATTACGGGTTTCAATTTTTATAAATCAGCACTCAACTAAAACACCTAAGGAAATTGCCTAAGAGATTTGGTGCTTCTGGGGTCATTGCTGATATTCCCAAAAGTAGGTTTGGTAAATTAATGGTAGAAAAGGCCAAGCTGCCATGAATTAAAGAATTAATGAGAAGGAAGATGAAAATAGTGGAAGCTTCCTTTTTCAGGAAATGTGGCTGTGTTTTGACTAGAGAGAAGTTGTCACTTGACAGCTATTTAGTCTACCTCCATGAAAAGCAAACAGTATAAACTTCCCTCTTTCTCCTTTAAATTTACAATTAACTTTTAGAATTGAAATAAAGTCATGTTCAGTGTGGAGATTATTATAAGGATTCTAAGGATGAACTAAATAAAACATAATCAGGCTTCACACGGGGCCTGGTACATAGGAGAAACCCAACCAATGTTAGTTTTCAGTAAAAATTGCATGAAATCAGTAACAGGGGTCATGTTTGAAAGATGTTAGGGAGGTGTTTTCCTTTTCTGTAATGTTCAGTTTTTCCAAACTTTGTTAATTTTATGTTTTGATGTTTCCATTCCTCAGAAGTGTTATCATAAAAAATCAGAGTGAAATCTCACTTTACACTGTGAAATCAATTATCATGAAATCAATGTACAATTTAACTCATTAAGTATTGGAAACTGATAACCTATATTCAAGGTACAAACATTAATAGAACAGGTTTCTGTACTAAAATACATACAAAAATATATCTAGTATGTAGTATCATGTCTGATACATAAAAAGTGATTAATACATAAATGAAGAAGTAAAAAAGCTCTGTGGTGAATGAGGCAGTGGGAGATTGAATGACTAATTCATGAATATGCATAAAAGCATTACCCAGGAGTATGTTCCAATCCTGACATTCAATAAATCATTCAATCTCTCTCAACTTGTAATACCTCATTTGTGAATTGGTGAAAATAAATGTCTTACATATCTCTCAAGGCACTATTAAGGGGAAATTAATAATTTAAGAAGCACTTACTCTATGCCTAGGGTAGACTCTGTGACTTGAACCCCAGCCAATGATCTGGAGCAGAGGAGTACATAATCAAGTCAAGATCCACCAGAAAAAGATGCAAAAGTAACCCTTATTCCCTATGCCTCATGGGTGCACAGAAGACAGGAACTTTCCCCTCTGTTCCCCAGAGGGAAACATGAAAAGGATACTCTTCCCTTACTCCTCCTCAGAAAGGTGGAATGACTTCCTTGATTGGTGAGTTGGAAACAAGGAACTAAGCATCCTTGGCCCAATGCTTTCTGAGATCTGGTTTTCTGTGCAAATACCCTCTTATATATATTATTAACACCTTCAACTGTCCTGCTATGTTGATAAGTTTATCTTCCCCAAGAGTAAAATATTAAGAAGTTCATTGTGGTTGCACATATGAGCCATGCCCTGCCTTCCAGTGTTTGTCGTGAATAAAGTAGATATTTTGATTTCCATCACTCTCATTTGTTCCTAAGCTCAAGCGCAGAAGACAGGAAGACTTAATTCTTCCTCTAAAAATCCCAAAAGAATTCATTCCCAGTCATCCTACACAAAGCTAGTCATTTGGGAAAATGTATCAGAGTAACAGAAATTACTTTCACTTTTTTCCCTTTCTGAGAACCCAACTCAACCCAGTTGCCATCTTGCCAAGACTCAGGGGAGTAACAGGGAGCCAGGCTTATCAACATCTGAGAGCTAGTCTTCTTTCTTTTTCTTTTCTCAAACTTTCTCCACTTCCATCTCATCTCCTGTGATTATTAAATTCTGGTCACCACACAGAGATTCAAGATGGTGGCATGAGAGGTGAGACAGAGAACTCTTCCCCAAACCACAGATAGTGTGAAAATATAGTTAATACAACTAACCCTAAAACAGCAACAGGAAAGAAGGCTGCACCAGACAGGAAATAGACCTCATGAAACAGCAAATCAGCTCCGTGCACTTATGACCACCAACTTTACTCTAGGGGCTGAGCAGCTCCAGAGACTGGACCTTTTGGGCACTAGAGGTCACCACACAGAAATAGGAAATGTCAAAAGAACATGGTTCAGACCAAAATCTCACAAACCCCATAAAAAAGGGCCAAATGAAACAGAACTCACCAATACTCCTGAAAGAGAGCTCAAAATAAAAATCATAAACATGCTTATGGAGGTACAGAAAACTATTCAAGAACTCAGGAATGAATTTAAGATGGAGATTCAATCATTAAGAAATTCCATATCTGAAATGAAACATACAATTGAGGGATTTAAAAGAAGATTAGATGTAGAAGAAGAGATGGTAAATGGGATAGAAATTAGAGAAGATTAATACAAATAGAGAGAAAAAAGAATCTCTAATAATGAAGGAATATTGAGAGAACTGTGTGACCAATCCAAACGGAATAATATCCACATTATAGGGGAACCAGAAGAAGAAGAGAGAGAAAAAGGGATAGAAAGTGTCATTGAGGTAATTGCTAAAAGCTTCCCTAATCTGGGGAAGGAGATAATCTCTCAAAACATGCGGACACACAGATCTCCCAACACAAGGGACCCAAGGAAGACAACATCAAGACATATAATAATTAAAATGGCAAATATCAAGGATAAAGACAGACTTTTCAAAGCAGCTAGAGAGAGAAAAAAGATCACATACAAAGGAAAACCTATCAGACTATCATCAGATTTCTCAACAGAAACCTTACAGGCCAGAAGGGAGTGACATGATATATTTAATTCAATGAAGCAGAAGAGCCTCGAACCAAGAATATTCTATCTGGAAAGATGATCATTTAAATTTGAAGGAGGGATTAAACAATTTCCAGATAAGCAAAAGCTGACAGAATTTACCTCCCATAAAGCACCTCTACAGTGCATTTTGGAGGGACTCCTATAGATGGACGTATTCCTAAGACTAAATAGATGTCACCAAAGGGATAGACAAAGAGTACAGAATATGACTCATAACATACAAAGAATGGAGGAGGAAGTAAAAGGAGGAAAAAAATCTTTAGGCTGTGTTTCTAATAGCATATGTAGTGAGTTAAATTAGACTGTTATATAGTAAGGGAATTACTCTAGAACCCTTGGTAGCCACAAATCTAAAGCCTGCAATGGCAGTAAGTACATACCTATCGATAATCAACCTAAAAGTAAATGGTCTGAATGCACCAATAAAAACACACAGAGTCACTGAATAGATAAAAAAACAAGACCCATCTATATGCTGCCTAAAAGAGACTCACTTCAAACCCAAAGACATACACAGACTGAAAGTAAAGGGATGGAAAAATATATTTCATGCAACTAATAGGGAGAAAAAAGCATGAGTTGCAGTACTTGTATCAGACAAAATAGACTTCGAAACAAAGAAAATCACAAGAGACAAAGAAGGACATTACATATGATAAAGGGGTCAGTCCAACAAGATGACATAACTATTATAAACACCTATGAACCCAACACAGGATCACCTACATATATGAAAAAAATACTAAAAGAATTAAAGGGGGAAATAGAATGCAATGCATTCATTTTAGGAGACTTCAACAAACCACTCACTCTAAAGGACAGACCAATAAGACATAAAATAAATAAAGACACAGAGGCATTGAAAAACGCATTAGAACAGATGGACCTAACGGACATCTACAGAACACTCCATCCAAAAGCAACAGGATACACATTGTTCTCAAGTGCACATGGAACATTTTCAAGAATAGATCATATACTAGGCCACAAAAAGAGGCTCAGTAAATTCAAAAAGAATGAAATTGCACCAACCAGCTTCTCAGATCACAAAGGTATGAAACTAGAAATAAATTACTCAAAGAAAATGAAAAAGCCCACAGACACATGGAGACTTAATAACATGCTCCTAAATCATCAATGGATCAATGATCAAATTAAAACAGAAATCAATCAATATATGCAAATGACAGCAATAATTCAACACCACAAAATCTGTGGGATGCAGCAAAGGCTGTGCTAAGAGGGAAATATATTGCAATATAGGCCTATCTCAGGAAAGAAGAACTATCCCAAATTAACAGTCTAAACTCCCAATTAATGAATCTTGAAAAGGAAGAACAAATGAGGCCCAAAGTCAGTAGAAGGAGGGACATAATAAAGATTAGAGAAGAAATAAATAAAATTGGGAAGAATAAAACAATTGAAAGAATCAATGAAAGTAGGAGCTGGTTCTTCAAGAAAATAAACAAGGTAGATAAACCCCTAGGCAGACGTATCAAGAAAAAAAGAGAATCTATACACATAAACAGAAACAGAAATGAGAAAGGAAAAATCACTACTGACACCACAGAAATACAAGAATTATGAGAGAATACTATGAAAAATTATATACTAACAAAATGGATAACCTAAAAGAAATGGACAACTTTCTAGAAAAACACAACCTACCAAGGATGACCCAGGAAAAACAGAAAATCTGAATAGAACAATTACCAACAAAGATATTGAATTGGTAATAAGTGAAGGCAGTCTTAAGAGGAAAGTACATTGCAATCCAGGCCCATTTAAAGAAGGAAGAACATTCCCAAAAGAACAGACTAAGGACACAACTATTGAAATTGGAAAAAGAAGAACAAATGAGGCCCAAAGTTACCAGAAGGAGAGACATAATAAAGATCAGAGAAGAAATAAATAAAATTGAGAAGAATAAAAAAATAGAAAAAATCAATGAAACCAAAAGCTGGTTCTTTGAAAAAATAAACAAAATAGATAAACCCCTAGCCAGACTCATTAAGAAAAAAAGAGAATCTACACACATAAACAGAATCACAAATGAGAAAGGAAAAATAACGATGGACCCCACAGAAATACAAAGAATTATAAGAGAATATTACGAGCATCTATATGCTAACAAGCTGGAAAACCTAGAAGAAATGGACAACTTCTTAGAAAAATACAGCCTTCCAAGACTCACCAAGCAGGAAACAGATAAACTAAACAGACCAATCACCAGCAACGAAATTGAATCGGTTATCAAAAAACTACCCAAGAACAAAAGCCCCGGACCTGATGGATTCACCTCTGAATTCTACCAGACATATAGAGAAGAAATAACACCCATTCTCCTTAAAGTTTTCCAAAAAATAGAAGAGGAGGGAAGACTTCCAAACTCTTTCATGAAGCCAGCATCACTCTAATACCAAAATCGGGCAAAGACCTCACTAAAAAATAAAATTACAGACCAATATCCCTGATGAACGTAGATGCAAAAATACTCAACAAAATATTAGCAAACGGAATTCAAAAATACATCAAGAGGATCATTCAACATGATCAAGTGGGATTCATCCCAGGGATGCAAGGATGGTACAACATTCGAAAATCCATCAACATCATCCATCACATCAATAAAAAGAAGAAAAAAAACCACATGATAATCTCCATAGATGCTGAAAAAGCATTTGACAAAATTCAGCATCCATTTTTGATTAAAACTCTCAACAGAATGGGTATAGATGGCAAGTACCTCAACATCATAAAGGCTATATATGACAAACCCACAGCTAATATCATACTTAATATCGAGAAGCTGAAAGCTTTTCATCTAAGATCGGGAACAAGACAGGGATGCCCACTCTCTCCACTGTTATTCAACATAGTACTGGAGGTCCTAGCCACGGCAATCAGACAAAACAAAGACATACAAGGCATCCAGATTGGTAAAGAAGAAGTCAAATTGGCACTATTTGCAAATGATATGATACTGTATATAAAAAACCCTAAAGACTCCACTCCAAAACTACTAAAACTAATATATGAATTCAGCAAAGTTGCAGGATATAAAATTAACACACAGAAATCTGTTGCTTTCCTATACAATAATGATGAGCTAAAAGAAAGAGAAATCAGAAAAACAATTCCATTCACAATTGCACCTAAAAGAATAAAATACCTAGGAATAAACCTAACAAAGGAAGTAAAAGACCTGTACTCTGAAAACTACAAGACACTCCTAGGAGAAATTAAGGAAGACACTAACAAATGGAAATGCATTCCATGCTCTTGGCTAGGAAGAATAAATATTGTCAAAATGGCAATACTACCTAAAGCAATCTACAGATTCAACGCAATCCCTATCAAACTACCAACAGCTTTCTTCAATGAACTGGAACGAATAATTCTAAAATTCATATGGAACCGGAAAAGACCCCGAATAGCCAAAACAATCCTTAGAAGGAGGAATCAAACAGGGGGAATTATGCTCCCTGACTTCAAGCTCTACTACAAAGCCACAGTAATCAAGACAATTTGGTACTGGCACAAAAACAGACCCACAGACCAGGGAACAGAATAGAAAATCCAAACATTAACCCAAACACCTACAGTCAATTAATATTTGATAAAGGAGCCCTGGATATACAATGGGGAGAGGACAGCCTCTTCAGCAGCTGGTGTTGGAAAAACTGGACAGCTACATGTAAGAGAATGAAACTGGACTACTGTCTAACCCCATACAAAAAGGTAAACTCAAGGTGGATCAAAGACCTGAATGTAAATCATGAAACCATAAAACTTTTAGAAAAAAACATAGGCAAAAATCTCTTGGACATAAACATGACCGACTTCTTCATGAACATATCCCCCCGGGCAAGGGAAACCAAAGCAAAAATGAACAAATGGGACTATATCAAGTTGAAAAGCTTCTGTGCAGCAAAGGACACCATCAGTAGAACAAAAAGACATCCTACAATATGGGAAAATATATTCATAAATGATGTATCCAATAACGGGTTGACATCCAAAATATACAAAGAACTCATGCACCTCAACAAACAAAAAGCAAATAACCCAATTAAGAAATGGGCACAGGACATGAATAGACACTTCTCTAAAGAAGAAATTCAGATGGCCAACAGGCACATGAAAAGATGCTCCACATCGCTAATCATCAGAGAAATGCAGATTAAAACCACAATGAGATATCACCTCACACCAGTGAGGATGGCCAACATCCAAAACACAAACAACAACAAATGTTGGCATGGATGTGGAGAAAAGGGAACCCTCCTACATTGCTGGTGGGAATGCAAATTAGTTCAACCATTGTGCAAAGCAGTATGGAGGTTCCTCAAAAACTCAAATTAGAAATACCATATGACCCAGGAATCCCACTCCTAGGAATTTACCCTAAGAATGCAGCAGCCCAGTTTCAAAAAGACAGATGCCCCCCTATGTTTATTGCAGCACTATTTACAATAGCCAAGCAATGGAAGCAACCTAAGTGCCCATCAGTAGATGAATGGATTAAGAAGATATGGTACATATACACAATGGAATTTTATGCAGCCATAAGAAAAAAAAAATCCTACCATTTGCAACAACATGGATGGAGCTGGAGGGTATTATGCTCAGTGAAATAAGCCAGGCTGAAAAAGACAAGTACCAAATGATCTCACTCATATGTGGAGTATAAGAACAAAGAAAAAAAAAAACTGAGGTAACAAAACAGCAGCAGACTCACAGAACCCAAGAACGGACTAATAGTTATCAAAGGGAAAGGGACTGGGGAAGAAGGGCGGGAAGGGAGGGATAAGAGGGTAAAAGGGGCAATACGATTGGCAGACATAGGGTGGGGGGCCCGGGTGAGACTGTACAGCTCAAAGAAGACAAGTAGTGATTCTCATCTCACTACGCTGATGGACAGTGACTGTAATGGGGTTGGTGGGGGGGACTTGATGAAGGGGGTAGTTTAATCATCACAATTTTGCTCATGTAATTGTAGGTTAATGATACTAAAATAAAATAAATTGTAAAAAAAAAAAGCTAAAGAAAAAAACTAAATAAAAATTTTTAACTTAAAAAAAAAAAAAACTACCAAAGAACAAAACATTTGGCCCAGATGGTTTCACTGCTGAGTTTTATCAAACATTTAGTAAAGACCTAATACCCATCCTGCTTAAAGTTTTCCAAAAAGTAGAAGAGGAGGGAATACTCCCAAACTCATTCTACAAGGCCAACATCACTCTAATATGAAAACCATGCAAAGACACTACAAAAGAGAAAATTAAAGACAAATATCTCTGATGAACATAGATGCAAAAATACTCAACAAAATATTAGCAAACCAAATTCAAAAATACATCAAAAAGATCATCCATCATGATCAAGTGAAATTCATCCCAAGGATGTAAGGATGGTACAACATTCGAAATACCTCATCACCATCCACTACATCAACAAAAACAGGACAAAAACCACATGATCATCTCAATACATGCTGAAAAAGCATTTGACAAAATTCAACATGCATTAATGATTAAAACTCTCAACAAAATGGGTATAGAGGCCAAGTACCTCAACATAATAAAGGCTATATATGACAAAAACACAGCCAACATTAAAAATAACAGCGAGAAGCTGAAAGTTTTTCCTTTAAGATCTGGAAGAAGACAAGGATGCCCACTCTCCCCAATTTTATTCAACATAGTACTGGAGGTCCTAACCATGGCAATCAGACAAAACAAAGAAATAAAAGGCATCCAGATTGGTAAGGAAGAAGTCACCTGTCCCTGTTTGCAGATGACATGATATTGTACATAAAATCTCTAAAGAATCCACTCCACAACTACTAGATCTAATATCTGAATTCAGTAAAGTTGCAGGATACAAAATTAATACACAGAAATCTGCTGCATTCTGAAACACTAATGGTGAACTAGCAGAAAGAGAAATCAGAAAAACAATTCCATTCACAATTGCATCCAAAAGAATAAAATACCTAGGAATAAACCCAAGGAAGTGAAAAACCTATACCCTGAAAATACGACACTCATGAGAGAAATTAAAGGAGATAGCAACAAATGGAAACATCATCCCGTGCTCATGGACAGGAAGAATTAATATTTTCAAAATGGCCATCCTGCGTAAAGCAATCTACAGATTCGATGCAATCCCTATCAAAATACCAACAGCATTCTTCAGTGAACTAGAGCAAATAGTTCTAAAATTCATATGGAAACACAAAAGACACCCAAATAGCCAAAGCAATAGTGAGAAGGAAGAATAAAGCAGGGGGAATTACGCTCCCTGACTTCAAGCTCTACTACAAAGACACAGTAATCAAGACAATTTGGTACTGGCACAAGAACAGACCCGCAGACCAATGGAACAGACTAGAGAGCCCAGATATAAACCCAAGCATATATGGTCAATTAATATATGATAAAGGAGCCATGGATATACAATGGGGAAATAAAAGCCTCTTCAACAGCTGGTGTTAGCAAAACTGGACAGCTACATGTAAGAGAATGAAACTGGATTATTGTCTAACCCCATATACAAAAGTAAACTCAGAATGGATCAAAGACATGAATGTAAGTCATGAAGCCATAAAACTCTTAGAAAAAAACATAGGCAAAATCTCTTGGACATTAATATGAACAAGTTCTCATGAACATATCTTCCCAGGTAAGGGAAACAAAAGCAAAAATGAACAAGTGGGACTATATTAAACTAAAAAGCTTCTGTAAAGAAAACGACACCATCAATAGAACAAAAAGACATCCTACAGTATTGGAGAATATATTCATAAATGACATATCCGATAAGGGTTGACATCCAAATTATATAAGAGCTCACGTATACCTCAACAAACAAAAAGCAAATAATCCAATTAAGAAATGGGCAGAGGACATGAAAAGACACTTCTCCAAAGAAGAAATTCAGATGGCCAACAGGCACATGAAAAGATGCTCCACATCACTAATCATCAAAGAAATGCAGATTGAAACCACAATGAGATATCACCTCACACCAGTTAGGATCGCGGCCATCTAAAAGCAAACAACAAATGTTATCAAGGATGTGGAGAAAAGGGAACCCTGCTACACTGCTTGTGGGAATGTAAATTATTTCAACCATGGTGGAAAGCAGTATGGAGGTTCCTCAAAAAACTCAAAATAGAAGTATCATTTGACCCAGGAATTACTCTCCTAAGAATTTACCCTAAGAATGTAGCAGCGCAGTTTGAAAAAGACATATGCACCCCTATGTTTATGACAGCACTATTTACAATAGCCAAGAAATGGAAGCAACCTAAGTGTCCATCAGTAGATGAATGGATAAAGATGTGGTACATATACACAATGGAATATTATTCAGCCATAAGAAGAAAACAAATCCTACTATTTGCAACAACATGGATGGATCTAGAGGGTATTATGCTCACTGAAATAAGCCAGGCAGAGAAAGACAAGTATCAAATTATTTCACTTATCTGTGGAATATAAGTACAAAGTAAAAATTGAAGGAGCAAAAGAGCAGCAGACTCACAGAACCCAAGAATGGACTAACAGTTACGAAAGGGAAAGGGACTTGGGAAGAAGGGTGGGAAGGGAGGGATAAGAGGGAAAATGAGTATTACAATTAGCACACATAATGTAGCAGGAGTGGCGGTTGGTGGGGGGATACGGGTAAGGCAGTATAACACAGTGAAAACAAGTAGTGATTCTATAGCATCTTACTACACTGATGGACAGTGACTGTAATGGGGTATGTGGTGGGGAATTTATAATAGAGGGAGTCTAATAACCATTATGTTGCTCAGGTAATTATGCATTAATAATAGCAAAAAAAATTCTGCTCACCAAACATCCTACCTTCTTTTACTATTAACTTCATTTTTCCTCATTACCATGTCATGGATAACTAGTAGGGTCTCCAATATATGGTGGGTCAGCTCTGTACAAGCAGCTCTTTTGTAATATTTGTGTTATAAATCTTATTTAAAAATTCAATCAAACCCTTTATCAGATGACATTTATCAGATGTTACCATCTGTGTCTATTATTGGGAGATCTGTTCATTCCATGTTTACTCATAGTCCCCTGCCTCCTCCCTGCACTACTTAAACATTTAATGGGCAGAGATACACATTTTTACTTTTAGTCTGATATATATTTAATAGAATAATAGAATACCAGGCCACTATTAAGTGATTGGATTAATATTTGATCTCATTACCAACATTTTATAAATAAGGAAGCGGAGGTTAAGAAAATCGATTCCTTTCCCATGGTCATACAGCTTGAAAGTGGCAGAACACAGAATTCAATTCAGGGCTAGCTGACTCTTGAGCTCATGTATTTAACCATTGCTATGGTTTTAGGTTGGGAATGGCTTTGGAGACCTTTTTTGTTCTTAAGCTGTATACTATAAGCAGTTTCTCTATTTAATAGAAATTTTCAAACATACAAAAAAGTTGAATTTTACAGTGAATACCAACTTAGCCACCACCTAGATTCTACAATTAACATTCTACTATACTTGCTTTAACACATATCTGTCCACCAACCAATCCTTCAAACCATCATCCTATTTTTATGTATTCCAAAGTTATTGATAACAGTACATTTTCCCCCAAATACTCTGACATATCAAAGAAGAGTTCAATATTTTTTTATAATTTTTTCTTTTGAGTTAAATTTTACATATAATGAAATCTTAAGGGTATTATTCCATAATCCCACCAAATGAATACACCTGAGCAACCCAAACTCTTTTCACCATGCAGAACATGCAGAAAAGTACTTTCACTCTAGAAAATTTCTTCATATCTGTTCCCAATAAATTTCCACCTCCAACACTCAGAGCCAACTCTTGTTTACGGGCTTATTTCCACCATGGATTAGTTTTGCTTTTACTATGACTTCATATCGATGGATTTTGTGTAAGGCTTCTTTCATTCAGCATACTGTTTCTATGACTCATCCATATTGTGTTACGTACTTCATGCCTTTTTACTGTTGAGTAGTATTTCATTGTATGAATGTACCACCATTTGTTTATCTATCATCCAACTGAGGGATACCTAGCCTGTTTCCACATTTTAGCTATTATGAATAAAGCCACTGACAATAACTATCCTACTCTCTTCTAGGAGTCTATTTTGCACACTTCATATATGCGGAATCATGCAGTATTTTCCTCCAACTTGCTTAGTTTACTTAGCATGTCAAGATTCATCGATGTTGTTGCATGTCCCAGGATTTCCTTCTTTTTTTGTGAATAATATTCCATTGTACATATATATAACATCTCATTCTATTCATGTGTTGATAGACATCCAGGTTGTTTTCACATCTTAGCTATTGTGAATAGTGGCATTCTGGCATTCATGGGAGGGTAAATATCTCTTTGAGATCCTGATTTCAATTATTTTGGATAAATATGTGGAACTGGGATTGCTGCATCATATAGTGTCATTTTTAATGTTTCAAGGGACCTCTATACTATTTTCCATAACAGCTGCACCATTTTGCCTTCCCACCTACAGTGCACAAGTGTTCCATATTCTCTACATCCCTGCCAAGACCCGTGATATTTTCCATTCCTTAAGAGTGGGCACTATAGATTTATTATGATAAAGTTTCTATTTTTAAGATTGTAATTTACCTCTAAAACTTTTAGTCTACCTATTTTGTAGATAACAGCACTGATGAATATTTAATGAAATATAAATGCATGCATAAAATGTAGAGAATCACAAATCTTATTCCTGTAATTTACATAAACATAGAAGATTGCCAGATTTGTGTTAAAGTCTATCTACAATTCACTGTATGCTTAAAACCAGTTTGGATAAGTTCTCATATTTTTATTCACCAAACTAAACTTTTGTATTCTGGTTTTACTCTAGTAGAAAGAGTACAGAAGATTATCATCAACAGTAACAACAAATTTATACTACCTGAGGATTAAACTGAACCAACACTTTCAAGTTTCAACTTCCAGCCTCTGATATTTTCTCACTAAGCAACCACTAGAACCTTCATCTGCAATGGTGAACCACTACGTAATTGAACTACCTCATATCTTCCTCTCCTTCAAAGTATAATATTCTGGCAATTATGTTCAATGTGCACATTCAGAAGGGAACTGTAATTAGGTGACAGAAATCTCAGAAATCATCTCCTCACAGGTATTCTCCACAGAAAATCCATAGTTATTCCTTATTTTCAGTATAAGTAGGTCAAAGCAGACTAGTTTATAAGTAGAATAAAGCTAGCATAAAACACACATTTAAAAAATATGTATCTAGATATTTAGAGAAAACATATAGAGAAACGATTGCAATTCATTTAGGTTAAATCTTTGGGCAACACAGTACAAGAGAACATTGTTGTACTTATATTGACTAAAATAAATAAATTCCTGGCTAGTACTTACATTTTTGTTTGTCATACCAACATTTTTGCTGCAACAACTATCAACAGAACTATCTAAGACATGAAACAAACCTGGAATTTATAATATCTATGTATTTGATCTACCCCAGAGGTAAATGAGCTGATAGCAATGACTTTGGGGAAAGTCAGCTGTAAGACTTTGGTGACACTGCTCTGGTGAACAACTGAGCTGGTCAATGAGATAGAGAAGCAACTACTTTAGTGCAAAACATTCTGGCCATACTAGAATTGCTTTTCTTAAGACAAATAATGATGTAGACTAGATAAAGCAGGACAAAATGTGTGTTATTTGCTTATGCAGGCTTTCTGAAGCATCTTTATGTACTACTCTTCTTTAATGTACTCCTGGAGGAAGAGTCTCTTTAGTCAGTACAGAACCCAGCACAGAATTCTAAGTGATTTAATGAATAAGACTCTCAAATTCTATCTTGGCTCATGTGTGTTCCCATGCTCACCATGTGCACACCCTAATTATGTCCCCATCCAATTGTACTGTATTTGTTTGCTTGTCTTCCTATCCTACTACTGGACTTTCTTAGAACAAAAGCAGGATATGTTTGTACTTCTCATCCTCAAAGTTTAGCCCCATTCATCGTATTGGAGAAGTGCTCCACAAAGGTTTTCCATATAAATAATGAAAGAACAGAACTCTTTCCCTCCTTGGAAATGCACTTATATTCTGTGCCAAAAAAAAAAAAAAACGTGGAATTTATCTATAAACTATATCTATACATATTTTAATAATTTGTTTTACATCAATTAATTAAAATAACAAACAGTACAAAAACAGTAATAAAAATATATGATAAAGTGTATCCACAAACAGTAAGATTCCCTTTCCTCAGTCAAGTAACTAGTTCTAACAGTTTCTTGTGTATCCGTCAGACATTGTTGCATTGCTATTTAATCTTTCATGCATATGTGATTTGTTTCCCTTCTCCCTAATTAGATGCTGAGCTTATTAACTGCAGAAAGTGCCACATATACTTCCATATTCCACATAATGTCTAACTCTGTGCTAGACACCTAGTAAGTAAGCAATAAAAACAGCTGCAGCTGTGATGGTCCTATTGACTCTGTAAAAAAAAAAAAAAAAGGAAAAAGATGAACTGCAAGCCATGCAGAATATTATGCCAAACCAGGGTAACATTTAAGGCTGAAGAGTAAAAGTCTTAGTGACATTGGTTAGTAATCCCAGGGTCACAGTACTAAATTGAGTCTTTTTTTTTTTCCAACTTAGGTAGAGAGGCACTCATTCATTTAACAAATTTGTGCAGAGTAAATTGGCTATATTCTGAGGGAGATACAGAACTACAACATTACAAAGCAAGCATTATAATTACCTTCATTTTATAGAAAAAGAAGCTGAGATTTCTTAGTAAAAGATTGATATTTGCCCAAGATTGTGCAATTTGTAGATGGCCCAACTGGAATTCAAATTCAGGAAGTAGGCCTCTACAGTCTATGTGCCTTGAAAGAAAGGAATGGACTTGAGAGTTAATATAAAGGAAATGTTAGAACAGGTTTAGCAAATGATTCACTTGGGATGTATGTGAAAGAAGAAGGAAAAACAATCAAGATATTTCAACCCTAGATTTCTCAGGAAATACTTTGAGACAATTTCAGTCAGTATTCAAAAATACACATCCAGTATGTGGAGTATAAGAACAAAGAAAAAAACTGAAGGAACAAAACAGCAGCAGACTCACAGAACCCAAGAACGGACTAATAGTTACCAAAGGAAAAGGGACTGGGGAAGAAGGGCGGGAAGGGAGGGATAAGAGGGTAAAAGGGGCATTACGATTGGCAGGCATAGGGTGGGGGGGCACGGGGGGGACTGTACAGCTCAGAGAAGACAAGTAGTGATTCTCATCTCACTACGCTGATGGACAGTGACTATAATAGGGTTGGTGGGGGGGACCTGATGAAGGGGGGAGTTTAATCACCATAATATTACACATGTAATTGTAGGTTAATGATACCAAAATAAATTGTAAAAAAAAAAAAAAGAAAAATACACATCCATATTATATGTCCACCTCATGAAGAGGTTATTAGTGATGACTTAATGTGGTGAAACATAATAATCACTCAACAAAGGGTATTACTTTATTTCTTTATACGGTTAAACTATTCATACAAATTTTTTAAATTTATTTTGGTATCATTAATCTACAATTACATTTGCAATATTATGGTAATTAAACGACACCCTTCATCAGGTCTCCCCCACCAACCCCATTACACACACTGTCCATCAGTGTAGTGAGATGCTAAAGAATCACTACTTGTCTTCTCTGAGTTGTACAGCCCTCCCTGTGCCCCCCCAACATTACTTCTGCTAATTGTAATGCCCCTTCTTCCCCCTTATCCCTCCCTTCCCACCCATCTTCCTCAGTCCCTTTCCCTTTGG
>JAQQAC010016209.1:77146242-77171599 GCA_029783875.1 Phataginus tricuspis
GAATGGGAGGCTGTTGATCTCTGTGGGAAGTCTCAGTGTGGCTACTTTTTCCCGGTCACTAGCCAAGGGGTCCGAAATTCCCCAGGACTCCCAGCCTTCTGGGCTGAGTGTACTGGGACAATCCTGCTCCTCCCTGGGGCCCTTGTCTCTTTAAGACCTCTAAAAAGAGTGCGCGCTTTTATTTTGTCCTGGGGAGCTGGCTGCGAGGCCCTGGGTGCATTCCCTGGCTCAGATCCTGCACCCTCTGTCTCTCCAGTCTCCGATACACCATGCGATGTGTGTCAGCGCTCCCAGTGCAGATCACCAGGGCTGGTTATTTCGTGGGCCTGTACTTCCACTCCCTCCCCTCTCTGAATCCTCTCCTCCCGCTGGTGCGCTGGGGTGGGGGTGTGCTCAGGTCCTGCCGGGTCGTGGCTCCATATCTTACCTGGTTTGTGGAGTACCAAGTCCTCTCAGGTGTAGATGCAGGCTGTGTGCTGTCCTTTATCTTCTGGTCTCTCTTTTAGGAATAGTTGTATTTGTTGTATTTTCATAAATATATATGGTTTGGGGAGGAGATTTCCACAACCCTACTCACGCTGCCATCTTCCCAGAAGTCTATTCATACAAATTTATTGGGAGTTTTTATATCAACAGTGGATGAGTAGAATAGTCTTGGCTGAAGTACATCTTCTTTAACAGACTCACTTGAAGCAGATTAACAAGTGAAGGTTCCCTGAACTTAGAAGTTAATGTCTTGCCAAGCTCACACAATCACGAAAGGATTAAATGTCTGTCAGTCAAGTAATCTTTCCTAAAGATTTTCCAGGAATTCAAATCCATATTAACTGCTGGCAAAGTAAAAAGAACAGAAAACTGCAGCAGGAGTATGGAGAAGAATTTTCTATACCAATATATTTTCTGGATCAGAGTAAGTGCTCTCTATTTCCGCCTGATATTTAGGGAGCTATTCTGTCTTGTTGTTGAAGGATACCCAGTACTTCTTACAAAAAATGCATATGTAGATCTAAGGGCCAACAAGAGTGAAAAAAATGTTACCACAGAGAAATTACAAGAATATTGTGACTTACAGAGAGACTGCCCAATATGGTGTACCATGCCAGTATGCCTATTTGTGTTCTCACAAATGTACTTGGCTACATTTGTCATGTCAAAGAAGCTAGAGCCATCTCACTCAATTGGATAATTATTGCCTGGAACACTCTTCCCCTATATACCAGGAATCTCCAAAAATGTTTCTCTCTATATATCAAAGCTTTCTCTTTACTAAAAGCCTGTCACTGGCAGAAAACTGGTGAAAGAAGGGAAAAAAAGCCAAAGCGACATTTGATGGGACTTGTTTCTCTGACATACTTCTAATCTAGATTTCTTCAACTTGCATACAAATCTCTATGCATATTTGAACTATGGAGACTGAAACGGACCAAGTTACAGCTTTGAAGAAAAGAATCATTTCCTCCCAGTATATTTCATTAAATGGAATACTGTGAAATAAAATATACTCATCATGGAAGTAGAAGACTTCGATATGTTATTGTTACTATTATTAAACTATATCTGCATAGCAATACACACTGGATAACAGGGTAAAAGTATAGGCGTACCTCATTTTATTTTGCTTGACTTTACTGTGTTTCACATGTATTGCAGTTTTTTACAAAAGGAAGGTTTATGACAACCCAGTATTGAACAAATCTATCAGCACCATTTTTTCAACATTTGTTCACTTCGTGTCTCTGCATCACATTTTGGCAATCTTGCAATATTTCAAACTTTTCATTATGATTACATTTGTTATGGTGCTCTGTGATCAGTGATATTTGATATTATTGTAATTGTTTTGGGTGCCATGAACCACAGCCATATAAGATGGCAAACTTAAATGATAAATGTTTCATGTGTTCAGACTGTGCCACTGAACAGCCATTCCATCTCTCTTCCTCTTTTTGCCCCCCCCACTCCAAGACACAACAATATTGAAATTAGACCAATTAATAACCCTACAATGGCCTCCAAGTGTTCAAGTGTATGAATCACATACTCTGAATTTAAATCAAAAGCTAAAAAGGATTAGGCATAGTGATAAAGGCATATAGAAAGCCATGACAGGCTTAAAACTAGATCTCTTGTGCCAGTCAGCTAAGTTATAAATGAAAAAGAAAAAATCCTTACTCCAAGAAGTAGAGGAACTAATTCCACCTACCAGAACACTCACAGCAGCTACAGCCATGTTGGGGGCAAGCCCTGCCCACCAGGGCTCCTGCAGCAGCTGTGGACTGACACTACAGAAAGGAAGGCTGAGGCATGCCCACCATCATGCCCACAGTAAGTGCAGCCAGGCCTCTCAACCAGCCACTCCAGAAAAGAGCCCTGCCCACCACTGTACCCACAGTAGTCATGGCCACTTACTGCTGACAGCCAGTCTTAGGACAAGCCCTAACCATTGGTATGCCCAAAGCAGTCATAGCCCAGACACAACACGGAGGTGCATACAGCCCATACACAGAACACCCCTGGAGCACCTGGTTTTGGTAACCTAGAGGGATTGTGCTATGAAGCACCACAGGACACCATAAAGTCACCACTTTCAAAATGAGGAGATGCAGCTGACCTACCTAATACATAGAAATAAAAAGAGAGTCAGACAAAATAAGAGGACTATGTTCCAAATGAAAGAGGAAGGCAAAACCTCAGAAAAGAACTAAATGAAATGGAGTTAGGCAATCTCCATAATAAAAAATTTAAAAATAATGGTTATAAAGATCCTTATGGACTTGAGAGAAGAGTGAATGAACTCAGGACAGACTTCAACAAAGAGAGAGAAAATACATAAAAGAACCAGTCATAGCTGAAGAATACAGTAACTGAAATGAAAAATACACTAGAGGGAATCAACAGCAGATAAGAGGATGCAGAAGAATGGATAAGCAACTTGGAAGACAAGGTAATGGAAACAAACAATTAGAACAAAAATAAAAAGAAATTAATGATGAGAGGTCAAGGGACCTATAGAACAAATCAAGCATAATAACATTTAGATTATATAGGGGTCTCAGAGGAAAAGAGAGAGAGAGATTGGAGCAGAAAACTTATTTGAAGAAATAATAGCTGAAAACTTACCGAACCTGGGAAGGAAACAGATATTCAGGCCCAGGATACATAGAGTGCCCCAAAAAAGATTAACCCAGAGAGAGTTACACCAAGACACAATAATTAAAATGGAAAACGTAAAGATAAAAAGAGAATGTTAAAAGCAGCAAGAGAAAAGACAACAGAGAAACACAAGAGAAATCCCATAAGACTCAGCAGAAACTTTGCAAGCCAGAAGGGAGTGGCATGATATAGTCAAAGTGCTGAAGGAAAGAACCTACAAACAAGAATTTCTACCCAGTAAGATTATTATTCAGAAATTGAATGAGAGATAGAGTTTCTCAGGCCAACAAAAATATGAGCAGTTCATCTCCACTAAACCAACATTATAATAAATGTTAAAGGGACTTCTTTAAGTGGAAAAGGCTGTAAGTGGAAGTAAGAATATTATGAAAGGAAAAAAAGTCACTGGTGAAAGTAAACATACAGTAAAGGTAGTAGATTAATCACTTGTAAAGCTAGTTTGAAGGTTAAAAAGCAAAAGTACTAAATTACATATTCAAAAATTAGTCAAGGATATTCAAAATAAAACCATGTAAACTATGACATGATATACAAAAAATGTAGAAGGTGGAGTAAAAATGTAATGCTTTTAGAATGTTTCAAACATAAACAACCATCAGTCTAATATAGACTGCTACATACATAGAATGTTATACATAAACCTCATAGTAAACACAAACCAATATACTATACTAGATATACAAAAATAAAGGAATCCAAGCACATAACCAAAGGATGTCATCGAATAACCAGGGAAGAACCAAGAGAAGAAAAATAACAGAACTACAAAAACAACCAAAAAACCAATTAACAAAATGGCAATAAGTAATAACAGTAATAATTATTTTAAATGCAAATAGACTAAATGCTCCAAACAAAAGATACAGAGTGACTGAATGGATTATAAAACAAGGTCCATCTATATACTGCCTAAAAGAGATTCACTTCAGACCTAAAGACACACAAGACAGAGAGTGAAAGGATGTAAAATGTTATTTCATGCAAAAAGAAGGGAAAAGGCTGGGTAGCAATACTTATATGAGACAAAATTGACTTTAAGACTGTAACAATAAAGAGGTAACATAATGAAAAAGTGATCAATTAAAAAAAGAGGATGTAACAATTGTGAATATTTATGCATCCAAAATAGGGTACCTAAGTATATAAAGCAAATATTAATGATGCATAAAAGGAGAAATTCAGAGTAATACAGTAATAGTAGGGGAATTTAACATCCGAATTAAAGCAATGGGTAGATCATCTAGAAAGAAAATCAGTAAGGAAACAGTAGCTTTGAATGACACATTAGACCAGATGGACTTAGATTTATACATTCCATCCAAAAACAGCAGAATACATATTCTTTTCAAGTGTACATGCAACATTCTCCAGAAAATATCACTTCTTAGGCCACAGAGAAGTACCAATAAAGTTAAGAAGACTGAAATCATATCATACATATATCATACATCTTTTCTGAACACAATATAAAACTAGAAATCATATAGAAAACTATAAGAAATCTATAGAAACTATAAAACAATAGAAGTCACAGAAAACTATAAAACAAGAAAAACATAAAACACAAACAAGTGGAGGCTAAACATGCTACTAACCAGCCAATGGGTCAAAGAGGAAATAAAATACCTGGCAACAAATGAAATCAGAATCACAACAGCTCAAAATATCTAGGACTCAGCAAAAACAGTCTTAAGAGGCTACTTTATAGCAATACCTCATGTAACAAGAAATATGTCAAATAAACAATCTGATCATACACCTAAAAGTATTAGAAAAACAATGAACAAAGCCCAGAATAGAAAGGGGGAATAATAAAGAGTGGAAATAAATGAAATAGAGACTAAAAAGGCAATAGAAAAAAAATCAATGAAACTAAGAGCTAGTTCTTTGAAAAGAAAAACAAAATTGACAAAGTTTTATCCAGACTCATAAAGAAAAAAAAGAAATCAATAAAATCAGAAATTCAAGTGAATTTACAAATCATACCACAGAAATACAAAAGACTGTAAGAGACTGCTACAAACAATTATATGCCAATAAATTAAACCTATAAGAAATAGATAAATGTTTAGAAACCTACAATTAACCAAGACTGAATCAGGAAGATAGAGAAAATCTGAACAGACAATTACTACTAACAAAATTGAACTGCTAATTAAAAAACTCCTAACAAATAAATGCCAGTACCAGATAGCTTCACAGGAGAATTCTACCAAATATTTAAGGAAATGCTAATATTTATCTTACTCAAAATAGTCCTAAAACTAGAAGATGAATGAATGCTTCCTAATTCATTCTTTGAAGCCAGAATAACCCCAATACCAAAACCAGATAAAGACATTAAAAAGAAAGAAAATTATACACCAGTATCCCTGAAAATAGATGCAAAACTCCTCCACAAAATATTAGCAAACTGAATTCAAAAATACATTAAAAGGATCATTCACCACCATCAAGTGGGAATTATTCCAGAGATGGAATAATGGTTCATGTCCAGAAATCATTCAATGCAATAAACCACATTAAATAAGAGATAAAAACCATATGATTATCTTAATATATGCAGTAAAAGCATTTGACAACATTTAACATCCATTCATGATAAAAGCTTTCAAAAAGGTGGGTATTAGTGAGGACATACGTCAACATAATAATAGTCTTATTTAACAAACCCACAGCCAATAGCATATTCAATGGTGAAAAGCTGAAAGCTCTTCTTCTAACATTAGGAATAAGACAAGGATGCCCACTCTTATCACTTTGAGTCAACACAGTACTGGAAGTCCAGTCAGATAAGAAATACAAGGCATCCAAATTGGTCAAGAAGTAATAAAACTCACTATATGCAGAGGACATGATACTATATACAGAATCCTTTAAATACTCCACCAAAAAACTGTTAGGATAAATGAATTAAGTTGTGGGATACAAAATCAATATACAAAAATCTGTTGCATTTCTACATACTAATAATGAACCAGAAAAAAGAGAAATTAAGGAAAAAATCCCATGTACAATTGCATCAGGAAGAATAAAAGACCCAGGAATAAATTTAACCAAGGAGGGAAAGACTTATACTCTGAAAAGTATAAGACATTGAAGATGACACAAATAAATGTAAGGATATAGTGTGCTCATGGATCGGAAGAATATTGTAAATATGTTCAGACTACCCAAAGCAATCTACAGATTCAATGCAATTTCTATCAATATACCCATGGAATTTTTCACAGAACTAAAACAAATAACCCTAAAATTGGTATGAAACCACAAAGACCCCAAATAGCCAAAGCAATCTTGAGGAAGGAGAACAAAGCTGGAGATAACACGCTCCCTGATCTCAAACTATACTACAAAATAGTATGGTACTGGCACAAGGAAAGACACACAGATCAATGGAAGAGAATAGAGAGCCCAGATCAATTAATCTATGATCAGTGGTCTAGATTGTATGGTTAATTAATCTATGACAAAGAAGGCAAGAATAAACAATGGGGAAAAGAGTCTCTTCAACAACTGATATTAGAAAAACTGGAGATCTACATGGAAAAGAATGAAACCATACACAGAATAAGCTCAAAATGGATTAAGACATAATCGTAAGACTGGAAACCATAACCCTCCTAAAAGAAAACATAGGCAGTCTTGGACACGGCCCTTAGCAATATTTTTCTGGATATGTCTTCCCAGGCAAGGGAAACAAAATTAAAACTAAAAACAAGTGGGACAACATAAAACTAAAAATTTTTTGCATGGTGAAGGAAACCATGAACAAAATGAGAAGATATTTGCAAATGATATATCTGATATGGTGTTAATATCCAAATTACATAAACAGCTCATACAACACACCAAAAAAATAATCTAATTAAAAACTGGGCAGAGGACTTCTTTGGAATTTTTCCAAAGACATACACATGGCAAACAGACATATGAAAAGATACTCAGCATCACTAATCATGAGGGGAATGCAAATCAAAACCACAAAGGATATCACCTCCTATCAGTCAGAATGGCTAGTAACAAAAAGACAAGAAATAACAAGTATTGGCAGGATGTGGAGAAAAGGGACCCCTCATGCACTGTTGGAGGGAGTGTAAATTGGTGCATCCATTATGACAAACAGCATGGATTATTGAAGAATTAAAAACAGAAATACCATCCAATACAGTAATTCCACTTTTGGATATTTACCTGAGGAAAACACAAACACAAATTAGAAGATATATGAACCTATATGTTTAGTGCAGCATTATTTACAACAGCCAAGATAAGGAAGCAATCTAAGTGTTCATCTAGAGATGAACTGGATAAATAAGATGTGCCATGCATATACATACACATACACACACACAACGTTTATTAGTCAAAAAAAAGAATGACATTTTGCCATTTATGGCAACATGGATGGACCTAGAGGGAATTATGCTAAGTGAAGTAACTCAGAGAAAGACAAATACTGTATGATTTCAGTTTTATATGCAATCTAAAAAAAAAATGAACCAACCAATGATCAAAACTGAAACAGACTCATAAATACAGAGAACAAGCTGGTGGGTGCCAAAGGGAGGGGGAAGATATGTGAAAAACGTGAAAGGGATAAAGAGGTACAACTTCCCATTGTGAATAAGTCATGAGGATGAAAAGGACAGCATAATCTGTTAATATTTTAATAACTTTATATGACAACAGAGGGAAACTAATTATTGTGGTATTTCGTAAGGTATATAATTGTTGAATCATTATGTTGTACACCTGAAACTAATGTAATATTATTCATACTATCAAAAACATGAAAAGTTCTTGAAGGAAATTAAAAATGCTACTCCAATAAATATACAAATGGAAAAGCAAAACAGCATATGTCTGATATGGAGAAAGTTTTAGTGGTCTGAATAGAAGATTAAACCAACCACAACATTCTCTTAAGCAAAGCCTAATTCAGAGCAAGGCCCTAATTCTCTACAATTCTATGAAGGCTGAGAGAGGGGAGGAAACTACAGGAGGAAAGCCTGAAGCTAGCAGAGATTGGTTCATGAGATTTAAGGAAAGAAGCCTTTCTATAACATAAAAAGTGAAAGGTAAAGCAGCAAGTGCTGATGTAAAAACTGTAGCAAGTTATCCAGAAGATTTAAGATAACTAATGAAGGTGGCTACAATAAACAACACATTTTCAACGTAGACAAAACAGACTTCTATTAGAAGAAGGTGCTACCTAGGACTTTCATAGCTAGAGAGAAATCAATGCTTGGCTTCAAAACTTCAAAAGACAAGCAGACTCTCTTGTTATGGGTTAATGAAGCTGGTGACTTTAAGTTGAAGACAATGCTCCCTGACAATTCTGGAAATCCTAGGGCCGTTTATAATTATGCTAAATCTACATTGTCTGTGTTCTATCAATGGAAGAGCAAAGCCTGGATGACAGCACATGGTTTACTGAACCTTTTAAGCTCTCTGTTGAGACTTGCTGCTCAGGAAAAAAAAAAAGATTCCTTTCAAAATATGACTGCTCAATGACAATACACCTGATCACCCAAGAGCTCTGAATGAGATGGACTACAAGATTAATGTTGTCAACAGAATATCCTTTCTGGAGCCCATTTTGACTTTCAATACTTATTATTTAAGAAATATATTTCATAAGGCTATAGCTGCCATATACAGTGATTCCTCTTATGGTTCTGGGCAAACTAAACTGAAAGACTTCTGTAAAGGATTCACCATTCTAGATGCTATCAAAGACACTTGTGACTCATGGGAAGAGGTCAAAATACCAGCATTAACAGGAGTTTGGAAGAAATTGATTCCAACCCTCATGGGTGACTTTGAGGGGTTCAAGACTTCAGTGAAGGAAGTAGCTGCAAATGTGATGTAAATAGCAAGAGAATTAGAATTTGAAACAGAGCCTGAAGATGTGACTGAATTGCTGCAATCTCATGATAAAATTACAACAGAATAGGAGTTGCTTCTCATGGATGAGCAAATAAAGTGGTTTCCTGAGATGGAATCTACTCTTGGTGAAGATGCTGTGATGATTATTGAAATGACAACAAATGAATTAGAATATTACATAAACATAGTTGATAAAGCAGTGGTAGGGTTTGAGAAGACTGACTCCAATTCTGAAGGAAGTTCTACTGTGGGTAAAATGCTATCAAAGAACACTGCATACAACAGAAAAATCATTCATGAAAGGGAGAGTCAGTTGATGTGGCAAACTTCATTGTTGTCTTACTTTAACAAATTGCCAGTGACCCCAACCTTCAGCAATCACCATCCTGATCAATCAGCAACCATCAACATTGAGGCAAGACCCTCCACCTACAAGATTACAGCTCACAGAAAACTCAGATGATTGTGAGCATTTTGTAGCAGTATTTTTTACATAAGGTATGTACATTAGGGGTTTCTTACATATGATACTATTGCACACTTAATAGACTACAATATAAACATAACTTTTATATGCACTGGAAACCAAAAGTTATTTGATTCACTTTATTTCAATATTCACTTTATTGTGGTAGTCTGGAGCCGAACCTGCAACATATCTTAGGTATGTCTGTAGTATATCTAGCTGTCTTAATTGGTCATAGTCTAGCACAACACTGAGGATGGCAAGAATCCACAGATAAAATCTGAAATACCACCCACCTACCCTACTCAGTCACCTTGGTACAGTAAGACCCACTGGCCATAATTTCTAGTCAAAGTTGATAGACAGTAGAAAATATGTATTTTGACAACATATCTCTCATGAAATATTCATGAAAATTTTTTCAACAGGTATGTTACTTGCCTGGGGAAGATCTCCTATCACGACATCTCTATATTTTCATGTAAATGGCCAAATCATGGTTTGGGTCTCTTACAGTCAAACTTATTTTTTTGAAATAACAATTGGAAATCTACTGGAACCCAAAAGTCTAGAAATAAATGAGCTACTAATTCGTATTTAATATGCTGGTCTCTTTCCCTAAAATGTAAATTCCTTTCCTTCTACATATGCCCTACAATAGATTCAATTTAATGATATGACTTTTGTTCTATGTATATATGCATAACTGAAAAAGCAAATAAACAGTATAAAGAATATTGACATAAAAACATGATACAGAGCTCTCTATATATCCCCGAATTTTAAAAGTGATTCCCTTGCCCAAGGCAACATATCTATAACTGGAGAAGTATTTAAATCCAGGTCTGGGTCACTCCAGAGTGAAGAATATAAAAAAGATCTGAACTATGATCAACATCAAAATATGTTCTACTTTGGTTTCTGCTCAATACTATAAATAGTTTGCTAAGAATATACATGTGTATATATAGAAAAATCTTAAACTCATCCATGAATAAATTTTGACTTTTATAAAACACGAGCAATGATCTACTTGAGCAACTAGAATGTAACATCATTAATTACTTCCTCTTTGCTTAGAAACTCCTCAAGGACAGGGGCTATTTTATGATAGGTAATGATAAAGTTATATACATGAGAAAATTACATTTGCAATTCCCTTGTAGTTGATCAGAATTTTCATGTATTAAGTCTTAGGCATGTACTTTGCAATAATTAATGCCATTGCCTCTTCTAGCACCATTGATGATCCTTCCTGTTTTTTACCTAGATTCATCACATCTTCTAAGAGATTAACGTCGTCTACTGAACACTGTGGAAAAAATGAAGGTTCCTGTGGCCAGGATTCTCACCTGGCCCTGGTTGGCTAGCTCACTACACATGTGTGGGCAATACGTCAATATTGACTCTATATAGAGAGCTCCACCCAGTGCTCTAGGCAACACAGTGGCATTGCTGTAAGGCTGCAGGAGAGCAAAGCAGAGGCTAGGGTGGTGGAAGCACAGAGGACAGAGACAGAGGACAGCTGTACTGGTAGAGAGGCCCAGAGGACGACTGTGAGGGCAAAGAGGCCCAGAGGCAGAGACTGGCTTGCTGCATGCAGACTCACTCTGAGTGAATGGGATTTTAGTGATTGACCTGCCACCGTGGAAATAAAGTTGGGTATAACCCTTTCACCCCAAGAACGTCTTACTGTCATTTCTTTGGTCACACTGAATCCATAGTGAACTTGCCTGGGGCTGAAACCCATTGGCAAGACAACTGGTGACAGTTGGCAGGATTCACTATTGACCAAGGGAAAAGAACAGGTTGCCCTCATGGAAGGAGTGTTTCAGCAGGCTGCACCTTTGGACTGGGAGACATTCAAATGTCTCCTGTGGACATGCATAACTGTGAAGGGGTGGAGGACTCAGGTCTACCCTAAGAGAAAGATGACTGAAATGGCGTCACTACGAAGTGCTGTGGCCCGAGAGGAAGTAGCATGAGAAGGAGCAGTGGCCCGAGAAGGAGTGGCACAAGAAGGAGCATGGGAGTGCAGGCTGTCAGGTGCCATGGGGCAAGAGAAGGATGTAGTGCAGTTTTCAGCCCCAGAAGTGGAGGAGTGGAGGCCCTGCTGATGCAGGAGGCATCGGCTCCTCCTCGGTTGAGACCCCACCTGGTTGAAAACTGGTGGAAAGCCAGAAGGACTTGGCAACCATGGGTTCTTTCAGGAGAGGAGCAGGTTCCTCCTCAGGTTGTGGAGCACTCCATGCTCTGCTTCTATCCTCAGGCTCAAGCACCAAAGGAAATATGATCTGCTTCTTGAAGGAAGAATTTAAAAGGCCCTGTGAAGGTCACAAGGACCCAGATGTGAGTTCGTTTGAAAAGGCAGGAGACAAAAAGAAATTGGATGACTGGAACTATGGTAATTGAGATCAGAGCAGTGGTTCCGGCTGCTGAGGATGAAGCAGAAGCCAGAGATAAAACAATAAGATAGGCCTGTGTGTCTGCAAGACGTTTTGCTGGAGAGGCTGGAAAAGGTGCATATTGTAAGACCCCCACCCCCATGGTCCTTTTGGTTAACTCATTTGAGTAGAACTGCTTTGAATACAGCCAGGATGACCACTTGGTGGCAGTGGATCTCCTCAGGCTTGAGGGTTATTATAATTTGTTGTAATTTTTGTTATTTGTATATTGTCATAGGCCCTGTTGTTATTGGGCAATTTGGTTACAATGCTCCAGCTTCCTCGCACAGGGACCATTGCAGATGATTGAGGGCACATACATAGATTGAGAGGCAGGAATCCTGGAGGGGTGGAGTGTGAATAAAGTAAAGGTTCCTGTAGCCAGGATTCTCACCTGGCCATGGTTGGCTGGCTCACTACACATGCTTGGGCAATACATTGTTATTGACTCAATATAAAGATCTCTGCCCAGTTCTCTTGGTGACACGGAGGCATAGCTGTAAGGCTGCAGGAGAGCAGAGCAGAGCCTGGAGTGGTGGCAGTGCTGAGGACAGAGCCAGAGGATGGCTATGCGGGCAGAGAGGCCCAGAGGCAGAGAGCGGCTTGCTGCATGCAGACTTGCTCTGAGTGAACGGGATTTTAGTGATTGACCTGCCACCATGGAAATAAAGTTGGATATAATAACCCTTTCACCCCAAGAGCATTCTACTGTCATTTCTTTGGTCACATCGATTCCATCGTAAACTTGCCCGGGGATGAAACCCATTGGGAAGACAACACACACCCATATCTTGCCAATCTATGTGTGTATTCTCTGTAGGCAGAGGGAAACAAAATGAGCTAGATTTTCCAAAGAACCACTTCATACATGTGGGACTAAGAAAATATATCTTATAAATTAGGCAACAAGCTAGAAAGAATATGGAAAGAATTTCATAGACCTTAGTGTACTTAATAATAATATTATTAGTATTAATTATAGCTATAATTTATTGATCGCTTACTATGTGGCAGAAACTGATGGACATACACACACATACATACACACATATGTATATAGAGACAAAGACAGATACAGATAAATAAAGAAACATTTGTTACAAGGAATTGATTTCTACAATTTAAAGTTTGACCGGTCTCAAGATCTGTACTTAGCAAGCTTGGGACCCAGGAGAACCAATGGAATAGTTTCAGTCCAAGTCCAAAGGTCTGGGAACTAGGAGAGCAGATGTTATAGCTGCAGTCCAAAGGCCAGCAGGCTTGAGACCCAGATAGAACCAATGTTTCAGTTTCAGTCTAAAGGCAGGAAAAATTCGATGCCCCAGCTCCAAGGCAGTGAAGCATGTGGAGTTCCCTCTTACTTGCAAGAGGGTCAGTCTTTATGTTCTACTCTCATCCATCAACTAACTGACTGGATGAAGCCCACCCACATAGAGAATGCAATCTTGCTTTCTTAGCCTACCAATTTCAATGTGAGTCTTATCCCAAGACACCCTCACTGGTATACCTAGCATAATGTCTGACCAAATATCTAGGCATCCTGTTACCCAGTCAACTTGACACATAAAATTAACCTTCACACTGGTTATACTAATTATAAATCATGAAAGTAATGGATGCTAGAACTAATCCTCCTAAAACAACATTTCTAGGGCAGGCAGAAAATGGTTGTGTAGAAAAATTCAAACAGCTGATAGGACAGTAACATAACAAGCTCAGGTCTGCCAAATCATTAAGGGCCTGACATTAAATATTTCCCCACAAAGAACTGCTGAAACAGAGCTGTTTATAATTGCCACCTGAGCAGTAGACCCAGTAGAGTTGTATGTGTAAATACCTCATAAATATTGTTGCTAAGAATGAGGTTTCACCCTCACAGAGTATAGTAGAAAGATACTAACCAACGAAATAGTCTGTCTCCAACCTCCCCCTTCTTTAGCTCAGAACTACTTAAACAACTAACAGACAAAAAACTTAAAATATCAAAGAAGTCAGAAACTTCTGTTGTGGACCTAAAGGAAAGGCCTATATGGAAATGGGAACTCTCACTAAAAGAATTATCACCAACTACAGTACAAATGCTTATCCCAATTCTCTATCACTCTCCAAGAAGTATTAACTGTGCAAATAATAGCTTTTTTAGGAAGAAATACAGATCCTTACACAAGACTGATTAAATAAATAAAGGCTACAAAATACTAGAAGATAGGTAGAAAAATAAAAGACTAAATAGGGGACCTATAGAAAAAGAGAAAAAAAATTCAAGAAAAATTAAAAGTGTTGATAACAATGTATTATATAATTAAATTTGATAAGAGAGTAGAACTTAAATGTTCTCATCCAACAAAAAAAAGTAAATAATTATGTGAGGTAATAGATGTGTTAACCAGAAGGTGAGTATACTTACAGAACATACACATATATCAAATCACTACAACATATACTTTAAATATCTCACAATTTTATTTGTCAATTATACTTCAATAAAATTTGAAAATAAGTGAAAAGAAATGATGAAAAATTTTTAGCTCTGATAATAGAGGATGGGGTTCATGAACCAAGGCATGTGAGTGGCTTCTAGAAGCTGAGCACAGCCCTCAGCTGACAGCCAGCAAGGAAATGGAGACATTAGTCCCACAACCACAGGAACCAAACTCTATCAACAACCTAAATGAACAAGTGAACAATTCTCCCTTAGGGTTTCCAGAAAGAAACCCAGCCCTGCTGACTCCTTGAATTTAGCCTAATGAGAGCTATACTGGACTTCTGACCAACAGAACAGTAAGATAACAAATTCGTGTTATTTTAAGCTGCTAAATTTGTAGTAATTTGTTACAAGAGCAAGAAGAAACTAATGTTCTCAAGGGGGCATAAGAGGAGAGGTATGTAACTCAGCTCCTTCCAAGCAGCAGATCATTCAACTTAAGGGAAAAATGCAAATAGTGTTGATGAAAAGAAAATACCACTGACTTGTTCTGAATGAAGACACTTGGTTATACCCAACTTTTATTTAGCTATGTAAATAGTACTGAGGTGGTGTTTGTAAAAAAGTATGGGTGGGGAGATACCCAAACCATGTACATTTGGCTTTGGAATTGGCATTTATTATTATTAAAATGAAGTAGATCATCTACTCTTTCCTCTTTTTCACTATGAAAAGCCAATAAGTAATCAACAATCTACAATTATGTCTTCTTTTAGATCTGGCACATCAGTCTTCAAGGAAATTAACATCAAAACCATATTGAGAAACTTCAAACCCTCTAAGAATGGCTGTAGTCAAGAGAGATAATAAGTAGCAAAGATATGGAGAAATGGAACCCTCATATATTGCTGGTGGGAATGTAAAATGATACAGATACTTTGGAAAAACAGTCTGGTACTTCCTCAAATGGTTAAATATAGAGTTATCATATGACTCAGCAATTCCACTCCTAGATATATACCCAAGAGAAATGAAAACATATTTTCACATATATGTTCATAGTAGTATTATTCACAACAGCCAAAAAGTTGAAACAACCCAAATGTTATCAGTTGGGGAAGAAACAAAAGTGATATATCCATATAATTGAATATCATTTGGCCATTAAAAGGAATGAATTGTTGATAACATGCTATGATACGGATGAACCTTGGAAACATGTTAAGTGAAAGAAGCCAGTCACAAAAGGCCACATTTTATGTTATTCCATTTATGTGAGATTTCTAAAACAGGCAAATATAGAGAGTCAGACAGATTAATGATTGCCTAGGACTGGAGGAAGGGGGAGCTGGGGGAAATAAGGAGTAACTGCTAATGGGTACAGGATTCATTCAAGTGGTAATGAAAATGCTGATTGTGGTGACAGTTGCACAAGTCTGCAAATATACCAAAACCACTGAATTGTATATTTTAAAAGTAAATTTTAGTGATTATGAATTATTTTTCAATAAAGCTGTTATTTTCAAAAGAATAAAAGAGCAAAATAATCACTTTTGAAGGCTGGAGGAGAGAAAGAAGTTCTTGATTTTTCTTTGTGATCTTGTGGAGGGAAATAAGGGATAATAGAGAAGAGAAAAACTGTTCTTTTTAGTGCAGTATGATTTAAACAGAAAGTCATAGACTTGTCTCAGGGATTTAGCAAATACAGAAAACATAGTTGGTCAATTACTAGCAAGGGAACTTGAAATCTTAAAGTGAAGAATGTAAATAAAGGGATCACCTATGCTCAACATCAAAACTTACTCTATTTTTATTTCTAAGCTGTGGATGTTTGAATTTTTTTTTTCAGGCAGTGCTGTCACTAAGGGTGCTGCTATTAATGTATCTTGCATCTTTTATGAAGACAGTAACATATTCTGGTTAATCATTTCACCAGATGGGATTTTTAGAACAAGATTAATTGGTAAATTGATCTCACCCAGTTTAGAAGTAAAAACAATCCCCTGCCTGAGATGTCCAATTCCTCTTTACAATTACAATACCCTTAACTATGCAAGAAACGTTATAGAAAAAGAGTAGCCAAATGAAAACTGACTTAGTCATCTCTGTCCAGGAAGCCAAAAGCAAGAGAACAGGTAGAGGAAAAGAGGAGAGTAAAGATGGACAAAGCTAGAGAGAAAGTAGAACACTAGAACAAATGCAAGAGACAAGGTGAAACAGAGAGAGAAATGGAGACACTTGAAAAGATGGTTTAGGCCCTGAAATTCAAAATCCTTTTTGTTGGTTCACAGAAGGAAATCCACATACTCCAAATACATATGAAGAATCCAGACTGGGAAATGTGCTATTACAATTGCTTTACCTAGAACATGGTAACTAGACCAGTTGTGGCAAGGGTAGAGTTTCTCCTAAAGGAAGTGTTTGTTTCAACTTTTCTATTGGGAAAACAACAGGCCTTTGACTCGGAGAGAGGAAGATACTCCTTTTTTCTCTAATCCACAAGAACAATAGGAACCCTAATCACCTGTAAAGACGGGGTGGGAACATTTAAGGGGGCACCCAATGTGGGAAATAAGTTGGCACTTGCAACATGTATAGCATCGGGAGGACTGACATTAATGAACCCCTGTACAGAGGCAGACAATGTATCTCTGATTGTTAGCTTTAAATTTCCTCTTTTCTATCTGGTAATTTCCTTCTGCTATCCCCAACCATGTAATGTTTTGTCAAGCATAAGAGTCAAATATTAACTGTGTTCTAGGGATTGACATTTTAGTGTGATGTGCTCATTCTTAGTGTAAAGTGGATTGTGGTAAGTGGCAGCAACATGGTGAAGTGGTTGTGAGACAGCACAATATAAGCACCTTTAAAGTCTGAAGCACTTGCTATAAAAAAACATGGTGTCTGTTTGTGACAGGCAGACACACTTTTGGAACATATAACCAAACATTTTCTAGTGTTTCTCAGAACTACTTTGGAGAGGTATCCAGGTGGAGACTACTAGGTTAGTTAGGTTACTCAAGGGAACCAAGGCTGAGGTGTTAAAGGAAAAAATAACCACTGAAGGTCAGAGAGGGTAGAAAAACTTGGCTTAAGAGTAATAAATTATCCAAATAGTTGATTATCCAAAAACTGGAAAGGGAAAGCAGCATGGTTTTGCGACCCTCCCACTACCTAGGTGCTCTGTGACCTTGGAGAGTATTCAGATGCAATGAGCCCAATTTCTCACCTATGTAATGAGGAAGTAGATCCTCTTTAACATTCTGTTGGTATCAGCACTATTGGAATAAGTCTTAAAGGTGACCCTTGTGAAGAGAACAACATTTCTGAAAGTTTTTAATGTATATTTTCAAAATTAGTCTCCAATATTGCATAGCTCAGGTATGTGCCTCAGCAGTACACCTTCACAATTCTGTTTTCTCACTCTACGGTGCCACATAATTGTCTATAATTCTAACGTTCCTGTTTCTCCCCCTATATTTTTTCTGATTACAACAGTAAATTCTGATCATTATATAAAATTTAGATTACCAAAAATCATGTATATAGATTACCTAAAACTCCATTACATATTGATAACCAGTATCAACATTTCTGTGTACTATAATTTACATACATATGCATACATTTCCACATTTTTGAGAGTTTTCATTAAACAGTTTATCTTAGCAATCTTTCAACATCAATATAGACCTAGATTAGTTTGAATGCCTTTATATCATTCAACTGTATGAATAAACAATAATTTATAAATTGAATCCCCTCTGCTCATTTAAATTGCTCTGGAGATCTCAAAATCATAAGCAATGCCTAAATGAACATTATCATTGTTTTTGATCACTATTACTTCCTCAAGATAAATTACTTGAAGATTTACTGTCAAATAGTATGCACATTGTGGATAAAGTGGGGTTCCTATGGCCAGGATCCTCACTGAACTTAAATGTAACTGGCCTGTTGCTCTGCTACCTCTTCCATACCTTTACGCAATAAGCCATTATTGTGTTAATGTAAGGAATTCCGCCCAGTGCTCTGCCAGAGACTGTGTGTCGGGGCTGCAAGGCTGTAGGAGAGCGGAGAGGAGGCTGGAGTGGTGGTAGTGCCGAGGGACTGACCTGCCACCTCGAAATAAAGTTGGGTATAACTTTTTCACCCCAAGAACCCTCTGCTGTAAATTTCTTTGGTCACAGTGAATCTATAGCGAACTTGCCTGGAGCTGAAACTCATTTGCAAAACAACATTTTTAAGGTTTTTAGTAAGTATTGCTCAATAACACTCCAAAAAATATGGAGCATTTTACCTTCCCATTTGCAGCATGTGACAGGGCATTTTCTTCACATTATGGAAAGATGGACATTTTTAGATTTAGATTTTGCCAATAAAACAGGGGAATAGCAGTATCTCATTGCTTTTAATTTCGTATTTTTTATTAATTATGATGAGCATTTTTCATATTTCCTAATCAAAAAGCTAATATATAAAAATATGTATTTTCCTGAGTTGCTTAATCATTTCTTTACAAAAAGTTTTCTCTTAAGTTTGTCATTCATCTTATATATTGTTTCATAAATGGTGTTACTATGGTTTTAGATTGGCAATGTCAAGACATCCTAAACTTGGATGAGGAATGTCATCCAGTATTCTCTCTTCTACCTTTCCTTAGGTATGCTCAGGAAGACTATCAAAAAGCACATTGATACATGATAGAGAAGACAGGCCAAGTAAAAGATCTTAAGCATCAACAAATTCTGGTACTTTTAAAAATATCACCTAATACATTTTTAGTGGATGAAAATTTGTTAACCTGCCCTGAACAATAAGACCTTGATTAAACTGTACTTTACACAAATACTTTATTTACTAAAAAAAAATAGTATTAGGATAATACAGAGTCTTAAGCCATATTTAATACAAAATAGGTATATCTGCATCAAAGAAACAACTATTCTCTTTTTACATATAAATATTATGGTAATTAAGGTATGCTAATACATTAGTGATGTCTTGCTTCTTAATGAAAATATCTTGAAGTGAACATCAAACTGGGTTAATACTTCAAATGTGTAGTTTAATATATAGTATTTGTTTTGTGGGTCTAGTATGGTTACTTTTATCACTAATAATTATACTTGTGCAAATATTTAATAACACAAGCTAAACAAACCTAAACACTACATTTGAAAACACCAAATTATTTCCAAAACACTTGTTCCAAAGATCAACAAAGGATTTCCCTAACCTAGAGAAATTTTCTGATACTTTCCCACATGCTGCTTAGAGATTGTTCCTTTAGTATAGATTCAATTGCAAAAAGTCAGGATTCATTCTCCTAAAGCCTCATCATCTATACAGACTTTTAAAAATAGCTATGTTCTGTCTCTAGCTCTTCAGCCTAATTAAATACAGCTGTAGTCTTTGCACAAAGGAATTTCAAACAATTGGCAACCTACTACACGGTAGTTGTTCTATGAAAATCCAACTCTTCCAATATTTTAAAGTATACTATACTTGTTGAAATGCTTTCCTTGCTCCTTGAACCCAATCAAAAAAAAATAATGAAAAAGTTTTAAAGTGGTATTTGTCCTGGTGCATTTTTTATTTGTATTTCAATCCAAAGACTAAAGAACTCTATTAAAATTTGAACTACACCTAAATAAATATGATATTTTGATATTTATTTATCCCCCAAATCCTTATTTTTCATTTGATTTAAAGGGACTTTTTCTTTAAAGTAAGGCATGCTGCTTTGTGTTAATACCAATTTCAGCTGATCTAACTTTATGATATTTTAACTGAAATTGTAAATAGTGGTGACAGTTTAAGGAAAATATTACAAGAAAGATTTTTACTTTCTTCAAATTTACTTATTTTGGGGTGCAATACACATATTTTAAGCAGATGCCATCTGGTATGCAGTCATTACCTTTCACTTCCTGTGTTTGCTCAAACATCTGCAAGCAAATCTTAAAAATGAATTACCTGACTGTGGATAAAGTGAAGGTTCCTATGCCCAGGATTCTCACCTGGCCCTGGTTGGCTCGCTCACTACACACATGTGGGCAATTCATCATTATTGACTCTATATAAAGAGTTTGCCCAGTGCTCTGGGCACAACATGATGGCACAGTTGCAGGACTGCAGGAGAAGAGAGCAAAGGCTGGAGTGGTGGCAGCACTCAGGACAGAGTCTGAGATGGCTGCTGGGGCAGAGAGGCCCAGAGGCAGAGACTGCCTTGTTGCATGCAGACTCGCTCTGAGTGGACGGGATTCTAGTGATTGACCTGCCGTCGTGGGAATAAAGTTGGGTATAACCCTTTCACCCAAAGAAAGTTCTACTGTAATTTCTTTGGTCTCACTGACTCCATAATGAACTTGTCCGGGGCTGAACACAATTGGCAAAACAATGACCAAAAGAACATTTTTTGGAACCATGGCAAAAAAAAGAAAAATCACTGACCTGTCTTCTGTATTCCCTGCATAGGGAAAATAAAAGTTCCTATGGCCAGGATCCTCACCTGACCCTAAACTACTTGATGATGTAATTGGCCTACTGCATAGGCTAATGGTTCCACACCCATTGGCAATGAGCCATTATTGGTGTTACTATATAGGGCACTCCACCCAGTGCTCTGCTCAGAGGCAGAGAAGGAGCTGGGCTTGCTACATGTAGACTGTGCAGTGGCAGATGTGATTCCCGCACTCCATCTGCCACCACTAGAATAAAGCTTGGTATAAACCTTTTACCCCTAATGTTCTGTTGCTGTTATTCAGTCTCACCAAATACAGAGGAGTGAACTTGCCTGGGGGCAATCCCCCTCAAGGAAGACACCCTGTTAATACCCTGGCCAAAACTAGAAGAGGTTGTGTGGAAAGCATTCCATACTGAAAAACAGCTTGTAAATTACTATCTAGAATAGAAATGGTCATCTAGAGTCTGGAAAGGTCCAGTTGTATTCAACTGTGGATAAAATGAGAGTTCCTGTGGCCAGGATTCTCACCTGGCCCTGCTTGATTAGCTCCCTGCACACCTGTGGGCAATACATGGCTGTTAACTCTATATAAAGAGCTCCACACAGTGCTCTGTGGGGTACATGGTGGTATGGCTGCAAGGCTGCAGGAGAGCAGAGCAGAGGCTGGAGTTGTGGCAGCACGGAGGACAGAGGCCGAGACAATGGCTGTGCAGGAAGACTGTGCAGAAAGGGCCAGAAGACAGCTGTGTGGGACAACTGCACAGAGAGGCCCAGAGGACGTCTGTGTGGGATGACTGTGCAGAGAGACCCAGAGGATGGCTGTGTGGGACAACTGTGCAGCGGGACCCAGAGGACGGCTGTGCAGACAGAAGAGCCCAGAAGCAGAGACCGGCTTGCTGCATATAGACTCGCTCTGAGTGAACGGGACTTTAGTGACTGACCTGCCACCTGGAAATAAAGTTGGGTATAACCCTTTCACCCCAAGAATGTTTTGCTGTCAATTTCTTTGGTCACATTGAATCCATAGCGAACTTGCCTGGGGTTGAAACCCATTGACAAGACAATTGGCAAAAGTCAGCAGGGTTCATTGTTGACCAAGAAAAAAGACAGGCTGCTCTTATGGGAGGGGTGCTCCAGTGGGCTGCCCCTGTGAATGAGAAGATGGTCTATTGTCCCCCAAGGGTATGTGGTCTGAGGTGGCTTGCCTCCTAGAGGACTGGGTGCCACCCCAGGACTGAAGGCAAGTGGAGGTGACACCTGAGGCCGTACAGGTGGCCCTTGGTAAAATAAGTAGATCCTTTGAGAAGCAGAGTGCCTGTGAGGCAGCACGGACTGTAGGTTGGCTGCTTCTCACAGTATTAAAAAAGTCTACAGAAGAGACCCAAGAAATGGTGGCATGAGAATGTGAGCTGCAAACTTCTGTGGATTCATTGAGGAAGGAGATGGCATTGATGCGAGAGGAGGCAGCAGGAGAGCGCTGGCAGCAAGGTGCCATTGGAGATGAGATGGCAGTGCTGCCAGGTGTTCTGAAGGAGGAAGAGGCCTTCAAGGAAAAAGAAGAAATCCTGAGGGAAGCATATGCGGAGGTGGCACAAGAATGTCAGCTGCGAAGCACCGAGGTGAAGGTAAGAGAGCTTCTGAAGACTGAGCTAGCATTGTTGCAAGGCACTGTAACAGAGGAGGCACTTGGGGGAATGGATAGCAAGGTGCATCAGCCCCAGAAGTGTAGAAGCTAGGGAAGGATGAAGGGGTGGTGCTGGAGGCACTGGCCCCTCCTGTATTGAAAACATGCCCAGTAGTTGTAAAGAAAATAAGGACCCAGCAGCTGAAAGTTCCCCAAGGAGAGGAGCGGCCCCATCCCCAGGTCATGGAGCACTCTATGGTCCACCCTTATGATTGAGCCAGTGGCTATGAGACTTAGGGGTGGATGGAATTGTTCTTTCTGGATCAGAGATAGGAAAGCTATCTTCCCTGACAGTGCAGCCTGCCTTGAGGCAGAAATTACAAAATGCGAGGTGACATGTACTGTAGCTGAAGCAATGAGAACCTGGAAAGAAATAAGACCTGTTACTCACAGGAGGAATTTGAGGGGCCCCGTGAGGGTTATGAGGACACAGATGTGGTTTGATTTGATACAGGCAGGAATAGATGGAAGGAAATTAGATGGGAAGCTAAATAGGATCTTACTAGAGCTATGGTGTCTTGCCAATGGGTTTCAGCCTTGAGAAAATTCACTATAGATTCAATGTGACCAAAGAAATTGACAGCAAAACGTTCTTGGGGTGAAAGCTTTATACCCAACTTTATTTCCACCATGGCAGGTCAGTCACTAAAATCCCATTCACTCAGAGCAAGTCTGCATGCAGCAAGCTGGTCTCTGCCTCTGAGCCCCTCTGTCTGCACAGCCATCCTCTGGGCCTCTGTGCCAGCACAGCTGTCCTCTGGGCCTCTCTGCATGGTCATCCCACACAGTCATCATCTGGGCCTCTGTCCTCAGCACTGCCACCACTCCAGCCTCTGCTCTGCTCTTCTGCGGCCTTGCAGCTGTGCCACATTGTCACGCCCAGAGCACTGGGTGGAGCTCTTTATATAGAGTCAACAGCCATGTATTGCCCAAAGGTGTTTAGTGAGCTAATCAACCAGGGCCAGGTGAGAATCCTGGCCACAGGAACTCTCATTTTATCCACATATGGCAACAACTGAAACCAGTGCAGTAGTTGAAGCCATTAAGACTAAAGAAGCAGAGGTCAGAGACAGAGCCACGAGTACAGCCTGTGTGTCTGCAAGACATTTTGCTGGAGAGGATGGAGAACAATGTTTGAGCTTCCTTGCACAGGGACCATTGCAAAGGACTAAGGACACATAGATTGAGAGGAGAGAATCCTGGAGTAGTGAAATGTGGATAAAATGAAAGTTCTTGTGGCCAGGATTCTCATGTAGCCCTGGTCGACAGCTCACTGCACACCTGTGTGCAATACATGGCTGTTGAGGCTACATAAAGAGCTCCACACAGTACTCTGTGCAAGATATGGTGGTATGGCTGCAAGGCTGCAGGAGAGCAGAGCAGAGGCTGCAGTGGTGGCAGCACCAAGGACAGAGACCCAGAGAGATGCCCGGGTTCTTGTTCAGGAAGCCAAAGAATGAGCTTCATAAATACCCAAGGTAGGAGAGCAAGGTACAGGCTTTTATTTAGAAATAAAGTGAAAGGACAGAGCTCCCGTATCATGCTAGGAGGGGACAAGAGAGTCCAGTGTGGTGCGTTGTCTAGGGGTTTTATAGGCAGATGAACATGAAAAAAGCTTAGGGGTGTGGACCTGCTAAGTGGTGTCTGAATATCTAGAATTAACTTAACACAAGGAATTTCCTGCCCGACTTTTTTCTGGGACACCTGTGTCCTGGTCTAGGAGCATATCAAACAAGGCCACCTGCTCAGCCTGATCCAAGGTGGGCTGACGCATTGTTTGTTAAAGAGTAAGTTAAGTGCAATCTTATCTTTAAGGTGGAATCCTTCTTGCCTTTTATTATATTGTTTACAGTTGGGTCTGCATGCTAAATTAGTTGCCTAGTTTGCAAAACCACTCCATCAGATCTGAAAGAGGAAAGACAGCACATAGGTCTGGGCCTTTTAGCATGCTAAAGTAAATCTTACAAGTGATTACAAATGATGAGCATAATAAAAACATATGCTACTCTTCTTTATCTGGGGAACATTAACTGATCTTACTGACGAATGACCCTAGAACTTAATGTTTAACACAGAGTTTTGGTAGGGGGTTTCTTTGCATGTAGTTACATTGCTTTGACTGCAAATGTTTTGCCCTGCTTTTTCCAGAGGCTCTCACCGTACTCTGACTACATCCACAGTCCCTGTCTCATTCTCTCCTCTACAGATAGAGACTTTAGCTGCTGCTAGGGAAAGGGGGCAATGACTGCTCTGGCTGCTTAATGCTGAGAGGGGGCACAGTAAGGGGTGCAGCTAGGTCTCCATCAATGGTCAGTCAAGAGGGCTTTGGAAGATGGGCACTTCTATCCTGGGTTCTATTTCCATCACCATTTGCAGTCTTATGGCTTCTAGGCGAGATAGAATAAATCATGTTATTAGGTTAAGTAGCAACATCTGGAGTTGAATTTTCCATTCTGGAAGAACAGACTTGACAAGGAGATTAAAGAATGCATGGCTGAATATGAGGATTAAAAATAGTAAAACTCTAATTGAGAATCATAGCTAGATATCTTGGGGAAACCAGGATTCTGGATCTAGTTTATGTCTCAATGACTAGTATTAGGACTCAGTATAGATAAGGCTGCATTCTTGAAATAATACTTTTCTCTAAAATCACCTTCATTTTTATTACTAGTAACCAGATTAAGAGAATAATTAACACTTGGCTTGATTATTTGCATAAGTGCAGCAAGAAGAGCAACTGATTACATAGGCTCTTTTAAATGTGCTTTGCTGGAACTTTTTATAAGGAACTTCAGATTGG
>JAQQAC010016209.1:77185753-77200332 GCA_029783875.1 Phataginus tricuspis
CCAATCTGAAGTTCCTTATAAAAAGTTCCAGCAAAGCACATTTAAAACAGCCTATTTAATCAATTGCTCTTCCTGTTGCCCTTATGCAAATAATCAAGCCAAGTGTTAACTATTTTCTTAATCTGGTTACTTCTAATGAAAATGAAGGTGATTTTAGAGAAAAGTATTGTTTCAATAATGCAACCTTATCTATACTGAGTCCTAATACTAGTCATTGGGACATAGACTAGATCCAGAATTCTAGTTTCCCCAAGATATCGAGCTATGATTCTCTATTAGAGTTTTACTATTTCTAATCCTCATATTCAGCCATGCATTCTTTAATCTCCTTGTCAAGTCTGTTCTTCCAGAATAGAACATCCAACTCCAGATGTTGCTGCTTAACCTAGTGACATGATTTGTTCTGTCTCGCCTAGAGGCCATGAAGCTGCAAATGGTGATAGCAATAGAACCCAGGATAGAAACTCCCATCTTCCGAGGCCCTCCTGACTAACCAATGATGGAGACCTAGCTGCACCCCTTACTGCGCCCCCACTCAGCATGAAGCAGCCAGAGCAGTCATTGCCCCCTTTCCCTAACAGCAGCTAAAGTCTCTATCTGTAGAGGAGAGAATGAGACAGGGACCATGGGCTTAAATCACCTCTGAGAGACATCCTACTTCCTCTCTTTATGCCTCTCATCATTTTCTGCCTTCCGTTCTTTGCTCCCTGCCTAATTAATCTTCTAAAAAACCTCATTCAAACTCAAATTTCAAAAGTCACTAACCAAACAATCAATCAATTAATCATGCAGGAGTAGCACCGCCTTCCAATGGAAGAAAGATCCTGCCAGCAGACAACACAGTGCTGACAGAAGCCCGAGTCCTGGAACATGCCATCGCCACTTTAGACCAAGGGCTCATCCAAGGACCACCCTCATCAATACAAAAATGAACTTCATCGCCCCTAATCAGCAGGAATGACTTACGGAAGACTGACTTTCACCCCTTCCCCAAGTCCTCTGCAATTTGTAAAACAAAAAAGGGAGGAATGTAAGACTTTATCCTCCATTTACCCCATGGCCCCAAGCACATGGGCCAGTGAAAATCATGTCTGGACTTGCCTCACCTTATCTCTAAACATTTTGCCCCTCCTCTTAAGATCCAACCACCAACCAGATGGTTGCCCCCACCCCTTAAGACCCAATCCCCAACGTCCCACACCCTACTCCTTAAAAACACGCTTCCTCACCCACCAGCTGCTGCTCTTTCCTTTCTGAGACAGCCATTCTGTCTATTTGTCTTACAGGGAATAAAACTATGCTGAGAGAGTTCTTGTGTCCTTCTTTGCAAGTGAGTGAGCTGGGTAGCTAAAGAACCCTTTCAGACTTGCTCTGAGTGAACGGGATTTAGTGACTGACCTGCCACCTGGAAATAAAGTTAGGTATAACCCTTTCACCCCAAGGACATTTTGCTGTCAATTTCTTTGGTCACATTGAATCCATAGCGAACTTGCTTGGGGCTGCAATCCATTGGCAAGACATCAACATTACTAATATCATAGGCTTTTGGTCAGACAACAGACTAGGTAGAGTACTGGCTCTTTAAAGGAATGGGTAAAAAGTCAAAAAGACCTTAAAAGATGGATAATATAAGGATGATGCATACAGGTGTTTACCAGGAATTGGTTCAGATCTATTAATTTAGGGAGGAAAAATGCAAGACCAAGCACCAGTACTTAGGTGAAATCCATGAAAGAAACTTTTTTCCTTGAAGGCAGACAGACCTCCATGAATTAATACCAATTTTAACATAATTAATATCACATTTTACCTGAAATTCTAAGTAAAACTCATTTATCCTAATTATAGCAGTAACAGTAATTATTATTTAAATGGTTACTCCATGTCAAACACTATGCTAAGTGTTTGACAAACAGTATCTCATTTAAGCTTTACAATAGTTCTCTGAAGTAGGCAGGTAATAGCCCCATTTTTATAGATATGAAAAATGAGGATTAAAGGGTTAAGCAACTTGCGTAAGGTCACACAGCCAGTAGGTGATAAATGTAGAAGCCAATACTAAGCCTATTAGACTTCAAATCTGTGCTTTCATCCTCTACAATACCCAATTTCTGTGAATGTCCCTTTGGATTTTTCTCAAGGATGCTGAGGAGTAAATCACTTTTTCAGCTTCTTTTCACTTCTTACACTTCTTTATATTGAAATAAAGGTAATTGCTACAGGAAAACAAGGAATGATAAAAACATAAGTTGTAAAGGTAAAAGAAATCTTTAATGGTAATAGATCATCACCCTGAACTTAATTGAAATATAAATTTACTAAGCCAGTTCTCATAATACCCCTATGTATGATGGATATGAACCAGAGGCTAACACTCAGTGGTCTTGTTAAGCTATACACCTTGGCAAGGTTACTGAGACATGAGCTACAAGTGGATTCAGGGGACATCACTGCTAGATTAAGATGGAATTCTTAGTTTTCCTCTACAGATGGACAACCTTTTTGTCTCTAGGTTGTACTTATTTCTTTTCTGCTGCTTCCCTGCCTACTTGTCCTGAGTATAGACAAGAAAGGTATTTTTCTAGGTGGTACAGCATGGTAGAGAAGTAGTATAGAGCAGTTAAAAACATGGACTTGAGCCAAACTGCCAAGTTTAATGCCTGGCTATATCACTCAGCAGTTTTGCAATCTTGAACAAGCTACTTAATCTCTCTGTACCTCAGTTTCCCCATTTGTCAAATAGAGATAATTGTATCTACTTAGTTGTAAGGACTATATGAATAATTTGTTTATTCCTGATGCACAGTAAGCATTGCATAAGCATTTTCTACTGATACTATTAAACTTTCAGATTTTAGGAAGAAAGACCTTGTAATTCCTGCTTTTCTCCCTATGGGAGGTTCTTGCCACTGGCAGTCCTGTTTCCTTTCCACCTGGCTTCATTCCTCTATAGAATAGTCACAGATCAATGATTGACACATTGGAATACTAGTCAGCAATAAAAAGAAAAAACTATTGATACACATACAACTTGGATGGATCTTAAGGTTATTTTGCTGAGTGAAAACTGACCAATCTTAAAATGTTACATACGGTATAATTCCATTTATATAACCACCTGTGTAATTTTTTTATTTCAAGACTGAGAAAAAATTAATGGTTGTCAGAAGTTAGGGGCAGGAGGGAGGTTAGTAAGAGGCAGTTAATTCGTGGTATATAACAGTTCTGAATCTTGATTATAGTGGTAGTTCCATAAATCTATGCACATGATAAATCTGTAGAGAAACACACATGTGCAGACACACACAGGAATGCATATAAAATCTGGTGAAATCTGTAGACTGAAGTCTGTAGAATGTACCAATGTTAACTTCCTGGTTTGGGTATTGTACTGTAGTCATATAAGGTATTAGCATTAGGGATAGCTGGGTGAAGGATACACAGGACGTTTCTGTACTATTTTTGCAACTTTCTGTGAGTTTTTAATTGTTTCAATATCAAAAGTTTTTGAAAATGTTGATTAAGGATGCTTTTGCCAATAGATAAAGCTGGGCTAGTTTACCTATTTGGCCAAAGCCAATATTTGGCCAAAGCCAAATTTACTAAACTGGTATTTCAGAACATTAGTTATGAAGGTTGTTAATAGATGTCTTACAGAAAGTTTTTGTAGGTCAATACATTTAGAGAACACTACTTAGTCCCCTCTTAGAGATTACCCTCTACATTGTTCTGTGATTCTCAATCATGCCTGTGCATCAGAACAATCTGAATAAAATGTAAAGGCAGAAATGATCTTCAAATCAAAGAAAGAGCCTCAATCCCAAGCCATACTCTGAAAAGAATATCTTCCAGTCACAATGACATCTGAACCAAACAAATGCAGGACTCTCTGCCAGTGTTGGTTTTCACAGGTCTTAGCCATACGGATTCCCGTAAGTGTTCAAGCCCTGAACATTTGATTTAGGTCTGTGGCAGATGGTGAAAGCAGCAAGAAATGACCCCTTAGGGAAACAGCTCCATAACACAGAACAAAAGGGAGTTGAAGTGAAGGAGAAATCATACCAACATATCATCTTCATTTCCTGAGAGCCTCTAGAGATTGCTTCAGTATGAGAGAGACAAGCAACAAATAACTCTACAGATGCTGGCCAGCCGGCTGAGCAGAAATTAACTACAAGATCCCCACACAACACCTCTAACTTAAGGCACTTCACGGAGTCACTACAATCTACTATTTATTCCAAAACTAGCAATGATGAGGGATCAGGAAGGAGACAACACCATAAACTGAGAAGAGAAATGGCCTCTGGCAGAAGAGATAACTATTTGGAGAGAGAATTATAAGAGACAAACCTGAATTGAAGCTTCCAGAGAGATGCTCAAGTTCATTTCCTCCCACCTCTTCACAGGTGCCCCATTCAAAGCTGAAAAAAAGGGACAATGCCTAAGCATTGATGATTTAAAAATAAGAAGCAAAACAGCATAAGCAAAAGGCAAAACCAAAGGAGGAAACTGATGAACAAGTTCTGAATATTTTTGAGAAGTCTGGCTTAAAAGTAAACTTTAAAATTCTACTTAAGGGTGTATTTTTAAAAACTTGATTATGTGGAAAGACACATCTTGTGCTTGGATAAGATGACTGCATAATATGAAACTCCTGATTCTCTGTAAATGATTCTATACACTGAAATAAACCCAAGTCAAAATATGCATAGACTTTGGCAGGGAGCCTGAAAAAGTGATACTGCAAGTCATCTGGAAAAATAGATGAAAGTATCCAAAAAAATCTTAAAAACAAGTTTTATAATGAACTCTTCTTGCCAGATAATAAAGCATATATCAAAAATTTCTGTTTTAAAAGATTTATACTGGCACAAGAGTAACACTTTTGGACGCTTTTACATTTTCTCATATAAAATGCGTATGTGAAAAATCTGTCTTACAAGATCTATACTGGCACAAGAATAACACTTTTGATCCAGAAATAGATAGGCCTAAACACTTAAGGGAATGGATTATGTAATAAAGGCCACAATTAATTACACATTGGATATTCAATATTCAATAAATGGTTTTGAAACAACTGCTTATGTTGAGAGAAAAAATGTGGTATAACTACTTTGATCTTTACATCAAAATTATTCCAGAAAGATTAAACCTTTAAATGAAACTGTAAGGAGTGCTATAAGAAAACTAAGCAATTAAAAAATTATCTTGGCATACAAAGGTCTTTCTAAGCCAAATACCCAAACTTCATAATGGGGAAAAAAAGATAAATGTGACTACAGTAACATTAAAACTCTTCTGCAGAGAAAAAGAAAAAAAAAACTAAACAAAGTCAAAAGGGAAAATGTTTCAACATTACATTTTTTCCTTATTTCAAAGACAGGGCTTCCAATTACTAATTAATTAGAAAAAGATGCTCCTAATGTAAATGCCCATAAAAAGCTTTTGAAGTTGTAGTATATCCATTCAATATCTTAAAAAGAATGAAGTCTATATGCACTAATATAGAAAGTGTTCCAAAATAAATGAAAAGTGAAAGGGATAATAGTTGTCATTTTAAAAAAGGTATAGATATTTCTTTTTCACATAAAGTATGGCTATCTTTGAACACAGAATTGTTTGAAACATTTTTTTACTTCTCAGTATATTTTCAAATTTTTCTATAATTAGTATATTTTATAATCAGAAGACGTAATAAAATAATAAAGTGACAACTTTCGGTGAAGCATAGTGAAAAGAAAATGTACTCAATCACTTAATTCCTATAACTCAAGAGTAAAAGATGAGTAACACACATGCAAACACTTTTATTAGCACTACAGCTTGTTTATTTTTTCTTTATAAATCCCTGTTACCCAAAATTAAAAAACACTAGGTAACGATATTAATGTGTTCTTGAAAGTTCTTAACCCTATGCTAGTTTATTCAAGTGATAAAATTTTGTAATGTACCACAGCCTAACATGTCACATTTTTATAGCACAATAATGAAGGCACACCTAACAATAATTGCCGGATTTAAACCCTTTCTACTTCTGAGCTGGAGGCAAAACACAGACTTGGGTTGGCTCTTCAAGCACGTTGTCCTTCCCAAGTAGATACTAGCCTTAGTGAAGAATTCTGATAATTTTACCACTCTCTAAAAGCTATATGACAAAAAGGCATTATAGGTTCATAATATATAGTAATGAACAAAGAGATACTTTAAAGAATTTGCTGTGTTCTCTTGAAGAAAAGTATACTTCTAAATGCTGTTTCATACTTACATTTTTTAATTTAAAAAATATACTCTACAAAAAAACCATAAAAATCTGAAGTAACACAGAAGTGCACTGAAGTTATTAGACTGCCGGCTGTCCTAATTACGTGTGCCGGGGGGGGGGCGCCACAAACCTCATCAAGGAACAGTTCATACTTTTTTTCCCTGAGCCTGCAATTCCTTTTTAAATTTGTCTTCCATATTATCACATGGCCCCTGAAGCTTTTAGAGGGCAAGAACACAGGTATCCCTAGACCCCAGCAGAACGGGGCATTTTCATCATTTGACTGTGTTATCGTTTTCTTCACTTAGCTGGACAGTTTCTTCCCATTACCTCTGCAGCAGACCCTGCTGCTGCTGAGGAAAGCCCCTCGTTACCTGGGTCTGCCTAGTTAAAGAAGGGCAAACTTTTAAAGTGACTACCGTGGACGCTCAGTGCCCAATTCAGGGTGGGTAAGAACTCACAGAAAATGAGGTGGGGAAGACTGCAGCGCAGGAGGAGATGACGACCTCCAAGGTCGGGCTGAGAGTAGAGGAGGGGGGCAGCTGGCCTTAGTCTCGAATCACAGCAAAAGCAAACGGCGCACCAAAACGAAGGGGCGGAACACCCGGTAAAGTCTCTTCTCACGCCCGCCCTCTGCCCGGGAGGAGTCGGCTCCTCCTTCTGTCATCACTCACTGGCTGAGCAAGTGTGATGGGCAAGCCTGCCTCCCAACGAATATGCCAGCAGCCGGGTTTCCAGGCTCTGTCCACCTCCTACTAGCCAAGGTGGTTGAAGCGCACAGCTCAGACCGCTTGTGTTTCCGTAATCCTAGCTTTCTGCTGTAGAAATCCTTGGCACCTGCCCCCGCCCCCCGCCCTAAGCCCCTCCCTCACCCCCCGCCCGTAAACTGAAAAGGTAAAAATACCAGTACGTTGTCTTTCCAATTAGCCTTTTACACCCACCACCAACTTGCATTCACCTTTTTATAGGGGCCAAGAACTTGAGGTAAAACCTAATTAAGAAACGGACTGGGAGAAAAATACGCCAATCAATACAGGGCACATCTTCCTGTAGTGTGCTTCTGCATGATTTTTACTTTCTACATTTCTGCTTCTATTTTGCAAATATTCTATAGTGACATGTGTCCCTTTAATATTGGAAAATACCGAGCAGGAAAGGGCTAAATACTTTGGTAAGTGTTCTAAGATGCAATAAGGATATTACATTCCATGTAAAAGTTTTAGGGGCTCTGTTATCTGTGATGTCTGGCAAACAGTTAAATACCTGATTTGGGAACCTGTGTGGCAGTAAACCAGTTACACCATATTTATTATAGTCTTCCATTGGCCCTGACATATAAGTAAATCTACTACCACACCCTTCCTTGAAGAAAGCAAAAATCTCAGAAATAAAGGCACTCTCAAAATTGCAGTGGCATTGCTAAAAACAATAGTTTGCATCCTGGTTTTGAATAAAGCATAACAATCTAAATATGCAAACATATGTGATTGGTTAAATGTAGTATGTCTTGGGTTTTAATATTTTTACATTTGTAGACATGAAAAGGGGACTATCGGTAAGCAGGGATAAAAGCAAGATACTAAACTATATATGGTGGGATTTGGGAAGACTGTTAAGTAACTTTATGCCTAGAGACACAGAAAAACCCAAATCCTGTCTCCCTCCTGCCACAGCTCTTTCCTGTAAGGTCTCAAAGGAAAATATTTATGCAGATGGGGATATGGCAAATGTGAAATAAAATATTTTTTTTATTTGCTGCACTTGTGCCTTTGTGCCCAGTGCCCAGCTCTCTGGTAAACTGAGTTCAGGGGCCTTCTCATACTAATTCCAAAGCTAAATCTCAGGATTTAATTACCCTGCAACCAGCTGCATGGTGCAGAAGAGGTGACATGATGTCACCTATAAGAAAAAATAAGCCACACTTGAGTGTGTCCTCCTCCCAAGTCAAGGTGGAGAGTGGGCCTGCGTCACTTTACCCATCCTTCTCCTCAAAGTGAAAGTTTCTGGGTGAGGCATTTCTGCCCCTCCCTCCCCTTCTTCCCCATCTTTATCCCCTCCCATCCTTTCAACTCCCCACCCTCTTCCCATTCCCCTCCTGCCCTCCCTTCCCTATCTGGGAAATATGTCAGAATATTAGTTATATTTTTTAAATTTCCCTTTTCCTATAATCACATTTTTTATAATTATGAGCAAATGCTAAATTTTTATAGCACAATATACTTTATTTGATACTTATTTTAGGTTGCAATATAAGAACATGAAAAAAATCAAATGATGTAAAGTGATCATTTCCAGTGAAAGGCAAAATAGAGCATATTACAAAGAAAATGTGGCTAGTAACTAGTTTACAATTACATAGTTTAAGATGAGTAAACTTTTTTAAAAAATACTATGTCATATTACACCTCAGTGGTAAACAATAACTTCATTATGATTAAATTTACAGACTACTATATCACATAAACAAGCTCACAGTTGTATCATATTTGGTCCTGATGGACATTCTTAAATGTATGCTAATCTTTTTTTATACAAATTTCACAATACAGTGTTCTAGTTTGTATAAGTACTATACTATCTATAGCAAAGTAATGAAGGCAAAGCCAGTGCAAGCAGATTTAAAACCTTAGTCTTCTGGGCTGGGAAAAAAAAACACTTGCCTTGGTACTTCAGGAATATTTTTTTTTCAAGCAAATATTTGTCTCAGTTAACAATTCTGACAGTTTTCACAACTATATTCTAATAGAAACATGACCAAAGGACTTCACAAAAATCAAAACTCTGCAGGACCAATATAACATGCTTTAGATAACTGACAGTAGTTTACATATTTTGAAAAAAATAACACTACAAGAGGCTAGACAGAATAAACTGATACTTAAGATGCTTTAAGACAATTTTTTAGACTACCAAGAAAATATGAAAACACAAGACTATAAGGAATACTGATGTTGAGGCTATAGGGCAGGGTTGTTTTTTTTTTTTCAAGGCTATATAAACCTGTTTCACTTCTGCTTAAAGTTTTAAGATTCTTGAAAATTCTTTCAGGCAGCTTTTTTTTTTTTTTGGTATTTCCTGTTTCCATAATCTTTGCCATCATCATAGATATCATTGACTTCTCCTGTATGGTAATAGACTGACTTCAGGATGACGTTATCATGTAAAATTTGACCAATTTCAAAGTCCTCATCAAGGATAGCACCTTCTCGTGGTTCCAGCTTTCCAATCTTAGGAATCTCAGGAGGGCTAAAGAAATTGAAGACTGATGCATTAGGAACCACTCTAGGCTGGATTTCAATGTCTCCAGTAGCAGTTGTGCAATGCTGGGTGGTTGTCATGGTGACATTCTTTCCTCTTCTCCAATCTATCTTACAGCCTTTACAATCTTGGATTTCCCATCCCCAAGAGAAGAAGGGATCGTTGTGACCTGGTTTGGACTTTATTATGTATGTCTTGGTCAGCACCTCATTTCTGAAATATGGATTTGGTAGAAAATAAAATTCAAATGTGTAACTTACAGGCTGACCAGGTTTTGAGAACTTCAGGCACACATCTGACAAGATCTTCAGAATGGGCTCATCATATTTCTGAATCATGGGCCCAAGTTTGTCCACATTCTTTAAAAAGTCAGCCAATACTCAGGAATTCCTTTAGGATCTTCTTTCTTCAGCTTCCCCTTGCGAGCTCTTTTAAGCTTCATTCTTTCTTTAGGCCTGGCCTCAGTAACTCTTTTAGGAGCCTCTCTTACTGCAGCCCTTGCCTTACCCTCTGTTACTTTAGGCTGTTCTTTTTCTTCTGCCTTTACCTGGGGAACTTCTTTAGGATCTTTTACTTCAGGCTTTTGTTCCATAAAATCTTTGGACTCGGCTTTTTCTTCAGTCCTTGCCACAGGAATTTCTTTAGGACCCTCATTTTCTTCAGTGTTTACCTCAAGTTTTTCTTCTTCCTCACCCTCTAAGGCAGGCATTTCCCTAGGGCTGTCTTCCTGCACCTCCTCATCACTGCTGAACACCTCATCCTCTGAATTTCATTCACATTCTTCTTCTGTCGGTTCATATTCGGCATTGATGATTTGAAAACGCCGATCATACAGAGGCTTATTGAGTTCAGCGTATTCTCTTTCGAGATCGTGAATTGCCTTTAAGAACAGGGCGTCTACCTTGTCACATTCATCTTGAATATTTCTGAGCGCCTGCACACGATTTCTAACTGTCTGAGGCAGCCGATCTACGAAATTTGTACTCGACGGAGCCCGCCGCGCCCTTCAGGAAGGCCCAGGTACCCTCTTCTTTCTATATAAAAGGCTGCGGCTGCTAGCGATACTGCTGTCAGATTCTTCCCCAGAATCACTAGACGAGATGGCCATCATCTCTTCAGCAACCCCATGCGCGGCAGGTTCCGAGACCAGGTTAAGGTCGGTTTCTGCCATTTTGCAAGCCTGCAAACCTTTTAAGGTGGCGGCTACCGCTGAGACCGCGAGCCCCCGAGATGGTCAAAAAATGACTCACGGATGCTTGAGTGGCTGCGGCGGAGGCCAGGATTGAGGAGCTGGCAGCAGCAAAGACAGCAGTAGCGCGGGGCGGGGCGGGGCTGGGCTGCGGCGATCGCACTGAGGTGGCAGCAGCAGTGGAGGCCTGGGCGACAGCATTGGTGACAAGGCCTCTCCCTGGTGCAGCGGTGGCAGACAGAGGCGTGTCGCACCGAATGGCGCAGCGTAAGACCCCAAGATCTCTTCACCTTTTAGATCGCAAGCCCCCTCCCCTTGCAGTCAGACCTGCCGTAAATTTAGTTCCCAGTGTGCCTTTAGCTCGCACCTCATTTGCTGGGCAAGTTTGATTGACAATCGCTAAGCCAAATGAATGACCAAACGCACAGGCCGCCCTCCAGGCTCCGCCCACCTTCCCAGACGCTCCTTGGTAGCTGAGGCACACTCGCCTGGAAGACGTTATTTCCCCTCAAAATTGTACCTTTATAGTTTTATAACTAAAAAAAAAAAAAAAAAAAAAAGCTTAGGTATGAGATAAAAGTAATAGCCATAGTACCTAACAAGGGAAGAGGACTATCCTCCCATTCGCTCATCCTGAATTCCCGTTTGTCAGGAGCCTCATGACAAAAATCTGTTTTTAAAAAATTGGATGAAAATACTCCAAATGGCGACATTGGGTAGTATAATTATGGATGATTTTCTTTAAACTCTACTTTATTTTATGTATGAGCATGTAATTTTACACTGGAAAAAAGGGGGGAGTCGTTTATTGGCATAGCGGGGAGGGGCTAGAAAGCAGGCATATTGCATTCCACGTAGCAGGTTTAATAAGTGCTGTCTGGGGTGTTTGGCAAGCCTGGTTTATAACCATCTACAAGGTTTGCGAACCCATGTTGCCGTGAGTCAGTTACACCATTTTTACTGTATTTCTCTTTTTAAGCTGGCATTTAATATAGCCCAACCTCGCTGCTGACTTGCCACGTATCCATTTTTAATGCTTGCAACAACCTTGTCGATAAAATAAAAGGGCATTCAAATATTAGGTAATAGTATTTAAAAACAAATTGTTTGCTCTATACTTTCGTGCAGTTTTCAATTACACGAACAGCAGGATGGGAGGGGAATTTGTTGTACTGAAAGTGCATCCTCTGTTAGGGTATATATACTTTACAATGTCATATGCCACCAATTTCCTTTAACATTGTAAAATTCTAGCCATATTAAAGTATGATTTACAAGTCCAGTAGTATGTGAATAAACTTGCAAAATGAAGTTTAAAAATAGGTATCTGTTATTTTTATTTACAGGATTCTTTTCTGCTACTGAACACCTCCCTTGGTACAACCAAAAAGACCAGTGTTTACTTTTCATTAAAAGGTAAGGAACATATTTAGCCCATTTTTATGAATGACAAGAATTTTCTATCTGTATCTGAACAAAAATTCACAGGGTAGAGTCTTTAAAAAACTTAATTGGAAAATATCTTGATATTTCTATGGTAGCAGAAATTTCCAAAGAGGTGATTTGACATACTAATGTAGAAAATAACCTAATGAATCACATTCACTGTCTAAATATGTTCATAGAATACAGGTAGTAAATTAAAATGTAACATATGATGATTTTTCATTTCAAATGAGGAAAAATATTCAAGTTAGATTAACCTTTATGTTAACTTTTTTATTATAGGATTTGTGCCTTTTCATTTAGTTATATATATTTTTAAAGTTAGGAAACATTTTTATTTTCCTTATTATAAGTGAATTTACTTTTATTGTTTATTTCTGATTGCCAAAGTATATAAGCATTGTAAAGAAAAAAATGCAATATAGAAAATTCCAACGATAGTAAAAATAGATAATCTTAACCAAATAATAACCGTTGTTAGCATTTTGATGCATTTCCTTCCAGAATTTTCTTTGGACATATACCTGGCTGCCTATTTATATATACTGTTTTATCTATGTGACATAATATTATGCTTTTTAACCTAATATAATTTACCAATTGTGCCAATATTTTCATGGTGAATGATCAACATCTTATTTTAAATAGATACATATTCCATGGAAATGTTTGCCTTAATTTATTTGTCCAGATTCCTGTTGTAGGGCAGCTACTTCCCACACCTTTCTCCACTAACATACACATTTTTTTCCTTTTTTAAAAAAATTATCCCTGGATACCTACTATATGCACTTGTGAAACTTAGTCATAGGATGAATTCCTAGAAATAGAGGAGTGCTGGAATAAATTGTGTGCTCGCTCATTTTAGTCTTTGATACATGTTGTGGAACTTCTCTCCAGAAAAGTTATAACAATTTACAGTCCCACGAATAATCTCTGAATTCATTTAGTCATTCAACTAATATATTTTTATGCCTGCCATGTACTGGGCACATGTGGTAGAGGATGGCAATATAATGGTGAGTAAAACTTGCTGGGTGCATATCCTTTAATTTTATAATTTTAATCAAAACATGTACTATGGGAATAATGACTTAAATCAATAGGGTTATACCATATTGTTCTGTAACTTACTATTTTCATTTAAAATGAGGGGCATCTTTTTTAAATGAATGTTTTTATATTTTTATAGTACTTTAATTATTGGTTTCATATACATGTTAAATTTTGTACCCCATCAGAAATTAGAAATTAGTATTTTGGAGTGAGCAATGTACTAGGGATCCAGATTTTTTAAAATATATTTTTATTAGCTAGCTCATTTTGTTAGTACCATTTATTTTATAATCTGTCTCATGCTTATTTGAAATAATACCTTTATCATATTAACCAAATTCCTTGGTTCTGTTTCTGAATTCTGTTTTCTGATCCATTGTCTGTAATTTTACTGCAAACAACTAATGAAGCAGTTTTTAAATAACTTTATATTTTGTTAAATACATTGAAAATAAGTCAGATAGTATATTGAAATCCAAATAAGGAAGTAAAAGTAACTCAAAACATACTGAAAGGTAATCCCTATTCACATTTTTAATGAACATCTCCAAGTTATTTCTTATTATTATGTATTTGTATTTGTTAGATTAGTGGTAAGATTGAATGTCTTTTGATAGGTTAATTATCCATTTGAGAATTGCCTATTCATATCCTGTGTTTGCTTTTCCATTGAATTCAGAAAGAAACTAATTGGTAGTGTCAATCCTAATGGCAAAGTAATTTTGACTTTGATTAAAGACAACTGTGACTCCTTTAGAAAATACTTCTGTCTGACTTAGGAAATTGGACAAACGTGACTCAACTACAGCTTTCATTCTAAAAGCATCTCCTTGGAGGGTTTAGATGCTTTTCAATGGTTAGTACTTACTCATCCACACTGATACAGAAAAGTTTGGAATGGAACAAGAGAATAAAAATAAAAAAGCTTACAGAAACCTCAAAGATAATATATTAATAAACTATTCTACTTTTTGAAAATATTTTTCCCCAAGCCATAGACTAAAGGTGATTTATTTTAACTACAACAGTCTACTTTTTAAGTGTATGTACTACCTGAAGTATCTTGAAACACACTTTTATTTTTGTAGCTTTCTTTGCCTATTAATTTTATAATAGCAGATCCCTAAAAGAAACTATTTTCTTCAGATAATGAATTTAATTTATGCATTATATGATATATTTTCTACTGTGAATATTTTTATAAGTATTAGTTCTAGCTTATAATATGCTTATTTTTCTTTATAAGCCTATCTATAAGTGACTTTATAATGATATGTTCTCTGTTCCATTATTTCATGATACTGTTTTTTGGAGTTATTGTTCATACTTCTACATGAGATGATGCTTAACACAGATTCTAGT